>CM038717.1:28580993-29180993 GCA_021613375.1 Megaleporinus macrocephalus | reverse complement strand
TCTAGTAACACATGTACCCGCCCAAATGTCTGTAATGACCGTTTGAGAACTACAAACTTTTGATACGAGAGTTAGCTTCCCCGCTCTGGGTTAGGGTTAGGGTCAGCTAGGTTTTAGTGCACTTTATGTAACAGTGTTGTATTAAAGCCACATTCATTTACATTGTTAAATGCAGTAATAATGCAAGACAATAGAAAACCAGTCCAAAACATTTAAAATACATTGATAAGTCTAATGGGATGTAATTAAAAATTACATTTAGGGGCATGTTTTCTGTAATCTGAAGTAAAATACAACTTAAGCTAACCATACCAGCAACAGAGCACCACATATTCTAAAGTAAAGATAGTTTCATTCTTATTTATAGCCAAAAATATGCAAGCTCAGAACATTTGAGTTTGGATGAACTTAACTAAACAGAATAGTGTTTAGTCTTTTTTAACATATAGTCGTGAATAGGTATTGAATCTGTAACACTCCCTTAAGTGATATTTGCTACATTCATCTGATGCCTCCTAGACCCTTTAGAAATTAAATGTTGCCAGTTATACACTATAGCAGAGGTATTTAATTAGAATTCAGTAAAGTCCATTTAGCGGAAATTTGCTCAGGCCAAGGTCTGGACGGTCACAATTTCAATAATTACAGTGCCATATCCTGTATACTGAAGTAGCCTAGTAGCCTCTATCAGCATTTTTTATCATCAACAACTGAAAGACAAATTACAAATAGTGTTCAATATATATCCAACAATATTTGTTGTTTTAAATGCTGAACTGAATTAATTATTTATTAATTGTTTTCTCCTTGAAACAAGGTCTACTTAAAAAACAATGCTTTTGAAAAAAAGTGCTTCATAAAGTGCTTGTTTATAGAAAAAGTAAATAAAACATCTTCTTGTTACCTCAATTTCACATCTTAACAGTTTACGGCCTCTTGTATTCCTCTTTTACACTTTCTCTTGATTAGTGAGAGAAGTGAGTTCTTGGTTGTGTTTAAATCTGGGCTGAAATGGTGTCAGGGCCTCTCATACACATATGCAGGTACTCACTGGTGAGCCTGGGACGATATTTATTCCTAATAATGTTCCCTGTGGAATGAACCATCTGAACCAACTGCTGCTTTTCACTTCGTACCTTGCCTGTGTGTGCGCCACACTCCCGAATCTGCACAGATCTGATTGGCTGAGGAGTGCCTTTGGTGATTTTAGTGAAGTTTACTGTGCCATAAAGCCTGTATACTGTAAAGACAAGAAAAGTTCTGCCGTTTAAAACAAACACTGTCAATTAAATCCTTCTCAGTAGCTTATCGGTTTGGGTCCGCATTGGACAACGTCTGGGTCCAGACTGCGGTCCTCCTATTAGTGACCTCTGCACTATAGAATGTGATTTTGGATGATTGTATTATGCTAAATTTTGTCTAAACAAGGTCTTACAAACTGCTTATTGTGTATTAATACAATGAATAATGAAAGTAACAGAGCACTGATTATGTTATAATACAGGTCATAATGAATAAAGCTTTAAGACGCAGTGAATAAACCTACGGGAACAGTCTAATTGGAAATGTATTGAACTTAATAAAATAAACTTTGACTTTTTTTTATTTCCCCCAACACTTTTAAAGGCGTTGAATTCATTTGCCATAGTTTCCTTTCTTGGAACTTCGCTTACAAGGCACATTCGGTTCTCAATCTATAAGATACCTATATTCAGCTACATCTTCTCCATGGACCACGTTCTCAACACCATGACTAATTCGTACCCACCCTTTCTCCTCACAACCCGCATGCGCACACGCAGACGTTCTCTGACCACCCAGCACGCTGCGGTCTAGAGTGGAGGCACGGTCGACTCCGTCACCTGCAGCAACACTACTTGCGCTGAATTATTAATCCCTAATATCATTATGTAGTCACTACTTGTCATAACAATCTAGGCGGGCAGAGAGAAACTCAATCTGCTGCAGCCCGCTCAGACAATGCCTATTAATTATTGATATGGACTAATTGGCTACAGGATTTGTGGGGCACAGTTACTTTTGTTCTTCTCACTGCCTGCGCTGCTCCTTCAAGAAACAATATTATCAGAGGCCAACCTCCCCCTCGGCCCCATGTCAAAGAATTAGCAGCCGTGTTGGCACTCCCCCTCCCACCACCCCGCCACCCACCTCCCTCCTCTCCTTCTTTATGATACATTTTTTCAGACTTCTGCCCTCTTACCATGCGCACCAGCCTGACACATGATGCTGGATAATTAATGCAAGCCAAGGTGCTAATTTTACAGCCTATGCTAACTGCCGCCTCCGAGAGCAGGTCAGCTTGTCTGAGTGGTCCATGCTTTTTTTTTTTTTTTAAGCAGCGGATTCAAACAGATAAAGGCCTGCGGATTAGATGTTTAGGAGGATTAGTGTCAATACCATGTTATTGATTTTGTTTTATATGAATAAAAACGATGGGTGAACTTTTGACTGAGCGTCTCCTGAACTGGTTGAACTGGAAGTGATATTGATCTTTCGGCTCCTGGCATAGTGGTCCCTGGACATGGCACGCTTCGAATCGAGAAGCGAGGAGGCATAAAATATTTCTTCGCTGGGCAGCAAATGTCCCTAATTAAGAAGCAAAGCAGCTTAAATGTCACAGAGTGCAAACAGGACAATAAGTTGCTGGGAACCTTTCTCGGCGAGAAGTTAATTAATTAGTGCAGGGACCAAAACAGATTTAATTTTTTATCCAGCTTACCCAATACCTTCCTCATACCAAGAAGAAAAAAAAACTCCAGTTCCTCATCCTCGTCTTCAAAGGCTTGAGATATTGACCTTTCAGCTCTCCTCACCAGGAAAATAAAGTATTCCACACAATGCTTCCTTTCCTCAACATGGAATTCACAGTGGTGCCAGACATGACCAGCCTCCCTAACCAAGGCACCCAGACCAGAAGGGAGTCATTCTCAGGACTTGGCTGTATCATGTGCGCAGACAGGGCATCTGTTTGTGCCAAAAAGTGAGAAATGATATATTTAGGGAGGTTATGATCAATATAAACACAGAATCTTTTGTGGAAGAGGGTGACTGTTAGATGACCCTGTTGTGTTTTGACTCTTCACTTAAAGGACTGCATCACTGACCAGCCCTGTATTTGGGCGTCATTCATTTTGCATGGCACTGCAACCCACACGACACCACTATTTACTCACTGGCTTGACAGTGATGTCAGATTAAGTCAAAGTTAAGAGTCTGTGTCTGACGCACTATATGCACTCACCAGAGGATCAGAGCATGCCTGCTGAGCCACTGTCATCCGGAAGGCCTGGGCGGACGCAGCTCCGCTGGAAAGCTGATCCTCGGCGTCCAGACAAAGCAGCTGCTGTTGAGCAGTGGGGGACAAAGCAATGACTCACTGCAAACGTCAGGTTAAAATAGTCTCTTTTCTGTCTGAGTGTAAGATCATAAAATGGTGAAAAGCTAACTCGTCTTTGACTTTTAACATTTACAATATTTAAACATTGTTGGCAAAATGAGACCGCCTACATTTTTAATGAATCGAGTCGTTCTGAAAGATTAAAGCTTTGAACAATGGTATCATTGCACAAGACTTCGACTCTCATCTCGTCATTCGCCTTTGCTTTACAACTTCGGGCTGAACTGATCTGCGTCTCAAATGAACCAGATGAAATGATCAAAAAGAGGATTAACCCCTTCAAAATCCTAAAATCACAGCATTACAAAACACAGCATTACAAATCCAATGTTTAGGAACTGGTTAGGAATATTTCGTAGATGTTTTCAAAATGTTTGTATAATTTTAATTGGTTGAGATGTAAACAAAGTCATTTAGAGTGGTTGCCGACTGGCGGTGGCAGTGATAGGAGGCAGCATGAAGAGTATAATGTTCAGACTGCCAGCCCAAATCAGAATTTTGGCATATGCAGATTATATGTAGATTGATTTTTGATTGTCTGGACAGCAAAAAAAAACAACATATCGCTGTAGTCCAAAGAAAAACCTCTCCATGTTTGACGGTTTGTATTTTTAACCATTGTTTGAACACAGTAGCTGTTTCATGACGAATAGAAAAGAAATGCTCCAAAATAGCCTGGTTCCACTGACACTACAGGTCAAAAGTTTAGGATCACTTTAAAATTTCATTTCATACAGTACAATTCACAAACAATATTGTCCATTTCACAATTAATGTAAGTGTATCAGATGATTTTTAAGGAATATAAATGTTTGTATTAAAGCCTATTTTTGTATAGAGGCTTATTTTGCATATGGTCCTATTATCTATTCTCAGTCCTCTGTCTAAATCTCCTGGTACGGCCTCCAATCCAAGTTAAGGATGTTATTGGGCTAATTGGTTGTTAGGACACTCTTGCTCAATTGTGATGCACAGCTGAAAAACATTCTACTAATAAGTGAGTATAAAAGGGAGAACAACATTCTAGGTTAGTTTAGTATCTGAAGCATCAGCAGTTGATGGCTTGCTGACAGACTCAAAATGACCAGAAAGAAACAACTTTCTTTAGAGACCCGTCAGTTCATTGTTGTGTTGAGGAAGGAAGACCACTCCATTGAAAACAAGAACATTTCACTGTGATCCCAAACTTTTGAGCTGTAATGTAGGTTGTTGACCCCGTCTGTAAAGCTGCCATTTTGGAGTTACTTGCTTTCCTATGGACAACAACGATGTGAAATCTACATTCCAATCTGATTTAGTACAATTTGACACAGACGTGCCCAAGTGTGGATGCTCTTGTGCATTAACACATTTTTCAAAGTGTTTTTTTGGTGTCACTCAACAAACAACATACAATATACAATAATACAAAATACAATATCAAAATAACAGTGCATACTGGTGTCTAAAAAAACTAGCCTTAAAGCTCCCACATCCATGTTTTATGGTAGCTTTTTCAGAGAACAAGGGCTACATATAATAAAATAATATAATACATTGTCAATGTCCAATGACAAACATGCATATTCATTTTTGTCGATTTTGAGTTTTCGACATTAGTTGAACACGCCTATGGTCGTTTACATTGTGTGAAAATCTCATGATGAATGGACCAATAGAAGTGCTCCAAAACAGCTTGTTAATAATTCTGGTTTTATTGACTTTCATTGAAAGTAAAGTATGTTTTTGGTCGCTGTAAAGTTACAATTTTGGAGATACTCATTTTTCATTGGACAGCAACGATATACAACATGTAGGTTGACAGTTTATTATTGATAGTAAACAAAACGACTATATTTGTGTTGTAGATAATGTATCTCCTGGTTCCCATCACCATTACTGTGAAGAAATCTGAGCTGGTACAGTGAACCATATCACATCAAACCAGTCAGAATGACTTTGTTTGCAACTCAACAGTACAAACAGAATTCAGTATAAACAGAGTATAGGATTATAATATTACGGGACTCATTAACTTCATTTAACTGAATTTGTACATCACACATTCAGCCTCATTCTGTACTTCTCCATTGTTTTCTTGCTGAATGATTTAAAATGGGACAACGCTGCTGGCTCTGCTCCAGTATGCCAGTGGCATCACTGTCACGGGACGTCCTATAGTGCTGAGTGCCGGTTCAGCCTCCCCGAGTGGCTTGCTGTGTGACCCCCCTCTCCAGCCTATTCCCCACCCAACTCACCCCCCAGCAGACAGAGGGGACCAACTCAAATGATGTGCAAATTCCACCCCCTGCTCCCCCAATGGAATAACCATGTCACAATAAAGAGCTTCTATCCCTACTAATCTGCTTTTTAGGGGCCCGTCATGAATGCTCATTTCCATAATCGAGTCGACAGGTGTGGAGAGGGTGAAAGAGCACAGGCGAAGGAAGCGAGGAGGAAGGTGAAAACAGGGAGACGGAGAGAGTGAGGTGGGGGGGGTGTACAGGAAATGGGTATGAGACAGAGCACTCCGTTTTCTCAGTCCCCCTCCACCTCCACTAGTGAAAAATCTTGGCCTTTGGGCGCACGGCCCTGATTGGAGCTGACAGTCACACCTGCCGCCATCCCCCCATCCATCAGCAATTACCACACTGACCTGGGTCCCAAGGACCTGGTCACATTTTAAAAGCCTGGGCCCGCTCTCGCACTTTCTCTTTTGCATATGGCGTGTCACTCAAAGTGCAGCGCGTCAAAGGCATTAGAGCTCGGGGCCAAGACCCGAGCCGGCGCTCGCATTAGTGGCCGCATGCAGAGTGGGCTCCTGAGCAGCACTCATTCCATCAGGCACTTCTCTGGCCTGCTAATTGAGGCCCCTTTTAGATTCTCTACAAGGACCAATCATCAAGTGCAGGGGTCCAGGAGGATGAAGGTACTCTGTTTCTAATATGGTCTGGATTTGGATGTGTGAAGGTCACTGAGCTCCAGGGCAGAGGGTTTGCCTTTTTTTTTTCTTGTGCTCGGTCCTGAAAGTTGTCAGGGAAAGATGACACAGCATAGAGAAAGTGAGGGGCGCTTCAGAGAAATAAAGAGGTGCCTTGTTTTGTGGGTCGTTTCCAATGTCTGATAGCAGACAAATGCTTCTTGGTTGTGTTTGATTTTATGTATTCTGTAAGTAAGTACACTGGTTGCATTATTAATCAGCGCTGTGGTGGAATACAAGATCCTCACTGTCCAAAGCTCATGTGATATGCTCAATGCCTTACTGCATTTTGGTTAATGATAACAGTGGCCAAAATTAAGTCACTGCTAGTGCAACATAAGTAATCATTTAAAATGGAATTCCAGTCTACACCTAGAGCGTAAGGCCCTAGAGAAGCTAAATCTGTGGGTCAACTTTGCTCTTATGAACACATGCTAGAAATGTATAAAGGCTGTCCTGTGAATTACTTTCCAATCATTAATCTATGATCATCTGTATTATGCCCAATGCTCCTCTGTCGAATGTAAAATGAATGGTTCTAATCTTAGATTGTACATACACAAGCAATGTCCTCCCAAATAAGAAGGCCACCAGCTTTTCCCCCATTAGTCTCCTTCTTTTTGTTAAGGTCCAAAAACCTACTGCAAGGAAGCTAAAGATGAGAACAAGCTGTTGAGCCTCCACTTTGTTAATGCTTTCTTCACCATCCTGTACTCAGAATGCGTTATAAATGCATTTAAAAGGCAACATATGGCATCCATAATGCCTTTCATGAATTTGTATAATTGCTTACAATGATGGTATATAATGTACATGTCACCATAGCAGTAACAGTAACTTGCACAACACTTTATAATGTAAAAGTATATTATAAAGTATATTATTCATAAGTAAAGTATATTAAAAGTATACCATTTCATAATGTCAAATTTCATAATTCATTGGACTTTTTAGGGAGGGACTGGTACCAAAATCCACCTATTACTGGCAAAGAAAATATTATTTGGAACAATAAAATTTAGATTCAAGCCGAGAAATAAAACCCAATACAGTGCATATTCATGGAAGTGTGGATAGCCAATCATAATCCTAACAGCATGGCCAGATAAACGCACAAAAAATTCCAGACTTGCTATCTATGTGTGGGTGGAGCATCTATGGCTGAGACCACCTGGTAGATAACAGTGAAGTACTTAGATAGATCTGATAAGGTATTTTAAAGCCAAGTTTTTTATATATATATATATATATATATATATATATATATATATATATATATATATATATATATATATATATATATATATATATATATATTTTTTTTTTTTTTTTATATTATATATATTTTCATGTTATAAGTTTTTTTATTCTACAATTCCATGCATGTCTTACACCAATACATAATACAGCCCTTGGAAATCACTGTGTTGTCACCCCAGTCACTGGTTTATACACTGAGGTTTACATTAAAGCCAGCAGTGGTGTAACTTATATCTTGGTGGACAAGCAAAATGATCAAGAATACATCTTTATTCAATACAAAGTGGATGCAAGAGACCATTTTGCACCACTTTAGCCAAAAAAGGATGTCAAAACTGTGGTTAAGTATCTATATAGACAAGTAGCTAACCTGTTAACTGTAGTTGTGTTGTCCTTATCTGACAAGTCAATTTTGTTGTTCAAGTAATCCAGTCTCTCCATTATAAAGATTATTTAAAGACAGCCATCACACTAATGTGGCTGTGAGTGTCAGTTTCCTAGCATTAATGTTTGCTTTTATCATTCTGCATTCAGCAGCTAGTGAATAAAAACTATTTAAAATAGCCCACACCCAAAAATCCTCCCCAAAAGCAGCTGTAAGACCAAGTTTCTATTATCTTTCTCTCAGTTAGCAATATCTGTTTAGTATATTTTCCAAATCAAAAGATTGTGTGCATCCAAAATCTGCTTGAAGATATTAAAATCTAGTGAGACCTTGTATGCAGGACAATGGTGTGGGTGGTCTAAGGGGCGGACCCACAGAGACACACAGTCAGCGGGGTGCCGACCTCACTGGGCAATGTTTACATCATTTCTTTAAGAGTGTTCAAAGGACTTTGACTCGGTCTCAAGCCACTGGCTGTGTTTGGCAGCAGAAGTCAGATGGAGGGCTGACCCTCTCTGCAGGATGTGTGCCCACTAGGAGTGCTTCTGCCATCTCAGAGAATTACTTCCCCTCCACGTTCCTGAGGAAACTCGAAGGAACCGGAGGCCTTTCCCAGAGGGACACATTAACAAGCCCATCTAGTTAAATTGAGCTCCTGCATTACCTAATGTGCTCGCCAACTCCATGGGTAGGAGACAGCACATCCATAATTGATCACATGTGCATCTTTTTTTTTTTCTGAGGCAGCTCAGGCTAACAGAATGGGTAGCTTTGTTCTAAGCAAGCTAAGTTAAAGGGAGGAATTTTATTTTCTCATTCGCCTTTCATAAAGACAAGGTTTGCATGGATCGATCACCCCCCCACACACACACACCCCGCCCCCGCCCCTCAGAGGGTTGGGTGCTGCGGCGTTGAACTCTCTGCGCATGCCAGAGCGCTTCATCTCCACTGCAGTTAGAATGCATTTGCATTTCACACAGGCCATTGGAGATTTGATGAAGTTTCTATATCCACTAGATTCCACGCTACCACCCTCATCTCCAGATGATGTAGCCAAGGCCAAGAGAGCAAAGCGCTCGTACGTACGGTTGAAAGGTTCTGACTACGTTTGGAATTTTTTACAGCACACCCTAAAACAGAAGTGATCTTTTATTCTGGTTTTGATCATCTAAATAGAGGAATTTTGATTTCAGAAACTAAGGTGGTCTGATATGGGCTCAACGTTCAGCAGGCCTTTAATGGATATTCAATTCACAAAGAATGATTTTTCATCCCTTTTCAGTGAAGCTGCAATCAAGGATTTAAAAACAGAACCAAAAAATGGAATTTTATAAAGAAACTTAAGATTAATATATATTTTATTCACACAAAAACATAACATACTGTGATATATTACAAGGTTATCTGCCTTGCCATTTGATTACCACTTTTGAAAACATGAAGCATTCTGGAAAGCAGTTTAATTATAATTTCAGGCTTGATGTCATACATTTATCATTCCAGACATGTTTAAAACTTTTTTTATTTTTGTTTTTGTAGATTACCAGCTGTGGTTAGGTATAGACAAGTAGCTAACCTGTTACCTGTAGTTTTGTTGCCCTTATCTGACAAGTCAGTTCTGTTGTTCAAGTAATCCAGTTTTTTTTACACTAATGTGGCTGCAATAAGATATTTCAGTTTCCTAGCATTAATGTTTGCTTTTGTCCTTCTGCAATCAGCAGCTAGTGAATAAAAAAAAAAAAACAAAATAGCCCACCCCCAAAAATCCACCCCAAAAGCAGCTGTAAGATCTAGTTTATACTATCTTTTCTCTCAGTTATTAGCAATATCTTCCAATATTTTCCAAAACAAAGGATTTTGTGCATCCTAAATCAGTCTAAAGATATTAAAAACTAGTTAGATCTTGTAAGCAGTATGCAGGACAATATAAAGGGTGGTCTAAGGGGTGGGCCACTTGCTATGAAAGTTTAAATATTATAAACTGGTGACTATTATAAATGTATTATAAAAAGATATTTTAAATGTTTTAAATTCTAAACTGATATATAACATACTGTGATATATTGCAAGGTTATCTGCCTTACCACTTTTAAAACATGAAGCATTCTGGAAAGCAGATTAATAATCATTTCAGGCTTGACGTCATACATGTATCATTCCAGACACGTTCAAAACTTTATTTTTGATTGTTTTTCAGATTCCCAGCTTTTATCAAATTATTTGAAAGCAGTTAAGCTGTTAGCATAATAGCACCATTTTGTCACCTTGTGTCACATTTATATGTGACAAACTTGTTTTTATACTAATATTTATATTACAAAAAATTGATTTGAACATTGAAGCCCAAATCTGTGAATTAGCGGGAGCACCCCATTTAAAAGACGCTCACTGTAAAAGCTTACTTATGCATATATTTTGGCATTGCTTGTGAAAAAGGGAGACAAATTGATATCATAAACACTAGTTTATTGGTTCATACTGAAGTAGAACAGCTGTATTTAAGACACTTTAAATGCCTAATTTAAATAAAAAGTCTCTAATTGAGATATTTCATTGTATTTTTTGTAAAGTAGCTCATTCCTCATCAGTAGAACATAAAAGGTGGTGATAGCAATGCGTTTAAACTGATAATAAAGTGCTTTTCCATTTTTTTTTTCATTCCTGCATGTGCTGTGGTAAGATTCCTCCACATCTGGGTCAGTGGGTGATATTTTCTGATAGAACGGTTTAGTCAGTGAGTTCTAAAAAAAACTAAAGCTAAATCAAATATCTCTTCTTCAACTTCAATAAAATACAAGGGTTATATGCTATCGTTCTACAGCTTGTGAAATTGAGACCTAGGCGAGTAATAACTCTTCTATCTTACTTGAGATGTCTACATATCTAACATAGCTGTGTTTGAGCCTGGGTTGAAAGAGCAATGCTCCCTCACAGAACCTGCATCCATAAAAGGGTCCACAAACAAAAATCTGTGCAGTGAGGAGCGCAAATTGGTGTTCCGAGCTCCGAGCAGGAGAAGCAGAGCGCTGCCCGTGCCAGGGCCCTATTGATTAGTTAGCATAGCCTTGTCTTGGCTCATCCCAGCTAAACGGGAAATTAAAGCTAACTGTCACATTTTTGTGCAGAAAAACTCATCAATATTTCAGTGGCTCCCCAGTCGTTCCCCGTAGCGCGTGCGGCATGCCCCCTCCCTTCTCACCCCGTCCCGTCTCATTACCAGCTGCTTTGAAGGTGATCCCAGTGTGTCGGCCATGTAAATAAACACCTCCTCAAAGTGGAACACTATCCCCTTTTTCTCAACAGCAGGCTGAACCCCAGAAACAAGAGGACTTCCATGAGCCCGGTTGCAGCACCACGTTCCTGAAGCTTATCCCCGTGCCCCTGCTTTTGGAGCCCACTGCTGCATTCTGATTCCAGGCATTTCATTGGTTTCCAGTTGATAGCTCCATGGAAGTTGGGCCGTGATGGCTCGGAAAACAATTAATTGGGCGTGTTAATCAATGTCTATCCAGGGATAGGTCGATGGAATCTTGGCAGCAAAAAAAAAAACTGTTAAGCAGTTAAGATCCATTGACTTATTTATTCACCATGGATGGGAATTCCAAAACATTTACTCTGAAGTACACCCTCAACTCACAATTTCAATGGTTCACATGTTTCTCCATATTAAGGACTTTGGTTTTAAAACGCATTAGAGTCTGGCAAACAGTCTTGCCTCATTTTTATCAAGGCCGGTCTTCCCACTGTGCAGAATGGCTAAATACGTCTTAAGCAATTTGCTGTAATAGAACGGTTCAAAACTGTAAGACAAATGCAAAATTCTAGTGAGCGAAACAAAAGTACTCTGAGCCACCGTCTAAATGAAATGAGCACCTTGACTTAACAGGCTGCACTCCACAAGCCTCCTGGCACTGGACAGAAAGCCTTCATTTTCACCACAATACACTTATGACCCAATAATGTGCTCTCTCCTCAGTTAGAGAAGCCTTTTATTGACTGATCGATGCTGCAAAGAGGGCTCGCACTTTTATGATCGCTCCGAAAAAGATGGGGAATAGGAATGAAAGTTCTGGCAGATACACAGCAGAGACATTTTCTCTCACCTCAACCCCAACAGTAGGTGCATATCGATTTCCCTAATGCCCGCTTGCAGGATTGCACATTATCATTACTGTCATTAGGACTGCTCTCTGATACAGTGGGACTGCTGTGCACATGGAAAATGCACCTCAGTATTAGTAATATATGCCATCCCAAAACTGACTTCCGTGATTGGCATCTAAAGCCGATCGCCCCCGTATATGTTCTTTCACAGCAACTGGCTAGAGAGGCTTTACAAACGCTGATGAAGCGCGTTTTCAACATGCCTGTTTAAGGTATTGGTTTTGTATGCATGTAAAACAGTGATGCAATGGGCGACAAACCAAAAGTGACCAAAAAATTTTATCAGTAAAATCATTAGAGTATGCAGGCCAATGTGCCATTACACTTAATTGCATTACATTGCTCTCATTTGAGTGTACTGAGGCTAGCTATGGTGCCGTTGATCCTTTGGGTTTCTGCGAGGTATATCGAGCAAGGTATTGTGTTTTCAAGTGGTAGCAAACCTGCAGCAGAGATGTGCTTGGGTGCTGCATTTGCTCTTGCTGCTCAACAGTGGCTATAAATCAGTTCTCTAATGTCCCTCATAGAAAGCATGAAATAGCTCCACACGCTTGACAGGTCCAGTTTTATTGCAACTGTTTAAAGGCTTCTGCTCTGACCAGCACAGGAGAATAAAAGAAGAAAACAGCTATTTTTATTATCATTTAAATGATCTGTTCAGTCTTAGAGTCGTACACTTTGTTGTAGGCCTATATTAACTTTCTCTTATTAGGTCAAAAGTTTTATTTTGGACTATTTTTAGTACAGCTCCAGTGTGAGTGGTCATACAGTTTTGACTGGAGTTTTCTTGTGCTTTGTAATGAGGGTAACATTAGCATGATGGCAAATTCAGCATAATTTCCAAGCGGTCTAGTTTGGAGTAAGGATAAAAACATAGTCCAGCTTGAAGGTGTAGCATTTTAAGCCTAAAAAAAGTACAGGGGACCTTTCTGTAAAGCTAGTTCAACAACTACTATGAAGGAATGCAACAGTTGCTATGTAATTCAAAGGCATGGCATTCAAATGTAAAAGGCACACATTTCCTAAAATCATTACATACAATATTTAAGAGGTTTCTACTCCAGCTGCATGGGAAAAAAAATCCAGCAGCACTGCTGCCTGTAGATGTGAGGTGGTGGTGGTGGTGGTGGTGTTGGTGGTGGGGCCATTTAAAATGCTTGTAAAACCTGAACACAGACTTAACAGCCGACCCAGTAATATTTACTCTTCAAGGCTCCCAACACACAACAGTGATATGCAGTGCCTTTCCAGCAGGAGGTGCTGCGGATGAACTACCTCTATCAGCATACTGCAGCGTGCTATACAGCGTATATGGAGCTTTTGGCACGGTGCTAGCCACAGAGTTGACAGTGGTCTTTCCTCAGGACCACTCCCTCATGACAGGCTGGCCAAGCAGAAGCTAAGTCAAAGAGGCTTGAGGTAGGACATAGGGGAGCAGGGGTGGCTTTGGAGTGCTGCCTAATGGAGAAATCAATGTGCCTCAGAGCCCGAAAAAAAGAAGGAGGGGGATTGTGGCAAAGAAGCAAGGGGGCAGAAGGGGGCTGCAGAGAGGAGGGAGAAGCCACCCAGCTGAATGGCTTCATAAAATAATAATCGGCTAATCATCACCAGAATGAGGAGCTTTTCCAACCGAGCGTGGCAATGGTGGACGTCAGTGGAGGGGGGGAAAAGCGAGGGGTGGTGGGGGGCTGGAAGGCGGCTTCTTTTCCCACTCCACTGGCTTCTCCACCAGAACACACACCAGCACGAGACAAGTATCTCTCTGGGTTAAAAGAGGCTCAGGGAAAAAAGCTTTTTCAGCCGGTGGGGAGGGAACAACAGCCCGGAACGACGAGGGCCGAGCTGAAATATTGATGAAGTTTAACGTTTTTGCAGCAAAGTAATTGTTTCTTTTTTCTTCCCACTCACCCTGCCATCATGGATGCCATCACCTAGGTGACTTTCCTGGTCTCCGTCGCACTAGTCCATCAGGCTCAGAGTGGCCTCTGACACATGGCGGTAGCGGCGAGACCCAGTGCTATGTAGGAACACTCAACAGTCCCCACTAATGGCCCAGAAAATAACCATGTCAGAGCTGGGAGGCAAAGGCTCATACTGAACAACACTTAGGGCTCAAAAGGTGCTGTTCCTGAAGAAACCTTTTTTCAGCCATGGCAAGAGAAAACGGCACAAAAGATCCTCTAGGAGTCGCGTGGTCTCCAAAGTTTTTGGGTGTATGCAAGTATAAAAATACTCAATGAGTGCAAATGCATCGGGCAGAAGAGAACCTGAGGTTAAATATGATGAGTGATGACATACAGGGCCAGATGCTTCAAGACCTCAGATGACCTGGCAGTGAATTTTATATAGAGATATCTGGCCACATTCATCAAGGCCAGTGGCATCCAAAGTTATGGGCAGGGACTGAGATGATTCACAAATGGCACTCCTGGAGAAGCTCATCTGTATTTGTTCAGTATATGAAAATACTATTATACAAAAAGTAATTCTAACATTGCACCATTCTTTACGCCAATAAGAATTTACTTATAAAACAAAATTTAGATTGAAGTGACTGCAATAAGCAATAATAGACGAGTGAGTATTATTTCACTGTGTTCCTCAAAAATCGACTGTGTGCAGAGGCAGCCCTTTGCATACGTGGTATAGGCAAATAGTAGTGGGGGGCATCCATCCATAGAGGCAAAAAAACAAGCAAAGCCAACAACACCATAACTTCACAGTTAAATAATATTAGCCCTAATGATAATTTCTGTCTGCGCCATGCGGCATCCTCATGATACCAATACCCACCCCCACGCTTTAGATTGTCTACCTTTGGGGAAGAGACGACAGGCAACCAGCAATATCTCCAAAAGGCCGAAGCCCTCTGATGTCTATGGGAGAAAAAAAAGAAAAAAAGGGCGAAAGACAGCAAAGAGACTGAGGTAGTGTAATGTGATGAATGTATCATTTCTTTGTGTAACAGTTCCTGTCAGATGCAAAGTTACTATCTAGCTGGTGTTCACTAATTTAATAATAAGCTACTAGCTAGCAAGAGATTGCATCAGTTACTCCCACCCTTCATTCATTAAGGATATTGGGAGAGACCTTTCAGGTGTTGGGACATAACCTTCATTAAAGAATTAGAAGAATCAGAATTAAATGTGATGCCTGCATGAAGCTTCCAGTATCTGCCTGAAGAAACCAGGCCCACATTTTTATTGGCATCTTAGCCTAGTTAGCTAGCCAGTGTCGGCCCTTCTTACAATAGTCAATAAAAATGTGTGCGATTCCTTTTGTCATTAATAGATAAAAGCCTTTACATTTTTTATTTCATTCTTTGTTTTTTTATGTAGCTACAGCAAACATGCTTTGTGTGAGAGAGGTTCTAACTGAATAGTTTTGTGTAGAATGCAAGGTAGCTGTAATTTACTCTCACTGTTTGCATTTAGAATGTTATAGTCTATAAAGTGTCATAGGTGCTATTATTAGCTTAGCTTAACTTAGCAAGTTTTTTAAAATGAATACATGTAACACACATAAGTTCCTATGTTCTCTTCAGATGCATCCTGGGCCACCAGAACACACCTTCTCCACTTCTCCAGTGAAATAGCATCAAGTCCCCTTCACCAGTAAAAACCTTTTACTTTTAAAATAAATGAACTCTTAACAACATTAAGCTCTGCAGTGTCTTGGTGAGTGTGCAAACACAATGATTGATGATGCAAAGTGTACCAACCAAAATCTCGCTTAGGGCACCACGTTGGTCATGGCCGGCTCTGACTGTGTTGATAAGTTGATAGCAATAAAGTGATCGGAAAATGTTTGGCCAATTTTGGGTATAACACTAATTTACTTGAAGCTTCAACATTATTCAATAAGACTAGACTCTTAAAGCACGCTGTCTTAATATATATATATAACAGATCTGTTGGTGTTGGTTGTATGACGTGAACTGTAAGCATCAAGCAAGAAAAGCCCTAGGCATGAGTATTTTTGGGGTGGTGGTTTTGAAGGCCCTTTGGAAATGAATGGATGCAGCCTGCCTTGCATTGATAAGTTTTATACATTTTTCACAAAATTATATTCATACGCCTGAATCCCAGAAGCATTGGTCACCAGTCTTATTCACAAAGGACAAGAAGAAGGACACCTGGTTCAGCTTATTTAATATGTTGATCAGTGTCTTTAAGTAACCTGTTAGTTATATGAGATGTGCTGCTGCTTGGATAAAATAAAAAAACTGCAGTTACAGTAAACCATTTTGTAGGTAAGTCTAGTAACCTGTGACATGGACCATACAGTGGTGCAGTGGTTCTACCATAGTAACTGTGGCCGCATGGTAATAATAATAAAGCTAAAAAATGTAAATATATTTTTAGACATTAGACATTGCTGTCCAATAAAAAAACAAGTATCTCTAAAATTGCAACTTCACAGGAGAGACCAAAACATACCTTACTTTCAGTGTAAGTCAATGGAACCAGAATTTTTTCCAGGCTACTCTGGCGCACTTCTATTGGTTCACTCATCATGAAATTTGTACACAATGTAAACAACCATTAGTGTATTTAAATGATGTAGAAAACTACAAATCGCCAAAAATGGAGATGAATGTTTTTTCATTGGACAGTGACGATATATACAAAATCAATTATTTATACTGTAGTTTATATTGGGAGGTGCCTGTCCTAAAGCCTAACCCCTTAAATTAATACTTCCTTTTTTTTTTCAAACAAGATATTTTTAGTTGAAAATGTTAGATTTATACAGTTTGATATTCAATTTAAAATAGATTTGCTCTCCCATGTTTTCATATCTTTACTGATACATACAGAATTTTAGCCCTTCAGCAGAGCTTTACTTTAGCCTTATTAGCCCTTCATTTTATAGCAGGAAGTTCAATTGCATCCCTGTCCCTCAAGTCTACATGGAGATTCCTCTGTTTTGGAGTAAATATGTCCCAAAGTCTGAAAATCAGTATGTAACATTACAATTAAGTCAACTTATATATATAATATTATAATATATTTTGTGTACAACTGGTCAAAGCTATGTTTGTTAGGGTTTTTGAGTTATTGGTACTGCTAAAACTCAAAGATGTGAATTAAGTAGTGTTTTGAATGTACTGATAGTGACAGAATGGAATGTTCAATCATTCAATCAAAAAAAAACATAACTGAAATATAGGATCGCTGAAAGCAAATGGATTTTAGTCTAAAGTCCAAGCAAAACTGTGTTTCACCTCTGACTTTAAACCACATCAGTAGAATCATCCCTGTAGGCTCTGTGCAGAAACAAAAGTGAATTCTTTTGAGGTCATTATAAAAGGTTTATCATCAGTTATGAGAAATTCTGCCCCCAACAAGCAAGCTTGTGGTTTGTACCACTGTGCTCTGATCTGAACTAAAGCTCTAAAGCTGAAAAGACCTCACAGACTACTGCTATGTTCAGTAGGTATGAAGCCTGCAGTAACACATGAAGGGCAGAAATCAGCACTCAGTGCAAGCCTCTCACCTCAGCCCCATCTCCTCTCGTCCTGCGCAACCCAAAGTTCTTGGCGAGCAGGTGACGGGAGAGCAAAGGCCAAGCTGAGCAGTTCTGGCAGAGCGAGCGAGAGGGAAGGAGGGTGATGGGTGGAGAGAGGAGGAGGACAAGGCCCACTACACTCAGCTACAGGAAGGCTGCAATCAATAATTCACATCATCTGTCACCACACGCTCCACTGGACCACTCAACAAACAGCGCAGACAAATTAAAGTAAAAACACACGCAAGAGTCAGGCAGCCCACCCCACTCACTGCCTCACAGCCATAACGTAGAAAGACAATATGCAGCCCGCAGACAGTCAGGATAACACAGTCACATTAAGGTGGACTGGATATATAAGAAAAAGGCCACACCAAGGCAAGTACATTCATTACTGATCAATCTTTAAAGCAGCCCAGGGTTCAAACAGGGTAGCTCTTTCCTTTTGGAGCGCAGTCCTACCTTTCATTCATTCATTCATTCATTGATCTGTGAGTGTTTTTCTTACACAGCACTCTAATTTGCATTAGTACCTTTCTAACCAGCAAAGGTGTTCACTAACAGTTATCTCCTTACCCAATGAAGGTATACAGCAACAAGAAGTTCTGGACTGCTACATAAATACAATCAGTAGCTTTTCTGCGCATGTATATTTCATGTACTGTGGAGAGATGTCTGCTCATTAGCAGCATTTATTTCTTAATTACACAAAGTTCTTTCTATTATCCTGGGGAAAAAATGTATGCATTTTCCTTTAAACTTTAAAAACTGGAATAATCATCCAGCAGCAAGAACATTAATTGCCGGTTAAGATCAAACGAGTGAACAAATCAAAACTTTCATTAAATCAAGACAAAGTCTGGAGCAAAATAAATGGCAGGTTTCAGCGGATTTTTCAACATGGCTTTCGACTGAACTGAAAATAATAAAGACAAGAGCAAGAATTTTTAAGTACTTCTAAGAAAGCACGGAGCTCTGGTTCATTTTTCTAAGCCCAGCAAATTCGAGTTCTGATGTTGACCAGAAGCCACTGACTGTCTTCGGAGAAAAGGTGAGTCAATGATGAGGACAGACTAGCAAATGACTGACCTAACTCCTTCATGAGTGTCTAGACTACAAATGTGTCTCAAAGTGAGGCTTCAATGCAAAGATGTAGATTCCCACCATTTTCAAGAGCAAATCCATCCATCCATCCATCCATCCATCCATCCATCCATCCATCCATCCATCCATCCATCCATCCATCCATCCATCCATCCATCCATCCATCCATCCATCCATCCATCCATCCATCCATCCATCCATCCA
Organism: Megaleporinus macrocephalus; assembly: GCA_021613375.1. NCBI lineage: Eukaryota > Metazoa > Chordata > Actinopteri > Characiformes > Anostomidae > Megaleporinus > Megaleporinus macrocephalus. The sequence continues at coordinate 29,161,988 of CM038717.1, read as the reverse complement.
TCCATCTATCTATCTATCTGGTCCTGAAAATGGTGGGGACCTATGACTCTATCTATCTGCATAAGCTCCACAACGCCAACAAAGTAACAATCCCAGAAAAAATAATCTCTCTCAATGTGTCTATCAAATAGGGCTGTGTATTGGCAAGAACCAGGCGATGCAATATGTATTGTGGTACAGGGGTCACATTTCAATATATCGCAATATCGCAATATATTGCAAAGTGATATATTACAGTACTGCTAGTGATATGTTACGATTTTTCGAATCCTCTTATTAAACACCCCACTATATGAACAGGTTTGCCAGTGCTTACAATAGCATTGCGCCCTTGTGCTGCTTGTTAATGTTGGAGTGGAGCTGAAAATGGATTACAACACTGCAATCTAATCGATACTGTGTCTTTGAGAATCGATACAGTGTCACAAAAAATAATATCCCAATATTCAATATTTCAATATTTTCTTCCACCCCTACTATCAAAGGCTAGCTAACAAAATTAGGTCCCGAGGACGTCCGTGAAACAGGTCTCATACATCAAGGTTAATACGTGGAGCCCCACATAACCTGGTGCTGTTGACCTCAAAACCAAAGTAACAATCCCAGAAAACATTTTTTTTCTTAATGTCTCAATTACACTATAAGACATAGACTTGTTTCAGCCAGTTTTAAACCAGTAAACAGTGAGTTTACATCAAAAGACTAATCAACCTTATTTCAGCCATAGTGCAGCTGACATCTCTAATACATAAGCATTAATAAAAGTAGAGAACACTGCTTGTTATTCATAACTACAGATGATAGCCAAAGCCTAGCATTGCCATTAACGTTATTATGATGGACTCATTTCGTTGTGAACTAGACTTTAAGTGACTTGCTGCCATTCTCACTCACTCGCTTTTCACACCAATGTGTCACCCACGCTGAACAGTCGTGCACAGTGAGTCTCATATGACTGGAAAGTTTTTCTTCCAGTTTCGGCGCTGCTAACAACCAAACGTAGCTACAGAGTCTCATGTGACAGCAGGGAAAGGCATAGCCAATCACTCTGGCCATATGACCTGAGTAGATAACATGATTTAACGCTTCCTGCACATCTAGATTAAAGAAACATTGACTGATCTTTTTTGGAGAGGATCAAATTTTTGTGGGCACAATTTAATAATTGCTGGATATTGGTGGGGACACGTCACTTCAGTCCTTGCTAATTTTACGCCCTTGCTCAAATGAAGCGATGCTGCTGGAGAACTATGGTTGACTCCCCAAAGATCCTCGCCATGACTGGTTATTTAGAGAATATTTAAAACTGCAGTTTACACAAGTTTCCAGATGTAGTCTATCAGCCAAGACATGTGCGGTGTCCAAATTTGCATCTCTTGTTTACTGGAGCTATGAGGCCAACCTTGTTAACAAACACTAGCAAGCAATAGTCACCCAAATACATGCCTAAAAATTTCACTCAAACCTGTTTAAACTGCAATCATCATGTAATGCAGCTGCTATGACTGTCTGAAATGACTTTACTTATGTACCTATACTGCTGCTTTCAGATACCAACATCTCAACGTTCCTCTGCTTCCCCATCACCAGTTTGGTTCTTATCCAGTTGTCTGAAGGGTAGACGTGATACTCTAAGACCTAGACTAGAGGCCCAAGTCTCTTTCATTTCTACTGTCCACCTCCATTCTACTGAGCCCAACCTGTTCTACTGTTACCTTTCAACTTGTAAAATCCCATTAAGAATTTAAAATATTTACTTCTGTCTCTTTTCTGGTAGAACTCGTGTAAAGCTTGGGTGACTATTTGTGTTTGTTAGCAGCATTAGCCTTGTAGCCCTATCGCTAAACTAAAAATGCTACATTTGGGCACCAACCATATCCTAGCTAATTGACCACATCTGTGCAAGCTTGGCTTTCTTCAAGTTTTGATTGTTCTTTTTTTTGTAGGTAAGTAATTATTTTTCATAATTAATCACGGTGATCAATGCTGTGTTCAGAATATTGTATTTTGTGAGTAGAGTCTGATTAACCTTTCAGAATCTTACCCCGCACCTGACCTTCACATGCAATAGCCGCCTCATGCTACCCCGCCAGTGCGATTCTGATGGTGATTTTAGGCTCATTCAGATGTGAGAGGGCGTGCGAGAAAGGAACGGCTCTAATTTCACACTCCGCCGAGTGCCTGCCTCATTCCTTCTGATGGAAAGCAACGAGAACCTCTGTCAATCAGCACGCCTCTCGATGGAAAAGTGTGATGAGGGGATACAAGAGTTAACCCCAATCGCAGGGGGTTGAATCTGGCCTCAGGTTTCTCACGTCCTTCACTAGAAGCCCATCCAGCATCTTGCCGAATGAGCTTTGCCACACACAGCGCCACAAAGGCGAACTTCGAGGTAGCCGTGTGCTTCTGAGGTCAAAATACATGTAAAGCTCCACACCAAAGCAGTCTGGCAACACCTGTTCTACCTTTACTTCAAAGCAAGTATTTGTGTTAACATGGGCTCTTTTAAGTGTGCCCACACAATGCCTTTATTAAAACCGCCAAAAACAGTGGAGAGCAAATCTCTTCAGTTGTTGACTCTCTTACGTCGGATTTAACTTGCATTCGCGCTGACATTTCATGGCCCTTACAATATTCACATCTAAAGGCCTACTCGAGCTTAAAATTTACATGGGGTCTTGGGGAAAATTATTATTTACACATTCTCCTCATGATTTTATTGCCATCCAGATCGACCTTGTCTGTCTTTTTTTCCCTACTACCCTGAGAAATGTACCAGTCAAATTACTAATGACCAATAACCTAAACATTTTAGTGGAGTCTGGATACACAATGCTGCGTTTATCCAGGCAGATGACATCTCGCTTTGGGAAAAAAACAAGTTTGACCACTGCTACTCACCATATTTGGTTTCCTAGCAATGCTAGTGGGTAATCAGGAGAGTTGGAAAAATGTCTGATAGGTCAGTAGCATCCAGGCCAGTTAAAGTAAGCTAATACGTAAACTGTAAAAAATGCATATAATCACAAGAATGCTCAGACAAAGTATAAATGTTATATGCAAGTGTATATCTGTAGTGATTTAGGGGTTAAACCAGTGACCCTCAGCAGTACAGCCCTGGTTTGCTGCTTGTAACCAAGTCTTGTACAGTGGCTATAGAGATGAGTTAGTTTCTTATTCTCATGTACTGTTCCATCTTTATTAAGGTACAGTTACATTTAGATGCCTGTCTACCCGCTGCACTGCTTACGGTGGAACGGAAAATCGAATGAGAAGCTAACACCAGACTTAGTGTTTCAAATTCAGAGTGACTGTGTAAATTTGGAACTGGCTGACGCTACAGGTAGTGCTCAACAAAGTTCATTACTCGTCGGAGAATTCCACAGATTCTTTCAAATGTGAATGTTTGAGATGTACAATGATGTTATATAGTTAACTGCAGAGAAATGTACTGACCTTACAGCAGTGGAGGTAGGACACAGATTTCATGCCACATTGTACGATTGGGATTCTTGGAGCAGTTCTAAAAATGGCCTAATTTTGCAAACTTAACCAAAAACTAGTACAGGCTGATGTAAATGAATTAAAATTACTCACATCATTACTGTTAATATTTGCACTTATATAAAATTACATTCAATAGCTGATGTATGCCTTTAAATTACAATTTATGTATGTTTTTTTAGGATGCACAATTTTGTGACACAATACATTCTGGCTTTAATCTAGCTCCGCACAAACAAAAATTTTATTGAGGGTTGATAATGGTAACAAAAAATTAAAATTTTAAAGAGTGTTACTGGGTGCATTTCTTTTTTTCTGCATTACTAATGCAAATCCATGTGGGTGTGATGGCACAGAGAAGTCAAGAATGAAAAAACTTTATGAGAGTGAAGAAGTATTCAAACAGATAAACAATGATAATTATGTTACATTTAAAGTAAATGATTTTGAACAGTGAACAGTAGGTTTCGCGTATTATGTAATAAAGCTGAACATCTAAAAATAGTAGGTGGAGCCGAACAGTCCAATTGCAAATTAGTTAGTTAGCCAAAGACACAGGAAAAACATTGTAGTGGAAGTGGGAGAAATTGAAATAATCAGGAACTATTTAATAAATAGAGCTTAAGGTGCACTTAAATTAAGGGATTTTGGATGATTTAAAAATCTAGAGTAGCACAAATATAAAAGTAAAAAACACCTTTAAAACACTTTTAGGTTTGTTTGTTTTTTGTTGTTTTTTTTATAAGCTAGCACCAGCAGGATAGCATATTATATATACCTTTGCTGAGTTTTATACTAATAAAAAAAAGAAAAGAAAATGAAAGAAATAAATTGCCAGAAAACTTTTCTGTGTCCAGTCCAACAAACATTTGCTATTCAGCCTGTGAAGATACACTTGGTATAGGGTATCAAAATTCTAGTATCATCAAACAGCTATCATAACTGTAGTAGTACTGGCAGATATTTAGATTTGACACATTTTTGATGGTGTATTTATTGTTCTGTATAGACATTTATATATTTTAGAAATGTTCTCATTTCAGTATCAACATTGGCAGATATTGTACATGTACAAAGTTGATTATACAAAAATCTGTTGTGAAACCACAGTTTTATTTCACTTCTGAATATATGTGAGGCCTCATGCCCACATTAACTGTATAATTCATCAATACATCAGTATTATTTGTTTTGGCAAGTGTTTTGAATAGTGATTAGGACCACTTGTCAACAATCATCAATGACACCAATGCAGCGCCAAGCCGAACTTACGCAGCACTGCATCAGTGTATGGTTTCTACTTTAGAGAGGCTACGGGCTCAATCTATTTCAAGGCTTTAGAAGCAGAACATTTTGTCCAGAGGCTGGTGGCAAAATCCCCCGTAGTTGACAGACACCCCTCGGCCACACTACCCTGACCCACACCTCCGAGACTCATCAATATTTGAAGTGGTACTTAACGGACAAAACAGAGTAAAGACCACGCCAGAGGCACCTGGGAGGACAAGGAAGGGATTCTGAGAAGCAGAGTTGGGGGTCCACAGCCGCAGGGACACAACCCTACTTACACACAACCTCTCACGCACCTTTGTCAGCTCTTCATCAACACTATCAAACATGCAGAGAAACTTACTGACCTCTTTACAGTGGCGGTGATGGGGACCAGGGGTTACAATGCCTAGGCCGCAAATATAGCCATTTTACTTGCTATCCAAAAAATGACCTGTGATCTGACACATACTGAGATTATATGCAAATTCCAGTCAAAACAAGCTATAGCAGGTGAATCAGACAAAAGTATAAACAGGTATGTCATTACAGGGCTGCTCCCCTACACTTTCCTTGTATTTCATTGTTTGAGAATGTTCATGTACTAAAAACAGTCCTACCTCTATTTACATTACCATTTTCCCCACTCTCTTTAAACCTTAGAATTAATCAGGCTGTTTATGTCACTGCATTTAAGACTGATTAATATTAATACAACAGATCTGATTGGATACTTTGTTTACCTTGTAAGAGCAAGTCATACTATTTAGTTAGCTACATGCTACAGGTCTGCTGTCCAGGACTGAAGTGGGCTCCTTTTTCAGCCCGGGAGTTTCATGCCCAAATCCGACCCACTTTTTTCCTCCATGGAGGAGGAATCTGAATAAATGAAACAGAAGCTAGGTCTTACAATGCCTAGAAAACACTTTACTTCAACATGTTTAATTAAAAAATATCATTTTTCTTCAGAGAGGTGTTCTATTGTTAGGTTTACACTAAACTCTTAAGTAGCTTCACTACATGCAAGTTTAATAGCTACTTACAGCATCAACAGCCTCCTTAGCAGTGCACATGCTTCTTAACTTTATTAATAACATTGTCTATGAGAATGTCCTTCTCTGTGTATACTAACATTAACACAAGTTAACATATATCACATCTATTCTCTATGTTAAAAGGCTACGTTTAAATAACTATCCTCTACCTGTCCGTTTAGTAAACATGGCCTCCTCGGGATCATCAGTAGCGTCGAAAGGGGTTTGCTGCTCCAACGCTACAAAAACCTTCCATTAATGATCTCGGCTATTAATATACTATACTTCTAAATTACGTTTATTATTTTTGGCTTGAAACTGGATATTTGTGATTATTGGTGTATATTGGGCTCTACAAAATAAACTGTACTAAGTTGACATTGCAAACGTTGCGCAACAGCCTGACAATACAAACTTATTTAGCCGCTCCAACCGGCCCAAACTCGAGACTGACATGAGCCGGCCCATCTGTCCCGAATCTCCCAATTAGCCACTCCAGGCCTGCTGCTGTCAGAACAAAATCTCATATCTCCAAAAGGCAACACGACATCTACACAGCAGCTTTAAACTTCCACACAATATATTATATTATATTTTTAAGCTGCATCATTATGGACATTGTATAGTTACCATGAGCTACTCAGAAACATGACTAATCTGTCACTCTCTGGAACCCACAAATTAGGGCACTCTGGATAGTCAGAGACACAGAGACAGTTGAGAGGCAGGAAGTGACCATGTCCTACTGCTCCTCGGTCTGCAGAATTGGCTCAGTTAACAAAATCAATATGGGTGTGCGTGTGAAACCAGGCCTGCTGCAGGTGAGGCCTCTGTCCCTTGGCGAAAAGACGCATGCACATCAATTATTGAACTGCCCAGTGCTCTGGCAGGTCAAAGGTCACGCAGCAGGACACAGTGGCACTTAGTGCACTCCTGGAAGATCCTTAGCAGAACCTGGAGAAAAAGAATCATGACCTGGACCATGTCCTAAAAAATATACTTCAGTAAACCGTTTATAAGAAAGAGTTTAGCAGCTTTGTTTATTGTTTTTCTTTAATGACGATGTATTGTCTTCATCTCTTTAGGCCGGATTTCTATAGTGCAACGTTACACAACTTCAATTGCTTGAAACCTAACTTACAAACTCTGCTAATTAAAAAGAATTCTGCAACTTGGGTGCAACAGTTGCAAGTTTCAAACAGCTATTGGAATGCTAATAATCAGATAATCACTTTGAACAACATATCAAACTACTGAGTTTGTTAGTTTAATGGACACAAATATAACACAGAAGTTGCTTTACTGGAACCCAGTAAAGAACCCATGGACACGACTATAACACAGAAGCTGCTTTACTGGAACCCCTGGCTCAATTTTTCAGCTTCTTAAGCCAGAACTACAGACGTGATGTTCTCAAAACAAAAATTTCTGTGACAACTAGCCAGCTAACCCTAACAGAGGTTGAACAGCTGTGCACATGTGCATTCTTCATTAGCCTGATGTTGTGTGTTTTATGTGATTTAGCTAGATTCAATTTCTTCTCTCCTGATGCAATCTTATTTTACACAGAGGTCTGTGGCTGTCGAGTTGCAAAGAAATGATGTTGCAAGCAATTCAAAACATGCAACTAGTTGCAGAAAGGTTTCACTGTGTAAAGCTAGCCTCGGAATTTAACTGTTGCTGTGACTGTGTCTTTAAGAGTAAAGCCTGATTGGCTGCAAAATGCAGTCAGGGTTGAAACACTCCTTATAACATCAGTGTGGATGGGTAAGGTTTAAGGGCTACAGGTGGAATGTATATGTAAATGTGTTTTTTTAATGAATTAAAAAAGGCCATGGTTTTGCAGTTTAGTTTCTCTATACAGGCTGTACAGACAGGGAAGTTAACAGTACATTCTGAAATTTTAATAGTGTTTTCATACTACACGAAAAAAAAAAACATTTGATCTTCAAACTGGGAATATAGCATAACAGCTTGATACACTAAGGCACTTAGAATAAGCTAGGTTTCCAGGATTGCACATCCAGGAATCTAATGCTTTATAGTCACGGTGGCTGATTTGGGGTTTGGCTGTTATATCTCACTTTCAAGACCAACCCAATGACCATGCACCTGTCCCCACAAGCCCAAGGTGTAGTTTACCCTGCACACGATCTGTGCTGATCTCAAACAGGGTTTCCTATGACGAAAGTCAAGGCTGACTGGGTGCTTTATGGCAGGCCAGAGCTCAGGTTAAGGGTAGATTCCCTCTCTTGTCCACATTAATGTTGCATACAGGCTGGGGCCTGTGCCGACATGAGGCAGGGAAGGGGGAAAAAAAAACAAACACTGCACGTACAGACGCATCGGTTTGCTTATGCCCATGACTCCTCTACAACAAGGAGGCCATGCCACACTACAGCTAATCGATCATTCATTACAACATTTGCACTCTGAACCTAGTTCCCCGCGTCTGTGTTTCCAACCAGAGGAGCTTAATTTAATAAATCATGGGTCAAGGTGTTGCTTTACTTGGGATCCAACTGTGGGCACAAAGAGCTTCCACTCTTTTACGAGGTATGGTTTAAAAGGGACACATTTGCCTGGAGACCCACTCCCTATTTATTTCCTCCACTCAATGCCCCCCACCACCCCAAACAAATACATATACCCCAGCTCTCACCGGCCCACAGCCTAGACCAGCCCAGCCTGGTCTCGAGCTCTGGGTCCATTAAAGGGACGGCTGATGCGTGTAGCGTTAAAGGGGAAGGCAGCCCAGTTGCAGGCCCCATGTCTGGGCCAGGGCTGCTTCATGAAATATTGAATGGCCGTGTCCCTTCTAGGAGCTGGCTCGCTCATTCTTGGTGGAGGGAGGGTGATTAATATTTTAGACTGCAATCTCCTGCTTGACAAACTCTCCCACATGATTGGGTAAGAGCGCCTCGCTTCCCCTCGCTCCGCTCGTCTACCCCACCACCATCCTCTTTGCCTTCGTTTCGTTTTTTTTTTTTTTTCCTTTTTAACCAAATTTCATTTATGGGGAAATTAATTACGCCCGGTGATTTTGGCTACCCAGACCCTTCAACCTCCACACTCAGGGGCCTCCCTGGAGCCCTGGTGGTCCCAATGAATGAAGTAGCATCCATTTTTTATGAAGAGCAGGTTATCCTATTTAGTCAGATTAAAACAGTCAGTGAGGAGATGGTTCCGAGGAAACAAGCAAAGCAAAAAATACATCCTTCCAGGTTATCTTCTTTTCAACCGCTCTCTCCTCATCTATGTTATTCAACTTACCACCCCTTAATGCTTGCACATAGAGAGCCTTATTTACCACACTCACACAGTACCACTGCTGAGGTAGTGAGCTAGGCTTCCATTTCCCAGCCATCCCTTTGTTCTCTCACTCAATATTTCATAAGAGTCTAATGACATTTATATATATGAAACAGGCGAAATGATTTAATTACACTTTCCAAATTCCATTAATTATTTGCATGAGACAAGTGTAGCATTTACATGCTGTTTGACATTATTTAAAGAACCAGCTAGTAAGCCTTAACCAAAATCTGAACATGCACTTTACTCCAATATGCTATCCAACACCAAAATGTGTGCAACCAAAATCATTTGGCAGAAAGACAGATTAAATAGGCCTACATAGAAGGGTCAAAAAGACTTGAACATGAACGTAATGAAAATAAGAAAGAGTACTTTAAAAGTTTGTACAGACACATGCAAACAATTTGAGAAGAGATGGATCAACAATGATCTTCTAAGAAGGACATCAGACAACTATTTAAAACCATTGTTTATTAGGAGTATCAGTAGCATGGCTAAATATTATTTAGCCCATGCAAATAAAGGTACTAAATTCATTTTAGCAATCGTTTGTTCTCATTCATGCTTCATTGTTTAGCAGTACTGCCTACACAATTTGAGAAGAGACTGTAGTCCTCCTGTTTAGCATTAAGAAAGAAAAAACTTCCAGTAACCTTGTAAGCTGTAAAGCAATTATATCAGACTTGGGGGAGGGGCTGGTTATTTTTTTTTAATCTAATATCAGTCGATAAAATCTGAAGATGTTAAAGGACTTTGGCGAAAAGCTTAGTAAACATTAAACTTTATTTCAATGAAAGTACCTACAGATTTGTTACAAATTGTCAGACTGGGGTACGTGGAGCAGACAAGGAGATGTAGGAAAAGGCAGGACAAACAGAGGGCAGATGCAAATAAGTTTATAATAAGCTAACAAAATGAAAACTACACACAAAGTACATAAACCAAAACCGGGACACACAGAGAGACATCAAACAAAGCAACCCCAGGAAATGAACCACCAGGAAGAGAGAAAAACACGAGGTATGTATATATATATATACAGAGTAGAGGTACATCCGAAATCGCTTACTTGCCTACTACTCAATAGGAAAATCAGTAGGCGAGCGCTGCTAGTATGTCCAATGTAGGTAAGTATGTAGGTTACGGCTAGTAAACTGCTGCTACAGAAGCTAGCGCTACTGCTAAGCTAAACAATGATTACATTCCTCCCGTTTCATCTTCTCTGAGCTACAGAGTACATACTCAGACAAAAACACAGATCAGAGTCAAAAAAACTTTAAATCTGTCAGTAACAGAGCTTTTAAATGAATAGCAGGACTTTTACGGTGGTGGTCTGACGTCTTGCATCACAGGACGCTGGCAATATGGCGGACCTAGTACGTCCAAGCTTGTGTGGCTACTAAAACTCGCCTACTGAAATTACCTACCAGTCTGTCGCTCGAGCAGTATGTACTGCTACATACATACTGCTACAGACTAGTAAGCGATTTCGGACGCACCTTAGGAGTAACATCAGGGAACAAGGCGAGGCCACAGATGGGAAACAGGTGAGGGGTGGAGACATGGAGCACATGACAAAACATTAACACATGGCTGGGAATGTAAACAAACGCAAATGGCTAACATATGACAAAAAAACATTAGCACATGGCTAAAACAGGGGAGAAAACAATAACATAGAAGGACGAGAACAGGGCAGGGTGTGACAAAAAAAACAGTTATGGAGTTTTTAGAGTTTGCTGTAAGCTAGCTAACTTTAGGTTTAAGTTACGAGAGGCAAAGAAAAGGAATAGACTATGTTACAATAGTGCTACCTGACTAAGGTGCAAAAAAGATGGAAATAAAGCGACTAAGGGTGTTTTATATTCTGTTTTCATTCTCTCCAGTATTTGAAAGAAATCACATCAGCAGTATGTATCCAGAAGATGGAAACATACAATATTTCTAAAAGAGGTGAGAGCTCTGCTGAAGGCCAGTCAGGAGAGAAGATTTTTGCCAGTTAATATTAAACAATGCAACAGATTGATCTCTCATTAAAACTAAAATAACGTGATACTTAACAGTCAAGGAGAGGGAGAGAAAGAAGCTAATGGAGGCAAACAGAGTTGAAGATGCAGGCATGATCAGAAACTAGTCTTTGGACTTGAATATTTGAATAACATGTTTTAAGAGAGAGAAAACAGTATTGCTTGACCTTAGTACTGTTGCATGATCTGTGATTGTTGTGGTTCAATCACCCGCCCAGTAAAGGCTTAGTCGCCCATCCATTACAATCTAGTTCCAACACTGCTAAGTAACAAAAGCATACAACACCCAAGACCATCTCTGCTAAAATCCCACTCTAGGTCCACTATTGTTGAAACACAACAAAGTAAGTTGACCAGATTTCTCAAATGAAAACCAGGACATTTCCAGTTTGGCAGTCGATATAACTTTTTTTTTAAGATGGGGTATTTCCAATTTCTAGACAGTACTAACTTAGTAACTTTGTAAACCATGTCAAGAAAATCATACAGTATCCTACCATGATGAGTAAAGCTATGGTCAAATTTTAAATACTCAAAAAAAAAACCCAACAATTTATATTAAGGGTCTCAAAAGTCATTAAGCCAGGAATGAGGCAGGCATATGATCACCATAAGATTCAGGGGTTGTATAAGCCCATCATTTATATCCATAAGAAAATGATTTGACAGTAAAAAAGAGATGCATGGAGAGACATGTGGCTATAGTCCAATAGACAGACCCTAAACAAACCCTTGGGTTAGTTTCAGTTTGGAGAGTCGGATGTCCGCTATCAACATAGACCATATGTCATATATGGATGGCTGATAAAGTGACAGTTTAAATAAAAAATATTTATAGATGACATGGTAGCTACTTTTAAAGTATTTATATATAAATCAGCCTGCCTATCATCTAATAGTAGTAACCCAAGGTGCATAGCCCCATTTCAGGTTTACCTTGTGTCTTAAAAAGATACTAGTGATAATGCTATGGATACACCTGATGGCTTCAGGTCGAGATTTACACAGTAGCATTCTCTAAAACTAGGCAAGCAAGTTTCGTACATGCTTTGATGTAAGGCTGAAACTATTCCTCGAGTAACTCAATTACAAAAAATCATCGAAGCAAATTCTTTGCCTCGGAGATTCGTTTAGTCCATACGATAATATACAGCGTAGTGTTTCACACGGGTGACTTTTACTGTTGCACAGCGCGCGCTTATGGTGTTGCCAGGTGACACGAAGAAGACGTGATTTAATGGCGCGGATTGTAAAATAGAGAAAGAAAGAGAGAATAATGAGAGACGAACAGAAGAGACGGCTCAGAGAAAACCATACACAGAGTCCAACGTCTACTGTAAAACCGAACTAGCTGAGGGAGCCGTTACTGAGCGTAAACCTGACGTGTCTAAAGTTAGCTTCTTATGTGAATTCCGTCTTTCCACCTTAAATGACGCAGCAGTTAGAGACCCCGGAATGTAACGTCTATACCAGTTAAGGTGGAACGAGGTATTCAAATAAGAAGCTAAGTTCAGAGAGCAAGCAACTGAGCTTTTTAGCAAACTGATAGCGAGTCAGAGTTTTAAGGTAACCCCAAGCTAAGCACCACACCAGTGTTTCAGCATCTAAACAGAAAGCAGTTCAGTCTACACGTCCAGTCCACAGAGCGGAGCAACACAGTAGTAATAAATTTAGAAATACGTTTCAATAATAGTAATTATAGAACCCTGTATTATTTTATCGCATATTTACTATTGCTATTTAATATATATATATTTATCCGATTACCCCTTACAGAAAATAAGTATACTTAACGTTTATTTTATTAAATAAACTTGAGTAAAGTTAAAGTATATTTTCCAAGTATACTTTATGTAGTTACTATACTAATATCATTGTACTAGTAGTACACTTGTATATGTACTATTTTAATACTTCTTGGGACTAAATTGGCCCACTTTTTAGATTATGAAAGTATACTTTTATGTACATTGTAAGAGTAGTATACTACAGGTACACAACTAGTTTACATCTTTTGTGCTGCATCTACACTAAAAGTAAACTTATGGGTTAGTTTACTAGTTTGTTAATTCATCTTCAAAAGTATACATGTAAGTTTCCTTTAAGTGAACTTATCATAATACTTTAAAGTATATGACTAGGTTTAAGGGCATTTTCTACTTAAAATAGAACTTTAACAACATGTATTTACTCACTAGTGGACACACATAAAATTAACAAGACATACTCAGATTAAGAAACATATTTGTATCTTTATAAATGTTTATAAATCAAATTTCCAAACAAGTATTGTACTGGATGCCTTTTTGTGCAGGACAGGAATAGTTCCTTATACTTTTCTTAAGTATATCTCAACCAAAGATGAAGTACAAGTAAAGGCCGAATATACTTAGACTGTTCTATATACTTCTCAGTAAACCCCAAGTACACTTAAGTATAACTGTGTTTAGTATATCACTGAGAAGTACATAAAAAGTAAACTGAAAGCATACTCACTTATTTTTAGTTTAAAAGAAGTAAACTAATGGCACACTTGAATAAACTTCTTTTTTGTAAGGGACTCGATTAATCGATGGAATAATTGATAGAATACTCGATTACTAAAATAATCGATAGCTGCAGCCCTACTCTGATGTGAAGCAGTTTCCAACCGGCTTACAAACCTGTTTATGCACAATCTACAACACAACTCAATGACAAGTGTTGACCAAAAAGCTGCTGTCACAACACAATATGGTTAAAAAGATGCACTGTACTACATGACTGTGCAGTATCCCAATAATTAGCATTCATGCCAACTGCTATTACAATAGCTGGGTACGTGATGTTTTTTCATAACATTAGTTTTATCGATAATAATATTAGTAAATGTAAATGTTCGGTTACTTTGATAAATGCAGAACAGCATTGCTTTAAAGTTAAACAACACAGATCGGGTCACACCACAGCTGTGATTATATTAGATGACATAAAAAGAGTCAGGATCATCAGCTTCTCTTCTGAATTGAGAGACAACAGAGACAAGCACCCACACACACATACAAGTGAAAGCATTTTCCCCTCTTCACCCTGAGTGGCTGAACAGAGAGCGGTACTGACATGAGCATGGCGGCAAGCGGCACAGTAGGTCCTAAATGGGGCCGCAGGCGGGGTTCCAATGGACAGACGTCTCACCTAGAGGCCCTGCCATGCCAGGACTGTACCTGCTGTCCCGCTGCGACAGTCTGCTAAATGATGCAGGAGCTACCAGACAGCCCTCTTACATGGGAAGGCCAATGGCACGTAAAAACAAGTGGGCAGGATGAACATTCGCCTACTCAGCAGGGCCGGGACTGGGGCCAAGGGAGGCTTTAGCTCAACCGCAGTGAAGTTTATTCATCACAGAGACAGAGAGAGAGAGAGAGAGCCGAGGGGGAGTGAAATGGAGAGAGAGATAAAGAAGAAGTCTGATTTCACCTCCAAAGAGATAGGATGGAAGTTGAATAAATATAAACACACTCCCCTAGGCCTCAAACTCAAGAGTTTCCACACGTCTGATGTAACTTTCCCCACACCAACACAGACTTTCATTGAGGTGCGCAAAATCATGGCACTGTGAAAGCCTGCATGCCAGGCACAGCGGTATGACACAAACAGACGGGCAAACACACGCGCACGCTTGCGCAGCAGTGCAGTACATTTCGTAACATCCGTGCTTTAAAGGACAAGGCCACGGGGAGAGTCAGTGAGCGAGAATCGATGAGAAAGCTGTGTCTCTGTCAGGGAGGTGAGGCTCCTCACTAAAGGGGCTGAAGAAACAGGCAGTCAGGCAGAAAGACAGCAGCATTCCTGCTGATCCACTCATCTTAGAACACACACACATAGACCCCCCCACCACCACCAACACCACCCCCGCACACACACGCACAATCAAAACAGGCAACTTTGGATCACGATTTAAATTTGATGACACTTAAAGCTACACTATGTAAGATTTTTTGGTTCGAATTGAAAGAGCATCACTGACAGGAGAGGAATAAGAAAAGACATGCTGAAACACAATGTGCGTGCACTGCTGTGAGTCGCCCTGTAAAGCTTGAATTAGTCATTTAAGGGAGCTTTCACACCTTCCTCGTTTAGTGCGAACCTATCAAACTTTTTTCGTTGGTTCTTTTTGACAGGTGCCAACACTTTACCCGTACTCAGGTGCATGCTAGGCAAATTAACTGTGGTCTGGCAAAAATCTTGGTCCACCTACATATGCTTGCAAAAGTGAAAAGTGAGAGTAGCACAGAGTATCACATGTGTGTCATGTGTGTCACCTGTGGTGAATTTTTTGCTGAAGTGCTGGTACTCCTCTTACTGTCTTACTATTTGAATTTCTAAAGTGATATTACATTAATAAATTACTTTTTAGTATATATATATATATATATATATATATATATATATATATATATATATATATATATTTGTACACCGTATTATGTAGTTCTTTCTGTAGTGACTGGCTTTTTGTAAGGTAGTATCTATAAACAAAAATGCCAATTTACAAGATTAAAATGCCAAAATTCCAAATTCAATTTGAAATCCTGCACTACATGAAGCAAATATATCAACAAAAATAACAAAAATGCAGTTGCTAAAATACAAAGACATCTCATTTTAAATGGGCTGCTGTTTGGGCATATTATTCTGCTACATGCAGCAGCCAACAGCGGTGAAACGTAATGTTCCAGACCTCATTTTTCACAGTTCTAGTACATCATCTGGGTATTAACAATTTCCATCATCAATGTACTACTTGCACCGCAAGTGTCTATTATCAGTAGTACTCCACTGGAGATACAGGGTGCTCCTATATCCATTCCAAACTGTGCAAAATATGCCTTCTGTGATTTCCTACTGAACACATTGTGCACTATTTGCATGTAGAAGCCAAAATTTCATAAAATACATAGTAATTTTTAATAAAAAACTACACAGACATTTGAGATTCATCCTGGGTTTAATAGGCATACAACCAATAATATGAACATTTGAACCTCTCTAACACAATCAACACAATCGGAGGAGCAGTTCAGCCTAATTCGAGCTAAAAAAGTTGTCAAACCTTCAGTTCCAACCAAACCAGTTTCATAACAGTCTACATATAGAACAACATTTTAATCACTTAATACAGAATTACTATAAAATGCAATCGTTGTGAGCGGTCATAAGTGTGTGTTTATTATGTATTTTACAGAGGCTTTAAATGCACCTCAGCCAATCAGATTCCAGAACTGGAGCTATTCCTTTAAAGGAAGAATTTGTACAATGATATAACTTGTCCAATTCATACTCCAAACAGTAGGGGCAGCATCTAGGGTTAGCACAAACCCCTTTCAATTCTTAGAAGAAGAAAAAGAAAAAAGTGTTGCAAGTTCAGCATCAAACTTCAAAATTGCAACAGTAATGTTAATGTTGTTTTGCTACTATTTATAACATTTCTTATGTTTGCTGTAAAATTCTGATTTTAGCTGAAGGAGAGATCAGGTGGTGGTAGATGCTATGAGCTTCAGCCATCATTGTGTTTACTGGCTACTTGTTCATGATCTAAGTGGGAGCAGGACTTTCAACATGATTGATAAGAGGTTAGAAAACACTGTGAGGACAGTGCCATTTCTTCATCCTCTCATGTTGGATTATTGGCTCATAGCTACAATGACTCATCATCATTGCCTCTTGAGGTACAAAGTGGCATTAAAAGAAAGAACATGTTGAAACTAGTACGCTAATTTCAGTAGATATCTCTGCAACAATACATACCACATCTTTGACACACATTAATTTTAGTTACACTTTGAAAGAAACAATGTCAAACAGATTCTTCTTTTAAGAATACCTCACTGAGGTCACAGCTAAAAGCAAATACAATGAAGAAAAACCTCATAGGACAACAACACCTTTTCTTCACCCTCAAATGCAGGAGCGTAGATTTGCTCTTGACATTGGTTAGGATCTATGAATCCCCCCTCCCCCCACCCCACTTCTTTTGTTGCTCCGTGATAAAACAGTAAAGGACTGATATGCTACATATGCTATTCCACATGCTTTTAAACTATTCTAAATAGCAATTCATGTAATTCATTTACTGAATGAATTACATAATGTTAAATTAATGTAAAACTAATGACTGACAAAGAAGTAGTTTAGACTTCAGTTTACTTCAGCCATAGTGCAAATGACACAGGTCTCATAAATCAGCAATAGTAAAAGTAGATGGAGCCGCGATCTCCACAAACCAGCAAGTAACAATCACAGAACAAACATCTCTTTCAATGTGTCAATCAAAGTACAAGACATACTTTTATTCACAGAGTGTCACCACTTTCAAACCAATAAGCAGATTTATTACCTTCACTTCAGCCATAGAGCAAATGAAACAGGTCTCTGACAGAGAGAGTTTCAGCCGGAGTTAGACATGCTACTCTGGGAGACTGTAAAAGAACTGAGAGTTGGCAGTTTGTTGTGCAGTTAATTTCCAAACCATGTTATTTACAGCTATGGACGATGTTAGGCAGCTGTGTGCTGTTCACCAAAGCCTAGCATCGCCATTAACGTTATTATGATACTCATTTCCTTGACTTTATGTGCCTTACGCGTTTCTTTGACAAATAGCTTCTCATGTTCACCTTCTTCTTTTTTGCTGCCATCCTTGCTCACTTTTAACACCAACGTGTCACCCACACTGCACCTGAGTCTTGCACAGTGAGTCTTGTATGACTGGAAAGCTTTCCTTCCAGTTTTGGCGCTGCTAACAACCAAACGTAGCTACAGTGTGTCACGTGACAGCAGGGAAAGGCACAGCCAATCACATTCACCATATGTGTTACCGCGAGGCACGCTTCCACTGGAGAACCTGATTTAGACTGTAAGCTTCAGATGGTTGAGTGTGGCTGACACGTAGCATTCTTTCCACTAACCACAAAGTCCACATGTAGGTATTAAAAATGTTTACTAGGAAAATGTTTTGCCTTACAAACAATAAATCAGAATGTCCACTAAAGGTAAACTTCTAACCTATGCTACGGTCAAAAAACTGTGCTCCATTTTGCATCCAAAGCTTAACTGTTTTGAATCGCCCTCTAGTGAGCAAAAAGATCTAGAACATTCTTAATGATTTTCTTAAAGAGACAGTATATAATTACACCATAACTACAATAAACAATAAAGAAAATGTGTTAAACTGTGTGTTCCCTATTTAACCCTTTATGCACCTCTAGGTTAATCAGATGTTGACGTTTTTTTTTGGAGGGGATCAAGTTATTGGTAGGGAAAATTCAATAATCTCGGGATATTGATGGGCACACGTCACTTCCGTCCATGCTAATTCTACGCCCTTGCTCAAAAGGTAATTGGATATTGGTTAGGATTTACACACTGGCAAAAGTCTTATTCAAACTGTAACAGTATTCAAAACATAGGTATACTAAGTATGTTATTATTTAAACATTATTTAGGCGAATAGGTACAGATCTAGTTTAACTACACTATTTATTTTTTTAGTTCAGAACTAAAGAATTTTAAAATGGAGATGTCATGCAAATCTAAACTCCAGCCTGGCTACATTTCTAACAACAATCTGTAAATTATTTTCAGACTTGCAATAAGGGCTACAAACAGAAATGCTTTTGTGGCTGGAGCGTTATTAGCTTGACTAAAGAAAAGGCTAGTTACTTTATAATCAGTTAAGCAGTGCTGCTGGAGGTCACATAACAAATGCATCCAGATTTTAAAAAGACCACCAGAAACCATCTGACATTTGTGGTGTTAAATGTAAATATGTTTTCAGAAAAAGCTTAACATACAGTCGAAAAGAGCATCTCAAAAAAGGAATGTATGGAAGTGATGCTCAGGTTTACCTTCAATTACTTCACAACAAATGACTACCCTGCTTGCAGAACAGCAGAAGGTGGTAACAAGCACTGCAACCAGCACTATAAAGTGAATTAGTAAACTCCTATCACTCAGGAGTGAAACAAACCGAGGATGTGTTTAACAAGTAAGATACACTCGGGTAAATGGAGAATTCACGTAACATAAACTGGGAGCAGCACTAAACAAACCACACACAGTCAGTGAATACACTCAAACAAACTGACCATGCTAACAGTGAATACAATAAAAAAGACAAAGCGCCACGGGCTCCCTGAAGCCCCTACTCCATAAATGTTTCCTATGTCTAGGACCTCAGTACCAGAATATACCATTAATGCATCTGGCCCTAGGCTCTGCTTGTAAATAATGAATGTGGGGTATGGTTTTCCAAGTCCAAGTCTGCTGGCCACCCAGAAAAGTTCATGATTAAGACTGAAGACTGAAGCCAAGATCTGGGGAAACACGATGAAATGACAGCAGGAGCTCTGAGTAAAAAGCTTTCACTAGGTTTCGGTCTACACTGTTGGGTGAACATCCTTCAAAAAGTCTACAGCAACTTTATACACTTTATACATACACTTATATATATGGCAGACAGACAGTCTGGCAAACAGATAAATAGTAACAGAAGTGTGTTTCCATTTATTTATTTTATTTATTTATCACTTTTTTGCCCACCTAATTGTGAAATATTAAAGGCCAAATGTCTCTCTTGTCATTGATCAGTATGAGAAACATTACAGAACACACAATGCAAGCAAAAGTGTGAGAGCCTTCATGAACAAGTAGCCATGGCAATATTCATTTTAATTATTTAATACAACCAAAGCTCTAGTAAACCTGCCTGAACGAGGACGCATAGTAAAGACAACTATTAATAGAGGTGAGGATTACAGCTGTTCATTTGCAGACCATGGTGGCATTTTGGGGTTACCAAGTCTCCTAAGCTACAAGTAGACACCACCTCCACACCTACAAATTATTTGAAAGGAATGGCAGCTTTTATTTTCATCTAAACACAAACTTTAATGCCTGAACGGCCTGCTTCTCCTGCCTCGGCCTGTCTTCTTATATTCTTGCTGTAGGCTTCTAACAGTACTTACTAATATTAATAGTTTTTGATACACTCCTAACAGTGGTTGCTAATTGTCACTGGTAACAGACTCACTGTTACTCTGATTGGCCTAACAGTAGCCATCGGTTATCATTGCTTAATCTAAATACTCCTGTAAATCTTCTGTTAAATCTTACCCCATCACATCGCTCTTGTGATTCGTCTTCCTATCTAAAGTTAACCAGAGGATGGGTTCCCCTTTAAAGTCCACTGAAGGTTTCTTCCTCTTGCTCTTAGAGAGTTTGTCCTTGCCACGGTCACTCTTGGCTTGCTCAAGGCGGCTTGGACTTGAACTTTGCAAAAAGCGCTATACAAATAAACTTTGGGCTTGACTGGAGTTTGCTACGTGCTACTGAAACTGAGGGTGTGTCTCAAAACCTAGTCAGCTCCTACATAGACAGCATTTTACGTCATAGTACGCGCTCCCGACATGTTGGCTGTCCCAATTCTTAGATACCTTAAACATGCTGTCTACTGAGGCACCTTAAGGCAATCCCATGATGCAACACGGACGAAGCTACGAGCTGTGAAGTGGTTTTAAAATGTTATTTTGATTCTCTCTGGTGTTTTAATGTGTTTCTTGTCATATAATCACACAAAACAGTATTTTATTTATGACTTTGCAATGAGTGGTTGACCATTTTGCAGTTTTATACTCAAGCCATTAGCATTTATGCTAGCGGATTTTTAAGCCTAGGGCTATTGTTTTGGATGCCGGCCGGTAGCTTAGCAACCAGCTAAACCACTGGTCGCGTGCTGCAGTGGGCGAGAACAAGCCGTGACGCAGTCTCTCTCTTTCTAGAGCGTCTCAATAATCTGTCTTGTAAGGAGAGATGTCAGACAGAACGCTGCTACTTAAGCAACTGCCTGCTTAGACAGCTCACTAGGTTTTGAGACACACCTGAGACTGGAGCCAGGCTCCATAGTCAGAAGAGCCACTCAAGGTTGGTTTGACATTAAAAGGAAGGATACTTCTACAGAACATACTCATCCTCACTATTAAGAATGACGGAGGATATGTGCTGTTTAGTTTCTTCCTCCAGAGGCCCTGGGAAGTTAGGAAACGTGGCATTGAGTCCATGAAATGCTAGTAGATTTCAAGTTAACATCTGACTGCCTAGTTTTTGGCATGGCCGTCTCAGTCCTTTGACCTAAACTCCACTGAAAACTTAGGACTTAGGAGAGATTCTGTACTGAGGAGTGCACAGAGATTCCTTACTCTGCAGTCTACATCATTACAGGTGAAGACTAACCGGTGTAATCAAAGGTAAGGCTGCATAAAGTGTCAATAATTGTGATTACATCATCCCAATGATTATTATTAAAATAAATACACTTATAAATGTATTCACTATGCATGTTAACTCTCATATTTAACACCAGATACGTCCGTCTCCATCTGCCACCAAGCAATTATGTGAGATTACAGATGCCAGACGTGATCTGAACATTACATAACTCAGCCTCAAGCACAGTGTCATTTAGACTAATCTAATGTATATTAATGTGCATCTAATTAGCTAATTGTTGTTCTTGCTACTTTAATGGAAATGCACCTAAGAAGTATATATATATATATATATATATATATATATATATATATATATATATATATATATATATATATATACTGCAGATGCTTTGTTATTTGTAGCCAGAATATACAGCTAACAGCAGTGATTGAGATGGAAACATATATATATATATATATATATATATATATATATATATATATATATATATATATATATATCTTCAAGACAAACCACAATGTCCAAACGCTCACACTGGAGGTCATGTCTGGAGCAGCAAGGTTATCAAATTAGACAACAGGTTCCGGCCCCTTGGGGAAGTTCCTTCTGACAGACAGCAGCGAGAAAAGAGCTGGAATTCCCTCAGAGAGTTCTCAATGCCTGTGGCATGGGTCTCCTGCAGCACTGAACCAAAATGTCCCCTTCCGACCGCTCTGGAGAAGACAGCAGCAGGAGACGCAATTAGCCTCATCAGAAGGACTTTGAAAGTGTTTGGATTAATGTAATTAGCAGCGAGCAGAAGCTCTCAGTCCTCGAAACGATCCCCCCAAGACACGGCCTCGAAGAGAAGCGCCACCGTAGTGGAAAAGGACTAGGGAAAAAAAAGAAGATCACTTGTTTTAAAAGATAAATGCTACTGTGCAAATATATTTCGAGCGGACGCCAGGGGAATAATCAAGTTTTAATTTAGCTGCTAATTTAATTAGCCGCTAAGCCGCCCCCGAAGCCTCCCAGAAGTGTTCTGCTCAGAGAAAGAGACAGGGGGTGGGCGCTTTAGCTGCACACAAGGAGAGATTCTTCTAAAATTGCAGTCTTTTTAGATTTCGCTGTTTTCAGCAGACAGCAATTAGCACATGTGGAAGACAGAACGATGTAATCCCATCGAGCCTGTGCCTACAGGAATATGAACTGCATATGAAGCCCTTCTCCATTTCTCCTCGCAAGGTCGTGCTGGATTATCCATGGATAAAATATTACAAAACCTATATACCTATCTATGTTTAGTTTCAAATCCATCCCAATAAACAGCCAAGTTAAATTCTGATACTTTGAGCCCTACATGAAGACCACTAAGGCTCATAAGGAGAGGGTACTAATAATAATCAGGACAATGATTATTTATGCCCTCATCTGCATGTACTGGTGCATGATTGGGCAACTTGACTGGTAATCGTAGAGAGGATGGGGGGGGGGTCTTACGCTAGCTGCTTGGGAATGCAGAAATCAAAGAGTTGGGCTGGCTGGTGAAATGTGTGTGCGTCCGCACATGATGTGGGTAGTGCGTGTGCCGGGCTGGAGTAGGCGCACAGGGACGGATTTGAGGGGGGAGGCCGAAGCGAACGTATGCCACTCAGTCCGCTGGCGAGGGGGCCAGGGGCTTCATTAGAGGGAGCCAGAGGCTGACCCCGGCTGCTGCGGGGCGCAGACCAGGCGGGGTGCAGGGGGGGAGCTCAGTGAGGGAGAGTAGGTGGGGGGGCAGGCTGAGCGAACCGCAGAGGAGCGTCTCCCCTGGGCTCCCCCTCTGCCCGACCTCCCGGATCTCTGGACGGAGCAGAAAAATCAACAGCGCTCCCCTTTGAAGCCGTCTCCTTCTCTGTTTCTCTTTCTCCACGCTCCCTTTCTCCGTGAACCTCATGAATCATGCATGCAACACACACCCTCCAATACACACACACACACCCCTTCATATTTTGCTTTCTCTTTTTTTTTCAACAGCCTGCCTTACAGACAAGGTATGAAACAGACAACAAAGGATGAGTGCCCATTTGTGTCATGGCTCCTCGGTGCAGCCCATTATCAGCCGTGTTTGACAAATTACTTAACACTGCCGCGCTGCTGATTTGGCAGCGGGGAAAATACGTGGTGCACCCACATCCGTGAAATTTAATAAGCTACAGCTAATGAGCGAGAGAGCACGGCTCAAACGAGGTACAACAACAAACTGCTGTCTGCAGCAGAAAGAATGTTATCCACGTAAGTCAATTAGAGAAAACCAAGAGCGCGAGAGCGCCTCATTCTTTAGAAGAAGATGATTATTTTAATGTGGTAATTGGTTTGGAGATGAAGTGGCTAATTGCTGTAATGAAACCAAGTTTTTCACATGAAAGTCGAGTAAATGAATCGAGAAAGGCCGCTTGAAAGTGCCCTGGGAATCTTGGGCGGCTCTCAAAGATGATCTTTTATTCTTTCTCTTCAGAGTGTAACTGATGTGGAGTTGGGGGGTGTGGGGTGGGGAGGGTGGTAGAAGAAATCACCAGCCCAGAGTGGCAAATGAGAGTGAGGCCCCTTTCTCCTGCACTTCAGGAAAAAAAAAGGAGGTGGGATTGAGTGTGTGGAAACAGAAAACAGAAAGTTAGTTGGCTCCGAAACATCTTTGAACGAAGAAAAACTGACGCGTCCCATGGTGAGCAAGTCAGATCAAAGCAGTGGAAAATGAAATAATCATAAAGCAATATAAGAAGACAAAGTTTTTAAGATGAGGGCACCAGCAGAAGTTGTGGAAAGAGGCACAAGCCTGTTTGGCTCCAGCTGGGCAGCTGTTGTAGAGGAGGAGCAGGTTATTCCCAGTGCTTTTCGATTCTGTGGAGTTATTGTGGTTCTGATATGCGCACGAGATTCACTGAAACTGCTGGAGAGACACTTCGATCATGGCATTTCTGATATTTCTAAATATCCCATTGCTAGACGATTGGGCAATTTACCTGAACAATACCATCTCCATTCCGGAACATATTCAGAGAAGGGCATATTTCAAAAAACAAATTCAGATTATGTGCCCAAAGGATTCCCTCCCAAGAGTTTCAGATGAGTTGCCATCTGTTTTCAGACTCTTTCTTCAGGACACCCTCTAGTTTGGGCTTTTGGGCTGGCTTTGAATGAAAGAGCACACCACAGTTAGCTTAGACCCGAAGACCAGTGTATCTGAGCCCAGCGGCCAGCGTGAGGCATCCAAAGAAAAAGAAGAAAAAAAGCCTCATCCTTCGCTAATGAACACTCCGAGCATGTCAAGTTTGAACCGCCTTCCAAGAAGTGGGCAAGACTTCAGAATTGGAAGTGATGACCAGCTCGTTATCAGTTAATTATAAACCCAGCTACGGCTGTCAAGCCCACCTCTGGGGAGCCAACCCGAGATCTTCTGACATGCGAGAGCTGAACACCATCTGTCTCCGGGCTGCTCTTTTGCAGATGTGTCTGTTCGGGAGGGCTGAAGTGCGTGTCCTGCTTAAGGTTTCCGAGTGTGTTGATGGGCGGTCCGGTGGGGTCTTCTCGACTCGAAGCGAGCCAGCTTAGGACACTGCCACTTGGCACGTTGTTTACAAGGGGCGGCAAAAATGTCCCCGGCCAAGGGAAATGAAGCTTTTAAGAAACTCCTTTTGATTGATGTGCTCTTATTTCACGCTTATGATCAGTGATTATCTAGGATAAATAATTCAGGGTACTAAAAAGTTAATAAAGAAAAATACGATGAAGCTCATCATTTAAGTAGAAGATATCTTAAGGGAGAGGGAAGATGCTACGAAAGCGAGCGAGATGAAGGGATGACGGATCGGGGAGCGAAAGGTGAGCGGGGTGGACGGACAGAGAGGACGAGGGGGGAGGGAAGGAGGAGGAGGAAAGAGGGGAGGAACAGAGGTGTGGCAGCAAGGACCGAGGGAACCAGGCCCCTAATTGGTACTTAAACACCCGCGGCATGCCGAACTGTTGCTATCATAAGAAATTGATGAATTAACCGAGAGAGAGAGTGGGAGAGAGTGCGGGAGAGGCTTCTAAATCTTTTAAGAGGATAACTTACTTGGGCAAAACAGCTGTTTATGCATTATTTGTGCCGAGAGCCATTTACCACCATTTAGGAGGGAAGCAGGGCCCGAGTCTGAGGAGACACCCATAGGGACTGGTGCCTGGGAGGACAGAGAGAGAGGATCATTTACAGCAAAAGAAAAGATGAAAAATTCATCCGCTGGTAGTTCTTTTAAAGACTTAAAGACCTGGCCTGTCAGTCTGCGGCTTGCGTTCAGTGACAAACAGCATAGGCGGGAGAAAGAGAAGGAGGACGCAAGGGGACGCGGCGACATGGTTTTTGGACAGGACCGCGCAAAGTTCTCCTGACGCCTGGCCACTACGCCGCATCGCTTTGATGATCAGAAACTTTTTGGCTGTCACTAAGAAGGGGTCCCTGTCATTTCTGTCAATCTTACATCCTAGGGCTGCATACACTGGAGCCTGGTCTGGAAAAGGAAGGAGCATTTCAGGGCATTGTATGTAAGTGGGCCAGCACGAATAGCTCTATTTCTCATGGTTACCTCAGTCGGTTCAGGAAAAGGGAAGGAAAAGAAAAAAGCCAAGCCTGCAAGAGCATCCGTGTCACCTGCAGGCTGCCTGTGCCACTGCTGCACATCGCTGCAACAAAGTCTTGCTCCCACAGTGCCTCAGGGCGACAGACAGCTCCATTTCAGCAGTCACTGATGCTAATCGGGCTTGAAAGATGAAAGTTTGCCCTCTGTTTGTTCTCTAACGTTCCGCTTTGTCCGTCAAATGCCTGCGGCTGACCAGACTGGAAGATCGAGCGTGGGAGCTTCACCTGCACGCGCTCTTGCCCACTCGCGAGCAAATATTTCGACACACCGTCAAGAGATGGTCTGGCTTTTAGTTTATTACAATGTATGCGGCCCTGCTGAATATCCGTGCCTACATTATGTTCAATTAAAACATATTACTTCTTTGGCTTTGACGGTTCCTGCAATCTGACAGGTCAAACTCGCTCTCAATGAAAGGAACGTATTAAGATTTCTCCCGGCTCTCGCGCTGACCCGTCTCTGGCGATAGCCACGTAACCGAGGTGTCCTAATAGGGCCCTTTCACCTAAAATATCATCATTCAGGTCTGGGCCTGGGCGGGCAGTCTGAGCCGTAATTAGCCCACAATTTATTCCCTGCCTGCGATTGAGAGGCAGGGTGCCCACATGGTAATGTGTTTAAAATGTCAGCGGAGAGGTAAGGATCTCATCAACCTTTGGTCACCCTGCCGCTTTGAATATTCTTATTGGCGTCATGCATTAGTGATAAGCTTTTGAAAAGTAAGTCAAATTTAACCTTCGCCGTACCTGGCCCACGTCATGAATATTAACCAGGCCTATTATGTGTACATGATCTGAAAGAATTTAACCCCACAGCACCCGGGATCTAGGGCCCAGCCTCTCGAGCGATGGAGGGGAGAGTGGAGGGTGTTTACCGCATAGAAATGGTGTTTGCCCAGGCTGGGGGAATGCCTGGCCAGAATAATGGGTTATCAAGGAACAGTTCCCCAGAGATGCATGGGGATTGACCGGCCTATCAAAGACCCAGGGAGAACTGCGGGCATAAGTGTGTTCTTAAGCGTGGGCACGCAAACACACGAATGCAAACACATGAACTTAATGCTGAAATTTAAGGGGAGCATTTGCATAGGATTGTGGGTTTGTGGCAGACCCTTTAAAATGGCCAGTGTTGTCACACGTACTGTACATGTCATCATCAATACATGCAGGACTGGCGTAGTGACATCACACAGACATCACACAGTCAATTATCAGCACATTAATTTTTAACACATGCCATTGTGACAGACGTCTACATTGGAGGAATTCATGTGCAATTAAATGCTTTACAGTTAGGACACAGAACAACATGCAATTCAATAAAAAAATAAATAGGTAATAAATGTAACTATTTAAAAAGTTAATTAATATTTTGGGCAAAAAAAAATTTAAAGGCAGGTTATGCATTAATGAAATTATGCTGTAATTTCCCCATGGTTCCCCTATACCATATTTTATATTTTGTATATTGCTATGCATATTGTTTATTTTATGTATTGTGTTACATTAAATGTCAACATGAATTGTGAGTTGAATCACAGCTTGATGCAATGGAAATAATTAAACACATATGTGTCATGTGGCAATGGAAGAATTAATCAATCCATCGATCAATATTTACACTGTATGATTTTCATCAGGATAATTTTGTTGCCAATTGTGACAGATAAACTCAGTGGAATTTAGTAGAATGTTTGAAGTAACATGCTTCATGGTGGCCGACTTAATGCCTTAGCGACCAAAGATAGCCTACAGTAACGTTCTGGTAGCGACAGGAATCTCACAATTTTAATTAGAAAATAACTACAAATTTAAGAAAATGCTAGGTAGCATATGTAGGGGAGATCTTGCTTACACACAGACACACATATCTAACTACTCTTTCTGTAAACCCATCTTTAACCTTTTAACATGTGCACCATCTATAATTTCAAAGTTTCTATTTTTGCTTTTACTTATTTAAACCCATGAATTAATCCATGTATCCAGTAAAAGGAAGTAACTCTGTGTCTATCTTTCTCACTGAGGATGCTGAAAAAGCTTTGAGTAATTGACTGATACCTTAAAGGTGGTGATCTTCCTCACTTGAGAACTTGAGCAATACTAGCTGTTATACTCTTAAACACTTTGTCTTTATTTTGCTATGTGCTATATAAATAAACGTGTTGCTGCGCACACTGCCTCCAGATACCACAGCCTTGATAAAGGAAACATATGATTTTAGGCACAGGTGCAGTACAATTCCCACGGGCCTGCTCTGTTCCTCTTATCTGAGATAATGTTGAGCAGCTCTGGTCTATCCTCATGAAAGTCAAGCCATGCTGATCCTGTCCTAAAGCTTTTGTATTCTGGTTATTGATTTAAAGAAAAATGGAAATCTCTCCCTCATTAGCTGCGGATGAAGTCATGATCCGCCAGCCCAGCGGCCACTTTTCTCCAAGTATTAATGTCCCCTCTTCTTCATTCCTATGCTTTGTTGTGTCTTTGTTGTATTTCTTTCATTAAAGGATCTGTATCTGTATTTTTCTTGCATTTTAGTTTGCACCCTGACATTTGTGTGACTTAATGCACCAAAATGCATCCTAATGATTTTTTTTACATGACCTCTCTTTAAATGATTTTGTTACTGTGTCTTTAAGGTTGATGTATGTAAATGAGCTCTGTTCTGACGGGCTGCCCTGTACTGTGTCTCATTCAAAATATAATCCAGGCTGAAAGATTTATTATACATAATTAGAGTAGTTTCAAGTTTATTTGTCATTTGCACATCATGTCTGGACATACATGCATTAAAATGCTTTGGGGTAAGGCTCAGATAAGCATTATATATATATAATAGAAACATGCAATAAATAAACTAAAATATAAACATGTAGTAGTAACTGAAATATAATATATATATATATATATATATATATATATATATATATATATATATATATATATATATATATATAGGAATATAAAAAAACATACAAAAAATATACATAAAAAATACAGGAGGACATATTTAGAAATTTTTGTATAGGCAGGTTATCTAAGAAGATAAATATATTTGAAGTGATTAGTGATATTGTCCATAGCAGAAATATCAGAATAAATAATAGAATAGTATAATATAGCAGTGGCCGAGTGAACGATATTGGGGTCTTTCAGCTTCACAGTTTATATAAACGCCTGACAGCCTGTGGGTAGAAGCTGTTCATTAGCCGGGTTGTTCTGGCCTGGATGGTACAGGGATCTCCTGCCTGATGGCAGTGAAGTGAACAGGCCGTATGTGGTACAGATGAGACAGATACGTTTTTTAAGGTACAAACAATGTAAATGCACCTTTAAAAGAACAACAATGTTTTTAAGATCCAAATATGTTTCTTAATATATCTGTATAAACTATATATAACTGCATGTAATACTATATATAAGTATAATACGAAACAATACAATTATATTTTAATAATCATAAAACATACACAGCAAATAAAAGAATATACAACATACATGTAAAATCCTCATTTACAGTGTAATAAGGAAATTCATGCTGACTTTTTTGTATTATTTCCATTTTTTTTCAATTTCTTTTTAAGTGACTTTAAAAGATTAAGTAAAGTTAGAAGATAGGGCACAGGGCCAGACACACCTGAAGAGTTTTAGCTTCCTTTAAGCCATTCTCCAGGATTTTAGGGCAGGAAGTGAGATGGCATCCCTGTCCCTTATGACCACAGGGTAAGCTTTAAAAATTTTAAAAATCAGTGTGTAACAAAAAGAATTTTCAGTTTCAGAAACACACAATTTCTGCAATTAAAGGAACTGTTTTGTATTTTAATTATATATGATTTTATATATGATTTTATGTGTGCTTTAAAAAGCTGTGTTTATAAGTCAAACACTGAGCTAAAATTATCAACCCCGAAACAGTCACTACTGAAACATTTTGTAAAATTTTGTTAGTGCTCTGATTGTTGTGATGGTAACCAAATGGGATGGATTTTTCAATCAAAAGTGCAATGTAAATAGCACTCTGACTTCAAACCAGTTATTACCAGAATAATCCAAACATATCATTGCTGTCCAATGACAAACAAGCATCTCCAAAGTTGCAACTTTACAGGAAAGAACAAAAACATACTTTACTTTCAATGGAAGTCAATGGAATCAGAATTTTTCTCCAAGCTGTTGTGGAGCACTTCTATTGGTCCATTCATCATGACATTTTCACACAATGTAAACAACCATTGTCGTGTTAAAATGACGAAGAAAACTCAAAATTGACAAAAATGGAGATATGTTTTTCATTGGACAGCGACGACATGTGTGCTGTTTCTGGTGATATTACAGAATCAATGCGTTCAAATCTGTCTGGGTTTTCAGCTCAGTTCCTATATGTGAACTGTATGAAACAAATTCTTGGTACATGTATTAAGATACTACATCAACCTCTTTCATTTCAAAACACAAGGAAAAAGCCAGTTTGATTCGGGACGTTTAAGCGCCTTTCAGGCACTTAATACTGAGCTAAATCTACCCTGATCTGACTATAAACTCAACTGAAAATGTGTCAGCGTACCCTTCATACATGTCTCTGGTGCCTTCGCACATACAAGAGAATCGCACACAGGTGTAGCCTCCCCAAACCCCACAGAGACTCTATGTAAACCTACACCTCTTTCTGCTTCATGATCCAAATCTGAATTGAGATTATCTATCAATCTGTCTGCCTGTCAGCCGGCCTTCCTCTCAACATCCTTGCTTTTCCTCTGGTGTTTTATTTAGCTGCGCTTCAATCGGCAGGGGATTTCTTCCACTCACCTCCCCCCACCACCCCCCACCACCTTCCTCCCTGCACACTTCGAGCTACGCTATCGATCGGCGAGGGGCCGCACTCACAATGCAGCCAGGGCCCTGTTCGAGACTGCATCTTTCAGAGGGAGGCATCGATCCCTTCTTTCTCCCCCGCTCTCCCCCCCCCCCACCCCTCTTTCACCCTCTTCAAAGAACTTTATTGAATGCAACAAACAGAGAAGGGAAGACTTGAGAAAGAGGAGAGAGGAGGAAAGAAGAGGGGAGGAGCGTCGTGAGGCCGGGCATGCTGCCTTTCGCCGCTGGGTCGAACTGGGAAGAGGCTTTCGGAATGCTAGGAATATTGAATCAGGAATCAAAGGATTCCACATGCCTGCTAGGTTATGTAGCAGCAGGAGATTATGGGGGTCTGGCACTCCCAAGGTGGGATTCTATTCAATGAAGCTCAATGAGGGTCACCAAGCTCCCCTCTTTGAGCACGCGTCTGTTGTTAAAAGCCTCACTCACTGCAGATTATGTCAATTTGCCAGGGAATCCTTTGTATCTCCTCCTTCGGCCCAGGGCTTGGCTACGCTGGGTATCAAAAAGGGTTCATCTCTCTCTTCCTCGTCCCCCCTATCTTCCGGCCTTCTATCAAGCAGCATGACAGAGCTATGATCAAACGGTGCTCCAGAGGCAAGGACGGCGGCGGAAGCCGCGCGTCATGTCCACTTAGAGCTTGGTGTAGCCCACAGCTACATGTGTGGCACGTTGATCTATGGCACTGGGAAGAGGAAAGCAGCGAGACTTGGAAGAACTGGCACGCGCACATGCCTAACGGAGATGGATTTGTAAGGTTAAAGCCAAGCCATTAATAAACAGAGCAAACAAAGCACTAATTAACACGTACAGTAGAGGGGAAGCATCCCACGAGACCTGCTTTAAGTCATTAGCCAGGCAGCGTATGCATTCTGATCAAGCTGTAAACACACGCTGCTACCAAAGCAAGTCCTTCCCCTTTCCTTCTTCTTCCCATCTTCTCCGAAGGGTGATTCCAAAGGCTTCGGTCAAGGATCTTCATTTATTTATTTATTTACTTGGTCTTTTAGCCTTCCTGCCTACACCTTGAAACTTTCCAGCCAAGGGTGACTTCCAGGGTGAATACAAAACACGGAAAAGAAGAATAAACAAACCCCCAAAAAAAATCGAACACATCACAACAATCATAACAATAGTTTTCCTTTCTGGGCATCTCTGCTTAAGATCTTAGCTGAGATCCACTGAGTCAGAAACAATTAAATTTCTGTAAGCACCGACCCCCCCCCCTCCCTTTCACTACCCCCCCTCTTTTTTTTAGTTTTCAGTAATTTGATGTTCCAGTGCGGGAGATTGTTGGCTTTAATACAAATCATGTTTGAATCGTTACTTTAAGACCTTAAGCCCTCCCTGGGTGTCAGGAGGATTCAGATAATGAGGCCTGCTGGGATTTCAATCATTTCTACATCTGTTGAAAAATAAGGGGAAAAGAAAAGAAAAAAGGGGAAAAAATCAACTCTCTTTTGAGGCACCCCCGCCCTCTCCCACGAAAAAAAAAAAATCTGATTCATTTTGAAGATTAAGAATAATAAAATGAGACTCCCCTTTTTAACTCCTGGACTTTTGTGCTCTCTAAATTTATTGGCCTTGAACTCCCTCAGTACCTCAATGCTTTAACTCCCCGAACAATTTCTCCAAGCCTCCCCCTTCATTGGAAGATAAATAAATCCCTCAGATTTCCCTCGCCTTTCAGACACCTCTTTATTACGTTGCCCTTATTCGCTCCAAATGTTTGGGTTTTTTTTTTTTTTTTGCATTTTGCCTGTAAACAGTCAATAAAAGCACTTTGGATCCCAGCCCGAGACATATTTATACTGTTATGAAGAATGTACACCCTGTTGAGGGTAATAATCAAGGCCCAACTCAAGAGGCTTAAATAGGACAATAGTTGGGTTTTGCAGACTCCAGAAGTTTCTGTGGTTGCTGTGGACTCATCTGAGAATTTAGGCTAGTGTGGTGGCATCGTACTATAGCTTATTTTAAAATTATGTTTATGTTGACACAAGACGGGTTAAAAAGGAAACCAACAGTTGTGTATTTGTACAACAGCTGTAAGCAATATGCTTCTGAAAAGTTAAGGCCTGACATTCCGCCATGTTACTGATTAGGCTGCAGAACTAGCACTCAGTTTGGATGGTAAGTTAATTATTTGAAACAGCTCACAATAATAATTATTCCACTGCTCTAGAAACAACTTCAGGAATCTTTAATGTATGTACAATGGCAGGTACTCAGGGAGTTAATGAAAATATGTATGATAAGATAGTGTTTGTAGGGCCTCATCTGTGAGCCATTATTAAAATTAGTTCACTGATATCCAGTTTGAATAGGAATGATGTCAGACTGTATGGCAGTAGTGTAGTCAGTAAAATCACTTCCAAGCAAACAAAGTTTTGCATCCTTTAAGCCTCAATATGCTAAAACCACAAAGTTAATTTCTTTCTTGTGTTGTTTTTTTTTCTTAAAGGCAGCTCATTATTGCTTGTGGTTATCATCTATGTGTCTAGTCAATGCTTCATTCTGTTAATTGAGTGTGCTTCTTACTTTTTAATTGATTTGCATTTTTTTGCATTTAATTTAATGACGTGTGATGATTCTGCCAGTAAACACACAACACTCAGTGACAACTGATGTTTAAACTGTGTGAACATTTGCAAGGTTTTTTATAGCACAGATTCTACAGGTGTGTAAGAAATGAAGCTCTAATATGTTTGTTTGTTTATATTTATGCAGTCATCATAAATGCATGACAGCTAAAAATAGAGACTTTCAACTTTCAAGTTTATTTGTATATTGCCTTTTACAACGATGTTGTCTCAAAGCAGCTTTACAGAAGTTTTAAAAATAGACAGTTACAACATATATATCCCCCAGTGAGCAAGCCAGAGGCGACAGTGGTAAGGAATAAACCTTGGGAGGAACCAAGACAAGGGGATACCCATCCTCCTCTGGTCAAACAGTATTTACAGTTTAATAAACTAAACACCAAAGAAAAGAGTATCTGTTTGAAATCTGGATAGCAAAGCTTTAGAAGCTGCACAGGTAGAGGCAGTCTCTGACTGAGGCAGTCTCTGACTGAGTCTTTATGTAAAGTGGGCGTGAGCTGAAACAGTCCCATCCTATCTCAATGCTGGTGCATCTGGATGGCACAGTGATGTAACTGAGGGTGTAGCAGTTGACACAAATGGACAGGAGAGCTGGCTGGTGATGGGTGGGGAGAAGGCCCTGATGGTCAGTCCTCCAACAGCGTTGAACAGACGGGAGGACCTACAGACTGGCTTACCCTTTCACTATTTTTTTAAGGTTGTTATGAAAAAGGTGCTCTTTTTCTTCCCCTTTCTTTCCTTCTTGTTTATTTTGTCCCTAGTTAGCTTACTCCTAACAAAACAAACAAACAAAGAACCAGCAAGGGACAGAAAGCAGGTCTGGTTCTGATCATTTGGTTGAGTTGTGTTATTGACAGTGTAAGTATATTACCACACACTTTCACATTTTGCATGTACTAAGATTCCTACATTCATAAATCTGTGAACCAGATGTATGAAAGATCCACCAAATCAATTCATGAAACATTAAGAACAGACAAAAGTAAAGTTTTTCTGTTGCAACTTTTGGACATCACTTGGCTGTTGCTGCACCTGCTTGCCCTCTGTAACAGAATTAACCTCCACGGTTGCTCTGTAGACAGTTCAAGATCTTCTCTACTTCTGGACCTCTGTATTAACTCACATAAATCCATTAAGCTTCAGCAATAAATTACATTCATGCACAACAAAACGGGTGAATTTTACTGAGAAGAATCTTTTCTTTTTACTGTCTAATGGCGCAACAGATTCTACAAGCTTGTTAACCAAAGATAAGCATCACAGATATGTACACAATAATAAAGAATGCTCGAAATGATTATAACTTTGTTCATACCCTTTTTTAATAGCCAATGCGGCTTCATACTGGTTTTGGCAAAGTTCAGATTTTTCAGAGTGTCTAAATTTGCAGTGATGATCAAACTGTTTTTAAAACAGCCAAAACAAAATAAGTTATTCATTGCAAATAAATGTGAGGAAAAATGTTTGTTATCATTACTAAGACTCGTTATATTCGTTCCTGCCTCTTTTCATACAATGTGAAAGGGACTTCACTTCTTCATTTTTGCTTAAAAAGACAAAGAGAAAACTGCAAAGACAAGTATTTCAGAAGTTGGGCTCTCTCCTCAGCATGCAGCACAAGCAACTATTTGAGATTATAATTGGACAAGTGGGTGAGTGAGCTAATTAAAGCCTACATTCCTAAACTCGCTGCTTGGGTCCTGTTTTGATCTGCCTTCCTCTTCAAATTTCTCTCAGTCAGAAGTTTAAAGGAATGAAACAATCTGTCTATCCAGATACAAGATAAAGCACAGGTGAGCCAGGTATGTTGTAAGAAAATGGAAAAACTAATGAAACAACTCGGAAACAAATGTATCCATTTGGATCCATTTATAATGAAAGACCTGCTTTGGTTTGGATTCTATATATTTATATATAGTTTCTGTTTTTAATAATAAAGTGGTATCTCTAGGCCAACACTGCCCTCCCAACTTCAACATGTCTTGGATTTCACCTTTGTTAAAAAAATGGCTTTCAAATCTTTATACTATATTTCCCACCCGAGTGTCCGTTCTCACTCCTTCAGGAAGAAAAAAGTGATTCTGTTTTCCTACTTCTCTTTAATGCAACTCTGCCCTTACAAAAAATAAGTTTATTCAAGTGTGACATAAGTATACTTCTTCTAATCTAAAAAGAAGTGAGTATGCTTTCAGCTTACTTTTTATTTACTTCTCAGTGACATACTAAACACAGTTATACTTAAGTGTACTTGGGTTTTACTGACAAGTATATAGAACAGTCTAAGTATATTCGGCCTTTACTTGTACCTCATCTTTGGCTGAGATATACTTATGGAAAGTATGAGTAAGTATTCCTGTCCTGCACAAAAAGGCATCCAGTACAATACTTGTTTGGAAATTTGATTTTTAAAGATTTATAAAGATACAAATGTTTCTTAATCTGAGTATGTCTTGTTAATTTTATGTGTGTCCACTAGTGAGTAAATAAATGTTGTTAAAGTTCTAGTTTAAGTAGAAAATATATGTACTTTATATATATACTGTAAAGTATTATGATAAGTTCACTTAAGAAACTTAAGATGAATTAACAAACTAGTAAACTAACATTAAACCCATAAGTTTACTTTTAGTGTAGATGCAGCACAAAAGATGTAAATTAGTTGTGTACTTGAAGTCTACTACTCTTACACTTAAAATGTACATAAAATTATACTTTCATAAACAAAAAAGTGGCCCAATTTAGTCCCAAGAAGTATTAAAATAGTACAGATACAAGTGTACTACTAGTACAATGATATTAGTATAGTAACTACATAAAGTATACTTGGAAAATATACTTTAACTTTACGCAACTTTAAGTATACTTATTTTCTGTAAGGGTGAACTTTGTGTATTTCTATTGAACACACCAAAGTTTGAACTGTGTAAAAATGTGTAATAGCTTACCACAACTCTCTGTCACTATGTGCTTATTAACGCGAGCCCTAATTTACGAAAGACTTTACTTCTTCCACTCTTATGAAATACGTGCCGATGGAGCCTTTATCACAACCTAGAGCACACATAGTAAAGATATCACAATCTGGCCTTCACCCTTGAGGATGCCATACACTATGTGAGTGACAGCCAGCCTCCCAGAGCGCTCTTTATTGATCAGTCAGTGGCTCTTGTAACACAGAGTATCTTTTGAGGGTCAGCACACCTTTAAAATACTGCCCTTTAGAGCAATCAGTACGACTTTCAGCACAGTTAACACAGCCCAGGATTGGACCATAAAAAGTCCACAGTAACTATGGAATAGTTTATGTATTTACATTCATATGTAATAATTTTAATTTATATACAAACTCCATTTATGGACAACTTACAATATTCAGTAAAATGCAATAAAAACAAGAACATGTGATTTGTTCATTCTCTTGAACCTTTACTAAAGAAAAACTTGACTAAAGAAAAGATTTCCAGTAAGTTTACTGACCAACTTCATTGTATTTTGTAAATATAAACACATTTAGAATTCAATACCTGCAACATGCACAAAAGGTTAGAACCGGGTTTTGTTGCATTTCTTTTAGTCAGATTTAATAATTTGCAAACTGATGATTTGTGGATTTTTTTCTCATTTGTGCTCAATAGAATACTTCAACAATCTTTGGTCACCACCGTTCGATTCTTCTCTCATTATGTCACAAACTTTTTCTTTTGCACTTTTCGCTGATAAAAGTCTGGATAGCTCTTTTTATCTTTGGCACAGAGAACTCCACCTCCTTTTCTTTCAGTATTTGCAATGTTCTAATGAAAATAACCAATAACAGAGACTTTTGTAATCACACCCCTCCCCGCCCATGTAAAACTACATTGCCTGAAACCTCAGAAAATGCTGTTACAAATATACAAGCTAATAGCATCAAATGATTGCATTCTTTCACTCCCAGTTGAATAAAATGGGTTTCAGACATTAAGGAAACATTTAACATTTAATGTCCAGCAATTCCAAGCTCCAGCTAATACAGTATAAAATTCTTTATAGAATTCACATTATAGCTTCTTCACTACATCATATTGGATTTAGCTAGAGTGATGTATGTCCAGATTGTCCAGATTCAACAGATAATTACTATCATGCTTTTTGGACAGCAGTTTTGGTTGAAGGTTGTGGACAAGCTGTCAGAGATTTTGGGCCTTGTCATCACTTTATGTCACTTAAGGACCTCTCTTTACTTTTAGTACCTAATCAATTTAAGTAATTTATATTAATTTATTATTTTATTATAATTTATATTAAATTATTAATATATTAACTTACCATTGCCAAAAAGGTACCACATCACCCTCTGTCTACATAACTACACGAAAAAAAAAATGTTTTTGTCCCCATAAAGTGGGGTGGTGTTGTGGCCAAGAATACAGGCCCCGGGTCCAAAAAAAAACCCATCAGTTTATCCCCCAAAACAAGCTGAAACGTGGACTCATCATACTACAGCACACATTCCCACTGTCTTCTGAACCATCTGAGATGAGCTCAGGTCCAGAGAACTTGTGGCATTTCTGAAAAGAACTGATGATTGGCTTTCTCCATACAACAGTTTTCCAAAGTATTCCCGAGACCACGTAACTATGTTTAACACTGTAGAATGACAGTTACTCATGTACTGTCATCTGAGACCTCACGCACATCTGAATCTTGTTACAGTATTATGTATGGTAGATACTGAAAAACGTACGTTCTTTGCAGTCTTGTGTTGAGAAATGCTCATTTTGAATCGATCACAATCTTTGGCACAAGATTGTGAGCCACAATCTCCAACTGTGCTTATAAAGACTAAGCCTTTAGTGAATGCTCATTTTATACCACATCATGATGTGCTCACCTGTTACCAAGTCACCTGTTTATTGTGAAATGTTCAGAACCTTTTTATAAAACCCTATATTTTGCCCTCTCCCAACAGGCATTACATTTGTTCATATTTACAAAGTACAATTACGTTGGTCAGTAAAAAACAAATCATTTATTTGTACTTTTCTAGAAATTTGAAAGATATAATTGGGATAAATCAGTAATATGGCCAAATATCATGGAAATCTTTCTGAAATAAGAATCTCATAATATGTAAACATGTAAATACTGTTTTTAAAATGTGCCATTTACTCCCTAATACATACAGTTTCATATGAGTCACAAAAATGGCTGGTTTAAATTTATTGTTTTTGTAATGTTATCAACATGTTTACTAACATCTGCCTGTTCAGTACAGCAGCTTAGCTCCGTCTATTCACAGTAAAGTGGTGTTTCACCCTTGACTATTAAATATATCAGGTATTTTACTAGAATTTTTAAGGTCATTTTTAATATTTGCATGGTTTTATATGCCAAAACAGCCAACATTTCCTTCTGCATTACCATCTTTGCCTTTTAGACTAATATAGAATATATAATATCAGTGTTAATATTCTACAGAAAACGTTTTAATGCCATTGGCCCTTTAAGGCACAGGATATGAAACTGTGTTTATTTGAAAGGATAATGAAAGATTGAAAAAGGGTGACATAAATATGAATTGAATTATGATTGACTTGGTTACACAAAACCACAAAAAAACACAAAAAACTATAACAAACTGTATATAGCAATATCAAATTACTTCCTTCTGCCTTCTTTGAGAACAAAACAGAGAAACCAAACACTCATGAATCATATATGGATCATATAAGAAAAATATAACATATAAATTTCATGAGCCATAACTTCATATTAAGATATCATATTTCGGAGGTTTGATAAATTGGTTTTAAACAGGACTAATCACGTTCTCTTTGCAATAACACAGTCAGTGTTCTTGTAGTATTGAAGAAATGCACTGTGTAGTTTATCACAATACCCATTAATACAGCCATACTGCCCACCCATGTCTGTTGACCATATTAGTGCAACATATATGCATCCATGATCACTTCCACACTATAAAAATAGCATTTGATCTACTATTAATATACATATTAAACAGATCTAGCTACAGTAGCACGCATGAGTCTGAGAAAACCCCTCATTTATTTGATTTCCAGTCAAAACAGCCATTAAGTACAAGTTCTTAGCTGTTTTGAAGGCAGATGTTTTTGAGAAGATTTGATATAAAATAACCAACTTGCATAACTGACAGACCACCAAACTGTCACCATGTGGTAAACAGCACTTAAAGCCTTCATCTTTGAGTGAGAGCAGGAAATCAAGCTCCACTCCGCTGAAAAAATCCACAGCTGTTTCTGTCCATCCTTCAACTGTGAGAAGACAACTCAGCACTGAGAGTCTGAACAGATGTCAAGAAGCTCTTACTGAGAAAAGGAGACATTTGCAAATCAAACAAAGAAGCTGGCGAGGAACTCAGAACAGCGGACAGACAACCTCAGAGTACAGACCGTATCATCTTCAAATGTGTCTGGAAATACATGGACTGTGGGAAAATGCAACCAGCTTCTAGGAGGCCTGAACTTTGAAGGTGTAGAAAAATATATATATATGTGTATATATACTGATAAATATGATAAATACATGTTTTTTGCTGTAATGTCTATGCATATTCCGATGCTGAAAAAGGAATAACTTGTACTTGGCCGCCAAGACTATGAAATAAATAAATGAATGGTAGTCTCTGACCTTCACACAATACTAAATAACAGAAGTTAATAGAATAAAACAAATCTTAAAATAAAACGGGGCACTCGTTCTGTCAAGACAGGTCACAGAAGTACTAAGACACAATACTCTGTCACTCTGCAGCCCGGCTGACATTTTCAGATAACATGGCAACACTGCCATCTTTAGGTCTCGACACACGTGTAAAATTGCTAACGGCACAACACAGGAACGCTTGCCTTGCTGAGCCTTTAGAAAAGTGGAGCAATGTTAAATTATTCATTTCTCTGGCCTTTAGTGAATGAAGGAGATGTCTTTGCATCTTTGCACTTAAGCTTGATGTAGGATATTGCTCTAAGGATAAAACTGCTCCAAGGCATTAGGCCTCGCATGGTAGACGTTCCATCCGCTGTGCAAACAAAGCCAGAGTAAGCAAAATAAATATGCTGTTTTAAGAGAACTGCGCATGAATTTCAGATTATAAAAGTAGAGTGTTTGTGGATTATTCCATGACCGGGGGGCTATTTGTGACCCACTGATGATAGCTTTCTAAATATGCATGAAAAGTAAAGATGAATTACATGTTAAGCATATGTAAAGTGTCCATCGGAACAAATTATGTACTTGCTTCAAATTAATAACTTCAGGAAAACCTTAGGAAAATAGCTGACTGGCTGTAACAACATTTTTATTGTGTATAACTGTTTAAATATAAAAATGTATAAAAATGTAATCATCACAATACTTTATACATTGTATGATTTTTACAGGTATGCATGAATCTCTTGCTTGAAATGCCCTTTTTAACTTGTCACCCATGTGTTATGAAGAATGTACACTTTATGAAATATTAAGAATATTCCACAAGTTACATATTCGATAGTAAGTTAATTATCCAGATTTCCAGAAAAGATCACGGAATCATGGAGGACAACTAAGTTCTCTCAGTCATGTTTTCTTTATTTTAAGTGATTTTTGACACTCACTTGGAAAGTTAGACCCTCTGCAAAAAATATAGAATTAAAAATAGTGCGTTTTAAATAATTCATTTGAATGCCCTTTAGATTCTCATGCCATTAGATTCTCAGTTAACCACATTTTAGTAGTGATGTGCTAACAAGAAAAAAATGTTTTACAATTAACTCCACATTTCACACAATTCACATATGCAATGTCATGAAAACTAAAGCATAAACATAATTTAAGCCCCACCTACTTACATTATAAGGCAGAATAAGAAGTGTTTTAGCCTGGACTGCTGTTCGAGGCACAATACAGGGCAGCCAATCAGAAAAGAGCTCATATACATATATTAGTATTAAAGTTTCAGTGGTAACAGCCTATTTAAAGCAGAAGACTGATGGAAAAGTAACATTTTTATGCTGATTTAGGTACCAAGTAGACCTCAGGAAGAAAAAACAAAATACAATGAAAGTAATAGAACAGGGAGAGATAATAGATTGTTTGATTGTTGAAATTCATTTCATTTATAGCTGCAAACACCATGCATTACGAGCTAGCAGGCCAAATTACTTTGAAAAGCTGTTCACAGTTAAGTTCACAATTAGCAAAATACAGGCTGTATTTGTTAGATGTACACATGGTCATAATTTTGAAAAAAAAGCATAACAAAGTTTTTTTTGGTAATGTCAATATATGATCTAAGCTCGCATCTTTAACTGCTGATAAAAAGACAGCAAAACAAAAATGGTGGTAATAATCAGCATAATTTACATCTACAACTCCATTTAGAACCTATTAGCTTTTATTCATTTATTATTGCCATCATAAGCATTTCTGGATGAAGGATTTTCTTTACATTAACAACAAAAATGATAAAAAAGATCTATCAGTTGCTTGTTAACACCATGAGCCACATCTCAAAGCAGAGAATTCACTGTGTGGGTGTGCTCTCTGTGCAGGAAGACACTCACCACCACATGATGGAGACAAAAGCCAGTGCGTGGTCGAGTCATCACATCAGCTCTCGCGCTCTAATACTGCAAAAGAGGAAAATGACAAAGCAACATTTATCTGCTCATAACAATCTGTCAGTACAGTAGTATAGAATAGCTTGAACAAACCCAGCCAAATTACATTTAGTTGATTCTGTGAAAATGTGAAAATAAGTTGTTAACACTTTGTTTACAAAAAAAATGTAAACTTAAAATGGCATTGTTCTTCAGAGTTTGTACATATTGATTATGTTTAATTTATTGATAATAGAAAATAACTAAATTTGACTTTTGGTATAGGTTTTACGCCGGCCACATTTTATGCATTTCTTCTTTGTCGTTTATTTCCTTTCCTAATGCACTAGAGGTTTTCAATGGGTAACCAGTTTGCACCTCAGACAGGCCAGTTTAGCACCCTTTCACTTTTAGTACAGAACCATGCTGCTGTTCTACATGCAGAGTGTGGTTTGTAAGACCTTGTCTGGATGACAGCATTTTACTCCAAAACCTGTTTATATAATTCCGTATTCATAGGGCCTTCACAGATGTGTCACCAATGCAATGTGCACTCTTAACAAGCCGGATTGTCCCTCTCTTCTTTAGGCCGGAGGCTTCCATGATTTTCAAAAAAGAATTTCAAATGTTGACTGGTTGGACCATAGAACACTTTTCCACTTCACCTCAGTCCATCTTAAATGATGATATGCAGCATGATGAACCTCTCCCCAGCTTTGCTTTTGAAACTCTACTGAGAAGTTATTTTTTTATACCCAGTCATGGAACCGACCTGTTGCCAATTAAACTTTTTTTTTAATCATTACACAACTTTGTTAGTCTTTCGTTGCTCCTGTACCATTTTTTTGGTTCAGGCATCAAATTAAAATGCACATTTGCACATCATTGTATTCTGTTTGTATTTACATTTTGTGTAGTATCCCAGCTCTTTTGGAACAGGGTTGTAGAAGGGGACTGTTAGGGTTGCTTGCTGTTTTTGGTGATGTTGATGTTTTTATTAATGTAGTTGGGTCAAACTGTAGGCTTTAAAATGTAACTAGTGGTTAGAAGAGTCTACACCCCATGAATGTTGTGTCTTTTCACGTTATCCCCTGTCCTGGGCATTTCTTGTTGTCATTGAAGCGTCTGTTCAAAAGAAATAAGCATTTGCCTATATGAGTCAAGTCAAGTTTATTTGTATAGCGCTTTTTACAACGATGTTCTCACAAAGCAGCTTTACAGTTTAAAAGCATGAAAACATGAAATCACAACACTTTATCCACTGTGAACAAGCCAGAGGCAACAGTGGCAAGAATAACTCCCTCAACTGGAGGAAGAAACCTTGGGAGGAACCAAGACTCACAAGGGGAGACCCGTCCTCCTCTGGTCAAACAGTATTTACAGTTTATTAAACTAAAGCTGAGTCTGAAGGTAAGAAGCTGCACAGGTGGTACATCAGGTGGATGATACAGCGATGTAGTCAAGGATGGAGCAAATGGCACGAATGGCGAGGATTCATGAGCAATGAATTCTGCGTTTTTTATTTTTTTAGTTTTTACTGAGGGAACCAACGAGACATGTCATTTGATTCAAACAATTCCAGACAAATGAACTTTTGGGTGTTAAGTTGTGGGTTTTCCTCGAGTGTAATTTCACAATAGTGCATGGGCACTGCATAGAAACCACAGGTCAATTAATAGCGGAAGATGTCATTCAAATAATACTGTAATTAATGAACATAAGTTATTACAGTCTTGGAAACAAACTGAGGGAAGCCTAGTTTTACTGGATCACTATGGCACATGTGTCTATGAGAATGTTCACTATTTTTTAAGTACATGAAGTTCTTTTATTAGAATGGTCAAACAAGACAGGTACGTAGAGGATAAATCTGTGTTTTACATGGATTTATTCATTCAGTTCATATTTCTGACATGCTATGTCTGCTGCTTTTATGAATGAGTCCTTAAAGACAGATTTAGCTAACCCTCCAGACTCTAAGAGGATTTCTGCTCACACACATGTCTATAGTTACTCAGAATCTTTCAAATAAAAAATATGTTTTTTCTTCAGAGTCAAAAAATAAGCAAAAACAACCCGTTATCTTTATGCTAGCACTCATGCTAACAGCGCTAGCATCACAAACATAATACAAAGTGTT
The DNA here is from genome assembly GCA_021613375.1 of Megaleporinus macrocephalus. Lineage (NCBI taxonomy): Eukaryota > Metazoa > Chordata > Actinopteri > Characiformes > Anostomidae > Megaleporinus > Megaleporinus macrocephalus. Next base: position 29,117,719 of record CM038717.1, on the reverse strand, counting down.
AGCTGATACAGACATCAAAATATTGTTCCTGTTTACATTCTCATACATATCGTCTCTGTCCAAAGAAAAACATGTATCTCTAAAATAAAAAAAAAAAATGAAATAACATGATGGAGTGATTTCATCCAAGTAGTCCAAAAACTGAAAGTGAGAGAGTAAAATGAAAGGAGGTTGTAGCAGTCAATTAGTCATTGAGCCAGCTTCTTTGTGTGTCTTGATTATTAGGATTATATATTTATGTATTCTGGATAGAGAACGCATAAAACTGCAAGTATAAAAGCCCACAAGACGCATTTACAGGCACCGTTCTGCCATTCTGCAGGAGGCCTATTCAAACTCAACAGCTAATCAAATTCCTTCAGAAACTCCGCCCCCAAAATTCATGGACAGGCATCGCCAAGATGAACAAGACTGGGTTAGAAAACTTCATGGCCATTAAAACGCCTCACACAAACCTTAATTTCTTGTATGGACAAAACCATTATATAAATGACAGCATAGTAATGTAACTACATTAGACTACAATCAGTGTCTCAGATTCTTTTTCAAATGTTCTTGTTTAACCTTAAATGGTGTAGCAGTTCTATGCAAAAGAATATGGTTGTAGCATCTTTTAAGGTGGAACTGGAAAATTCAAACAAGAAGTTGGCGAATAGGAAGCTAACGTCAGCCTCATCAACTCTATCTCGGCCATCTGTCCTTTGACAACGCGTGGCATTCAGCACGTAGCCTCTCTGCTTCCCCCTGTCCTGCGTACAAGCACAAATATCCCCTGTTAGGGTTCGGGCGGAAGAGTGTTGTGTGGTTCTACCTAAGCTACTTTGTTTATTTTCCATTTACAGATGCAGGGCTGTGTAGAAACCAGCCAAAACAAGTACTGATGCCAATATTTACATATTTAACACAACTTGCTCCTATTTCATGTCCAATACTGATACAGATACTGAAACCATGAGTATCTGTTAATATGATACCAATCTGGTACTGTCTGTTTCCTTCTCTTAAACAACTAGACTGATAATAACACATCTGTCTGGAGGCACTTTGCTTAACCGAGCCATCTAATAACATCATGATCAAACTGTGAAACAGATATTCTACTTTCATAAAAGAAGAAATACACACCCAACAACAATGACAGAACACTTCTATCAGCAGTTGTGACTGGCGAACACCAACAAATATTTAAAATCAAACTTAAAATGCAGCTTTGATCAAATGTTTAGCCGAATATTTAAATAGTTTAGGCTAATCATAGTTTTTTTCTATCCTAGATATCCAATCCAGTGATCCCAGCATTGGACGGTTATTTATCATATCATATCGGCACACCACTGGGATTCAGGTACTGGTATCAGTGCAACTCTAATTAATTGTTTCAAGTGTTCATTGACGAGGGACTCTTGCTTGAAAAGAATGGACATGAAGTCTTTCCACTTTTATGGCTGCCATTATCAATTAAACTGATTTATAGTGGTTAGAATCATACAACTAATAGGCTTAAGTGAACAATAACAATCCATATATTACCATTCATAGATTTCAGAATACTGTTTGGTTTCAAAGAGAAACAGTAACAAACACATTTAAATAGATGGGCTCTTTTCACTGTAACAGAGATCAGTGGTAGTTTCTTTAGTTTACCATTTTCCCAGAATAATGTAATATTCTCTGAAAAAAAAAAATAGCTACGTCTCGCCAAAAATGTATTGGTGTACTCATCATAATCAAAGGAAGAATGTGGAGGAAATGCTTCAGCAGCCATCATCATCTTGCTGAACCTCAGCTCTCGTAATGAAATAAATAAATGAAACTGCAACTCAATACTGAGTTTCCTATTACAGAGGAAATGTGTCTGGAACAAGCATGCTGTTAAATTATGTTAAGCCAGAGCCCGAGCCCAGGTTCAACAACATATGTACAGATGGTACAGAATAAGCATAACGATAAGAAGCTCATGAAAAACACTCTTGCGATATTAACAATGTGTTACAATGTCACTGAACCCTGAGAGAACATGCTACAGCTTGAGGTAAAGCAATATGTTGTGATGGGAGATGCATTAATAATATATTTTTCCAGTACTTGTTTTTTAGTACTTGCAGACACCATAATGAATTCCTAGGAATTAAGTAGTTGTTTGTGTAAATAAGTGCACTGTACCTTAACAGATGTTGGTTGGTCAACTTTTTCCCCCCGTATTGGGGAAGTGGTTGTGATTATGACTGTGTTTGTGTTTAAAAGGGGCTAAAATCAGACAGTCTATTCCTGGTGGGAAAATTTCCAGAATGTTAAAAGTGAAATTTGTGTTTGACTGCCAGCTCATTAGCACGGCAATGTACATTCAGCTTATGTCACCTGTGTATCAGAATGTTGGTATCAGTGTATGTGATAAGGTAGGTCATCCCAACCTATCACCATCCTTCTATAGGCATCTGCCAAAAACACTTTCTACAAAAAAATATAAAAAAGACCTATAATGGACTGGAAACTGGCACTTACCTTTATCCTTAGGGAGGGGCAGCACGCGGGCCATTCAGCTTTTATAGTCTGCACAGGGCTTGGGAAAATCGCTGGTGCAGGGGGGATCTAGTGTACCTGGGGTAAAAAAAACATTTATTGTGGCATTTTATGAAGTTATGGAAGTACTGTACTTACCTGTAACATCAGAAGACAGTAGTATGATACAAAATATCAAATTATGTATACATGTGCCTGTTTCTGTTAGGTTTTAGTGTAAGATCTACCCTGTGCTGTGTGTATATATCCTTTGTGGTTTAGTCGAGACTGGCCAACAGGGTATATAAGAGGCTGGAAGACGAGAGAGTGGGAGGGTGGTGTGGTTTGTTTTTCGTTGTGCAAGCAATACAATTGCAGGAGTCGAGAACTCCTTTGCTGTTGTTCGTGAATGTTTTTTCTCGCTTCCCCGCTATTTAAACAAGGTACTTCACAACCACCCAACACACAACACCGCAGTGCGGAATACGAGTACAAGTAAATGAATTTGAGTTTGGCCTGATAGCAGGATCAGTATGAATGCATCTCTAGATGGGATACAATAGAGGTGACAATGTGCAGCTTGGAAATGGACTGCATTCTGTTTTATTGACTTTCCAAATTCATTTGTAAGGTGTAAGGATGCTACTACTGCCTTTAACAATTCTGGCTGTTAATCAATCACAACAGACTAGGTGAACTGACCAAACAGATCACACTGGGTTCATTGGGAGGCAGGGCTTAAAGACACAGGAGCTCTAACAGAGCGTTTCAGACAGAGAGTGAAACCAGATGTATAGTATAAGAACAATATTTTAATGAGCATGTAAATCTATTCTAGTTGAAAATAATTATGATTTTTGGACCATATTAGGTTTTCTATTATGAATTTTTTAAATTGTAAAAGCTTTAGTTTTTAGTATAAGCTTACATCATCAACAGTGTGCTCGTCCTAATAACATTGATCTTATGAACTGCCTATGAATGAGCTAGAAACAAGCAATATGCAGATGACAACATAGCCACAGCCATAGTGTTTTCATGCCTCAAGTCGAAAAATGGCTGGTCTTCTAGGCTGAATGACAAATTCTTAAATTATAGAAAGTTATTGTGGTTCTAATCACAATCCTGGTATGTGTGAGAAAAATTGCATTAAGGTATTTTCGCCAACATTATGAATCCCTAATATCTTATGATCTCTATTAGTTTCTCAGAGCAACCTGAAACCAGGACAGCATCATCAAATCTGTGCCCCCTGACTTTGAACTGTGTTAGCCATGCATGTGATGCACTGTTACAACATTGTTCATTTCTGTAAGAACTTCTAAGAAGTCTGAGATGGCTTGTTGAAAATATCATGAACCCAGTATCATTAGTGCACTGTGAGTTGAGTGCATCATTATGCTCCTAGTAACAGCATGTGCTGGGACCCTGGCCTTCGTCTTCTAAAGAATGTGCATAACATTCCCACAGACCTCCTCTTCTCTGCAGCGGTGTATCATGGGGGAAGTTCTAGAGCTGGTCACTCTGAGAAAGCTGGGATGTTGATGGGGGGGGAGGTCAGGGGGGGTTGCTGTATAACCTCTTCCTTCCTCTGAGCTCCACGGCTCCCCTAACAGGCGACCTGGGGCCTCTTGGTGGAGCAGCTGTCATGGGCCGTTTCCGGCCGGGGAGTGTGGGAAAGTCGGCGAAGCCTCCGCTGAACCCCCCAGCCCTGCTCTCAGCCTGCTTCCTGACCACCGCTAAATATACCGGCCCTTTTGTTCCTCGCCGGGCCCAAAAATACGCTGGCGCTGACATCAAACGTGTTCTTTCCAACTTCCTCCCGGTGGCTTTTTCGGCCACTGACGCTCTTCCCGTTTGGCAGCAAGCGCCGCTTTCCTGGACGGCGTGAAGCATCGGGAAGTGAGGGCTGCATGGATGTGGCTCTCTGATGCAAAACATAAGCAGTAGATATAGGTTACAAAATGACTGGCGGCTCAGTGCACGCATCCAAGAGTCGGGCTGTGGTCACAAGCAGTCAAAGTTTTATAGGTTTTATATTATGGATCATGTTCCATACATTACATATCAGTTTATGATAAAAATCTGCTCTCGCTCCAAAGGAAGCAAGAATGTGAATGAAGAACTTCTCTTCAGCCATGCACTTCATTTCCACATGAATAAAATATATTATCACAATTTTATTTAATTGAATTTACCAGCATTTTTCACTCGTGTACTTGGATTTACTTGTGTAATCGTGACATTCCTACTTCCTAGCATGGCTTAGTTTACGTATCTGCTTTGGACACCTGAAGGAAGACATATAATAATGAACGTCATTGAACATAACATGGAACTGATTGAGTAATAGAGTCACCGCACACTCATCGTAAACTTCCCCCCATTCCTTTCCGGCCACTATGCTGCTGTTCCGTTTTTCATGCCTCTGTTAGTAGGCTCGCCTCTGAAAGACTGAATAGAGCCCTGCACTTAACCTGCGTCGGAAGAGCAGGTGTTGAGAAATGACTGGCCGCTAAGCTAAAGTACGCTAAATAATTCACCTCAGACCTCTTTCTTCATGAGATAGTGGACAGTGCTTTAGATTTAGTGGACCAATTGCTCCCCCTCCCCCCCTCCACCGACACCAGCCCAGCATTCATGTGCAGGCGTGCAAGGACAGTGGACACACCACTACACAGGCTGCCCTGAACATGACAGCCTTCCTGCCTGAACGGAGCTTACGCTCACCACCCCTTCTGGAAGTGACAGGATCTATTCTTTCTTTTCTATTTTCCCTCTCTCTTTCCTCTATCTGAATTGCGCCATCAGCCTCATTCAGACAAAGCTGCTGGAGTGGTGAGTGGTGTGAGCTGACTAATCGTCTAGGCTCCGGTGACTAAAGCACTTCCAATGTGTTCTTCCGATATCCTTTCAAACGTCCCAAACAAAGTGTGAATAGGCCAATATGCTGTCAGCATCCTCACTTTATGGGTTACACAGTACCATATGCCGTTCTTTAGTCCTAAATCATCAGGACCTTTACGCAAACACCCACAACCACCACAGCTAAGTCACGCAATGTCTAAAATTATAATACAATGAAGACAATTCAGTGACCTCAGTGGAAAGCTTCATAGATACATTGTAAACATCTGTTTCAGTGTACTTCACCTTCTGCTCGCTCTTTCTCTTTTCGTCACTTTTTTTATCTCCTCCTATCCTCCAGTCTACAAAGAAATAACCACCAGAAAGTTGACATTTACATCATATGCTAACTATTAAATTTAGCTTGCACGCATGCAAGCAAGCTGACACTGGCTAAATGACTGCCACATAGCATCACAAGTCAACTTTAGCTAGCACTGGCTCAGCCTGCTCTACTATTAGCCAGGCCTAAATTTAACTGTACTCAAAATACACATGTTTGTTTTACAGCTACAATATCTTAAACTGAACTAACTTTGAGGCAGAGGTAATCTGAGGCAGTGGATATTCTGTGACTACCCAACACCCAAACATCAAGCATCATGTACTGCCCATGGATAGTGGGATTAACCCAGCTAGCACACAGCAGTATAACTAAAGGTAACTTAGCTAGTATAGCTAGTATTTTGTAGGAGGTATTTTTATGAAGGTATTTTTCATCAACTGGAATTTTGACAAATTATTTGGTTATAATTTAGTTATTGGTAGCTAACATTATCAGTAGCAAGGGTTCAGTTCCTCATTGGCATTTGATATTGGCTTGTATCATATTGCAAACTCCACCTCCCTACCATAACTGTTAACAAGTGGCACTTGTTGCTTACATCACTGAGTTAAGGGCGTTTGCCAGCATTACCTGCCATAAAACAGCGTAGTGCCCTCAAAGCAGGCACGTACCAACAGCTTCATCTCCACCACAGCTATCAAAACCTGACAAGTCATGGAGAAATGTTGAACTGAAGGCTTTGTACTTTGTACAAAACTTAAAATCCAACTTAAATTTTCATTACTGCATTTTGATTGGATAGTTAAATGATCAATCCAACAAACCTTACATTTAATTTTCCTTCTATATGAATTAAATGTATCTGTTTCACTTCATTTTCAATGTGTTCAGCTCAGCCGAGGGGTTCAAAGTAATGCTAAAAACAAAAGAATACATCATTATAAAACATATTTAGGTGGTGTAGAAGATAATGATCTGGAAATGGCCAAGATTTCACATGATTTTTCAAAAGTTTAAAAACACCACTACTACTGTTACAATAAACCTTAATATTCATATTAATTCATTGTTTATTTAACTAACAGTAAATAAGTTGTAGTGAACTGCCCACTTTAAACTGGGGCTCCTAATCATGTCAACCTAACCATGGAGCTGTCAAAGACAGCTTGGATTCCTTTTACTGGGGGGCATGAATTTGTCATACAGTCAGGTCAATAAATATTTGGACAGTGATACAATGTTTTTGTATGTTTTGGAATTTTGCCAATGTAACCCACCACAATGGGTTTGAAATAAAACAGTCAAGATGAAGTGCAGCCTTTCAGCTTTAATTCAGTGGTTTAACAAAAACATGCCATTAACCTTTTAGGAATTGCAGACAGTTTTTACATAGTCCCTCCATCCACAAGCTCAAAAGTAATTGGACAGTTGACTGATAGGCAGGTTCATGGCCAGGTGTGGCCTGTATCCTCACTATTTCATGACATGTTTAGGAGATAAATTGTGTTGATATCAAGTGTTGAATTATGCAGTCCAAAGAGATGTTGACGCCAGTGAAGTGGGGCCATTATTAGGCATTAGGGTCAGTCAAATCAACAAGACCACAGGTAACTAAATGGAGTGATCTCAGACATCTTTCCTGGATGAAGAAAAAGCCCTTCACAAAAAGTCAAGTTAAGGACATTCTAGAGAAGACTGGCGTATCATAGTCAAAGTCTACAATCAAGAAACACCTTCATGAATGCAAATCATTGGTAAGTCCAGATAAGACGTTGCTAGAAAACATTTAAAAAGCCTGTGAAGGTCTGGAACAAAACCCTTTGGACAGATAAAGCCAAGATTACCTGGGAAGAGAAGACAGTGGAGAAGGAAAGGAGGGGCTCATAATCCAAAATATAACCAATATCTGTCAAACATGAGGGAGGCGGTGTTATAACATGGGCATGGTGTTTATTTATGATGTGACTGCTGATAGCAGGACGAATTGTTTAGTGTATAGAGCTACACTCAAATGCTGCAAAACTGATAGGACAGCACTTCACAGTACAGTTGCATAATCACTCAAACCTTACAGCAAAAGCAACCCAAGAGCGTCTTAAGGCTTAAAGAAGTATAATGTTCTTAAATGGTTGCGTGAGCTGAACACAACACAACTGAGCATGCTTTTCACTTAGTGAAGACAAAAATGAGGACAGAAAGACCCACAAAAAAGCAGCAACTACAGACAAAACATCTCAAAGGATGAAACTTAGCATTTGTCGATGTCCATGGGTTCCAGACTTCAGGCAGTTATTGACTGCAAGAGATTTGCTTTGTGTTTTTAATTGTGTCCGTTCATCCAGTTACTGTTCAACAAACGTGCAACACGGTAAATGTGTGACCAGTGTCCAACTAATCAGAAAACTAAATATCGTCGCCGTCCAGTGAAAAATCTATTTTTGTTGATTTTACGTTTTCTACATCATTTGAACACACCAATGTCGGTTTACACTGTGTAACAATTCATAATGAATGGACCAATAGAAATGCTCCAAAACAGCTTGCAAAAAATTCAGATACCATTAACTTACATTAAAAGTTAAATAAGTTTTTGGGCTCTCCTGTAAAGTTGTTTTTCATTGGACAGCGACAATATGCTAACCTGTTATAGGTGTTATTATGAGTGTGCAAAAGTGTTTTATTTACTTAAGTAAGATTTTGATTGACTTGTGGCATTTTCAAATGATACATTTACTTTACTTTTTGACTACAGAACTTTTTAACCTGTTATTTTCTTATTCATATCAAAAGATTTTACTTCTACTTTTGTCATTACATACTTTTACTTGAGTATGGTTTAAGGCAACTCTACCCACCTCAGAGCATGGGGGCACTGCATGGCAAAATGTTTTTCAAAAAAATTAAGTTCACCTCAAAATGTAACAAGTACATAATACAAATCTATTTAACTATTACGAGGTTATTGAATCATGCCTGTTTCCAAGTTAGGTCCAAGGACGTCCTCAGAAATGCAGTTTTCATCCTGAATGAATTCATTTTAATGCTTGTTGCTACACAGACTGAATTCTAACGATACAAACATTTTAGATATAAATCAGTTTAGAGCTCGCTGTAGACTAAAGTGGAAAGATTCATCTGCTGATACAGGTGTTCAGTTGTGCACACACAATATAATCTTCATAGAAGACCAATAGCATCAGCACTGCTCTGGAGTAGCTGCATTTAAGGTCACAATGCCTAATGTCAATAGCACTGGCTAGAGTGGTATAAAGCCTCCTAGTATTGGGTTGTGACCTGTGAAACTATGTTCTTTGGAGTGATGGAGCTTCATCCAGTACGTTAGGGATCATTTGGAGTGTCGTTTGTGATCCTAAGCTAATCATCCAGCATCAGTATCTGAGCTCACCAATGACCTTGGGGCTGAATGCAATAAAATCCTCACAACAGTGTTCCAACCTCTACTGTAGGGCCCTTCCAAAAGAGTAGAAGCTGTTACTGCAGCAAAGAGGGTATAAACGTCTTATTAATACCTATGATTTCATAGATTATTATTTAAGTTACAACATAAAACGCTATGCAACAGAATACACTACTGGATGCCTTTATATTATATTTAAGTTTAGAGAAGCTTTTGACCTAAAATGTATAGGCAGGCTGTTTTAAGGCCAAATAAAATAATATATAAAACATATTATTTAGGTAAGTACTATTTTACCATCTTTAATATTCTATGCAAAACTCACACGAGTACACATAATAGATTTTTTTTACCTCAACACATAAAGTGTAGAGACATTTGGTGGAATTCTTAAGTTATATTACTTTTTCATTTTTAAGTTTATTCCATTTATTAAGTGTCTGTCAGAGAAATTAAATGGGCCTGAAATATGGAACATAATTTAGTGTTCAGAAACTCAGTCCTGCTCTCCCCTCATCACACCCCCTGCCTCCAGCTTGGTAGCTACGTCTGGCCAAATCGATGAGTTCAGCAATTTGCAACATTTCGAAAAATGCAAGGAATGCACCAGCGTTTCCTGTTTCCAGCCTTTAACCACCAAGGATTACTTACACGCTCTTGTACACACAGGCGCACAGACACACACAAACTTTCACATACAGCAATGAAAAAAGACATAGAGTTATTAAATGTAACTACATGAATACATTTTAACATTGACTTGTGAGTGGTCTGTCAACATACGCTTGCGGTTTAGAGAGACTGTGGTCTATATTTTCAGGATACTTTTTTATATAACACAATAAACAGTACTGTGCAGCAGTCAGAGACCAACCTTTATTTATTTAATTTCCAGGCAAAATGTTTAAGTGCATGTTATTTCTTTATCAGGAATATTTCAGAGGAGATGTAGGATATAAAAATGTCTGCATTGAATAGCACAAAGAGGAAGCTATGATTCACCACAAGTGCTCTTTATTAAAAAGTAGCAAGGCACATACAGAGCCTGAGGTTTGTCACCCTTAACTACATGTGTCACCCTAACAGTAACATCCCAACACAAAATATACGAATTAATCCCACACACCAGTACCAAACACCACAAACACATATCCCATCCTTTTAACTGTGGAACAACAATATAAACAGCATAAAAAGTCCCTGGTATGAGCCTCCCATGATCCTCCTGACTGAATACTCCTACAGGTGGGGCTAAACCAAGGGCGTAGATTATTAAATTGTCCCCACCAATAATTTGATCCCCTCCAAAAAACCGATCAATCAACAGGCGTTTTCGACTTCACACGGCACCGCACAGCCCGAACACCAGCTCGGTACGATGCCCGGTGTTCTGTCGATTTGTCCTACCCTGTCGAAACGTCCTACCTTGGTGGAAAATAATACTGCAAGTGCATTAAACCACAGGTAGGATTATTTGATAGTGTAAATATGGTCATGAAACAGTACCCCCTGCTAATTTTTCAACGATAATGAGCTGCCACGAACGCTTTTGGAACACTCCAGCAGACAGTAACATTAGGCTAAATTTAGATAACAACCTTAAAGAAAACAATTAACATTAAAAAGACGCTCAAACATTATAAACAAGAAAGATAAAATTATGCACGTACGCGCCAACCATCGAAATCTTGACGTAATCGTCATGTGCGCATGCGCAATAAGCCTTAGTAGGACCGATCTATGGGTGGGATGAAATTATATAACACCCTGGCGCTTCACGGTAACATCTCGCGAGTGCGAGGCGGCTGCAGGCTCCACAGTCAGCCGCTCCAATTGCTCTCCACTAACTGCGCGAGCCGAGAGAGGACTTAATGACAACACAGCTTAATTCTCATTGGTCAGAAGCTTCGCGGACACCTCTGACGTTTGATTCTTTTTATTGTAAAATATTTATCTCCTCTAAAACTCTTAAAAATACCTCATATTTGCACTAATACTATTATGACTCGTAGCATGACAGTTAATTTTTACACAGTATTTAACATATATTTTTTTCATAATTAGTATTTTATATCATGAAGTGTCGTATATATTTATACTCTGTTCTTCAAAGTGCTCTAAACAGTTTTTTTCGATTTGTAACTGTCTTTAAAAGTACTACAACATTATTTGGATCTGTTATTCTTTCTGCTTCTTTTTTCTCTGACTATTTTTCTATTGCGTCTACTTCATTAGCTGTAAAGAGCGCAAACATCGCGAGATCTGCCGTTGTTCACGTAGGCTGCAGATGGCGACAGTCTGAGTTGAGGCTCTTTTTTAATCTCCTCTCACAACATCGACCGGCTTTTCTCGCAGACCACCAAGACCAGCGTCTCATTAACCTGGAGGTGAAGAAAGGGTTAAATCACGTTAAATCCTACATCCCTGTAACTCATATGGCCAGTGTGATTGGCTATGCCGTTTTCTGCTGTCACGTGACACTCTTTAGCTACGTTTGGTTGTTAGCAGCGCCAAAACTGGAACTAACTTTCCAGTCATATAAGACTCACTGTGCTTGACTCAGGTGCAACGTAGGTGACACATTGGTGTTAAAAGCGAGTGAGGATGGCAGCAAAAAAGAAGAAGGTGGACATGAGGAGCTACTTTTCAAAGAAACATGTAAGTCCATCATAATAACAATAATGGCGATGCTAGGCTTTGGCGCACAGCATACAGCAGGTTAACAACGTCTGTAGCTGTAAATAACATGGTTTGGAACTTAACTGACAACAAACTGCCAACTCTCAGTTCTCTTACAGTCCCCCAGAGTAGCATGTCTAAATTCGGTTGAAACTCGAAAGTTAGGGGGTGCGTGGGGTGGGTTTCATAGGTCCCCACCAATGTATGCACGCTCTTGGGCTAAACTGCGTGTGGGGTTTTGTAAAGAGGCTGTTTTACACTGTGGTGAGCAAATTATTTGTTTTGAACCTGAACATGCTACATCAAGCTTATTTCTGTTCAAATAAAGTGAAGACATTTTTTTCATTATATGGGATTATAATTATAATAACTTTTAATTAATATAACTAATAATTTGAACCTCTATAGGTGATAAAGGCTGTATAAGGTAGTGGCCCACTAGTGGCTGGCGCCGGCCTCTAGAAGCTTGTAAGACAATATATTCCACTCGTGTAAGGACAGGAAACACAAAAACACCCCACCGAACTTTAGTTTAACAAGTAAGAAAAACAGAAGATGTGAATGGGACTCATAGGAACTGTGCTGGGAGACCACCAAAACTGTCACCACCAGATAAACAGCATGTAAGCTTTTTTTTTTTTTTGCTTCAAAAAATCTACCATTGTTTCTGAACATTTGTAAATCCAGCTGCTGCTGATGTTCTAAACAGACTTCACCAACATCATTGTATATATTTGAGATGTGGGGCTTTGATTGTGGAAAGAAAACGCAGCTGAATGAACTTTAGTGCAGAAAAATATCCCTGCAGATATATAGTCTGTGAAAAACTGAACACAAAGCCTGAATAAATGGCTGACATTATTGGAATACTATAACATTATTATTATATATAGTGGTTGAGGCTGTGTACTGTTCTATTTAAATATATATTTCCTGCTTTTTCCCTGAAGCTGGAAAAGAAAAAGCTTGTACTTAATGGCCATTCTGGTTAAATACGTGTAGGGTGTTCTCTGAATCTTACATAGTACTGAATAATGGTTTATTTATCACTGTGTGTTTGGTTGGATTCACAGAACAGCTCATGACATGCATTGCCCCTAACAGCATTTTGCAATAGACTGTTGGTCACATGACCTGCTCCTAAACCCAGAGGAGAGCAGACTCATTCCAAAATAAAGAGGGTAACCCTCGGAGGACCCGGCAGAGCTCTATCACTGTGAGAATCTCTCTGTGCGCGCCCCCCCGGGGGAGCTGTTAAACAGCCCTGTTTTTTTTTTAAACAGCGGAACACAAGAGGATATTGGATCACCACAATCGAGAACATCTGCAAGGCGATTTTCGTCCCTACTCTTTCCCCAGCCACATGTTTGTGTGTGCGTTCAATGGACGCACAAGCTTCACCATAGACATAGACTCCCTCTCTCTCTCTCTCTCTCTCTCTCTCTCTTCCTCACACACACATATGCTCTCACCCACATACACACTAATGTCCTTTAATGGTAGTGCAGTGTAGGCCACAGCTCTAGCCGAGGCCAAATAACAGATATTATCCCCATCATAGTTTGGCCTCTTTGCGAGGCTGTAGCCGGGGCCATCAGAAGAGAGGAGAGAAAAATGCAGGCACTCGATACGCAGGCAGCTGGGAGGGAGAGGAGCCCTCAGCGGTTCCGTCGCTGAAAATGACAGGCCTGCATGGATCGGCCCAGCCAGATCTATACCACAGTGCAAGCACTAGATCTATGCTGTCATTGATTGACGGGGGGAGGGAAAGGGGGCCGGCACACCCAGAGATATGCGTTTAGGCCCCAGAGCACAGAGGAACCGCATGTGCTACATTAAAAAGCGGAGGGAGGGGGGCAGGCCGGATGATGCAAGAGGTAAGTCATACGTGAGCATTCAATAGTTTGGTGTTTCGTGACGAATGGGCCAATAGATATGGCCAAAGAAAAAAAATAGTTACAATAACATCAATGGCAAGTTAAGAAGGTTTTTCATTCTCCTGTAAAGTTGCCATTTTGGACATGCAGTGTTTTCTTCTGACAGAGCCAATATGTAAATGACCTCTGTTCTAACTGGCCACTCTTTATTGGACCTTATTCAAAAGTCCAAACTTAGCTGTCGAATGTGGTCTCACAAGTTCGATCCCCGGTGATACCACAGCCATCTGTGGTCGAGATGGTCCAGCGCCCCCCCCCCCCCCCACCATCACCCAGCTCACACACACGTGTGTGTTTGTTAATGTAACAGAATGGGCAGTTAGAGTTCTCCTCCAAGCATTGAGCTGTTGAATAGTTTGAAATGGTTTGAAATAGGATGGTGGAATTGGACATGACTAAATTGGGGAGAATATTGGGGGGACTAAACAGTTGTGGCATATATGGGTGGGGCTAAACTGCTGCTGGGTTTGTGATGTCCTAAAAACAGTTTTAGCTTATGGACTGTACAGACTGGATAGCAAATAGTATGTTTTAAAACGTATTATTAAAAAAATAAATACGTGCTGCAAAAAATGTATATGTTAAAATAAAGTGAGGAAGTTTTTTATGATATGAAAAATTAAATTATTTGAACATTTGTAGACAATAGGGGGCTGTTGACCATATCCTTTTAAGCTAACATTTTACCCAATATTTCAGTGTTTAATATTTAATTGGTTTATATCAAATTGGACAATTTAAAATATTGTGACTGAAGATTAAACACTGTTATTTTAAATTGTTTTAAATATGAGGCATTCTGGATATTATTATTATTATTATTATTATGATTATAGCATTTATCATCTAAGTGTTTTTCAGGCAGGTGACCAGTAAATTTAATTTAAATTTTAAATGTTTTTTAAAATTTTAATTAAAGTTCTATTTTTAAATATAAGGCATTTTGGATATTATTATTTTTATTATTATTAGTAGTTGTTGTAGTATTATTATTATTATTATTATAACAGCATTTCTCATCTAAGTGTTTTACAGACAGGTGATAAAGTTAACCAGGAAATCAAGAAACTGAAGTTTACTTAGATTTTCTTCTATTATTGATACTGCAGAATGAGTTTCTGTCAGGAAAAGTAAATAAAACAGAAATCTGAGTGTGAGGTGCTTCATGAATACTGGCTGCTGATCCCAAACTTTTGAGTGGTGTTGTGCAAAATGTAAAACTGACACACGCGCTCTGCGAGTGGGAGGTGGAGGAGAGCTGAATTCCAGAGAGCACAGGGCCGTGGGGCCGGCAGCGGAAGTGTGTTAAAGCTCTCTGCGCTGACCCCTGACCCCGCAGATACCATTCCCATCAACTCCTCCTCCAGCTGTCCGCACTCAGCCACCCAGCAGGCCTGCAAACAAACCTCCTCCTCTCCTCCCCTCTCTCACTCTCTCTCTTCCGACTCCCCTGCCGCACACACGCCATTTATCCACCTCCCCGTCTCTCAGCACATGCCTCAGGACCAGGCCGGGGTCTGTAAACTGCTGTACAGCCTCCAGCTCGAAGGCCTTTTTCAGTTTATGCCTCGATATATTTTAGAATTTCCAACAAACACAGCTCCCTTCCACTTCTTCTACATCATTTGTAAATGATGACAACTTTATGGGGTGATATTGTGTATTTACGTCTACACACAAATCACGCTTATCCAGGAGAGGCGATGAATAATTGGTAGCATCAGCCAGATGGGAAAAAGCAAATTCAAACTTTCCAACTGCACAAAAGCCCACACGTTTAAAGGCAATTTAGTGGGAACTGTTTAGCAAGTAGGAAATCTCCCATTTCTTCCAAACTTCCTCTTTCCCAGGTCCCTTTGGCCACATGAGAGGAGCGGGATCCACAGATCCTCCTCAGCCTCACACACCCCTCCCTTAAACATACTTCACACGCTTTTAACACACACCACCACCACCAGCCTCTAACCACTCACCACAACACAGATGGGTCCTCTCTGAGACCAGAAGGGGGGAAAAAATGCAACATGTGCCACAGTGAACCTAACTCCCAAATTCCCCAGCACGTCTCTGATGTCTCATTAGTCCACCCTGAAGACCCGCTTGTTTTGGCCTTACTGATGTATGGCCCTGCTTTTCATTCCAGTGCAAGGTTCTAAGTCCTATTCAAGCTGAGTTACTTTTACCTGGGGAGGTGCTGTAACATGAATGATTGCCAAAGGGGCAAAGTTTCCAAAGAGCACCTTAGTGTTAAAGGAGAAAACCTTCACATTTCTGCATACTTCATTCGCTTAGACGTAAATACAGACATTCAGAGAGGTTTGATATGAAATAGTGCCTTCTTGACTACTGAATACTGACTTCTTTACCACGGTGGTGATTTTAACCAGGGGTCGTCTACAATGCAAGTATTGCCATTTTATTTATTATCCAAAATGACCAGTCACTAGTTTTTACTAGTTTGCCTCACAACGCCCTGCATTTTCTTACACCTATGAATACATTTTAAAAAACAGTTTTAAACCAAAAGTCTAAAAAGTAACCCACAAGTATCAGGCATGTTTGTATCATTTGCATCATGTAATCATTTTAAAGAGGTTTTAGAGGCATCAGTGTCAACTTTGTGAACAAATCTGGCTCGGCAGGTTTATCTAGTACACAGCATCTCAAACAGCTCTGAATGACTTTGTTTACATCTTTATTATGACATTTTGTTGGCATCTCCTATTAAGATCACATTAACTTGTAGCTCATTTATGAGTTAATATGCTTCCAAAAATAAACAGCCAGGAGATTTATAGCTTAAAACAATCCAAAATTAACTCCAAGTATCAATAGATTATGAAAAAATAACAGTTTTGATGGTTCGCATTTGACGGTAGCAATTAGCATGCTAACCAGTTAGCCCTAACTCGTGTCTCGTACCATTCTAACTTAAGAGGCTATAGTGAGTCTCTGTAGTGTTGAGTTGAATCAGAACCTTTATAACCTAATACTACTTTGTCTGACATTAATTTGGATCCATCTAAATTTAGTCTTGACACAAACGTGAACATCCAAACTATGATAAAGGTATTTGGGGAACTTATTTAATTTTAATTATATCTTAACTTAATTTGAGCTAACCCTAAGCACCAGATTCAGTGACAAAAATACAGTAATAACGCATAGCATTTGTATTTACTGAGAGATTGACTGGAAATTTCAGTTTTATACTAAAATTAAATAACTGAGTAGCAAGTATGTTGGCCAACCTGATATATATATATATATATATGTATGTATATCAGGTCGGCCAACATACTTGATAGTTAGTGCCCACTCTTAGATGTCTCCTAACTCCCTGCCAGCAGACCCAACGGGTCATCTCCACTCTGGCCTCCTTTGGCCCTCCTCAGCCCTCTCTGGCGCCTGCTTCTCCATCACACCTCCTCCTGTCAACAGCTCCAACTCACTCCCCAGCCTGCGAGACTCCACCGCCCCCCAGGGAGGCGACATGCTGCACAACAAACGGCCCTCACCCTTAAACCTTTTCTGCACCACAATTACAAAGGCTTCCACTTTGGAGAAGACATGCATTGTAGCCAAATTTCTGCATGCTCTTTGGGAAACTCAACAGGTCCGTTGGTTGGTACTCTTGACGCATGGGTTGCTCCAGCATGTACATGCTGAAACTAAATTATTTAATTATATTCTTAATAATGGCTTAATTATTCTTAAGACTTCTCATTCAGTAACTACTGTAAGTAACTACTATGACAGTATAATAGATCATTACTTGCGAGAGCAATACAAACAAAATGGGTCCTCGGAGTTTAAGGGGATGACAAATCATTAATATAGTTAATGATGTACCTTATATTGATTGACTACAAGCAGTAGGCTTTCACTTAATAAGCATAATGCAAATCATGTTAGAATCTTTCACATTTTCTCCCAAACACTGTGTTTGTGAATATGATGTTGGTGTTCTTAATACCCAATTAAGCAGACAGTTTGTAAATTCACAGCTTTGGAGTAGGTTGTTCTTACAGTTGGATTAGCACGGCTAAGAAAAAGTCTGCTTTCATACTCCATCACACAGTGATTGACGTGTATGGAACGCTGACTGACAGCCACTATTGTAGCCATCCCACTCAGTGGGGCTTTGAGGCTGACCCCTGGGGTGTCCTATACACTGCCCGTCCCTGCCGGACAAGGGCCACATAGGGGAGTTTGCTGGTCGCAGAGGGCAGCAGGGTCAGGATGGTAGAAGATCAACTGACCCCCTTCCCTCCTTGTCCTTTATTGGCCAGGTTAAAGGTTAAGTAAGCAAGGAGCATTCCTGTAGAGTTAGATTTGTTAGCAGCTAAAAGGAGTTCACTCTGACTTTCTGGCTGGTGGCAGGCGCCATTCTTATTCCATGAGGCATTTCATTGCATGGGACTCTCTCCTCTCTCTCTCTCTCTCTCTCTCTCTCTCTCTCTCTCTCTCTCTCTCTCTCGGGACAGTATGTGATATGCTAATAAAAACATGAAGCAGTAATTTGGGTATGTCTACCTTGTGTTCAGTTGGAAAACATAACATTTTATGCTCAACCTTTTGAGACAGGTCTAGGCTGCAGGCATGCCGGTCTAGCACCTGCACTCTGATTACACCTCCACACTGTTGCAGTACATGTGGTTTGGTGTTGGCACAGTGAAACATGCACAAACTTCCCTGAAAGACGTTGTTTATAAGGCAGCATGTTTTCCAAAATGGATACATATCTTACAGCTTTAACCCTCTTGTGTTGACCATGTTGTATGCAACATCAAAGAACGTACATGTACATAAAAGAATAAATCTCTGGACCATTACATGTTAGAGACTTGCTTCCTTTTTTTCCTGGAAGGGTAGAATTGTGCCATTTCAAGTAGCACTTCAGCACTTCAATCATATTCCTTTCAGAAGCTTTGTAATCCATCCTTGAACTTCACTGTCTTTTTAGAGACTTTGTTAAGGAACTCCATGATGAAAAATCCAATCTGAATCTCCTGCATGATAATTTATCTGTATTTGTATCATTAGCATGGTTGTTAGCCATCCACTAATACCTTAGGTTGAGTTGATCTAGCAATCAGTGGCTGACAAAGCAACACTACCCTTCTAGGCAAGATAATTTTCCAGCATGCAGATATTTATTCTTTTATATAAGCATAAAGACATACAACAGAGAGACATACACCACTGTCATCCTGAGATGGTAAATATTACCTTCACAGATGCAGGGTACTTATATCATGGGCACTAATACACCCCCATACCATATCATCATTCAGGCTGGTGACAATCTGGATGGCCCTTGTCTTGGCCTTGAGAACACTCCATCCATTATTTCTGTGAGCAAGCCGAGTGGCTGACTTATCAGAGCACAATCCAACTTTTAGCGTTGTTCCATTTCAGATTATTCCTAGCCTGGAAAAGTTGCTGGCACATGATTCTGCTGTACATGGTCTTAGGTCTTAGCTTGTCTTTGTGGACGCACTGACTAAATTCAGTGGCATTCAGTGATTTCTCTGGACTCCCTGAGTTGTATGATGCTGTTATGCACTGCAAAGGGTGAGAAAACCTAAAGTCCACATTGAGGAACATTGTTTTTAAACTGCTGGATGATATGCATATTGCATATTTCCAAACTATACTAAGGTTGATAAGGTAAAGCATTAAATATCTTGCCTTCACAAAGTTTTCTTTTCAGTTTGGTTCCAAATGGGTTTAAAAATCACTTCTTTTGCTTTTTGTGTTCGCATTTCACCTACTGTCCTAACCTTTTTTGGAGCTGAGGTCTGTAACTGTGCCCCGGGGATCAGAGAAATGGAAAATATTTCATGAACCCAAGTTTAGTTGCATCATGTTGTGACTTAATACAGCTCAAACGTAATCAGTACAGGATAAGCAGTGATTATTGAAGTGTAAGTGGAAAAGGAAAACACTACATGCTGTACAAGGGAAGATAATGAATTGTTGTTAATGATTAGTATAAGGTTACCCACTGTATTGTTTGTTAAAATGATTGCGATTGTCAGAATCTAGAAATCAGAACGTAGCAATATGGAGGACTCTACACACTGATGCTCATGGGGGGGTGTAAAAGCTTCTCAGTTGGGGGAGGATGTGCATTATTCATGCAGTTTCCGCTTCACATATACATGCATGTACTGAATGAACTCGGATTCGAGGAGATGTTAGGATGCGCATTCAAATGGGAATTTCACCAACATTTCAAAATTTCTGCATAATCCTATCAATGGGTTGTAAACAAAGACAGTTAGAGTTGAATTAGTTAAAAACCTTCAATATTGTTTTTTAATTGGAGTGATTATGTTGGTGCTATATTATGATTAAAACTGCTTTTATTAAGGAGATATAAATGTGTTTTTCATTATGCATCATCTTTTTTTATGTTTACATTCAAAGCTATTAGAAATCATTATACAGCATTTTGAAATGGAAGAAAGTTTTTTTGGGTTTTTTTTTTTTTTATTATTTGTTTCAAAACTGCTACAAAACAATCTTTCTTTTGGGAAGACAGTGAATCCAAGACCATTTCATTTAAAGACTTTAATAACTTTTAATACCCGTTTACCGTCACCGCCATAGTGAGCGGTCCAGACTCGATGCACTTCTCTAGAACTGAGCGTTTCACAACAAACCACTCTGAATGTCTTTGTTTACATCCATTTGAGATTGAATATGCAGACATTTAGAAAAACTGGCGAAAATTCCCTTTAATGCTTATAAAACTTTGGGGAAAAACAGGCCGGTTTGGAGGGATATGCAGGAGCAGAGCTCATCTTTAGTGTGATGATGAACATAAAGGGTCTCTCTGGAGTGCACATGCACACAGATGAACACGCAGACACACACACACACACACACACACACACATCTGTATTCACTTTTCTCAGAAGCCATTAGCACGAGCTGGCCTTGATTACTTATTTATGAGACAAACAGGCTGAAGTGCGGGGAGCGGAGTAAAGAGACATAGACAAAGACTGAAACTCCACAACACTGCATCCCAGACTCACACACACACACACACAAACATGTGCACAGTTACACTAGCAGTCACTACCTTAATGGCCACAAATGAGCCTCCACAGTTTATACAAAGTACACAGCTCCGTCCACACATACTTGTGGAAGCTGATAGTGCTACTTGCAGATAAGTACATGCCACATGGACTTAAAAAGAGAATCCCACCTTTAAAAAAATAGAATGAAATAATAAAATGAAATGCATAAGTGAAAAAACCCATGAATAAGAATGCCTCCTCTCTAGAGAAACCAGGATTGTTCACAGTGGTGGTGAATGAAAGCAGATGTCTGATAACTTCTTTTAGATTTTCTAAAAGCTTTAAAAGGTATTAAATGAAATTGTTACTTATAAACTGAGTTATGACTGTAACCTTATTTCACAATAGTTTTGAGAAAATATATTTTTGAGGGTACGCAAAGCATTTTTAGGCAAAATGGTCACCAAAGAAAACTTCTGCTTTTCAGATTTACATCTTTGGCCACTTGATGGTAGACATGATTGAAGACATCACAACCCCTGGTCGTTAACCAGTCAGTTACCACCAGTCAGTAAATGTTTGTACAATTGGACCAATGACTAAATAAACATATAAAAAACTGTGGAATTCCACTTTAATAAAAAGACTAAGCTGAATTATATAATGCAAAGCGATATTGTGCAGTTTGGCCATACAATTATAGGAACACGAGTTGAGGGAATTAAATTTGTTTCCATTTTTGTCATTTTTGTTTATTTTTAATAATCTATCACTAATTTAATAAATGTTTACACAACTGCCATTTAAAACTAAATAAATAAATAGTAAAGTTGATTGCTCCATTAAACCCAGATTCATGTCAAGCATGTTGAAGTCATGGGAGTTACTCCAACAAACACTAGGAATCCAGTAGACTGTTTTACCGTTTAAATATATAATGTACTAAAAATCAAGGTGCAAAAGGTTTCCAGCGGGTTTCAGGACCCCCTGATTAACCTTATGGACCACGTGAATGTCTCAAAATCTAAATTCTGTGGGTTCCCTGACAATAAACATATAGTGACAAGATGCTGTCCAATCAGAAAAAAAATTCAGGGAAATTATTGTATAGGACATTCACCTCGCAATGCAACACTGATCTGAACCAACACTGTCAAAAATAGCCTTGCAGCTGTAACTATGCATGGACTAGCTGTGAAAAAAATCTTTCCAATATGCTATAAAATATTTGTAACTCTGAAAACATTCCCAATTACACAAAAAAATATTGGAAAGAGTGTTAGTCATTTTTCAAACCAAAGACAATGGAACTCTCTATTAATATGTGGCGGTGCACATTACCAAACTAGAAAAGAGCATTTTCACAAAAGACATTGTTAAAACCAGCACTTTCTTGCCATTGAAGCTAGCATCAGTACCACTACAGCAAGTGAGATAGCCAGTTGACAGGACGCCATGAATATCATATTCAGTACATATTATGTTGCTCCCATGTTGCTCAGCCCAGATAATCAAGCTACCACTAATCCCAGGTGCCCATTAAGAGTCACACAGAAACACAGTGTTTGAAAACTCCTTTTATTTGTTGTCCTCAGCCATAAGGCCACACCCACCACGCCACTCCAACGAAAAAGTTGAAATCATTACAAGGGTCATTTCATCATATCATTCACCATAAATAAATACTTATCTTTCCTCGCAACCATTTAAATAAATATCTGTGACTTGTCAATAACTTGTCGGCAACAGAAGAAAATGTGTAAAATGTATATATATTTTTTATATATATATATAATATATTCATTTGTATAGATTTCTATATATTTATATATATATATATGTCCATATATTCTTCTTTAATTCTTTCACAACTTACAAGATGCCAATTGTACCAAAGCAATACTTATGAATACAATATGGGGAAACCTTTAGTGGTTAACTTAGAGGCTGCGGTCAGCACCAGTTAGGCATTCCTGTAAAATGCTTGTACCTATACACTGCACTCATCCCTACAATATGACCCCTCCTCGGGGTCTGTTGGGATACAACCATGGAGGAGAGGTACCTTATCACGGTTTCACATTGTGGGTATTTTTGCCCTTCTCTTCCCGTCTGGCTCCTTGGTTTAAGCAGAATGTAACATTTTTAAGGTGCATGTTTGACTATGAACCGGAAACTATAATAGTAGCACTGTACTCAAACTCAAAAATAAAGCCAACGATTAAATACACCTGAACACGTGGAGGTTTGGTGAATAAAGATACCAGATATTTTTTCAGGAGAACACTGACATACTGTTATTAATGTTGTTGTTAAATGAGTTGCTGCACCTCAAAAATGAGCACACAATGTGAAATCCCAAATCAGGACCTTACATTACGCTGCTATCACATCCTTCTTGTATAAACACAGCATAATGAGTGCTGAATTCAATCACAGTTGCACAGTTTACCTAATCGTGGTTCCACCCTTATTTGCCGTAGAGGACTGTGTTTAGGGTCACGAAAGGGGCGAATGTGCTAAGGGTTTGCAATTTAGTTACGGTGAAAAAATAGGGCCCAATTACACAGTAATTACTAAGATCATTATAGGGCGATCATAGCACTGTAATGTAAAGCAAGTGTTAACCACAAAGGACCTCTCCCCCACAATACAAAGCCAGCTTTAAGGTTAGTCTTAAGTGTTAGCCAGGCCTCTGATTTAAAGTTAATGTCGGATGGTAATAGAAAATAACGGTAATAATAATAACCAGATTAAAACAAATAGAATAAAAATACAAATACAGTAACAATCCTACGTACATACAAAAATATAGCAAAGGAACTCTAACAAGGATCAGTGTGCATATAAGAGGGGAGAACACACACGCTTGAAACAGATTTGATTTCATCTCTCATCCCAGTTTTGGATTATCAGTGCATCTGTTTCACCTTGTTCCCAAGTACGGTGCTCTGTGAATTCGGTTCATTCTGACCAGGTGATCAAGCCCCTGTCTCAGTGTGTCCAGTTCCCTCTTCCTGTGGGATGTTTCAAGCTCTTCTATGTTCTCATGTCCTGCAAAGTGCCCAAAGCCAACCCGAGACACCGCAGTGGCTCAGGAGCCAATCGGTCATATGTGACTGTAGGGAAGATATCCCTGGTAGCTCTTTCATTGATGCTGTTCTGAGGTTAAACTATGCTCTGAAGCTCCTCCTGTGTATTCCAACGTTATGTGGTCCTGCACATTTTCTGGCCATCCCCCCCCCAGAGTTCCTCGCTAAGGCCTTGCGTAATGCGTCACCGTAAAAGCAGCGGAAAAACAAGAAAGGAGACTTGGAGTCTTTGGTGAGGACCATCCGTGACTGAGGCTTTGTTCTGGGAATGTATGATGACTGATTTGCATTTGGTCCCATAGCACAGTTGGAGATAGCACAGGGCAAGAATCCTGCTACTGGAAATGAGCAGTGGGCAGGAGAGGGGGGGATGGAATGGTGAGGACGCGAGTGCGCTCGGGAGAGGCTGGCGTCAGGCTGCCCTGGGCTGGAAACCTGACCAGACACTTTGTCTTTCAGAGCAGCTTCTCTAAAAATAAAAAGGAAGGCTTCTGCTGACAGCAGACACAAGTCTGCGACTGCATACACATGCACATACGCCTTACATCTCTTTCACACACATCCGTGCACACAGGCATTCATGTTCTCCACCATTCGTATTCCACCATGGTCTTTCTTTTGAAGACCATTTCTCAGACTTCCATCCTGAATGAGCTTGTCCTGCCTTTAATGGTCTCCTTGGTGTCCAGAATGATAGTCACTGTTTTTGGTTAGGCTGTTTTCCCTCCTCTGATAGAGCGCCTGTTCTGTCTAAGATCAAATGTCAGCCACCAGTCTGTCCTTTCAGGATGCCGAGGATGGAGCTTGATTCCCCATAGACCACCAGGACTTGTATGCTTAGAAGATACAGATACCCAACACAGCACCGGGTTTTGTTCTGATAGCTTACTCCCTGCAAAGGTGGCTTATGGATCACACTAGACCAAGTATCTTACCCAGAAAAGTCAAATAAATAAATAAATAGGCAATGTTTTGCTTTTTTTTTTCAAATCAACCAGAGCTTTCTTTGTTGGACTCGATGCGGGAAGGCCTGATTGGTTGGGCAGAGGTCGGCAAGTTCAGTAGAATTCTCTTCCTGACTGCTTCCTGATCAGAAGTGTCTCCTCGGGGGAATGCAAAAGGGGGGGCTGCAGTGGTGGGTATCTGGGGCATCTCGGTGTCATACTGGTTTCTCTAGGGTCTTGCGGAAAGGCGCGGGGTTGGAGGCAGAGATCTTGCGGCACACAGTGTTGGTGTTGCTGCAGCGGCAGCCAGGCCGCGTGGCGCGGTCGTAGCCTCGCTGGCACAGGGTGAGGCACAGCTTGGCAGGAGGATAGCAGCATAGGCAGGGCAAGCAAAGAGCCAGGAGGGCCATGGTGCCCCACCGGGTGCAGGCATGAGCCGGGGCACAGGAGCAGGGACGATCAGCACAGTTGTCCTCGTCATCCGCAGAGCAATGGTAAAACAGGCCCTTTACACAGCACAGGCAGGTGCCATATTCCACAGCATTCTCCGCCGAGCACAGGCACCTCTGGCCACAGGCCCAGCAGGAGGGCAGACTGCGAGGGGCGCAACACTCCTGGCACTTGCAGCGACTACAGCGTTCGCAGATGAACAGATGTAAGCCTAAATCCTCTCCATCGGCCAAGCCTTTACCTAACGAGTCTGGTTTCAGATCACCTTTAGGCTGAGAGCGCACAACTGTGGCCAAGCCAGAATGGGAGGGCGTTAATCCCGAAAGAAGTCTCTGGTCAGAAGCAGCGCTTCCGCGGGACATGGAGCTGATGGTGCTAGAGCGACTCAGGTGGGCCAGGTGGGCATGTTGGTGTTGACTCTGACTGCGAGGGATCTGAGGATGCCGCTCATCGTGAGTATAGAAGACACCCACCTGAGTGGTAGGCTCTAAAGCCACTGGGCGTTCCACATAGTCATTGCTGGCCCTTATCGAGCGGATCTGGTCTATGGATAGCACAGAAACCTGCTGGAGGTCCAAGCCATCGCGGTCCATCCTGAGAGGAGGTGCTGGATCCATATTGTCACTAGCGCCGCCACGGGAGAGACTTGGACACAAGGCTCACGCCTTGGGCTCAGGGCACATCAGATAAACCTGAAAGACATAATAACATGGAACAACATGACTTTTCTAGCAAAATGAAACCATGTAAAAGTTTCAGCAGTGGACACAGGAGGGAACAGCACAAACCCATGCACACATAACCCCTGTCCACACCACTTAGATAGTCTACTGCTGAGGCTATAGCTATTATTAGACGCAGAGGATGGAGAGATAAAACCATTGATATCACACTGCAATTTAGCATCTGGTGAACACAGCTGTTGACACAAGGGAAGGGAATCTGAGCAGAGAAATTGACAGCAATGAATTGTGAGGAACAGGGGAACCCAAAAGACTTAGTGTCAATGTCCTGAGGCATCTTTTCCCCCAGCTGCTCAGAGGAATCCAAGAGCCCCTCCCTGCAGCTTTTCTTTTGTTAAGCCTTATCCTCCATAAACAGGAACAACATGGCTAGTGGAATGTACATGGAAAACATCAGCATCCTGGAATTGAGAAACATGCTGCTCACATTATTTGATGTTATGCTCCAATAAGAACTTGGATTGCATTAGTTTTGCGCATTCAGGACATGTAATAAACTGAATTGGATAAATCTCCTGGGTCGTCTGTGTTTTGCTGCACATCTCTTGTGTCACACAACCCTTCGTTCGCATGAATGAACTTGGACCTCTCGAAAGGAGGTCAGTTTTCACAAAGAATCATTCAGGATAAACGGAGATGCATTTTAAAACAGGCTTGATGAAGAGATTAGACAGGAGAGGAGAGCCGTGCCTGACATAACCAGGAACGGAAATCCATACGCAAGGGCAGCAATTAGAGGAAGCAGTGTCTGCTCCCAGTCCGCCAAGTATCCGGGGCACAGTCAGCTGAATTCCTGGCAAGAGCCCTGGATGCTCTCGCAAAAAGGTAAGATAGCATCCATCCCCTGCCTCCATCACCCGGCCATAAAGTCAAGATAAGGAGGCCCAGGTCGGAAGTACAAAATGCATTTGCGAATTACACGGAGGAGGAAAGAGAAGTCCTGGAGAGTAATTACATCAAACCCAGCAGAGAGCTGCAGTCAGGGCCTATCAGTCCATCTAATTGTTTAGAGGGGCCTGCTGTTCATTTCCATGAGCTCATTATTTGGGGCCTGATTTCGCAAACAACATTGGACTTCCAGCCAACGACGCATCTGCAGACAAACCAGAGAGGAAGTTTTGGGTTTGCTCATCTGTGTCATGTCAGGCACTTTTAGGTTGCATATTTGAGAGAGCATTTGCACATGTCCTCTCCATGTGGTTTTCCTCAACTGTGTCGGCGCTTGGGAGCATTTATCACTTGGGGCTGCGCTGAAGTTTATTTGAAACTTTCCACTGGCTTGCAGTTAAAAACTGAGTTTTGCTCTCAAGTTAAACCCCAGCTAAAAAATCTAATTTGCCAGCATATGACAAATAGCACAAATTGTGACATTTTGTAATTCATGCTCTCCAGACAGCTGTACACTCTCAGTTCTGATTTTACTCACAGTACACTGTACCCATTTTTTGGGGAAGACAGTGATCCTTGATGTATGCTACATGTAAACCACTACTGCCCATAAACAACCCCCACCCATTTATCTCCTCTATTCTTACAGTCTTAACACAGCTACTTTGTTGGATTTGTAAAATGTCCTATAAAGCAGGGACGTGTAGGAGAAGTAACTACTAATCCTACCCCACCCATTCAAGCCCCAGACCTCGTCCCAGTATTCAGGGTGCCAATGGATCAATAATCTACACTCCAGCAGCAGTGCAAGTGAGGCGCTGACATCAGGAAGCCTGTCGAACCCCCTCCCCACTCCCCGCAAAGAGCACTCTACCACTCCCTACCCAGTCCCAAAGTACTCGTCAACTCCGCATTCAACAGACCGCACTCGAGGGTGAGGCACAATGAAGATGGTCTGCTAGTGTCTGAAAGCTGACAAAAGTAGCAGCCGACTAAACACAACGCATATAACCTCAATGCTGCTGATTTCACTGTTCAACGGGCGACATTAAGGTTGATTCAGTGGTGGACGATGAGCAGTCCACTCGCGTTTTAACAGTGTGCACTGAACTATTGATTGCTGGGCTCAGATTACATCTTCTCAATCCCAAGCTTTGACTACGACCTCTACAAGAGCTCCTATTCAACGAGGTGAGACATCACAGCAAATGGACTAAGGGTCCAGTAGGGTGCACTTTGGGAAAGTTGGTGCTAAGGTTACGAGGGCAGCCATAGATGGGAATCAACTGTATGTAGGGTCAGTGTAGACTGTTACTCAAATCCTTTGTCTGAGAGTTAGAACAGCTGAGACTAGCTGTTCTTCAGGTAGAGTTCAGGATCTGTTTCTGCAATCCAGCGTTCAGCCAAAGCATCGCTTCCTGCTTGGTTTGAGTTTCTTTTCCACTCTCGCATCTGAAGAGTCCATCTATTTGTCTGCTCATGGTTTTATCATTTGTGTGGCCGCTGCTGAGGAGGACTGCAAACTCAACTGCACACCAAGCATGTTTACAGGTCAAACAGATCGAATTAGCATCAGCCTTGATGGCTGTCAGTACTTCTTACCACTCTTAGTAAAAAGTCCCCCACGTTCCTAATCCGATCATTACTGGAGCACTTACTTTGCAGCATTGCATTGCTTTGGGACGGGGACTGAAGAAAGAATTGACCGTAACTATCAAAAGCCAGTTCTGCAGAGTGTAAATGAGTCAGGTGTGAAAACCAGTCAGATTACCCCGTGGAGCATTACAGCGTGAAGCATACTTTGGCAAAAGCAAACGCAGGCTTCAAAGCCAGCACCTGTCTCAGGTTAAGACATCCAGGCAGGCACAGGCCTGAGAGCGCCTGGGAGCAGAGGAAAGAGCTGTGTGTGGAGAGATGGAGAGAAAGAGAGAGGGGAGAGAGGGCCGTGTTTATTCAGTCCTGCCTGCCGTGAGGGGTAACCTGAAGACAGGCCCCTGCGCTCTGGGAGTATCAGTGCTGAGTGAGCTGTGCCTCGCGGCTCTGCCCCAGGGCTCCTTGCGCCCGGTACCTCGCACACATCCTTGGCCAGGGTAACCTAATCCTGGGCAGGAAGAGGATGAGGAGCGCATATTATTCATAACAATCGCCACACACCACTGGCTGGGAGTAACCCAAAACCCCCGAGCAGGGAAGAGAAGGGAGGCGAACGAGTAGGGCAAGAGAAGGGGGGAAAACAGTCATGCTGCAGAGGGTCACCGGACAATGTTGCGGCGAATGTAATCAGGCAGGCCATTCCACAAGCAACTAGTGGGAGCGGCTGACAGTAGAAAGAGATGGCAGTGCTGTTTAGACACTGAGGGGTGGGTGGGTGACAGGGGCCCCAGGCCAATGACATCATAATGCGATGCTATTTTAAAGCCTCCTGTCAGTGACCCCAGGCAATGATGCTGCAGCAGATAACTCGCCCAGCACACCAACCAGATATCGAACTGTCATTATATATATATGTCTATTTTACTTTCTGTCAGTATCTCCTGAGGCTTCAATAGATCGGCAGTTACTGAACTGAAGGCGATTAGCTGCTGGTCATTCCGGGAACGGGCTCTACAAAGAGGTCAGAGAAGGCTCCCAGTGGCCTGTCTTAGCAAAACTCTCAGGCTGGCCGTGAGTTGTCAGTCACAAGGACCCTGGGTCAGCCCCTCCGGACCCTCTGGGAACACAGCAGGATTGAATGACAATAAACTGTATGAGATTCCGGATGTGCCGAATCCGACCCCCAGGAAGGACTGAAATAGACACTGCAGACCAGTTCGGACAAGAGAGAGAGGGAGGAAGAGGGACAGGGGGAGAGACAGACAGAGAGAGAGAGAGAGAGGGAGAGATAGATACGTGGTATGTGATCTATGTTATATAGCAAGAGGGAAAGCTCAGAGAGGTAGAAATTTGGGAAGGATTGTGAAATACAATAGAATGTGCAAGAAACAAAAGCACTTAATGTCTAAATAACTTTACAGTACATACAAAGAGCATCTCTTTCCATCATTAATACTAATTAATAACACTTAACAAGAAAGAAAAGGAAAAACTGCTTTAAAACACTTAGAGCGCATGTGGTCAGTGCACAACCTGCCCCGCTGCCTGGTGCAGAAAAAAAACTCTTTCAGGCATCGGAGCTTTCCCGGTCCGTTATCATCCTCTCTCCCAGTCTCTGCCAGCACAAACTGGCTGTATTGACAGCCCCGACCTTGAGGACAATCAATGTCATCCCTGCATGCCCCAAGCCCCATGTCCACGCTGAGTCCAAGTTAGACCTGTGTCCGGGACACTGAGCTAAACACGCTACTCACAGAAACTCACAGATTTAACCTTCTAGAGTGAACAAATCAGATAGGCAAAGCATTCAGAGTGAAGTTAGCTGTCTGGAAGTGCAGCCTAAACTGGATAAATGGATAAAGTACTCACCTCTAAATGGAGGGAGGTCCATTGCGAAACACAAAAAGTATTTTTAATTTCTTTTGCTTCCTTCCCCTGTTTGCTGGGGCCACTTGGTCAGCTTCGTCCTTTCAAACACTTTTTTTTTTGTTTTTTTTTGCTTTTTCCTCACAGGGGTCCCACGCGTGCAGGCTATCCTCTTTGCTCAGTGCTCAATCATTTCCCGAGGACTGTCCCAAAAGCCAAAGAAAAAGAGCAGCACTCCAAATAAAAGTGAGGATTCTCTCAGAAAAGAGGGCAACATGTCATGCAGAATATCCCAATTAATAACGCACACACACAAAAACAAAAACAACAACAACAAAAAGGTCCCAGAGTAAAGTGAACGGTAGAGCAGAGCTCACGAGCGCTTCCACCTACAGCTGAGGAGCAGTTGATCTGCGGTTTGTCTAGTCTCAGTATGAGCTGAAAGTGTGAGCGAGCGCTGGATTGTCTCACACGCACGCTCTCTCTTTCTCCCTCTCTCTTCTGGTCAGTGCTTCTTGCGCTCATCCATTCGCTCTCAGAGGGCTATGTGTCTGTGTGTGAGTGAGAGAGGATGACAGACAGAGAGGGAGAGAGGGAGGTGGAGGGAGAGAGATAGGGGGTGAGAAACAGAGGGAGGGAGGGAAGGAGGGAGGGGGAGGGGCTGTCGGATATGAATGGTAGATAGAGGGAGGGCTGTGTGTGTGTGTGGGGGGGGGGGTTTGCTGGAGATAGTTAATGGCTAAGTGGCATCATCAGGCTGAAACTCAATCTCTCATTTGCTTCCCCTCAGGCACTGTTCCATATGATTCCCTGAGCTTAGCCTGAAGCAGGGGAGAGAGAGAAAGAGAGATGAGGTAAGGATAGACCAAACAAAAGCTGAAGATACTTGTAAACTAAGAACGAACAACAAAGAAGGACACATGGTAGAAATAATGAGGGAAAACAGCTAGTTTGAATTTACACAGTATTATATTTCAATATTTAGAAGCCAAAAAATTGCTTGATTACCAGGTTTGCTAGTTCCTGCTGAGGAGTTTGACAGCACAATCTCTTTGCTAGCGTCTACAATTACATTTTTCACAATTAGCAAACCGCCAAGCTTGTCAGTGTCTTTGCTAACAGTAAAGATGCTAACATATAAAATTCCACTCCAAATTAAGAATAGGCCCTTTTCACATTTCTGTGTTTTTTTTAAGCTGGAAGTACTGGTTGGAGGGTTATGCCACTTCTGGTAAACCAGCATTGCTAACAACAATAGCCGAGCAGAGCCTGTAAAGCTTACCCAAGTGTTCAAGCGGCTAAATGCCAAAACAACTTTCCTTCAGTTTCAGCGGCTTCTCCGCTGATGATGAGCAGAGGAGAATAGGTTTGTGCAATTAGAAGGAACGAAGGAATAACATTTGTCATACAGAGTTGGCGACGTTCCCAGACACTTTGAGTGGAACAGCTAGAAAAACCAGCACAGACCAGCAAAAGCTGTGTCTGAATGCTGGTATACTGGTCAGCGGCAATGAAAGTAAATAGAATGCTCACCATCAAAGCCAGAGTATGTTGTTTTGATGCTGGTAAACTGCTCAACCAGCCTAAACTGGGTGACCGGATAAACCAGGACCAAATTGATAGTATGCCAGTTTAACCCAGTGTACCCAGCAGTCTACAGTGACGCTATGAACCAAACCTGTCCCCCTGCTGGTGTGTGCATGCTAACATGGCTAAACTAGCATTTTGGTTATAGTTATTTTTACTTTTCCATCTTTTTATCTCTCAGGAGTTGAGGTTATGAGTTGGCATTTTGAGTTGACGTTACTGTTCTCTGATGGGTGCCAAGAAATCCTGCCATGAAGAAATTATATTCTTTATTTAACTTGACAACCCTGGAAACTCTATCAGTGAAGTAAGTGATATACCTCTGCAAGTGATATGAACGTTTCCTGGGACGAGGCCTATCATGACCCAAAGAAATACAACTGTTGGGAACACGGCACAAGATTTTAACTTCTGTCTTAGCATGTTCCTTTGGTGTCACGTTCTCTTGTTTTTGCGCCGACGGTATGCGCCGACTAGCAGCTGTCCTAGAGCGGCTCACATCTTACACCAGTGAATAATTCAGAGCTTGACGTTCTAGTGCATGTCAGATTGGAACGCGGCCCATGTTCCTATCCTATTTACTTCTGTTGTTGCCAACAGATACCAAGAGACCTTATCATAATGGCAACATGGTTGTGGTAAGATTAGCAACTATTGAGTAGCACAATTCTGCACACATCCCCCCCGCACCCTCGGATGAAGGCTCTGAATTAGTGCCGGGCCACGCCGTTGAAGGAAATAATCATTTTGTGGCGTGATACAAGAGAGCAAACATGGCGTGAAAGCTCTCACATGTGCTAGCATGTTTGTCCCTTAAATGAGAACAATACATGGCATCAAGTGGGATGTGCCTATCACTGTATTTGCATTGCAGCCTTACTTATGTCCGCTTATTGACGGTGCAGGGAAGATATCTCCAAGGTAACAGGACGTGTATGTATTTGTGTGTGTGTGTGTATGTATAAGTGTGTGTGTAATAGGGCAGGAAGAGGGTGCTTCCTGGCTTCCTGTGGAGGGAAATAGCTGGGATGGCCAAACAGAGCAGTGAGCTAGAGAGTGAATCAGGTTTCTCTGTCCTGGGCAAACTCAGCCCGAGGCTCTGTCAGCATGACAGTGGAGCTCAGCTGTTAAAGCACACTTCACAACTGACTAATCTGGAACTGGGATGCTTCTCATCTATCGTACATACAATTACGGGTGAACCAAATGGCAAAAATATATCAATATCAATATATCAACAATACCTTGAGACGTTTTCACGATACACAATACCCATCACGATATTTTGTTTTCCTGAGGTTGGATAAGTTGGAACAGATCACTAGCGAATGACTAGCACATGTATTTATTGTACCACAGCACAATAAATCCAGTTAAACAGGGCTGATGGACCCAAGTCCCAACTCCAGTTATTGTTGCTACATCCATCAAACTTTGCTACCATTCTCAGCACCTTCTACCAAAGAAGTTGGGCAGTACAAAGAAACAGGGACATTCAGAAACACAGAAACGTGCATTTGAAATGTTTTTCATTAAACTGGCTTTATGGGATGTTCAGTGCAGATGTAAAGCTACACGTTTGAGAACTAGCAATATTAATGTAGGCCAATTTAAACTGGATTAATTTGGATTCTGGAAAACAATATTTACACTGAAAAAACAGGGAAATCATTTAGTAACTGGGCGTTTGTGTCAAACAAAAACTGCCCCTTCAGAGCTGAAGCTAAAGCTAACCCGTTTTATTCTTTTACACAAGGTTACATAGTGAAATGTAGTACCAACCCATTATTGTGTTGCACAGCATGTTGAAATAATAATTGATAATAATTTATAATTGTTCAGAAAGTTATCTGACAACATTCTAGAAGGTTGAATTCTAGAAGAACTTTAGTGTGACAAGCTCCTAGAAGCCTTTATAAATTCTATTAATGTGCATGGAACTCAATTGCTAAGTTGCCCACAGGTAGTCATAATACCGTATGGCATTGTTACTTAATAATGAGGTTGTGACTGTGGCTGTGTCTGAATGTAATAAATGCTGCTTACTAATACACAGAAAGCACTCAGTCATATTCAAATCTGATGTTTGTGCAACCTTTTTTTTTATTTTAAGGCAGGACAGAATCAGATTCAGAATCAATTTATTTTGCCAGGTATGTAACACATACAAGGTAGTTGTCTCGGTGAGTGCTAACATGTATGACATACTGTCGCATAATGAACTGACTGGACAAGTGCATAGTGTTGTATCTATCTGATATAACACAAGCACTGACACGGGAAGAACGTTGCCTTCTAAAGTCACTGACATACAATCAGAGGCAAAATCTAAAATAATATTTGAAGTAATGGAAGAGGCATTTCAAAAACATGATTACTTTTATATGCATATATAGTCTAGATCATGGTCCATTCCTGGGATTATCTTTATTGCAGAACTACATAGAGTCAGAAGTGTCCAGTGAACCGGATAATCCACGCTATGTCTTGCATGTGAGATTGTGAATGATGGCGACAGACATGGCCGCCTCTCAGCAGGACTTATTGAAATGTATGCCAGTCAGAGTTTTGATAACCGTGGAGAGCAGTCCGGTCTATTCAAATGTGCACCATTAGGAAATATATACTTTCTAAAAAGCCAAATCGTGACAAACTAGCCCAAAATCAATTCCAATCCAAATCCACATTATTTGGTGGGAAACAATATTTGAGATCTTTCCTGAATGCAGCTTTTCTTGACAGTGGAAGAAATGTGTAGAGACGGTGTTTGGCTGAGTGCAATGTGAATCTGAATCAATGAAAGATGCGGAGATGCATGCAAGGTGTGGCAACCACATAAACAAAGATGCAGGTTATCTACCATACTGTAGTGTTCACTACTATTGAAAGAGACACAGCTGTAGCACAACTCGTGATGTTTTGTTTTTCAGCTGTTGTTTAGCCATGCCAAAAACAGCTTTTCTCCTTAATAAGGGCTTGTTCGCTACTCAGCTCGCTACTTCTACTTACACACATATCGCCCTGAACTAGACAAAAGCTCATTCTCTTGAACAACAAATAACCTAAAACCATCACGCAGAAGAATTTCTTTAACGTAATATACACAATGTACAACAGCCTTGTACACATTAGGTATGATCTTACACATGATCTTATATATATATATATATATATATATATATATATATATATATATATATATATATATATATATTGTTTCATGTAGTTGTCACACCAGATTACAGAGCTTCAAAAACAAATTACAGATCCCCCTCCCACACCCTCCCACCCTGTGTCATGCAATCACATTGTGTGTGCGTGTGCATTAGGCTGCATACATCCTCTCTTCTGTAAATCATGTGTTCCATGTTTTGTTTCCCTTTTTTTTCCATTAGCATGTCTCCACTGTATTTGTTTAGTCACGTCTGTTTGTCAGGATTTGTCTGTGTGATTATTATTTCCTCCGTTTCTGGATGTTTCTCTTGTTCCACACTGATACTAATATATGTAAGTAGGCTACCTAGACCAGCGCCATATTGATCAAAGTTATTTCTATATCTATTTAAAAGCCAACCAGATATTTGTAAAACATAATAGATCACACTGTAATACTGTTCCTCAAATAAAGGCATATTAATGCTTAACTAATACTTTCATCACAATGCGTTAATGCACAGATTAATATATAAATAGACACTATTAGACGCTGCTAGTAGCTTAATTAAAGTACATTCAAGTTGTTACTTACTATGAAACTACCATTTTAAGATGATCTGCTTCAATCGACAATAAGTGTATATAATCACACAGCATGGCCGCTACTTACAGGTTGTTGTTGGGGTTGTGGTGTTAATAAAAGTGGAAACCGTCCTCTCTTCAGCCTCATCAGTGTCAAACGTTGAGCAAAGCAAAATTAATTTTCCATTTCCGGCACTTAGATTTAGACACCTGCACAAGCTGTAGGCTGTAGCATTTAGCGTTTATTTCATCTAGAAATTTTATTGCTGTGGTTCATTGTCGTTGATGTATGTGAACTTTAGGAGTGTAAATAATAATGAGCCAGGACTGTTACAGTCAAGGATTTTGAAATCAGCTCTCTTTTACAAATCCATCCATCCATTGTCTTCTGCTTTGTTCTTCAGGGCCACGGGGGGGATGAGGGTGGTGGGGTAACACCATGGACAGGTCGCCAGTCCATTACATGGACTGTGGGCAATGTAGAGTGACTGATCAACCTAACATGCATGTGTTTGGACGGTGAGAGGAAACCAGAGTACTCGAAGGAAACCCATTCAAGCACAGGGAGAACATACACACTCCACACAGAACAGCCCGGACCGGGAATCAAACCTGGATCGTCTTGCTGTGAGGTGACAGTGCTAACCACTACACCACCGTACCGCCTTCTTTTACAAATTTTGTTTATTTGAATTAATAGTAAGATAGCAGTAATATGTCAATGCTTTCTATACATATATAATATATTTTCTCTGGAAAGAGGAAAATAATAACAGAAGCTTGCTTTTCTTGCTAATATGCACCAGGATATTTAATCATTTTAGATTTAAACCCAAAAATAGCTGTAAAATTTCGAATAAACATCTGGCATCATTTAAAACACATTCATAATGACACCAAGACAGCGTTTCAGCACCATAAAATTTAACATACAAGCACAACATTATGATTACACTATGTTATGCTGTGAATAATATTTTAAAAAATGTGTGTTTAAATAATTGATAGATGACTGAATTAATGACAGATGACTGCAATTATGCTTTGTAAGTATATATTTACATCATGACTACCTGTGGGGACACATCATGATGAATTAGTGATGGACAATGAATTAATGATGACAAATTACATGATATAAATATAATGAAACGCACCCATGATTTGTATCAAATAAGTAAATCACTATCACTTTGCAAAAACTTGAACTAAAAACAATGTATTACTTTCAGTTCCTATAAAGAGTTTTTTATCATGTCATAACTTCTTCTTGTCAGTAAAGTGTGACGAACTAGGCATGTGCTAATATGGGAAGTGTAGGCATTTCTAATAATATAGAAACTGGAACTAAACAAAGCCGGTTATTTCCACACGCATCTCTTTGAATTACTGGTAAAATTAATGACTAGCTTAAATAGAGTTAAAAATTGTAGTGTTTGGCTAATACAACTTGTTTTGTCTACCTTGCTGGTGCATATCTCCAAAATGAAGGGAGCTCTGCTGGTTGCAGCTTTCCCAGCAAGCCACTTGGCTCTGTTTATTGAAGGGTGAAACCATGTTAAGAGTGAGTTTAGGCATTCAAGTCTTCTCTGGACCAAAATCAGGATTTAAAAAAACAAACGGAGAAATGGCAGAAAGAGTGCAGCCAAATTCTGACCCAATTCTCCCAGAAATTAGGTGAGCTTAAAGTTCCAAACTATATTTATGTAATACACTACCAGTCAAATGTTTTAGATCACTACCAGTCAAATG
Organism: Megaleporinus macrocephalus; assembly: GCA_021613375.1. Classification (NCBI taxonomy): domain Eukaryota; kingdom Metazoa; phylum Chordata; class Actinopteri; order Characiformes; family Anostomidae; genus Megaleporinus; species Megaleporinus macrocephalus. The sequence continues at coordinate 29,080,303 of CM038717.1, read as the reverse complement.
TTTAAAAAACAGTTCTAAAACTGGCTGGTAGTGTTCTTAAACCTTTGATCGGTAGTGTACTAAAACGTTTGGCTGGTAGTGTACTAAAACGTTTGGCTGGTAGTGTACTAAAACGTTTGACTGGTAGTGTACTAAGACGTTTGACTGGTAGTGTACTAAAACGTTGGGCTGGTAGTGATCTAAAACGTTTGGCTGGTAGTGATCTAAAACGTTTGACTGGTAGTGATCTAAAACGTTTGGCTGGTAGTGTATCTAAAACGTTTGGCTGGTAGTGTATCTAAAACGTTTGACTGGTAGTGTATCTAAAACGTTTGTCTGGTAGTGTATCTAAAACGTTTGTCTGGTAGTGTATCTAAAACGTTTGGCTGGTAGTGTATCTAAAACGTTTGACTGGTAGTGTATCTAAAACGTTTGTCTGGTAGTGTATCTAAAACGTTTGACTGGTAGTGATCTAAAACGTTTACCTGGCAGTGTACTAAAACGTTTGTCTGGTAGTGTACTAAAACGTTTGACTGGTAGTGATCTAAAACGTTTGACTGGTAGTGTACTAAAATGTTTGACTGGTAGTGTACTAAAACGTTTGACTGGTAGTGTACTAAAACGTTTGGCTGGTAGTGATCTAAAACGTTTGACTGGTAGTGTATCTAAAACGTTTGACTGGTAGTGTATCTAAAACGTTTGGCTGGTAGTGTATCTAAAACGTTTGACTGGTAGTGTACTAAAACGTTTGACTGGTAGTGTATCTAAAACGTTTGGCTGGTAGTGTATCTAAAACGTTTGACTGGTAGTGTACTAAAATGTTTGACTGGTAGTGTACTAAAACGTTTGACTGGTAGTGTACTAAAATGTTTGACTGGTAGTGTACTAAAACGTTTGACTGGTAGTGTATCTAAAACGTTTGGCTGGTAGTGTATCTAAAACGTTTGACTGGTAGTGTACTAAAATGTTTGACTGGTAGTGTATCTAAAACGTTTGACTGGTAGTGATCTAAAACGTTTGACTGGTAGTGATCTAAAACGTTTGACTGGTAGTGTATCTAAAACGTTTGGCTGGTAGTGTACTAAAACGTTTGACTGGTAGTGATCTAAAACGTTTGACTGGTAGTGTACTAAAATGTTTGACTGGTAGTGTACTAAAACGTTTGACTGGTAGTGTATCTAAAACGTTTGACTGGTAGTGTACTAAAACGTTTGTCTGGTAGTGTACTAAAACGTTTGACTGGTAGTGATCTAAAACGTTTGACTGGTAGTGATCTAAAACGTTTGACTGGTAGTGTACTAAAACGTTTGACTGGTAGTGTACTGAAACGTTTGACTGGTAGTGTACTGAAACGTTTCACTGGTAATGTACTAAAACGTTTGACTGGTAGTTTACTAAAACGTTTGACTGGTAATGTATGTAACATGAACTAAACTAGCTATGGCGAATGCCCAGTTACCTTATTGAAAGTCAGTGTTTAACCATTAAAAGCTTACAGCATAATAAATCTATTATATTTATTTTATTTTATAATGAAGGTGAAAGGGGGCTGGGCAAACTCCTGTGCCCAGGGCCCAAAATTTGGGTTTATGAACCTGTGCATCCCTAAAAACATCCCTCCACCATTACATTTTAATCTACAATGTACATGTTGTTATTTATTACACATTAATTATTTGTCGTTTATTAGTATATGTTTATCTCTGCACATTTAAAACAAATGACAAACAGAAATACACGCCATGTATGTATGTATTGACTGGTTGTGCCTCCCCCACAGCACTGTGCCCTGCTGCTTCAGCCCACAGCTCCTGATCCCACTGGCATGGGCCATGACAGGATCAATGTTAAATGGCCTGGTTAATGACCGGCACACAGCTGACAAAGTCATTCATTTCTGCCGGCGCTGTGTACCCTGTGCATGCGCGTGTGTGTGTGTGTGCAGAACGGTTTGCAGTTTCAGTTTCAGCATGTGTGAGATGAGGAAGCTGAATAGACAGAGAATAACATACGTTTGTCAAATTGAAAGTAAGGTTGAAGCAGTTGTGACGATTAGAGCCTTAAGTTTGTTCTATAAATGTCAAAACTCAGTCAAAAACAAGAAAAGCATTTCTGTTAATGATAGTATTATGTCTGTGCTAAGATGATGGTGATTCACATGTTTTGGTTGCTCTAGATTAAATACAGGCTGTTAAGCTTGTAAAAGCCATTTTAATGTTTTATTTGAAACTCATATCACGGAAGAAACAAATATCTTTTTTACATATTTTTTTTACATTATTTTACATACTGTTCTATGTGATTTGAATACAGCAGCTGCCCATCATGTTGAAGTTCATGATGAATGGACCATCAGAAATGCGTGAAAGTAAAGAATGTTTTGGCCTTTATATAATATAAAGCTGCCTTTCTGGAATTAATTGTTTTTCTTTTTACAGAAGTCATATGTTGTCCTTTGTATGTTGGAGCTTTACAGTGACACTTTCAGTAAAGACCTGCCACTTCTAACAACTGGTTGGACCGCATTGCTTACGCCCAGTCCACACGTACAGGGGGATTTTTTAAAATAGGTTCCTGCTTTTGTTCCTAAAAATAAAAAAATCCCCATAAAACAAACAAAAACAAACTGTCGAGCACTGCCAAAAGCTGCACAGCCATGTACAAGAGATTTCTCAAGAATTCTCACACATCTGTAACAACCACATCTTTTTCAAAGTTGTCCCACCAGCTATATATAAACTATGTACACGTACAATAAGAGTGTGTATTTGTGATAAATCCTGTTAGCAATTTGTCTGATTTTGTGAGTATCCAACCTTAGGACTCCCTACATTTCTCAAAATTGAATTCCTTTTGGGTCCCTGAAAGTAAAATTTCTATGATGTTATGCTGTTATCATTTAGCGGCTTTACTCTAAAATGGCGAGAGCCTGTCTCTATTTTTGCCCAACTACAGATGCGCTGTAGCAAATCAGCTACCCAGTTGGTCCTTCATTGCCTGGCCAGGATACTTTGGAAAAACTTTCCAATATTCCATATTTATAAATTAGATCATAGATTTCACAAATATGAAAACTTTTATCAATAGGCTGGTAAAAAAGTGAACTGTTATTAATTTTTTACAACCTGAGAAGAAAAGAGAAGATAGAAAAGAGCATTTCCAGAAGAAGTATTGTCAAACCAGACATATTGCTGCTACTGAAGTTTGCAACAGTGCTACTATGTTGAGTGGATAAGTCCTTAGACTACCATTCAAATTCACAGGACTTCCAGAAGGCTCTAAATCTAAATTGTTCCCACCCAGTGGAAATTAAAACATGGCCAGTAGACTCTGCTATCAGTTGCTAATTACTATCATATTTAGGCCTATAGTTCAGCTTCTGAAGTCCTTATCAAATAGGAGAGTTTGCTGTATCCACCCTCTCCCTAATTGGACAATCCTTTGGTAGGTGTTTCAAGAATTTAGCCCATTTGTTTCCAACTGAAAGCAAACATCGAGGTGAGACTCTGACAGGCAATACTTGCAGTTTAAATACAACCAGCCTCATGATTATATTAAATAAAAAAACTATATTTTTAATTTGTCACCTCTAAAAGCCCTGCAATAAAATCCTGTAAGAAATAAGAAAATGCTATTTTGACTATCTTTATAGAATGTGTGTGCGAGTGTGTGTCAAACAGAACACAGTTTCAAAATGTGTACGCTGAGGAAAGAAGAAAAAAAAGAAAGAAAATAATATTAGTGTTTCTCGGCTAGAGAGCGAGGTGGAAATCACATAATGAATAAGAAAATGGTATTTTGGTAAATGGTAAAATCATATTATGGTAAATAGACTCTGTGATGGAATGTGTGTGCATGAGAAAAGAGAGAGAGAGAGAGAGAGAGAGAGAGAGAGAGAGAGAGTACTGTGCTCTTACTATCAAGTTACAAAACACTTCTCTCGCAGCTCTTTCTCTTGTCTGCGCCACAGCCCCTCATTCTGCCTGATTCCTAGAAGGAACTGGACATAACTGCCCCCAACCCCCCACACACCCCACCGTATGCACACACCCTCAGGCTCCCTTATTCCTCCAAACAAGCAGTCAGGCTCTCCCTCATCCTCTCCCTCTGTACAACTGAGCTACATAAACACCGCCATCTGCATCTGATCAGAATTAACGCTGCCCCCCCCTCCCCACCTCCTTTAGGGCCTCACTGGTTCTTCTCTCTTCCTCTCCCCCCTTGCTCCCCACTCCCCCATTCACCCTCTCACAGCCTGGAGCCAGCTTCACAAAAGCACCTTAAGAAACAAAGTGTATTTATACTTAGATTTATACATTTATTGTGTATTTTTTGAAACAAATGTTTCCTGTAGTTTTTTCAAAAGTTCTGCATAATTCAGGTGAGGTGAAGCCTTTTCAGAGTGTTGTGATGTCAAGTAGTTCATTGTAGAGAAAATTACATACTCCGATTTCTTTACAGTGGTGGTGAATGGAACCAGGCGTCACCATAACTATAGTCACTTTATTTATCAGCCCAAACCACCAAGGAATCTAAACATGTACAATAGTAGTTTCTATGAAAGAAACACATGTGATATTCGAAGTTCTGAATTTGGTTGTTATAATAATAATAATAATAATAATAATAATAATAATAATAATTACCATTCAGTTAAAGTTACAGTGCAGATTAAACGGGGATAATTATAATAAATTACTTTAAAAATATATTAAATGTATGTTAGGAAAAAAAAGAAGATATGACACAGTCCAAAAATAACTGTTTGTCTATTTACAGTCAAAATTAGCAATTTTTTTAGTAACAGCTTTGCTCATCATAACAAAAATCATTTATTTTTTGACTTTCTAAAAACTGTTTGAAACCTATCAACTATTATCAGCATTTTTCAATATTACAACAAAACTACACTACAACAAAAACTACACTACAACAAAAGCTTTCTAAAAGGTTTCTATTGCTGAAAGCAGTGACTTGAAATTGTTAAAACAGAGATTCCAAACGTTTGAATGGTAAAGTATGTGTAAGAGTTTGAGTCCCCATACTGACCCCTGAGGTTTAAAGGGGAATTCCACTGTTACTTCAAAATGTCTGCATGATCCAGTCGATAGGATGTAAACAAAGTCGTTAAGAGTGGTAAGATGTGAAATGATTCATTGTACAGTATCAGGTTTCACACAGGTTTCTACGACCCAAACATTTATATGCGTCCCCTGAGTTTTTATATCTTCGCTGTCGCAGCCGAATGCAGCATTTCCAAAAAAAGAAAAAGCTTTCCTAACTTTCAATGGAGTTTAATGGAGAAATAATTGATGACATGAAATAATTATATTATGTTATTCGATTATAGTATTGTTATAAGCAATTTTGGACCAATTTATACTGGTCCATTTATCCTCAGTGTTTGTATGTACAGGGAAGATTGCAATTTGAAATGATGTCATTACAAGAAAAACCCAAATACAAAGTTTTGCCCCAAGAGCATATGTAATGCTGATAACATGACAACAGTAGTGGTGAAGAAAATGTGTTTTCTTTGGAGGCTATTCTATCTTACAACACTCTGGCTGTACTGGCCTAATTGGGTTGTTAAAATATGGGTTGTTTATGGTCAACAGCTTGCTACAATACCAAACCAGTTCATGCATTTATCAAACTCTTCATACGTCTGGTTCCTATCAACATCACTCCGAAGGACCCATTTAATTATGCAGACCTTCAGAAAACTCGGTTCCTCTTTAAGGGGGTTAAGGGGTCCATTGTGATTTTTCTTTTCTCCAGAAAGATTTAGCGAATCCAGCCCCAGGTCCTGTGCACACGTGGAGATACCTACACATCATCAGCCTCAGATTACGATCGCAACATGAAGAATCATGCTCTCACACACATACCAAAGCACAGAACCCCTGCGCCCCCCCACAACAAACGCCCACTAACTAATGAACTCCTCCACCTGTATCGAACTACCCATTCACACAGACATACAGCTTCTCCTCTAAGCTTCACACCCTGCCGTAATTGTTGCTGATAGTTTGGGGCCGAAGTATCCGTGTTCCATTAAGTAGGCGCTGCTCTAGCTGATTGGCCGGGCCCGCGGCCCCTCGGAATAGCCGCCCTGGCCGCCGGCCAGCAGCTCATTTCCTGCCGGCCTGAGAGCCTCCAGCCGCTCCCACTGCAAATGCACTTCCTGACTATGTATAAAATTTTTATTAATGGCCAGGAGTGCATCAGCAAGGGCCCTGTGGAGGAGGGAGAGACAGAGACGGAGAGAGAGGGAGAGGGGGTGGAGAGAGAGAGAGAGAGAGAGAGAGAGAAAGAGAGAGAGAGAAGGGTATGAAGTTAGGGGACAGACAGCATTAAGTATGATTGAGTCCTGATAGACAGAAAGAACGAGACACAGAGAGCAAAAGATTGAGAGAGTAAGCAAGACAGTGAGCGAGAGAGAGAGAGAGAGAGAGAGAGAGTGCATGCCCTTTTAAGCACATCTTTAAAACACAGCAGACTCTGTCATACGTCTCTTTCCGTTATCTCGCAATCAGATAAAGTGGAAAAGGAGGAAGAGATGGTGCGATAGAGAGAACGACTGAAAGACGGCAGGCAAGGACTAGAGGAAGCACCTCCAGACGCAGGCATTTCCAATAATAACACACATATGCCAATAAACAGCGTATGCTTCGCCCTCTCCTTGAATCACTCCATGACAGCTCTGGCAGGCCAGCTGAAGCGGGGCCGAGCGAGGAGAGAAACGTGAGCGAGATAAGATTAGGCACCTCACCCACTCAAGAGGTCAAAGGTTGACGAGTGGAAAAAGAGGAGCAGCAGAAGACTGACACATGGGATGTGTCAAAGCAAGCCCCGCCCACCCGTCACAAAGTTGAGATTGACAGACGGGCAGCTTTCTTTGGAGAGGCTGGGTGGGCGGGGCAGCTCGCAGGCAAAGGCACAGGAGGGTGAGGCAGCGAATGAGAGAAGGGTCAAGCTAGTGTTTGCGCTTGTGTCCATCTCCAGTCCTGGAGGGAGGGTTCCCTGCTCGAACACAACTACTGAACCTGGTAAGCAGCGTTCAAAATGAGCTACTGGTGGGGGGCGTCTTCAAGGCAGCTCTTTTTATAATGTGATGGTCGGCTTGCACACATGGCATAACGGTATTTCGTGCTGTTTTGCACAATCAAAGGCCTGTAATTCGAATGCTGCTGGTAACTAACCACTGAATCAAGTCTCTGCTACATTGGGAGTTGGGAGATCAAGAAAACAGTGCAGGTCTGAGGTCTTCCAGAATTAGAGCTGGACTCTCCTGGGGCATTCTAGCCTAAAGCTAGTTATAGTACTATGTAGTGTAGCATTAGGTCCCCACACCTCAACAGTTTGACAAAATTCACAAATTTGTATCATTTTTATGTTTTCATTGATTAATATTTTCTTAAGCAAATACATTATACAGCTTTTGGAAATCCCTGTGGCCTTAAGTTTGTGAGCTATAGGCTTACAAACACAATCAAGCTATCATTAGTGTATTTTACATTCATCTAAACAACTTATCTTTCTGGGTTGCTGGAACCCATCCTTCTGACCTGACCCACTGGTCAGAAGGCAGGAAACACCCTCAACAAGCCACCAGGTCACACACACAGAAATCCCACATAGACACAGAAGAGAACCTGCAAATCCACACAGAAAGGCCCCTCATGTAGGAATTAGACCCAGGCCCTTCTTGCCAAGAGGCAGAGGTGCTACCCATTATTGCCATCATAGCCAGATATCTAGGCAGTCATTGCTAAATTCAACTTTTAACTTGTTGTTCTCCACACTGGACAAGTCTTTTCTGTTGTCTGATGGGAATCAGTAAAAAACAGTACTTGTGGGCAAGTTGAACAAGTAGGACTAGCTTGCAACTGACATTCCAATTCATCCCAGAAGTGTTTCATGAGGTTGATGTCTGTGTCTTTATGGACTTTGTTTCGTGCACAGGAGCCATGCAACAAGACAAAAGGAACCTTCCCCAAACTGTTGCTGCAGAGTTGGAAACATGTCATTGTTTAAAATGCCCTCATATTCTGTATCATTAATATCACCCTTTACTGAAACTGAGGGGCCGAGGCCAAACCCTGAAAAATCTTATCTCCACCATCGCTCCAGGCAACAGGTTTCCTCTGCTCCAGAGTCCAGTAGTGGAGTGCTTTACACCCATCCAGCCAGTGACTGGCATTGCATATGGCGATCTTAGGCTTGTGTGCAGCTGCTCAGCCATGGAAACCCATTTCATGAAGTTTTATGAACAGCTGAGAATAGCTTCACACTTCAGCACTGGGCAGCCCAGCTCTGTGAGTTTATGTGGTCTGCCACTTCATGACTGAACTGTTTTTGCTCCAAGACGCTTCCATTTCACACTAAGAGTACTTACAGCTGACTGGGGCAGATCAAGCAGGGCAGAAATTTCGTCAACCTACTTGGGGCATAGTATAATAGTGCCAAGTCTGAGGTCACAAAGGTTTTCCAATAAACACTATTCTGCTGGCACTGTTTGTATATGGTGATTACATGGCTATGAGCTTGATTTTATAAAGCTGTTGGCAATGGGTGTAGCTGGAACATGTGTATGTGTCAACATATTTTTGGCCATATTGTGTATAGTTTTTATTTTTACACATGATTTAAATGCAGCAGCTGACGAATGGACCAATTGAAATGCTTCAAAATAGCTGGGGAAAAAACTTATGTTAAAGGCCTTCTTTTTTTAAAGCTTTTTTTGGGGGGTGGCCTTGTCTTTTGCCTGGTCTATCACAGAGGTGGTTCCAGCTTCAGTCAGTTACAGATGGTCATTGTCCCAGGAATTAGTCAAACATTTATAAACTATGGATAGTTCTACAGATCTTGACTTCTTCAATTCCACTTCAGTTATTGTACCTCCCCACTTAAAACTCATTGTGGGGGGTGTCTCCTGCATATTCATGAAAAGCTCCACAGGGACCCTGGTTATGGGGGTAAAGGGCTCGATAGGTGGCACCGAGCAGGGCCCCATTACTTCCCCACACTCAATTCCACTGCAAGCACTGAGGGGAGAGGGGTTTGGGGTGGAGGAGAGTAAATCACCACACAGTGGCTCCACATCTCCCTCATGTTCTCTCCATTTCTCTTACCTGAAAAAAAAAGTTACTTCCCTCTTTTTTCATTTGTGCACGACTGGCTGATCCAAGTTCCACCACTTCATGGAGGTGGTCTTCTGCCTCCTAACCGGTAAAGCCCGGAGTGTGAGCCGTGTAATCTAATGAGATGAATATATGCTGATGTGACTCTGCGGAATCTGATGTAGGTGATCTGATCAGGCCTCTCAGAGAGGAAGCCGTGGGTGTTCTGCTGACATGATATGCAATTATGAATATTAATTATTGAAGTGCAGCACGGAGCAAGGAAATATGAACCTGGAGAGCCAGCACTTCTGTCCGACCACTCACACTTTCTCTCTCTGTCTCTCTCTCTCTGTTAGTGCAATGTAGACGAGGCCTTCCGAAAGGCCCAAAAGCTGACTCAGAGCTTTAAAAGGGTCAGAAATCTCGGCTACTCCTACCCAGGAGGCCATGTGGGTAAAGGATCAGGTGTTCGACACAGCACCGGTGGCTCCACACTTTACTAAACAGTGCATGGCGTGACTGATATGTGCATTCAAAGCGCCAAATAGGTGGCCCTTATAAAATGGTGGTTCCTTCATTTAAGCGTCAAATGACACATAGGAGCACCACTGAAATCATGCTGTTGTGAAGGTGAGTGCTATATGGAATATGAAGTTGGAAACTGGGGGTGGGGACATTGCTTGTCATTTCTATACTTATATATGCACTTGCAGAATGTAGATTTAAATATCATACCTAAATACCAATATAAATACCAATATAATACAATGTTTCCTTACTAAGCACCAGTGCCACACTGGTGTCAGAGGTGGGATAGCACCCCACAGCAGCCTGGGGAGGAATGGCTGAACTCGAAAGACGGATGGCACAGAGTTCTAAGCCCAGCCAAAGACAGTGAAGGAAGGAAACAGCATGGTAAAGACAGGTGGCGAGGACTGTGGAGGTCCTGTGGATGCGCAGGAGGCATGGTCATGCAGAGGAGTCATGCACAGACTCATGGGAGGCACCTCGGCTGCAGCAGGACAGACTTAATCTCGTAAGTAGCAGTTATTAGTGCAACCATATTAATTGTATTTATCTCTCCTAGACTGTGGGGTTAACTAGTGGGGTTAAGTGTCCACCATAAAAATAAAAAAAAAGAGTTTTATGGCTAGAAGTGACCAGCCTGCTTCCTGGCTGTGTTCTGGCTGCCGTGTTCAATAAAAGAGTGTTTACATTAAACGCTGTTTCTAGTGTCTTACTCTATACCAATCTTAAATTTGATCTTATAGATGTCCCTCAGAATAGGGCTGTGGAGTTCCATGCCATGTGACAACTGTGGGAATGTAACTGCTACAGAGGAATTGGACATGTGGTTGGATGCTTGTAACAGTTTACAAGCATTGTTACGGTTTAGGGAAGCAAACAGAAAAAAAAATCTTTTTAGAAATGTATGCAATGCTTTGGTTGTGCTGATACGGCAAATTAGACTTAGCAAAACGTCTACAAAATTATTTATATTATTTGTCTCACGGTTGAATCACCAATTGAAATAAAAGGTTTTTAAAATGAATTTTTAGTTTATTTATTAGCTTTGATGTTGCACAGCTTTCATGGTCATTTAGAATCACACATTATATATATATATATATATATATATATATATATATATATATATATATATATATATACTCTTTATCCAAAATTGTATTTTCTCTTATTAACTGTAACATGAAACAGACGAGGAATCATTTTATACAAGTATCCTTTATACGTGTTATATGCTTGTTAATATGACTTTATATGACTAAAAACTATGATTTTAAATTCAAACTTTTAACAGGTGGTGTCTAAGAATGGACTAAAGTATGCTGCTAAGCTACAGACATACTAAAACTATAATTTGGTCCCTAGTAGTTCACAGCGGTGGTGATAAGAGCCAGACATTTGAAGTGTTTAATGCTTCTACAGACTTTAGAGTTTTCACATAATATGGTTACATCGCCATGACAGTGTTGGGTTAAACTATATACATTTTTAAGTACATTCAAGGTGGAGGGGTCTATACATGAAAAAAGAACGATTGGGAATGAAAGTGGTGGAATGTTTGCATCTCCTGGTTTTAGAGTACAGAAAGATAGTTAACCAATTTGTTCATTCGAAGAGGAAAGAAAAAGAGAGGGGGGAAAACTTCAGTCCCTGTAGGTTTGGTCCAGCTAGCCTGCTGCATGTAGTCCCATGAATCAATATTAGTGGGAAATGGGAAAAACAGCCAGAGAGAGGGAAAGAGAGCGAGCATGAGAGCGAGAGTATAGAAAAAAGTATGATTCCTGACACACAGTCACAAACAGACACAACTAAACAAATACAGTGGAGACATGCTGGTGGGCAAAACAGGGAGGGGGGAAAAAATTCATGGAGCACATGATTTACAAGAGAGGACTCGTTCATCCTGACAGTGAGAGAGAGAGAGCGAAAGAGAGAGGGAGAGAGAGGTTAGGCCACATGTGTGCGCACACACTTATCGACAGAGCAGCCGGGCATGAGAGCATGACGAGGAACGACTGAATGGATAACCAACCACGAGCAGAGAGAACAGGACCAGACGAGGTACACACACGACTTCCTCTCCAGCAAGCATGTTTAAGAGAACTGAGGAGCGTTCTGCTGGACTCGTGTGACAGAACAGTGTCATGACACTACACCAGGGCGAGAGACCGGGGGAGAGAGAGAGAGAGAGAGAGAAAGAGAGAGAGAGAGAGAGAGAGAGAGAGCAGTGTCTGTAAACCCAATATCCTCTGTGGCCCCAGGGGCAGGGAGTGCATGGCCAGTGCAGGAAGAGAGAGGCTGCATTATCCACATCAAAGCCCTGAATTATCAGCCATAATCAATGCCTTCCCATTACTAAGCCTGCTCGCCTCTCAACTCATACACTGCTCTCCCATAGCACAGGAGAGAGAGAGAGAGCGAGAGAGAGGGAGAGAGAGTAAGAGAAAGAGAGAGACTTTGACTAAGCAAACTCAAGCCCTATAATATTTCCCTCATCAGGAGGGAAGAGGGATATTGATGGGCGGCGGAGTTTTTAGGTTTAGTTGACCTGTTACAGCTGAGCTCCACCACCATGACATCATTCCATTCAAGTCATTCAGGTCAGATATTAAAGGGCCCATATCCTACATTTCTCTCTTTTTTTTTTTGGCAGTCAACGTATAGCATTTATGCAGTTTTACATACCCTGGGGACTTGCTAAGTTGTTGCTCGAGTGTTGTTATGGCATCGCAGGTAGTTGCTAAGGTGCTGCGCTAGTCTGTATGTACGGTCTATGAGGGTCAATTTTAGTTTAAAGTTTAAAAAAGATTTGATTTTCAACATTTTACCTTTAAATCAGTTTTAGATTACTACCAGCCAAACGTTTTAGATACACTACCAGCCAAACGTTTTAGTACACTACCAGCCAAACGTTTTAGATACACTACCAGCCAAACGTTTTAGATACACTACCAGCCAAACGTTTTAGATACACTACCAGCCAAACATTTTAGATACACTACCAGTCAAACGTTTTAGATACACTACCAGACAAACGTTTTAGATACACTACCAGTCAAACGTTTTAGATCACTACCAGACAAACGTTCTAGATACACTACCAGCCAAACGTTTTAGATACACTACCAGTCAAACGTTTTAGTACACTACCAGCCAAACGTTTTAGATACACTACCAGTCAAACGTTTTAGATCACTACCAGACAAACGTTCTAGATACACTACCAGCCAAACGTTTTAGTACACTACCAGCCAAACGTTTTAGATACACTACCAGTCAAACGTTTTAGATACACTACCAGACAAACGTTTTAGATACACTACCAGTCAAACGTTTTAGTACACTACCAGTCAAACGTTTTAGTACACTACCAGACAAACGTTTTAGTACAGTACCAGTGAAACGTTTTAGTACACTACCAGTCAAACGTTTTAGTACACTACCAGTCAAACGTTTTAGTACACTACCAGACAAACGTTTTAGATCACTACCAGTCAAACGTTTTAGTACACTACCAGTCAAACGTTTTAGATACACTACCAGCCAAACGTTTTAGATACACTACCAGTCAAACGTTTTAGATACACTACCAGTCAAACGTTTTAGTACACTACCAGTCAAACGTTTTAGTACACTACCAGACAAACGTTTTAGATACACTACCAGTCAAACGTTTTAGTACACTACCAGACAAACGTTTTAGTACACTACCAGCGAAACGTTTTAGTACACTACCAGTCAAACGTTTTAGTACACTACCAGACAAACGTTTTAGATACACTACCAGTCAAACGTTTTAGTACACTACCAGACAAACGTTTTAGTACACTACCAGCGAAACGTTTTAGTACACTACCAGTCAAACGTTTTAGTACACTACCAGTCAAACGTTTTAGATACACTACCAGCCAAACGTTTTAGTACACTACCAGCCAAACGTTTTAGATACACTACCAGCCAAACGTTTTAGATCACTACCAGTCAAACGTTTTAGATACACTACCAGTCAAACGTTTTAGATACACTACCAGCCAAACGTTTTAGATACACTACCAGTCAAACGTTTTAGATACACTACCAGCCAAACGTTTTAGATACACTACCAGCCAAACGTTTTAGTACACTACCAGTGAAACGTTTTAGTACACTACCAGACAAACGTTTTAGTACAGTACCAGTGAAACGTTTTAGTACACTACCAGTCAAACGTTTTAGTACACTACCAGACAAACGTTTTAGTACACTACCAGTCAAACGTTTTAGTACACTACCAGCCAAACGTTTTAGTACACTACCAGTGAAACGTTTTAGTACACTACCAGCCAAACGTTTTAGTACACTACCAGTGAAACGTTTTAGTACACTACCAGTCAAACGTTTTAGATCACTACCAGTCAAACGTTTCAGATCACTACCAGTCAAACGTTTTAGTACACTACCAGTCAAACGTTTTAGTACACTACCAGTCAAACGTTTTAGATCACTACCAGCCAAACGTTTTAGTACACTACCAGCCGAACGTTTTAGATACACTACCAGACAAACGTTTTAGATCACTACCAGTCAAACGTTTTAGATCACTACCAGTCAAACGTTTTAGATAAACTACCAGTCAAACGTTTTAGATCACTACCAGTCAAACGTTGTAGATACACTACCAGTCAAATGTTTTAGATACACTACCAGCCAAACGTTTTAGATCACTACCAGTCAAACGTTTTAGATCACTACCAGTCAAACGTTTTAGATACACTACCAGTCAAACTTTTTAGTACACTACCAGTCAAACGTTTTAGATACACTACCAGTCAAACGTTTTAGATACACTACCAGACAAACGTTTTAGTACACTACCAGTCAAACGTTTTAGTACACTACTAGTCAAACGTTTTAGTACACTACCAGTCAAACGTTTTAGTACACTACCAGACAAACGTTTTAGTACAGTACCAGTGAAACGTTTTAGTACACTACCAGTCAAACGTTTTAGTACACTACCAGTCAAACGTTTTAGTACACTACCAGACAAACGTTTTAGATCACTACCAGTCAAACGTTTTAGTACACTACCAGTCAAACGTTTTAGATACACTACCAGTCAAACGTTTTAGATACACTACCAGTCAAACGTTTTAGATCACTACCAGTCAAACGTTTTAGTACACTACCAGTCAAACGTTTTAGTACACTACCAGACAAACGTTTTAGTACACTACCAGCGAAACGTTTTAGTACACTACCAGTCAAACGTTTTAGTACACTACCAGTCAAACGTTTTAGATACACTACCAGCCAAACGTTTTAGTACACTACCAGCCAAACGTTTTAGATACACTACCAACCAAACGTTTTAGATCACTACCAGTCAAACGTTTTAGATACACTACCAGTCAAACGTTTTAGATACACTACCAGCCAAACGTTTTAGATACACTACCAGTCAAACGTTTTAGATACACTACCAGCCAAACGTTTTAGATACACTACCAGCCAAACGTTTTAGTACACTACCAGTGAAACGTTTTAGTACACTACCAGACAAACGTTTTAGTACAGTACCAGTGAAACGTTTTAGTACACTACCAGTCAAACGTTTTAGTACACTACCAGACAAACGTTTTAGTACACTACCAGTCAAACGTTTTAGTACACTACCAGTCAAACATTTTAGTACACTACCAGCCAAACGTTTTAGTACACTACCAGTCAAACGTTTTAGTACACTACCAGCCAAACGTTTTAGTACACTACCAGTGAAACGTTTTAGTACACTACCAGTCAAACGTTTTAGTACACTACCAGACAAACGTTTTAGTACACTACCAGCCGAACGTTTTAGATACACTACCAGCCAAACGTTTTAGATACACTATCAGTCAAACGTTTTAGATACACTACCAGTCAAACGTTTTAGATACACTACCAGTCAAACGTTTTAGATCACTACCAGTCAAACGTTTTAGTACACTACCAGTCAAACGTTTTAGTACACTACCAGTCAAACGTTTTAGATCACTACCAGCCAAACGTTTTAGTACACCACCAGCCGAACGTTTTAGATACACTACCAGCCAAACGTTTTAGTACACTACCAGACAAACGTTTTAGATCACTACCAGTCAAACGTTTTAGATCACTACCAGTCAAACGTTTTAGATACACTACCAGTCAAACGTTTTAGATCACTACCAGTCAAACGTTGTAGATACACTACCAGTCAAATGTTTTAGATACACTACCAGCCAAACGTTTTAGATCACTACCAGTCAAACGTTTTACACTACCAGTCAAACGTTTTAGATACACTACCAGTCAAACTTTTTAGTACACTACCAGTCAAACGTTTTAGATACACTACCAGTCAAACTTTTTAGTACACTACCAGTCAAACGTTTTAGATACACTACCAGTCAAACTTTTTAGTACACTACCAGTCAAACGTTTTAGATCACTACCAGTCAAACGTTCTAGATACACTACCAGTCAAACGTTCTAGATACACTACCAGTCAAACGTTCTAGATACACTACCAGTCAAACGTTTTAGTACACTACCAGTCAACCGTTTTAGTACACTACCAGCCAAACGTTTTAGTACACTACCAGACAAACATTTTAGATCACTACCAGACAAACGTTTTAGATACACTACCAGTCAAACGTTTTAGATCACTACCAGCCAAACATTTTAGATCACTACCAGTCAAACGTTTTAGATACACTACCAGCCAAACGTTTTAGATCACTACCAGCCAAACGTTTTAGATCACTACAAGTCAAACGTTTTAGATACACTACCAGCCAAACGTTTTAGATACACTACCAGCCAAACGTTTTAGAACTGTTTTAAATTTTTTGACTGGTAATGTACTACAACTTTTGACAGGAAGTGTATAATATATATTATTCTATATTTATCAATCTCTCTTTATCCCCATGGAATCAACAGTGGTTTATGCTGCTTATTGTCTACATAGAGTTAACAGTACACATCGGAACTTTAACAGTGCTTACATATGCCTCTAAACGTCTTTTTAACGAAAAATATTTTTTTCCTTCATATAGGCCCTTTAAAATGCGCATACAGTTTCAACACTGGTGCACAGTTGCTGTCGTTTGCTGTGTTTGGTATTTTGGATAAAAAGTAAAACATACAGTATAAAATCTACCAGCATTTTTAGCACTGGCCACATTTTTCTTTTCTTTAAGTTAGTAAATTCACAGAAATTGTGCATTTGAATGTGCAAAATATTTTCACTTTGAAACCAATTTATCATGTACTTTGACCGAGGCACCCAAACATTTGCATACATCTGCAGTTTGCAAAACAAATGTACACAGTTTTCCTTTGACCCCAAACACAAGTCAGTCAGCTGAAACGAGAAGTTTGCCTGTGTAGTTTTGTGCTGGAGCTGGGAGGCGAATGCTGTTGGCAAGTGATGGAGAAAAAAATTTACTGTCAGTTCAATCTAAACCAACTACTTCATGAGGTAACAAACAACAGAACAACTTATGCAAAGTTAAATAAATACTACAAATTAATTTGGATCAGCCTGCACAGGCTTTCCATTTGGCTCACCGGAAAGTTGCCCCAACCTTCGCCAACTCTTTATTTAATTTCTCATGTTAAAAAATGTTTATAATTTACAGTATATAGTCTTTTTGATCCTTGGTCCACCAAAAAAAAGCTTTTAGGCTCCTACCAACAAACAAAAACAATTTAAGCCACCAAAAACACTTAAACATAACTTCTGGACAAAATTCAGAATTCCAACCGCACTGTTCTACATTTGAGTCATCTGACTTAATAAAGCTTGATGGTGCTATGCAACAGTTTTGGCATGCAGTTTTGACAATGTAATTAAAGCATAAGCTTTAAGCTTGCATTACTTTGTAGCTACGTTAGCCAATGCACACATAAAAGCCTAGATTAAACCTAATCTTAAACCAAAAAGAACTTCCAAAGGAGACTCACCTTTGGTACTGCAATTTAGAATAAGAGGCTTAATCCATGTCTGGGAAACCAGCCCACAGTCAGCCTGAAAATAAGACTGATCTTTATTTTTAGTGTTAGTTCATGTGTCTGGTCCAATTAGTACCATTAATTACAATGTTAAGACAAAATTCACAATTCATTGAAATATAATGACTTGCACACAGACATAATCAAAAATCAGAAGACTTTTTAGGAGCAGGTGTATCAGTGGGCGGGAAAACTATTATTAACCAATATTGCCACCCGCTTTTACCACCCGCACTCATGTTTCTTAAACATGTTGAGTTACAATTCCCCAATCATGATGACTTCAATACATTAAATAGGTTGGATGACTGCTTACATTTCAAACAGAGGTGGGAGATATGACAAATATTTAATATCTTGATCATTCAAATTATGACACAATATTTATTGCTTCTGCCATCTGATAAATAAACATGTAAGCGCTGACAATATCCATGATATGCTTAGAAAGCAAAAATTGTATCATATCACAATAACAATACTGATATATTGCCTGGCCCTAACTTCAGGTCTTTGAAACAATCTTTTCTATAAAGATCAACAACTACTTCTGTCTATCACAATTAATACTAAACATCTAAACAACTCATTATACCATTAAAATGTTTCTGCATGAATTCAGAAATTAAGTCCTGATGCTCGAGTAAGTTCACTGATGCATGCACGGGCATACAAACCATTGCCTCTAGATGGGAGTGGTAGGCCAGCTGACTGATCTGAAGCTGTGAATGAATCAAAATGGTGGCCAGCCAAACATGCCCTTGCCAGTTATAATGACCTCATTCATGCAGATAGAAGGCCTGCCCGCTCACTGTCCTGTAAACGAGCATGCATGAGGAAGGGGCGCCTCCTGGTGGCTGAAAGGTATATATACAGCTTTAGTAGCAGGCAGCATCTCAGCCCACATACTGAGATTAAAGATTGTGGATAAAGAACATGGTTATTATGATCAAAAGAGATTATTTCTGAACATCACGTCGACTCAGCCTTTTGCAAATGGCACACACAACAAAATACACACGCTTGATTTATGCATGCCCAGCTACTGTTTATTTTAAGCACACGATGTGACAAAAATCAAAGACCGACACATAAAATACATGCAGCTTGTGGTTACTGTGGTCATTTTACTGGAAACATAGCTCTTTTGATTCCTCTGAAATTGCCATGTTCTGCAAACCAGTGGTATTAGAAGTGGCCTACACCTCATGAAGCCTGACAAGAGAGGTGTTTGCTTCTTTAAATGATGATTATAATGTCAAATATCACACTAGGTAGAGTGTCAGGTTACAAAATGGTACTTGTGTTACACTATTAAAACGGAGGCATTACTACATTGTATAGAGCAAATTAGTAGTTCATGAGAGCTCATTAAGCTTAGGACATTAACTACTACGTCCTCTTTTCAAGAATCTCTTTACTCTCTAATAAGAAAACTTTGTTCACACAGGAGTATCACATCATGGTTGACAGTCCAAAGAACCTGAAGAACCTGAACAATAGCAAGGTATCAGTTAGGTCATACTCTTAAGAGCACTGCCCTATATCAGTGGCTACTACACTCAGTTAAAGCTGTCTTATTCTGCGTTTGAGTGACAACGGAATCTGGGAAACACAAATTTTCTGACATTGCATCTGGTCAAATGATCTGTTAATACATCCTTTACAAAGAAACAGTCTTTAATGTGGCATTTATCTGCAAATTTTGGTGCAAGGTTGCATCCTCCATGCTAGGGTGGCACTGTCCACCTCTGCCCACCCCTTGGCTATGTGTAAACTTCTGACATGCAGCATTAGATCCAGTGTAAAGTTGTTCTAATGCATATTACAGTGTTCCCACATGCAACGAAAACCTCAGTTCGGATTCATCGTTAATCGGTAACTTGAAACTGTTGAACAGCTATGCCAGATCACTCAGCCTCACACATGAGGCAATGTCTGTTAGTGAATAATTATTTTCAGGCTGGTGCTGGTACTGTTTTGGCAAGTCTTGATTTGTGCTTTACTTGGAGGGACTGTTAGAAATGCACATTAGCTGCCAACTTGTACTAATAATATTCAACCAGGTTTCTTATTACTGCAACAATGATCATAATAATAATAATACCTTAACCAATATATCAGGAGCCATTCAATAAATTCATCAGTTAAATATTTTAATAAAAAAACCCTCTCACTTTGTTAAATGTAAAAATGTTAAATATATATTTTTCTTAACCCAATATTCCAGTTTTATTTTTAATAAAATAGTTACTTCATTGCCACATGCAAGTGCAACCACCACAATAAAAAAAACCTGCATAGCAAATTCTCCCATCACCAGTTTACGTTAACCTACACCTACACACCCCATTCAACAGCAGTATTCTCTAAAAAACAGAAAGAACAAAATAAAAATACATAAAAAGAACTTAAGCACAATCCTCTGTAACTTAAAGGAAAGCAACCAAGGCAGTTAACCATAGTCCTTACATCCTTACATGTCACAAAATCACCAATATCACCAGATACTGACACAATACAGTGTACATGGTCTGTGCTTACATACATGCTTACAGTAGTGCTGTCCAAAGGCCGTTAGGGTTGTGGTGGCTCGAAGCATGAAAAGGGGCCCAAAGCGGTTTCAACGCTTCCGAGGACGTCCTTTACAAAGCCCAATCCATGTCCTTACTAAGCTAGAACCCCACCAGGTTAGCCACTTTTGGAGATTAATGCATCAGCACAGCTCTATTCAGCGCAAAGCAGCAATGCACCTTAATCCTATAGTGTTAGAAGCTGATAAGAAAGTGTAAAAATAGAACACGGGCCTCAAACACCAACAAGCTGTGCTTTTGGATGCCTCTATTCCCATAATACCATATCCTCCACAGTAAGGTTGGAACCACCACCACTCTATGGAGCCCTGGAGTAATGGGAACGATAGCATGCAGGGAAGGGAGGGAGAGGGAGGGAAGGGTTAGGAAGGAGGGGAGAGGCTTCTGGATCTTCTTTGTGTTCATTCCTGTCAGAGAGAAGCATTTTCTTTAGGGTGTGGTAATGATTTCCTGCCCAAAACAGAACAGAACACAGTGTTCATGAACGTTTTAACAGTATTTAATTTCTTCAAAATTTGTATTTAAAAGTCTCATGTCCTGTTCATGTCCTGAGGGTGTTCAGATCCTCCTGAAATGGTTATACAGGTGAACCTAAAATATGAGAAGCTGGTCTGCCAAACAGCTTTGCTATTTAGAGACTGTGAGCACCTGACATCTGGGTTTGTTTTAGGTAATACTCAGACATTCTTTGCTTGGTCATCAAAACACACCTGTGCTGGGCTATAAGAACTTGTGTCTGATGTAGAGTCTAATACAGACAAGCCTCTTGTGGCTAAAGACTGGTGCAGCTTGCAGTCTAATGTTAAAAACAAGTGGAACATTAGTATAACAATCATACCAATCTGCTCCATCCCTGTTGTTTAAATATAATCCCAAAGTCACATGTAAACAAACAACAGCTGGCAGCTACTTTTCAATTACATCAAAGAGTTTCTCTTATGAGATTATGCTATTTAGTTCAGTCTTATGAGCAGTTACACATCCATAGAATAGAAGAAAACATTAAAAACATTTGACTTGGCCCTTAACCTCACCACCTCACCCACTGAGAACAAACATATTTTACAAGGTATAACTTGCTACAATCTTATTTTCTATTTACATTTGTATTTCAAGTTTTTAGCACCAAAATACACTGCAATGTTATACAATCAATATTTGAAACTACCAACCTGCTTTACTTATATACAGACCATTCTACCCAACCAGCACAGTTCAAACTGCTGTTTCACAGTAAATAGCTATTTAAACACATAATTAATCATTCAAATCTTAGATATTTACAAACATTATATTATGACCTATTTAAACTCAATGTATTCTATTTAAATGTGACTGTTCCAAACCCTAAATCATAAACTGAACTTGTGAAAATAATACTTATATTTGATTGTATTTTTGATTTTTTTTGTTTGTTTATTTTAAAAGATGTTTTGGGTTCTTTGGGCTGAAAAACACAGATTTATTATGAGTTAAATGTTTACACTTAAAAATGTTTCATATCTATTAAAACACAAGGAACTTTAGTCCATAGGTAGAGCCTTATTTAAGCCACACCCCTGCATTTTAGGCCAGAAAGGAGGTTGTATCATTGTCCCTCGTGGTCACATGGTGACCAGTAAGGTCCTGTTACTCTGAAACAATCAGCACCGGTAAATGTAGTAAAGTTTCAGTAGAGTTATGATTGATTTGTTAGTAAAAAAACCAAAGTTCAATAATTTATTTTCATTAATTAAGTATATGTCCACTCAAGGCAAAGAGATTTTAGTCTAAAGTCTAAAATTGCTGCCAACTCTGACTTCAGCAGAATGATTAATTCTGTTTTACTAATATACTTTCAGTGTGGTAAGACCCCAACACTAGTTATTGAAAGTAATCGGTGAACTGGCTGGTATCAATAAGGTCATTTTAGATGGTTGGAGGACTCAAACACCTCTCCAGTGCCCCAGTCTCAGGGTACCTGTTTGATCATCTCTCCTGTCTTCTCAATGATGATGGTCTTGGCCTCCTTCACGGGCGACGTGACCTGGTAGTCGTCACTCAGCAGGCCCAGTATGGGGTACTGGTTCCTGTATCTGCACCAGTGAGAAAACAGACCAAAACTCAAAGTGGGTCTTTGACTGAATCATTGCTACAGATCTTTCAATCTGTAGAATGGGATAGTTCAAAGCAAAGCTTATTTGAATTTAAACCATTAATGAAATATACACTACATACTTTATGTAAATGTTAACAGTAATAGTTTTATATGGGCTTTTAATGAAACCACAATTTAGGTGAAGAACAATACAGAACAAGGTTTCGATACAGATGTGTGCATGTAGACACCAAGACACCCTCCATGTCCGCTTTAATTATGTGCTAGCTTTATGATTACAAAATGCTAGCATCACACAAAAACAAACACACACACACACACACACACACCTATTCCTATTCACACATGCTCACCTTTTGGTAATTACAGTTTTGGTGACACTCTTGGAGCTATCGCTCTTCTCTTGCTGGAGCCGTCTGATCTCCTAAAGGAAGACACCAGGGGGCAGTGGTGAGAAGCATTAGGGGAAGAAACACTCAGAGGAGTAAAAGCTGTTAATCAAACTCATTGCCACTGTTGACTTTTTTGAAAAAAAATTAAATTATCCAGATTGACAGGCGATTGCGTCAAACCCACAAAGTAATTAGGAAACCTTATAACAAGGCGTATCCATCAGGCTTTGCAAGCATGGCATGACTGAAACAGTCATGTCCTTAAGTTTACAACTACCTAAAAGAAATAGATGTGATTTGAATGGAATTTTTTTTGCAATATGTTGTAAGACAAAAAAAAAAACAACAACAAAAGGTTAAGCTGTAAAACAAATCAATGCTTATGTCTGAGTTTGAGTTAAGAGCCAAGTCGCTAACTGATATGGATACCTTAAAAAGAACTTGCATCTAACAAAAAGCCCGTATGAGCTGTGGAACATACATTGTACGATCACTGATGAACACACAGAAGTGCAAGGTTTCCTCTAGATTTATTTTTAAGGCCCGTGTGGTACACACTTAGAAACTACCAGCTAACACTGTCATCATACGCACGTTAGGACCAAAACAGCATCACACAGAATTATTACAAAAACAAAAAAAACTAGTGACTGCAAAATATGTGAGTTTTACATCTACATGCTTATTTCCCATTACTGTGACTGACTATTGAGTTCATTTATACGTTATATTATATTACAGTTATATTACATCAGCAGATTTCCTGTGATTAAATGCTTTACAGTTCATACTGGGCTGACAAAATGTGCATATATTTCTAAATATAGATATACAGAAGAATAATGTTAATAGCTCCGTACACCACTCATAAATACTATTTGGACTGTCTCATCAATGAAAGGCCTGAAGGCTGGGTATCGCCACTGATTTCCCCGATCGAGTCCCAATTCCCAATTCAATTCGATTTCTGATCTGATTCGATTAAATTCAATATCGATCATTTAGGGATATTTCAGTTACAATAATATGTTTTGTTTGAATATTAGAAAAAGAGATTTTCAGAGAACTAATGTGGTAAATGTGCAAGGAACACTCACGCAGGGGGCTGGAATGCTAATTTTAAAGGTCGATCTTGGGTTTATACGAATCGGTATTGGATTATTCAAATGAAGATCGGTTTGAATCGAAAAATCGATTTTTTAAACACACCCCTACTGAAGACCCTGCTTTTGCTATAGCAGGTTTATTGTTAATCTGGAAACATTACGAAGGGGAAGCCATTTAATAAACATTATTTAACAAAACAACCCAAGCATATATGTTTGTTTCTCTTTTATTCCTTTTTTTAATGACCAAGAAATTTTAGGCGACACCAAAAAAGCAGCACGTCCAGACTGAGACTTTGGAGAAGTCTATTTTTAGAAACAACTAGGTGGGAGAACCTAAATTCAAATGATAGTGAGGTTATTCACTGTCCCTTCTTCTCTGAAAGAAAACATAGTGATAATAAAGACCTGCCCTGAGGGGATGTTTAAGTTTTGGAACCAATGAACATCAACAAACAAATAATACCCAATTAAGCCCTCATGGAAACAATTAATGAGATCCTCCACCGGAAGTGATATTTTATTTAAATATGTAGAACAGGGATTGTTTTATTCTGTTTAAAGGTTTTGTTGATATCATGTTGGGAAAAAGTACCCGTTTCCAGTTACTTCAGACAGAGATACTGCACTTGGCTGGGCTTGCGTACAATTTTAGTCCACCTTACCCAGAGACCAAGTCCAAATGATGTTAAGACCGAAACAGGATCAAGATTTATGGACTCAAGACCAAGACTGGACTCAAGTGCCACAACACTTACTCTAATTAAAGCCTACTGTGACTAACGTAGATGCTAAAAGGCTACAGACAAACAACCTCCTCTCTGTTACACAATTAAGTGTATCGTTAAAAAAATAAATAATAGTGACTTTTAATTTAGAAAAAGAGTGCAGGCTACTGAACACCCACAATCATTAGGAACCAAATGCCGCTGTCACAACCTCTTTGATGTCATGTTTAAATTAGTGTTTGTGTGTGGGACTGACCTCCTCCTGGCGCCTGATGACAGACTCACGCTGCTCCAGTGAAGTCAGCAGCTCTGTAATCCTCAGCTGCAAGCTCTTATCACCGGAGCGCTCTGTGGTGTACTCCGTCTGGATCTTCACCAGCTGAGACTGTATCACAGCAAACACATATGCTTCAACATGTACTGTACTATGATATACACAGACATGTACTAAGCTGCTAGAGATAAAACCTGCTGTGATCTAACCTTAACCCTACAAATACTTTACACGGTGCATGAAATTATATGAAGTTTGTTTTTCAAAACACACTAAACTGCCTGTCTTGGAGACCCCTTCCTGTTTAAAACCAAACATATCTCCCTCAGTTTGACACTGCTCATGGTAAACACTAAACATAATAATAACTAAAACAATAACCAGCTTTATTTTGAGGTATGTAATATCGCATGCAAACATTTCTGTCAATAATGTTAGCCATGAGTAAACTATTCAATAATTCATTACATTAAAAACACTGCTGGAGCAATAACTGCTGCACACACTTTGGCCTAAATGTGGACGGGAACATAGCCTTAAGAGGGTGGGAACAAACTGAGAGTAAAGTATTTTTAAAGCAAAACGATGCTTCAACAAGGCAGAGTTCAAAGGAGGGAGTGTGGATCTCATACGATAAGCACCTTACATTGCAGTAAAATAACTATTTTACTAGCAACTTGTTTTGTCTGTGGTCTTGATTGTACTTGGGATGTTAAAATGGTACAAACAGGAGGAATTTGGGAGTGATTTCACCACAGTACAGTACCAAAAGTTTAATAAGTTGTCCCCAGACATGTACTTAGTTATGAGATTACATTTGGCTCCGCAAAACTACTGAAGAGGCAGTTATAATAGTAATGCTTTTCACAAAACACGGCACTAATTTATAGTTAAAGCCTTTAAAGTAAAATTTACTTTTAAAATTTCAAACCAGCACTTACAACAAGCAGAATACTTTTTCTGTACTGTTCCTATGTTTTAGGCAACACCATTAAAAGACACAAATGAAAGTCAAATAGTTGAACTGTTTTGGGCAGCAGAAGCTCCTGCCTAGCCTCACCCGCATGCTGCTCAGTTCTCTTTCCTTCTCCTCCCGTAAAGCCTTCAGCATTTGCTCGTAATGTTTGGACAGCTCCTGTGTCTTCGTATTCAGAGTGGAAGTACTGCACTGGCCTTCCAACTGAAAAACACACACGTTTTGAGATGTTCTGTCTCAGATTTTTTTTAATAATTTCTGGAAATTGCTTTTAATACATAGCAACATGAAAGGCATTTAAGGCATACAAAAAGAAGAAAAGAAAAAAAGATTTTTGCACACCAGCATCAATATACAAGTACATACGAGTAATAATATGACCCAAATGTATTTATGAACATATCGTCACTGTCCAAAGAAAAACAAGCATCTCCAAAATGGCAACCTTACAGCAAAGGGCAAAAACAGTCTTTACTTTTAATACAGGTCAATGGACAAGACTTATTTCCAAGCTATTTTGGAGCATTTTCTTTGGACCATTCTTTATAAGAATGTAAACGGAAGATGTTGTGTTCAAACGATGTGGAAAACTGAAAATTGACAAAACTTTAGATTTTTCACAGCACAGCGACGATATGCAAGTACCTTCTTTAACAACAATTTACTTACTATTTAGCCAGTGCAGAAGTACTACATATGATGAAATACCATATGTTAGGCAGCAAATGGTGAAATTATTACATTCAATGTAATTACGTATTTATAGTAACTTCTGTCTGACATCGAATCACCATTTTTCAAATAGAAGACATTCTGGATGTTAAATTGCATTAAAATTCTTAACTTTACTAGAACTGATTGGATGAAACCTCTACAGAACTGCCATAATAGGCAAATCATTTCTACAGGTATATTCAATAAGCTGTTTATATTATTGAAAACAGTTCCTTTTATATTGTCGTGTTAACATTACAATTTCCTAAGACAAATGAATAATCTAACACAAAACTTCCGTAACATTCTTATTTAACAAAATGAGGACAGCGTGTCTTGGAAATGTACAGTACAATAAAACAACACAGACAGTGAGAGACTTATTCACACAGACTTTGTGGAAGAGAGTAATAAAAAGCACAAAGGCACATATACAGAGGGACAGACAGTAACGACAGACTATAATTTTGTGGGTTTTCACTATGCAATATCCAGTTTCCTGTTTTCCTCACTCTGGCAGTCCTCATCTTCATGATAACTCAACAATCAAATAAAATACGGCTCACTGAAAGCATTCAGATCTGAACAAATTATAAATCTGGGCCTGTATAGGAAATTTAATATTGAAGCTTCTGAGAAATCAACAGCAACCACAGAAAGCAAGCTGGCACTGGCAAGCCAGATAGATAGATAGATAGCTAGATAGCTAGACAGCTAGACAGACAGCTAGAAAGACAGACAGCTAGACAACTAGACAGACAGACAGACAGCTAGACAGACAGACAGCTAGACAGACAGCTAGACAATGTATTGATCCCAGAGAGAAATTCAAGGTAACCAGTAGCTATTTCACAAGTGCACAAGGCGACACAGGACAGTTGCAAAATAAATTAATAAAATAAATAAAACATAGTATATACAAAAGAGAAATAGAAAAAGGTGTAACCTTGTGTTTGAGTGATGACAGCAGTGCAGCTAACCTGTGTAAACCACTTCAGTAGTGCAAATATGCAGTTATGAAGTCAGTAGTGCAAATATGCAATAAAAAGCTGCAGTACTGTTTATATGTATAGACTGTATACATGATGTATAATATAATAGGCATTGTGTAATAATAAGAGTACAGTCATTACTATATATAGTTAACGGTACAGTTATATATAACATACAGTTCTACAGATAAATCTGTGAAATAAAACTATAATACAATATAGTCTGATAACAGTGTTACAGGAATCCACAACAGAGCTCCTACCTTCTTGCGCAGCAACTCGTTCTCCTGTTCCAGAGCCCTCTTGCTGCCTTCCAGCTCTTTAATGCGAAAATCCCTACTGGAGTCTGTGCTATGGCTGCTCATGAGCTTGGTCTCCAGAGTGCGCTGAGTAGCACTGGTCTCTTTCAGGGAGTTCTGATAAAGTATGCAAAGAGAAAACACTGTGTTAGTGAGTTAACACATAACAGAAATAGATTTTTAGCATGGTTAAATTGACAATCTTAGTATAGATATGTAGATATATAGTAGAATTTTTAGTGGGTTCCCCTATATCTGGTCACAGATGTACGCAAATTTCCTTTGCAGAAAATAATATTCAAAAGCCAGCATTCAAAAACGCTGAGCTCAGTCTTTGTCCTGGAGATCTATTGCCCTGCAGAGTTTAGCTCTTGATGCAGATAATGAAGGTTTTTAAGGGACATAGATATTACAGCCAGGTGTGTTGCATCTCCACTCTCAGCCCTGCACTTGAAAACTGAAGATGACTTTTCATGTAGTAGATACATGAATCATGCAAAAGCTGTAGAAATAAACTATTTTAGGAATTAATGTTCAATGTTCAACTCCAAAAGGGCCACTTGAAAAGTGTGGCTGCTTAAAAACAGCATTTAAATGTCACAAATGTCCCCCTCTTCAAATTCCAATTTTCAGTACATATTTCTGAGGAGATTAAATAAAGCATGTTTGGAGCTCAAATCGATAATTAATAATAAACATTATTAATAATCATTATTACACATATACAGAGAATGTTGTTAGTTGTTAACACTTCTGTGTCATTAGATTTTTTTTAAATTAAAAGTGTCACATATCACACGTTGTTGAAGACACATACCTGTAGCTGTCGGTTGTTCTCACGTACAGCTTCCAGTAATCTGTCGTACTGCTGTGCCTGCTCAGCCTTGAAGCTCAGGTCCCTCTGCAGCTCCTCTTTTTCAGTCTCCAGACGCTGCACACACAAACACCCCGACGCTTATTCTTCACTGTGGCATACGGTCAAATCTGATCATACAATATGTCAATGATGTAAATCATCTGAATACTAATGCAAAAAAGGGGCTTATATTTGGGGGCTTGGTTCCGAACTCCTGAAGTTGACAAATGACTCTCAAGAGGGCTTGTATGTCAATCAGCCCTCGTTTCTACACAGCTAAATAAAACTGTAGCCAATTTAATGCTCAGAATTCAAGATAAACTGTTTTTATAAGATGATTTATATTTTCTCCTAACTGGGTGCTGACTAATTGTTTAAAGAACATATCAAGTCTGCATTCACATGCACACATATTAACACATACAATATAGTTTTTTTTTTCTTTTAGTTTAGTTTTTTTAGTTAGATGTATTTTTAAATCATTCAATTTAACCAAGGGCATCTACAACTTTGCATACTACTGTATAAACTACCGTTTAAAAATTTGGAATCACTGTATTCAGTAATTATAAATGAATTTTGGTTGCTAACAAGAGTATAAAATGCTTGCACTGTTGGTCCTGCACAACTTCACAACTTTTAGATAAGCCACAGCACATTACAATACATAACACACACAGGCAGGACTGCAACAACACCCTTAGCCCATCATTAGATTCAACTCACAACACTGGATTCACGATTTGGTTGTGTGATTATATTTTAGGCAAAATTCAAGTTCAAGAAAAATAATGACTATATTCATCTGTATCGTTGTTGTCCAATGAAAAACATTTTCTGTATTATTTGAACACAACAGATATTCTTTATATCCTCTAAAACTGTCACGGTAAATGGACCAATAGAAATGCTCCAAAATAGGTTGAAAACATGTCTGGCTCCATTGACGTACACTGAAAGTTGAGACAGGTTTGGTCCTCTCCTGTAAAGTTGTGATTTTGGAAATACTTGTTTTTCGGTGGACAGCAATGACATGCAAGATATGCAAGCAATGTCAGTGCTGTGCGGTAGCCTGAAATAACTTTTATCAACAGAGCCATCAAAGGAGCTTGCCATTTAAAAGCTGTGTTTGAATGAAAGGCAATCATGCAGCATGCTAGGTTTCTGACATCATGAATATCGGTGACTCGGCATACTATGTACTATCAGTAATATCAGTACTATCAGTCATATCATTAATTCTGCATAATTCTCACAGAGGAAATATGGATAAACAAATGAGGAGGGAACGAAGATGAGTAAAAACAGACTGGAAAGTTCCAGTTCCCCTCCAAACAAGGCGTGGGTAATGATACCAGTGAGGGGCTGCAATCATGGAGCAGCATAAACATGCAGCTGTACTGTGGCTCTCAGAGGACACTGGTGATAAATACTGGAAACTGTGTTCACATAATGAAATTATTGTTATTAAATCACTAAAAGTTATGAATATCTTCAGACAAAGCTTGTTATCCACTCATATAGCTATAAGCACACAAGTGAAAAGAAGTCTTGAAGTGAAGTGCAAATTTTGACAGTCCTATATATATATATATATATATATATATATATATATATATATATATATATATATACATACACACACACACACACACACACACACACACACACACACACACACACACACACGTATGTGTAAAGAAATCTCTCTGTCTGCATTATTTAACTAATTTATATAAATATAAATATCTATATCTATATATAAATATCTGCAGCTACTCTATTTGTCTTTGGTACCTACCAATGAGTGTACTGAACTTACATAGCCTTGAGCAGGAGGGGTGAGTATTCTTTAAAAAATAAAACACGACTAACATCAACAAGAACAACATAACCGGTGTACTAATGAATCAAGATATTCCACCTGACACACACATAAACAGGCACATGTCACTGAAAAGAAACGTCAGGTATTCATGTTGGTTTATAAACAGCTTAGAGCAGATCAGCAACTCAGGAAATGAACTGTCCCCACATGAATGACTCCAGTGTTTACACAGTGCATAAATGATGCATGTGAGTTTGTGTGGTCATCAGAGCTGTGGTTGTTGTGTTCAACACAATACATTATGGGTGCTGATGTCAAAGCTTCTGGTTTAAGACAAGAGGACCTTTAGGAACTGCCTAAGTAACTTTTATTTTGTAAAATATCTGACCCTAGGCCAGCACTTTTATGCTGAGACACGGAGTTAAAATAACTGATCAGTCAATTCTGCAGGCTGAACTCTTATGAGTGCAAAGTAGGATTTGAAATATTTGTCTGAACCTGGAGGCCAAAGATGGCCAAGCTCTGAAAGTGTCAGAATCTTGCAATGTAGACGCTGCTATGACGCACATCTCAAAAAGCAGGTGCAACTTTGAAATAGTACAGTTACAGACTGTAGTCCATCTGTTTCTTTACATACTTTGCAGGAGTGCTGCTGGAGTCTTATAACAACTCACTGGACTGGACTGAGAATAATGAAGGACTAGAGGATCATTTACACACATCTGTGCAGAGATAGTTATTGTCTCTGACTTAACGTCAGCAAGGTGCATCAACAAGGTTCCTGTGTCTCATAAAGTGGAAAGAAAGTGGACACAGTGTTTAAAACCTCTTGCAGAACTCTTGTGTCTGATCCACTCACACTAGCAACGCACACTAACACACCACCATGTGTCACTGCCATGCTGAGAAAGATCCACCACCCAAATAATACCTGCCCTGCGATGATCCTGACCATAGTAACTGTAGAACTACAAGGCTGGTTGAGTGGCTGGTTGGTGTATATTAGCTATATTAGCTTGGAGCAGTCATCAATTCACATACAGACTAACTTGTCTGATTCCAGCAACAAGTTAAGTTACTTGCATTACTTAAACCCTAAATGATTAAAACTTTAAACCATGTAATTTACTTGACTAGCCAATAAATACAGGATAAAATCTCACTGTAATTTCCACAAACAACCCCAATTTGTCAGGATCAATACGCCATAGTCTCAATGTTCACATTAATGTCATGCCAAGGCTATAATTAAATAGATGCAAACAAATAAATAGTAAGAACAAACTTCAGTCAGCTGCAGATAAAACAGTATTAGGCTAGTCAAGTTGGCTTATTTTACTTGACAAATGCCAAACAGCCTGAGGAAGTTTTTGAAATTCTCTTAGCCCATCACGTTTTAGACCACAGCAGCTCTGTTTTGAACCTAAAGGAAGATAAAGGAACTGTGCCAAGAGTCCCATTGTGCCAGTAAGCCTTGTCTCCCGGTGCTGATGTCTATTAGCAGTATTTGTTATTGTATTACTGTGATGTTGATTTAAACAGGATGAATTAGCTCAAAATAACACATTATAGAAGGTAATTCATGCAGTAATTATTGCTTAAAAAGACATGTAAAAGACAGATTTACACTGGATTAGAGTCACAGATCTCATTGACAATCACTCAAACTATAGAACCTCCCCAGGTAAAAACTAATCCAGCTCAAACAGGGCTTTATATGTCTTGAACACAGCAATCTTAAAAACACACAAGGCTTTTAACACCCCAATTTCCTCTTTATAAATGATCTGTGTCTATCCTCGTACGTCATTCTAGTGTGCATGTACTATATGCAGGGGCTGACTGCAAGACTTTGATTTGTTAATATGACTATGGAAGCATGATAAGCGTGTTAGAAGAATGAGAGAAGGGCTGTAAACTCAGCAAACAATCTGTGGAATTAAATTAATACACTGAGACACTGAACTCTACTAACAACTGAACAAGTGGATATATATATATATATATTCAGAGCAGAGTAAAGGAAGGGCAGGGACAGGCCTTTAAAATGTTTACTCTGGTTTCTTTCTACTAAAATATTCTCAAAGGAATATTAGAATGTGGAATTGCATTATAGCCATCAAGGGCCCATCATCAGAAAATGCAATGTCACATGCTAGAACTTCATGTAAAGTTCATCAAAACTAAAAACTTTGGGGTTGGGGTGTGCTCACTTCTGAGGAACCTGATTTTGTTCATCAGTAATCTCATGATGGCTGCCATTAATAACTATGATGACGAACGAGGCGTGTTAATGGGCTTGTAGTTGGTGCTGGCTGGGCTTAAGCTGGGCTTAAGCTGGGCTCTGAGAGAAATCTGTCTATTTAAGCTCAGGTTCGTGGTTTGGGTCGAGTCTGTGTTGGGAATTGTACAGTCTTTTTCAGACCTGATAAAGGCTTGAATATAATAAAGTTTTCAGAAGCAATGACAGCAGACTGACGGGGTCTTCTCACCCTTAGATCCTCTTGCAGATGCACCAACTCTTCTCTGAGGCTGCTGAAGGTGGTCAGAAGAAGGCGCATGGTTTTATCGGCTGTCATGCGAGTCTGGATAGAGAGAGAGAGAGAGAGATAATGATTTATGTACCTGCAGAAACCATGTGTTTTGTTATGCCAATGGCAGCAAAGACCAAACAAGTGTTATTACTATTACTCAGAAGACTAAAGGTGGGGCTGACTGAGAAAAGGGTGTGGTTGAAAAGGAGTGGTGAGCGTTTTCCCCCCGCATTTGTGCTCCCGCATACACACAGAATACACACCTGTAGGAGGTAGCGGATTTGCTGCTTGGTCAGTTCAGACAAGCCTTTAGGAATGAGGGCCTCTATCTCTTCTTTCTCCACCTGTCCCAGATACAGACACGTATAAGCACAAACACAAACACGAGCTGAATGTTGAAGAAATGCATTCTCTGACATAATTTCAGTTCTCAGCAATGGACACATGGATAAGAATATTTGCAAAGGACGATGCAAAAGTCAGTGAGCCTCTTCCATTTGTTTAATTTTCAGTCAACACAGTAAGGAGACTGGGAAGGAAACATATTTAGCAGAACGTTATACAGAAGCCTCAGCAACGAAACAAGGTATGGATTTTTTCAACATTTACAGTTTCTATTCTTAATCTGCAGGGATATTTCTCACTACCTCCAAAGTTCAGTCTTGGAAGTTTGCATTTCCTGCATTCACAATCCCAAAGAAATCCCAAAGACATTCAGAGGTGTTGCGGTCTAAACTCTGAGGCATTTAGTGCCTTGTTCAGGGAACACCAGCAGCTTCTTTGTTTAACTTTCAAATATTCTTTTTTGACTATTTCTGTTTTTCTATTTCCATTGCTTTATTGTTCTTCAAGCATGGAATGTCTTGTATCTAGGAAACATATCTCCTCAGAAATATCTCCAGAAAAGCAAAACATGTGTATTTAATGAATAAGTGTTGAATAAACTTAAAGTATTAGATAGATACTTTATTGATCTTTACAGAGGGAAAGTCAAGATCTCGGCATTTAACCCATAGGTGCAGTGAAACACTCAACACACACACACTTGGCGGCAGCCAGCACACTTGCCTGGAGCAGTGGGCAGCCCTAGCACAGCGCCTGGGGAACAGTCAGGGCTTAGGTGCCTTGCTCAAGGGCAACTCAGTGGTGTCCTGCAGGTTCATAGGTTCGAACTGGCAACCTTACGGTCACAAGGCTGGTTACCTAACCTCCAGCCCACGACTGCCCCAATTGCATTGTCTTGTTGTTTCATACTTTACTGCTTATGCGAATCAATTGTCTCGGAACGTTATGACTAACCTAACTGTCAACCGAGAAACTCCTAACACATACAACTGAGGTGTTGCTAAGACTAACTGAGACTAACCACTCCCTACCTTATAATCAATGGTGGGGTCCAGCAGGTGTTTTCTGAGGGAGAGAACAAGACAGAACATGAGTAGTGGCATTCTGACACACAGAAGGAATAAAACAAAACAAAAAAAGAAGGTAGGCAGCCAGTACAATAAAAAAAAGAAGCTCATGTTTACTTGAGCAACGCCGTCACTCGCAGCAGGTTCGGGAAATGGGAGAGGTTTCAGTTTTGTGAATTGGTTTCTCGAGAAAGATTAGCACCATGCCTCGTAGGATTCTTTGCAGGCTATAGATAAGATCTATCTCCTTAGCTAACAGAGATAACAGACTAGACGAGATTTTAAAGCTTTATGCATTACATCATCGGTTCTGTCATCTGGAACTGGTTTTATCAGGTGATTTCAAAGTTTCAACAATAAGGTAACCAAACTGGCCAATTTTGCTCTCCTGCAACATGATTTTCTCCAAATATTTGTCTTGAGTTTACAAACAGATGGTTTTGCTTCTTAAATCTGATTAGCTGAGCTGCATTCAAGCCCGTTGTACACACACACACACACACACACAACAGACGGCCTTATAACAACTGATTTCTGTATTACTGCACCAAGGTGTAAAAACTGTTGTGCTGTTATTAATATAATATTTGACTGTAATACTGCACACACAAACCACAGAGTCAGTAAAGAAGAATCTGGTTCTGTTTAAGCTGTTGACTCCCTCCTTCCTAAATAGTGCACTATGTAAGTTATGAAATTCTGGCTCAATAACGTGTATAGTTGATGAAATATGTTACATGGTATTTCCTTGGTTGAATCATTGTTAGCTTTATTATGCAATGTTTGGGTACAGAAGCCAGTGGTAATGTGGAGAAAACTACTTATAAAGTAAGGGGTGTTGCATTAACAGCAGCATATCTTATTATACAATGACACCGGTATACAACGGGCTGAATGCAGTTTATAGCTGCTCGGCAACAATAGCTCTAATTGAACTACACGTGTGGAATATTCTTAAATACTATAAATGTTTTCTTATGTATTTTTTTAACCTCAAAATATTTATTGTCAAATATAAAATACACACATCTGTCATTTCATAAAAGCAATAAAGGAATTGAATTACATTTTATTTTATTTTGAAAAACAAAACACGTTCCTATTTACCATCTAAAGTCTCAGCCTGACACAAAAAATAAAAAGACTCGGAAAGACTCGGAAAGACTCTAAAAGACTCTCATACCGTCCACGGATTTTGGACACATGTTCGGAAATGCAGCCGTGGATGTCACAGTTCTTGCGGTAGACTTCAGCTAGGAGCTCGCCGAAGAAACGGGTGTCCAGTTTGGCCAACGGCTCGATCTCCACCACCTCGGTCTTCACTTCGCTCTTTAGCTCATTCTTCAAATCCACATTAACCTCCGTGCGCACACTAATGTTCTCCACCACCTTCCAGGAAGAGAAAGACAGCAGAAAGAAATGTTTAATGGTCTGAGGAGTGTTCTCCATTCTAGAAAACCAATACAGAGTTACAGAGTTGTTTACAACAGCGGTGATAGAAGAAAGATATTTTAAAGATATTTTTAAAGAATTTAAGGCCTCACAAAGTTATTATTTGAAAGAGTTGCCAATACACCTCTGATGCCTTCTTTTTTATTACAGTTTGAGATAAGAAATAAAAAAGGTAAAGAGACACTTGCAGGGTGAGGTAAGACCAAATAGTCCCAAACTCACTATTACCACTGTCATTTTATTAAATCAACATTACTAAAAAACCCAAAAGACAAATGTAGGTTTAATGGTAGGTCTGAATAGAAAACAAAATGGTTGTAGATGTTGTGACTCCTGGTTCCTTTCACTACAGCTGTAAAGAAATCAGAGTTGCTACAATGAACAATTTCATAGCACAGCATACTAGTTGCATCTCATTCATTCAATTATGAATTAATTAAAAAATAATTAAACTAAACTTAATTTTTTTTGTATTAGACATTTTATAGACATGGTTCATATCACATAATGATCTATTCATGCAGATTCTTAAAAGAACAGATACACATGTCCAATTCCTTACATAAAAACATGTCATACATTGTCAGAAACCATAAAACCAAGTCTATCTGAGATTAACAACTACTCTTAACAACCTAACAAATCAATGCAATTTGAGGCAAGAGTGATCATCCAGACATAGCTCCAATGCAAAACCTAAGAAGCTAAATTCTTATTTACTATTTTAAATTAATATTTACTATTTTTAAATATTTACTTAATATTTACTTACTAAACACAGGAAAAGCCGAAGCAAGAATTATTTTACAGCCTGAATTATTTTACAGCAAACTGTAAAATATTAATGTGCATATTAATGTGACATACAAGTCACGATAAACACCACAATCCTCCATGTTATTCAAAGGTCAACTCAGTGCAGTTTGGCTTTCCACTGTTAAACAATCCTTTTTAAAAGTCTCACTCCGAACCACTGATGTTCACTAAACTGGATAGAATTGAATACAACAAACATTCTAGGGGGGTTCTGAATTTCTGCATACCTTTAGATTGTGATGCCCACAATGCATACATGTATGTATATATATATATATATATATATATATATATATATATATATATATATATTTGTGAACCTGCATGTTAGGTAATCCTTATTATAGTGGTAGTGTAAAATCTGAAAAAAGTATTAACAAGAACTTCTAGGCCATGAAAACAAAGTAATTTTATCCCAAAACCCTAAAGCAAAACTATCCTGTAAGATAGCTTTTAAGGATATTAAACTCTTCAGATGTCTGGTTCTCATTAACCCCTCTGCGAATAATTTTCATATCAACCCACTGGAAATGACTTTGGTTACAAAAAATCCTAAAGAAATCTGTACATTTCTCCTCTAACTGACTGAATACTATTTCTAAGAAGAAGAACACAAAGTAGCTCAGTGAAGTAGCCCAAAAGATCCACTTCCATTACTAGCCATCTAACATAACTTAAAGCACTAGAGCTTTAAGTATGCGCGAGCTGTCACTTTGAAGTATGATTAATTTGATTGTGTGCTGCGCTGCATGCAAAAGTAAAAGCTACAGTTCAGTTTTTTCAGCTTGGCTCTAAAAACAGAGGTGTGGCAAAGCAGTCGGACTGGATTCTGCGAAACCGTGAGAGTCAAACAAACGCAACAGGTTCACACAAGGTCTGAGCTCAGCAAGGTGCACGGAGAGACCTGACTCAAGAGCGTTTCAGTAAAGCTAGTGGTGACTTGCTTAAAGAGAGCTGCACCTCTTCTCGGAGATCAGAGGATCATGCAATTACTTATAGTGGCTCATCACTGCCATGAGGCAAAGCCCACACATATCTGTTCATTCTGATAATACTTATTAACAAACATACTGCAATGCAAGACATAACAAGGGCACTGCTTTAGTCCACCAGATTTTAAAACAGATGATTCAACTGAGAGAAATTTACATGAAGAATGCGTCTTCATGTGGAACAAAACTACATTTGTTTGTATGCCTTTTTATTGATTCTAATAAGAGTGAAATGATTTTACTGTGATAACTTATGTTACAAATTCTTAAAGAACACTGACCAACTGTATGTTTCATTACAAAGACAGAGGATTAACAGAAACCGGGACTCAAATTAGCTACTTGGACTCGAATCACATGTTGACTAGGGCTGTGTATGCTTACAATAGCATTGCGCCCTTGTGCTGCTTGTTAATGTTGGAGTGGAGCTGAAAATGAATTACAACACTGCCATCTAGCGGTCAGAGGTTTAAACACAACACAAGATGATTCACTGTCTGCCAGGAATCTGTGTATCGATACTGTGTTTTTGAGAATCGATACAGTATCACCAAACATAAAATCCCGATATTCGATATTTCCTTACACTCCTAATGTTGACAGACTAGAAATTCAAGACTCGCTTTGATCAGACTCATAACTTGAGACTTTGTTTGTATATGAACAAAACTTGCATGTGACTGTCACTACAGCCATGCACAGTCATTGCAGCAATGCTGTCAGGTTTGATACAGATTTAAATAACGAGCCTTTCATTATAAGAAACTTATAAAATAATAAAATAATACATATAGTAAAAGGTGGTGATTAATGGAACGAGGTAAAGGCTGAATCTCCAATGGCTCCATGTTGAGGTATACTTTCTATAGGTCATGAAACGATGGCGTTCTATCCCTAAATAGCAGCAAAATTACTTTAAACAAAACAAAAAGAAAAAGTTTTGATGGCAGCTATTCTAGCTAGTGTATCAACTTAGTTGAACCTGCTTATCTAGCTGAAGTTAACTAAACTTACAGATCATATTCCTTATGCTTTCATGTTAGCCAGCTAGCATACTCACCTAAAAACCACAGACTAACCAAATCATTTTAGGTTTTTTGTTTGCCTCTGTAATTTAAACACCATATTTACTACATTTAAAGATCTTTATTTGAAGCCAGGCTTATAGTAGGCGGTTATTTTCATGATGCAATGTCTTTAGCTAATAATGAAACTAAAATAAAATTCTCTATGAAAGACTCACACTCACACCACCAAGACTTGAAACATGAAACAACTTGTAAATGTTTCTTCTTATTAGTCCTGTTTAACTGGATTTACTGCAGTGCCGTATGTAAAAAGTTGAATAAATTGTACTCAGTTTTTACAGTATTTTCTAATATTTTGTCTTTTTTTTAAAAACACCAGAAAAACAACACTGTGATACATGTAGCATATCATAAAAATGTCTTCAAGTCGAGATTCTGGTAACCTCACACAGGACTGAGCAAACAGAATAAGCGTTCAATGTTGGCACAGAAAATCTAATGTTTTAAAACTGCAGCAGAAAATCTGTTGGAATTCTTTTAAACAAGAAAACGAATTCATGTTGTTTAGCTTTGCTTTATAAACTGTATCCAAAGACTGCCAGAACTTTGCAGATGAGCGCTGCAGATAATCAGCTATGGCTGAACGCAGTTGTGACAGTGCTGACATGTACACAGAAAAGATTTGAGTGGTTTTATCAGCACAACTCTAGAGCAGTAGACACTCACATATTCCAAAAAGAAAGAAAACTGAGTTACCCAAGTCAGCTCGCTCTAAGTAGGTTATCACAGCCGATCGCTTCATTTGAAAGCTTATCTCTTGTAATCTGTTATGGACTTTCATCCGCAACAATGTTGTGCTTTATTGAACCTGCAGGGTATTAGGTGGCAGAGAAAGAGTGGGCGTCTGTAACTCTAAATGTCACCGTCTAAGACTAAATAAACTGCGTGCCTCTGTTGCTCATTGTTCAGAACCTGTCCGAATGTTTCTGCCCTACCAGTAACTACAAACTAAACGGGAACAATGCAAATGTACTGGAACAGATATCCTTTTTAATGCTCAGTGTTGGCCAAGGCTTCTGAGTGTTTTGCAGCACGACGGGTGTCCCTCAGAGTGGGTGTGTCAGATGAACATTCCTTGCATTCTGTAGCAGAAAGGGAAAAACTGACAGCAGGCCGTGTGCATTTATTCCTGATCATGTTGTACCTAAACCGGTTTGTCCTAAAAAAAAAGTTTGAGCTTAGATGTCAGCAGAGGCTTACATAAATGTACTTCCAAAGATTTTAGTCATTATTTCATGAAGAGTTACTTTAAGTCTGGCCCTATAAGCCATTTTGATCCTGATTGGGCCCTCCTGACTATTGCAAAAGAG
Source organism: Megaleporinus macrocephalus (assembly GCA_021613375.1). Classification (NCBI taxonomy): domain Eukaryota; kingdom Metazoa; phylum Chordata; class Actinopteri; order Characiformes; family Anostomidae; genus Megaleporinus; species Megaleporinus macrocephalus. Next base: position 29,040,185 of record CM038717.1, on the reverse strand, counting down.
GTCCGAAGGCTGACCTCCATCATTTTTTTCAGATTATTATATAGTTGCATGCAAAGTCTGAAAATACCTTAACACATCCTTCACAGCAAGGGTTCCCAAACAGTGGTATGGGGATACATTAAATGACAAAGGTGGTACATTAAAAAATTCCAACAATAATCTTCATTTAAATCTGCACAATTACATAGATAGATTAATAGTTTAGTATTTTCCTCTTATTGTAAAAGGTTGTATCAGAGAAGATGTATGCACACATATCGGATATTGGCATTGGTTCTGATTACCAGTACATTGCTATAGGTAATCAAATTTTAATCCCTCTGATTTACTTGTAGACCCAGAATCGTAAATAATAAACGTGTTTAATATTTCCAGCTGAACACTGTAAAGCATTTGGGGAATGTTAATCATCTTATTTGAAATGCATTGCTAAACACATGGTCACCACAGACCAAGGCTATATAATGCATATTCTGTTGATGGTTGCAAAAAAAATGATTACTATCAACTGGACGAAGCCTAATCCTCTATCAATTTGTTCAATGGTTACAAAAATCTAATGTTGATGGAATGTAACTGCTCAATTACCTGCTTTTACAAGAAGATGGTCATCGGTTATTAATTACCTTGGTTAGGAAGTATGTAGGTTTTGGTTTTATTTTTTGTTTTTTTTTCTTTTTAAGTAAGTATAAGCATAGGTAGATGTGACTAGCACCCCATTCATGTATAATGTTATTCTATGTATATGTATAGATGGCAAGTGAAGCTCAACCTCAAGGTGAATTTGTTATGCAAGGTTAATTGTCTGTTAATGTGTGTTTATGGCAATAAAGTTAAAAAAAGATACATACATTAAGCAGAAGGCAGAGCAGAGCTAAACAGCATCATAATTATTTTAGGTGCATCAACACTGTGAAAAACAAAAATGCTTATGTTTTGTTTTACGCTGCTGCATGCACACACAGCAAGCATAACAGTCTTTGCCTTGCAGTTGGTGCGTCTACCTAAAATTCCATTTGTTCACGATATTTCTGAGAGATCTCAGATACTGAGGGTTTACATTTTCAGGTTCGTGAGCATAATCTGAAAGGGTGTGGCATTTTATTCCAGGCAATGCGAATGACTAAGTATTCTGTCTTTATCTGCAGTCTCGCTCACATTTTCTACAACAGATAAATATTTGAAGAAATCATGTAATGCGGGCCAGACATGAGTCACTGCAGTGGTGGCTGTAGGTGCTGGGAGGTAAGTGATGAGAGAACGAACATAGGTGAATTACAGAGTGAGAGTGACGAACCGTTTAAGTAGAGAGACAATGACAGGAGTACCTCACCCTCCATCTCATGAGATAAAGCCTAGTGATTCACCACATGTACTTTGGACACTTGCTCCACCTTTTCAGACTTCAAATTAGATGCTGTACATGTGCAAGTCTGTTCAATACACGGTTCAACTTCAAAAACTGTTTATGTACACGCACATTTCCACACCGACACTCCCCTTTAGTGCAAGATTCAGCTTGTGCTAAGCGGTTTGGGTGAAGTCATAGTCGACATGCCAGAAATGTCTACCCAGGAAAATTACCCCGTCCTCTAGCAACTCGTACATGCAAATTCTGTTCAGTCAGACGTGCTTTCCTGCCTCTTTGGCTGCCGACAGCAGTTTATCACCAAGCTTACACATTCCATGTGTGCCAGAGACCAAAAAACACATTATCTTCATTTTTTTCCATTTTTCTCATCATTTGAGAAGAAATTACATGATTTGAATGAGGTAGCTGCCCTTTACATTGTGTATCCTTTAATGATGAATGGACCAATGCAAATAATTCAAACTTTCTTGGAATTATGAACTAGTACTTTCTACATTTTTTGGGGGGACAGTGACAATCTGCAAGTGACTTCACTTTGTAAAGCAATCCGCAATGTTTTTTAAAGCTATTTAGCAGTCTGAAATGCCACCCTTGGATGTAGGAACATGCCTTTTCTTGACAATGGTGGATAGCTCTGATTACTGCGCAGCTTCTGGGTGACTGAGAGTTACAAAACATGGTTTAATATTGCAAACACTACAGGCTAGTGTATAATATAGTCGCCTGAAATGATGTACATCAATTACACCTGCCGCCTTTACGCAAACCTGCTGTCCTATTACAGCACCTTTTCTTCCAATACATAATCCTTAAGCATGTGCTGCCATTGGAACTGATACCAATACTAACTCTATCTAACCTAACTACCTTAGAACACTTATATATATATATATATATATATATATAATACACGTACTATATACAAATCCAGTCCAAAACACTGTAATAGTAGGTAAAATGCAAATAAAAACAAAAAGCACTGTATTAAAACACATTACAAAGAAAAGAAAGTTGTACCAACTAATGTTTTTTCGTTACATTTTTTCTAAATATATGAATACGTAATATCTTGTAAATATATAAATACTATATTTTACCCTTGATGAAGAGCATAACATCAGAAGATTTAGGGTATCTGGAAAAACCTACATGGGTAACGATGGCACAATTCATGTTGAACACATTTTGGAGCAACATATGCTGCTTTCCAGATTCCATCCTGTTCAGGAATGTCCTAGCTTATTTCACCATAACAATCCCAAACCACATTCTGCACAGGTCACAACAGCATAGCGTGCGTGATAGGAGACAGACTGGAGTTCAGGCCTCCCACTGAAAAGGTGGCGCATTAAAAAGCTCACATTACGACAACAAAGGCCCCGTACGGCTGCACAGCTGAAAGAGTTGTATAACAGAAGAATGGCAAAAAAGTGTTTTCAAAACTCGTTAAGTTTGTGGCTTCACTCTTCAAATGGTTATTAAATGCATCACCAAAAGCAAAGGTAATGTAACAATGTGGTCAACATGCTTGTGTCTTGTTTTTTTGTTTTTAAATGTTTGGCTGGCATCAAATGTGTAATAAGTGTTTTTAAAAAAAACAGACATTCAGAAGGTAAATAAACCAATTATTTTGTGTTTTTGTAATGTTTTAAACTGAATACTGGCCAAACAGAATTTTTTTCAGCATTCAGCATTTGTCCCTGTCCCTGGGTTTGTGTAAGTGATAATAAGGATCATATATAACAATTCAAGTAAATGAAAAAGTTTTTATTGTGCACATTTGTTAAAAACAGCAGTTTCTTGGCTATTAGGCTGTATGTGTAAATGAGCAGCCCATGTAAGCTGTAGCTCTGAAACATATAAAAACACATATTTATTAATATAGTGGTGCATTTAGAAAAACAGAACAAAGACATTCTCCACTGTGCTGCAATATCCACCTGCTCTGCTTTCAAACCAGCTGAATTTTTGAAAACAAAAACAAAAGTAAAAACAAAAGTATTCAAATGGAGCCTCGCGAGGTAAACATATTTGCAAACGCAAAACTAAACTGTCCCAGATGCTTCATGCACATGCCCAATAATACACTTGCGCACCAGTCACAGCAGATTTTCTCCACACTAAAGTGGCAGTAGGGTACAAAGTAAAGAGAGGAATAGATCTGAAATAGATTAGACATTAGAGTCTTCTGTGAATTTGTTCAATATATGTTTCTTGCTGTATGACACTGAAATATAACACCGACTGGCTGGAAATGTAATAAACATAAAATCTCTGACTTTTGCAAAGTACTGAACTTTTTTATTCATTTTAATAGGCCTTTATAGAACAACCTGCACAGAGAATGCTGACTGTTTGTTCTAATGAACGTGTACATGTACATGATAACCAGCCAATTGAATTTTAATCATAATTAATAATAAAATATCAAACAACCTTTTTGCGTGTGGCATTTTATTTAATAAGACTTAATAGACACCCTTACATTAAACACTACCTAAATTTGCTTCATTTCTTGAGGCTCTACAATGATGCTGGATGGTATTCTTAATCAACCAACCATCAATCATAAGCCATGTTTTCAAGAACCTAATTTAACTGGTATGAATTTGTTTCCAGACTGGATGTTTACAGGGATGTCGGCAGGAATGTAATATCCTACTTTACCACAGAACAGTCAAGTGCATGATTCAAGAAAACAGTCAATCCCCCTCTTAGATCCGAGCTGGAAAAACAAAATAATAACCTGATCCAGTTCAAAATTGTTTGGAATGCTACTGCTTGCGATAATAAAAGGAGTCACTGTAGAGATACACAAGGCTACTAAGCCTGTAATTGTGCAATGCCTCTCAGGATCTTTTTAGAGCACAAGGCTTTCCTGTGTCAGTAGAATAGTAGGAAATAGGTCAATGTGTGAGGCCGAGGGTTCTCTGTTACAAAGTAAGAATAGCGAGTCGTCACTGTGGCCTACAGTGACTGAAGGGAATGAGCAACAAGCAGGGAGCTCATTTTTCACACATAGGCTGTGCTAGACTTTATGAAGCTGAGAAAATGAACCGAAACAGCCCAGAGAATCCTCTTTCAAAACAAGATTAGCTTTCAGCTGAAGGTAAAACTGTGAAAGACCGTTTCGTTAATTAGATTGACTACAATTGATCAGATTACGCTTTCACAGGTTTGTTAAGCTTGAATGAACAAAAAACAACCCAGTTTATTTTCTCTGTTATAAACCTAAACGTGCTTTCATCATACAACATGACCTTGCCACTGCATGTGTTGACATTATGCAATCCTATCTTTGGCTGCTGTTTTGATCAGAAACACTGGTTGGAGTCTTTAATCGTTTGAAACTGGCCAAAGGCCAAAAGCGTGGAATTACACAATCAAACTGCACTTCATTACATTTATACTGAACACTGTCACTCAAGTGAGTTTCAGCCCATGGTAACGAACAATAATTCCAAATAATTAATGTCTTTAATGGTGGCCTCCTTAGTTACAAAAGAAAAAAAAAACATAAGAGAATGTTTCTGTATGTTCCAAACCAAAGACGTAAACACTCAATCGCAGTGTGTGGTCAGACAAGATGACATCTTTTATCATTATGATATGAACAAAATCATTGGTTTGATGTGGAAATGCTTCATCTTAGAAAAACTCAGAACTGTTCACAGTGGTGGTGACAAGAAACAGACATCCAAAACTGTTACTGCCTTATACATCTACCACACAGGAAGTAATCTTATCGTTTTCAAGATTCAAGTTCAAGAGTTTTATTGTCATGTGTACAGCAGAACAGACAGTTACACTGTACAATGAAATTCTTACTTTGCTGTTCCTCCATTCACCAGTAGATAAAGATAACAAAAAAGAAATAATAAAAAATATATACAAAAATATACAAAGTATAATAATATAGGTTGAAGTAAATAAAAGTATTTCTATAGTTAAAGAATAAAAAATAAAAGTTATGTGTGCTTTTATGTGCAAGTATGAAGAGCAGCAGCCAAAAAGTGCAAGTTGCAAGTAACAAATGTAAACAGCAGTACAGTGAGTGTAAGGTACAGTTAAAATAAGAGCAGTTTATGCTCATATTTTTAAAAAATCATTATTGCTGAAGAGTTACATGCAGAGCTCTGTCAAACAAAACAGTCCTCCAATAGTCCTCCATCTCCAGCTTAACATAACATAGTAAAGTTGAGAGGATATGAGTGATTTGGACAGTAAATCAAACTACTTTATTCGCCTCGTGTCAACACCACTGTAAAGAAATGCCAGTTGGTGAGTTTCTCTACATAGCACAATTTTCCATCAAATAACTCTGAATGAGATTGTTTACTTAACAGTATTATGCAGACATTTTGAAAAATCTGTGCAATTATATATCTATAGCAAGTGAATATATCTTTGAGAAATGCTACCGCAAAGCTGTAACAACACACTGCTCATAAATGCCAAAGCAATAGCCTGTGGCTGCACACTAGGACTAGGCCTCTTTTCTGGTTATTTTACAAGAAAACAAATCTTTCCTCATAACGGCTAACACACCACCTGGACTACCTGTTTTTGACCCTCTTCCTAAGTGTTTCTAGTCACGATATGCCGGAGGACATCTATAGACATGTCTTCCTCCAAGCTGGTCTTGTGACAGAAAAACAAGGGTATTTCAGAAATACTTAAGCCATCAAGGATATGGAGGCAATGGCTAAAGAGGCTTGTCAGAGACCGTAATCCACAAATCAATCCCTAACCTGCCACGTTTGGAGAAACTTCTCACACACTTGTGTTATATAGAACCACTTTAAGTAGTCTCAACATCTTCCACTGATATTCACTGCACTGTGCTCTGTGTGCACACTGTCCAACTTCAATTTCAGGCCAAGCCAGAAGAGTTCATGAACAGGGCATTGATCAGACAGTGTGTGTATGTGTGTGTGTTCTTGTATAGGTATATTTGTGAGGACCACATGTCCTAACTAGTATAGGAAAATCTGTTTTTTTTTTTTGAAAAGTGAGGACACTTTGCTGGTCCTCATTTTACCACCTTATTTTCTTCAAAAATCTATTTTTTTAATCTAATAGAGCAGAAAATGAGTCTTTAGGATACTGAGGTTAAGGTTAGGTTTAGGTTATAGTAAAACAAAGATCAATAGAAATCTATGGTGTGTGTGAAGACTATGTGTTTGCACTGGCATTCAGAATGCCCTCTGCAGTGTGAAGTTTAGTATACAAATTCATCTCCCTTAGTTTAGTGCTGGAGCTACAAGACTAACATTGCTTACCAACACTAAAACAGTCACCCAGAGCTTTTCTCTGAACACATCCGCTCAAACCACTTACAAGAGTTCATTAAGTTTGCACAGACTTGTCAGCGTGGTTTAGAGCATAGTATGACTGAACACAGCAGAGGGCAACAGGTGTTAACTCTTCACGTGCACACTTAAGTACATGGATGCTAGCTTTCGCTTGCAATTTCTGTTGTTTCTATATTTCCATATATTTCATATGTCTTGTGGAAACAACAGAAATAGTGAATGTTATCTGTAGCACCCATCTGCTCCTTGCATAGTCACCCATGGCCTAAAGTGGCTGGCGGCTGAGATCAGATACACGAGGACGTTTTATAATTTTAATATTTCACTGTATGTTATACTGTGTCCTAAAGACATCACCATATCTGTAAACACTCGTATATTTGAGGCAAAAGTCAAAGATACGATAAAGACTAAATCAATTCCATTAAATAGCTCAAGGGTATTTATTGACATTATAGTCAACTCAGATCAATTTTCTTCTTAAATTTGAAGACTGTTGTATTTTAACTCCTTAAACTCTACTGAACTTTCAGCAAATGTAGAATTCCATTCTGGTCCTTATAGCTACCCACTTTACATAATTCATAGTAGTTATTAAATAAGAAGCTTTAAGATTAATAATTCATCAATAAGCCAGCATTTCAAGGGTTTTAAGCCTGGTGTGTATATACCTTGGAATGTGTTTCTTACATTTTGCTTATTTCTTACTCACTCTTCTTAAGAACAAGGAGAGAAAACATGTAATGTAATTTGGTGTGTAACTTATTTATGCAATTGTGCATAGAAATATTAGAAATAGAAATAGTATTTTTCTCCAGATGCATTTGCCTTAGCCTGATTAAGGACATCTATGGTATCCATCATGACCCTTCCATCAGATCATAAACCACTGTTATTACCGCTTAACGACTTCTGTTCACACTATTAAATAACTTCCCACTAGCCACTGAAAAACATGACGCTTCCACAACATTAACCTAAAAATAATTACACCCTCTTATAACAGCCTTGATATCCAGTTATTTTAGTATACAGTTATTTTAGTATACATACATACACACACATATATATATATATATATATATATATATATATACACACACAATAATTATCCTACAGCATTTGAATGCTTAGTCTTTCTTTTCTTTCAGACTTTGTTACTTTGTTCTATACTGTCTACACTGTCTCTGCACTACACTACACTATGAATAGCATTCACATAGTTGGCATTCATAATAACATTATACTTACTCTAACCCACTTTATGCACAACTCTGGTACAAAGCATAGCATTTAACATGACACTGTGCAAAACCAAAGACCATAATGTATTCAAGCTTCAAAACAGCCAGAGCAGAAAACATAACCAAAACAATATAACCACACAAAAAATTTTATCAAATAATTATGTATTTGGTGTGTCCACCTTAATTACGTTTCTATTGGTTTTTGAAGACTGCATTTCTGTTTTCCAAAGAAGTCTGCAGGGATGTTTGCTTTTTTTTTTTGCTTCTCACAGTGCAAGTAATCCCAAACACATTAATTGACGTTGAAGACTCTTAAGTTTTGCTTGGTTTACAAACTTTTTTTTTTTTTTCTCAGTATGTGCACCTAGCGTAGGGTTGTAGTCTCACAGTGGAGGGATGTACAGAAGTACCTGTTGAATGAAGTTTGGGAAGCTTGTGTTTTTTCTCTTATGTTCCTATGACCCCCCCACCAACCTTAAATATATATAACCTTCTCAGATTTGCAAAGTACTTCCTCACATCTTGAGTAAGACATACTGTGCTTGCACGGGATAGGCCCCTTCTTATATAAGTGAACCTGTACCTGTTCTTGTTCTAGCGTGCCTAAGGGCTATAGCCCAGAGATGACTGTTATCAGTAAATTACAGTACAGTGCTAATGGCTTCTTTGAAGACAGGTTGGTCTGATCATCCATGTGTAAACAAATAAACAGTACACATTGCAGTAAGCCAATGCTTCATTAGAGAAGATGTGCTTAATCATTTTTCATAAGTACCTCCTCTCTAAAAGTATGATCTACACCCTAATCTAGTTCTTCATGAATTTAAACCTTAAGTGTTTAAACTATTTGCAGTTTTCCCTTCACTGGAAAGTTGCACATGAGTTAGCATGGCCAAATTCCAAGTGTACAGAACAAATTTACAGTCAGAGTAGTTTTGTGCCTGAGGATAAAAGTGTCCATTAGATTAACTATCAGCTCCCAGGAGGCAATCAGGTTTTCTTTGCACAGCATGTTAAACTTGTCTGTGCATGGATCAGCCATTTACAGCACACCTGAAAAGCCAGAGAACGTACAACGTACAGCCAGGATTCAGTTCACCACCGTTTTACTATCCTCTATATGCAAGATCTTCGCAGATGCACACAGTAACAATAAGACGGTATGAAAATTCCTTACTATGATACCAGTGATCAAACTTAGCCCTGTTTTCCCTAATCAGTAACGTTAAAATGCACTGAAAAACACTATAGATTACACAATGTTTTTTTTTTCTGAACGATACCAAGCAAACACTTTAAAGTAGAAAAATTAAACAACGTAAAAGTTGGCTACCATACTCAAACAACTAAAGCTCTCCAACACCACATGGAACAAAACACACAACTAACTAATAGATCTGTAACAAGCTTTAATCTGACGTAATTAAAAGCTTAGAGGTTTTCAAGAAATCTGTAGGAACCACACCTCCCAAATTCAGTCTCAGACATTGGTGGCCTGTTCTGCTTCTATAAAATGTATGACCTATACTTCAAGTAATCCCAAACATTCTTAATAATGCTGAGGTCAGTCCAACACCTTCTTGAAAGAAGCCACACATTCTTGTCACTCTTGTCTACACTCTATTATCTCACATATAGCAAACATCATCACATCATGCAGTGTGAGTGTGTGCTATTTCAAACTGGATTTATTACAGACCTGAACCAAATTCATGCTTTTTCCAATATCCAGCCTCTCACCAGTATCTCTATTAAAACATTTCTATTCATACACATTGAAGTCACCAAAACCCAAAACATCTCCAACATTATGAAACTATCTCTCATAGTACTTTTTTCTGGTGGGTGCTTTGCAGGAAGAGTGTAGGAGTAGGCAAATAACTTCATCTGTGACTGTGTACATTGTTAACGTAGTAGCAATTTTAGTATAACCAGGTCTTATATTGTGGTATATCTTTAAAACTGTATTCATGTTCTCACAACTGAATGCATTTAAATGCTCTGTGTAGCTCAGAACATTAGGGAAAGCCTTGCATGCATCAGAGGAGAAGCACATTTGTCATTTCTCTCCAAAGTGATCTGAGACATAAGATGCCAGACAGACAACTGAAATAAACTGAAAGTGAGAAATTGACTTTATAGGTGTTCTTCACTGTCGTGCATATTATGTGAAAGGTATGGAATGCAAGACGTGCACACATAGGATTTGTGACAACCAATATTTAATCATACACTGAATATTACACTTTGATTTGTGTCTTTATTGCTAACTACAGGCTATACAAGTGAATATCTCACTTACCAACTACACAAGTACATACTTTGGAATGAAGAAATGCTGATACATGATTAAATCAACTTTTCCAATTGTCCAGAAAAAGTTGTCCAATATTTGGCTATATTAACAACAGCTCAGCAGAAGGTCATTCATTCTACGTGTATAATGTATATAGCATTTAGTACTTCCTACCACACGTGTCAAAAAAAAGCAGACATTAACTGACAGTCATCTACTTCTGGGAAGGTTCACTTCCAAAGCAGTAATCACACATGTCTTATTTTTCTGTTGCAGCTGTAGTGTCATTACTATCAAAGCCAGATAAAAGGGCGTTCTCACACAATGTCATCTGGGAATGAATAGTCCATTCCTCCAGTCCGACACACCCGCCACACACCCTGCAGGTACAGCGCTGTTATCCAAAACTCATAAACCTCGCTGACACGCACACACATAGACTCACGAGGCAAGACTTCAACTGAAGCTTGCTCATACAGCCCACCCAAAACACGCAAGAAGATATAAAACAATACCAATCAAGGCTACACCTTTACCTAGTACATTTCAAAAAGATATACTTTATAAATAGATGCATAGAAAGGGGAAAGACACTGCTAATGCACAAAAAAGGTGTGAAAGAGCATGTGTGGACAAATACACAATGTATGTCTAGGTCAGTGTCATCATGAGTTTATAGGCTTACCTCTGGTGGCTCAGGACTCTTGGTCGGGCTTGAGGTTTGGCTGAACACAGATGAAGCTCTGCCATTGATATTCTAAATGTGAAAAGGAAGCATCAGCATATTAACATCTCATCATGTGGCAAACAGAGCATGCATTAAAAAAACTTCACAAATCATTCAAATGACATGCAGACCACACAGAGCAAACATGAGCAAAGTCAACAAGCATGACAGCTTTTGGTAAACTGATCATTTGAGGAAGCAAGCTATATCTGCTTAAACTACAAAGCTACAAATGAACACCTGGTTCCTTGTTGAAGCTCTGTCTCAGCACAAAATCCATCATTTGATTGGTCAAAGGAGCAAAGAGCAAAAGCTCATGGACAACGATGCAATACATGCTGACAGAAAAATGGAATTCCTGCCAATGTGATCACGTTTAGACTGAGAAACTAAGAAACCTACCATCAAGTCCCAATCCCATTAACACTTCACTTAGAATGTGTTTTATTCAGATGGCTATATTGGCTCCACATGCTGGTTGCACACATTTAAATCTGGTTAGTAAATTACAAGCACTAGTAAACAATCACACTGGAATGTTTTGCATCTTCTTATTTTTTGCAGCTGAGACCATCAAGTCATTCAACTTGTGTCTGGTTCAAACCGGTTCTCTAAAACCAAGCCTTCATAGTTTTATAAGACATTCAAAAGTATAGATGATCAGACATGGGGCGATGCTACTCCACATTTGGTTATGATAAGTCGTGGAGAGCGAGCAAACATACCGTCCGTGTTTGTGTCACTGTCGTTTCCCTCAATTGGTAACTTATAAGATAGATAAAAACTCACCAGCTGCTGGAAACTGTCCATTTCGTCCAGGCTACTGACGCTGACCCGCTGCATCTGTTGCACATTTTGCAGGTAGACCGGGTTCAGCATCTGCGGCGCCTGGTTGACGAGCACGTAGGACTGCGTGGCCCGCTGGACGGGAACCAGGTACCGCACATTTCCCTGCACCAAGTTCCCGTCCACGGCGCCGTTCACGTACTGGACGGACTGGACGGACTGTAGCGGAGCTCCGCCCGCCAGGCTGACGGTCCGCAGGGTCGAGGCTCCGTTAATGTTGAACTGATCCGGGGACAGCACCGTGGCCATGGTAGGCTCTGAGGCGACGCTCACGGTGCGCAGGGTCGCCGTGCTGTGCGTCGAAGGAAGAGTCATTTTCGGAGTAATTCCAGAGCAGGCGCGGAAAGTTCGCTGTTCATACACTTAGTAAATAAAAGAAACTGTACCGGCACAGCGAGGAACTTCGTGTGACGAGAAGCGAACAACACCGAAACTCGCAGAGTTTCTATTCAGCGGTGGCTTTGAGCTCGTTGTGGGCGGAGCCTGAAGTGATACCTTTCCTCGGCCGCTCACGAGCTCCTACCTGATAGGAGGGAACCCGAGAAACGGAAGAAGAGGTTATGAAGAAGAGCACAGCCAAAACCACATACTGTACTGTGTGATACCTGATATACGTACTTATTAAAATACTACTAACACTGGTGTACTGTTTAGACATACTGGTTTATGGTAGTATGCGTTTTCTAATGTGGCTACCAGGTTTTTCCTCACACCCGCATTATTTACACTTCACAAAGCTGATCAGAGAAGACTGATCCCAGATCAGAATCCTGCGGTATATAGCACGTCATGATCACAACACCTGATCCTAGATCAGCACTTCAACTACTAGGGTGATTTGCGAATACAATCCCTGTAGTTTTGGTGCAAAATTGGCTAATATGAATTATGAAATCTATTAAGCTATCTTAATCCTTTGGCTGGCTATGGGTGTTCTGCAATCCAATTGTCTATATGACTTCTACCCTTTACTTTAATGCCCTAAATGTGTTGAATCCTGATTCGCTTAAAGTATTGTGTTCAAACTGGCTGGATAAATTTTGCTTTCTTATTAGCTGCCAGTGTCATGTGCTGTCATTGGTTAGCTTTACCCTGTGGCTGAAGTTGTGACAGGATTTTGGCTAAAAGCTTACAAAATGACGTGTTACCTAAAGAATGAAAACTGTAAGATGACACAACCTGTCGAATTCAAACAATAGGTGCAGATCACCAGAAAATAAACAGTCCCTCCTCCCTTTTCAGTTCTTACAAGTCTCGAACAAAGCTGAGTTTCACTTGATCCATTTACTTACTAAAGGGGTCTCCAGTGGTGGAAAGCAACACCAATGTTAACTCATGTTTTGCTTTCTGTATTTATTTTTGCTGCCGGGTGTGGATTCTTGAAATTATGGTCAATATAGCTGCGTATCACGTTTTATCCTACTGGTATCCTTTGGCCACCTCAAAATGAGAAATTATTATATACAAATAATAATAACAGCTTGCACATTAGTAATGTTTTACATGAAAGATACAATATTTGACCAAAAGCATGTGAAGACTTGACAATCATGCCGATATTTTGTTGGACACCCTATTAAAAAACATGCCCCCACCTACTTTGAGGCAATAACAGCCTCCTTTTCTAGGAAAATTTTGGAGTGTGTCTGTGGCAGAGCTGTCGCTAGAACTGTTAGGATAGAGGGTCGGGGGGAATTTTGTAAACACACAGAGCCTCCGCTCACAAGCAGCAATCCTGCTAATAAGGCAGTGAATAAACACACTTGATAACTCACCATTTGATAAGCTGGAACAGCGAATTGCGGAGATAAACCTTCTCAGGACTGTGTCCTTCCCTTCAGCTCTACAGTTTCGTGTAAGCTCTCTCTCTCTCTCTCTCGGTAGCTATAAGAGCTGGGCCGCTCGCATATGGCGCATTGTTTGTCTGTCGTCCATAAAAACTGTGGGACTGGGTGGGGGGTTTACATGCCGTTCATCTCCACTGCCTTAACGACTGCCCTGTTCAGCGGGAATGTGTGACCGTTCGGTCAACAAAAGCATCTGTGAGGTCAGGCGCTGGTGTTGGACGAGAAGGCCTGGCTCACTATTCATGCTCCAGTTCATCCCAAAGATGTTCAGTGGAGTGTTCAAGTTCCTCCACACTAAACTCGCGAAGCCGTGTTTTTATGGCTGGTTTTGTGTACAGGGGTACAGACATACTGGAAGAAGGAAAGGTCTTCCCCAAACTGCTGCCACAGTTGAAGCATAGAATTGTGTAAAATGTTTTATATGCTGTAGCTTCACGCTTCACAGGAACTACCCGACTACCTGTGACAACCCATTGTTTGAGCGTCTATAACGTTAAAATGTAATTCCCCAGAAAGTTGTAGCAACGTTATTATACCTTACGCAATAGTGAAGTTGTGACAACGCTGCGACAGCCTTGTTCAGACAACGTAACCCGTGCCAACTCTGGGTAAGGAGCCTAAACATAACTTCACTAAAAGCAGTTTGCGCTTTGATGCTGTGGCCAGCTTCTTTCAGTGGAACAGTTTTTATATCCCCCCTCAATTAAGCTGGGGTGATAACACAACTAGACAAAATAAAAGAGGACACAGGTCACGGATTGAAATATTAATGGAAGAGGGCGTAACGCTCAACCAGCCATGGGATCTCTACATGGCGCTCAACATGGCGCGTGTTTATGAGAAAAGTCACGCCCCCCAATAAAATGAGCCAATCAGCTCGCTGGTAAAGTCACCAGCGGGAAACGCCGCAGTTGTGGAGGTACGCGCGCCATGAAGAAAATGTTTATCTGGTGACTGTTTGAGCCAAACGCAGCAAACTACTTATGTCAGATTTTATGAGTAATGTGTTTAAAACTATAATGTGGCCTTTATTATGTTTATAGTTTATATATATACCTTCTCAATTCAGAGATAGGAACTTTGTCTAGCGGTTGCCAAGATGGCCGTCGACTGGACAGACTCGCATCTGTAAAGAGAACTTGTTTTCTCAAGTGTTTAAACATTACAGTTTCTTGTGGAAGAATATCTTTTCATATTATTGTTTTCATATGTTTCTCCAGTATTTTCAGTCACAGCAGTAGGTGCCAGTGTTGTTTAGAAAAGGTCGAACATTAACACAGCACAGCAACTGGTTATCAGTTTCAACTTGTAGATGGACATGGACCAATTCTTGAAGAGAGGTAGCAGCGCTGAGCCAGGTGAGGTTTTTGTTAGTTCAAACAAATAATATAAATGGATTTGTCCCATTATGCTTTAAAGCGTTTTCTTGTAAATCTGAGTTGAATTTAAGTAGTTACTTAATGTAGACTGGGAGAAACAGAAACTAATGGAGCAGGTCTGATGGAAGTTAGTGATCAAGGACAAAGCCAGTGGGCTCTGTATTCGCCTAACATATGCTCATGTGTGGTATATAACTACAAAAAGAGAAAATATATGTGTTGTTAAATGTCATTATGACAAAGTTCTACCACACAATATGGAAGCAAAACTACAGAGAAAAATAACCACTTTGCACCAGCCGATATTGTGCCAATCTATATTCAGTGTGTTTGAATAACACATTCAATAATAATGATAATAATGTGCTTTAATGTCTAAGTTTTAATGAAAAAAAGTAATTGTTTTTTAAAAGTGAGCACTGAGCTTAACTGTCTAATAAAAATTGGATTGGAGTTCCAGTTTTGAAGCAGAATAACTGAAAGAGTCTCTTTGTATTTTTTGTAGGCCTATGCAGATGGTCAGTATCTGCAGATGTAAGATCTTGAGTTGGAACATAAACAGAGACATTCTGTTATGTAAGCAGGTGCTAGATTATTAAGAGTTTTATAGACTATTAGCAGAACTTCCTATTCTAAAACAGAAATAGCTAGCCAATGCAGTTGTTAGAATCTGTGCTACTGTGTTCTGTAGAAGTTGTAGGGGATGGATTGTTTTCTTAAGAATCCCAGTAAGAAGAGCATTGCAGTAATTAATTCAGCATGTAATAAACGCTTCTGGGATAGTGAAAGGCAAAACTGTAGGACCTGTAGTTTAGAGAGAGGAGATAGCATTACTTGTTTGCTTGTTGATGGATCTGTACTGTGGTAAATAGACAGCATTTACTAATATTACATCTGTGCGTAGGACAGTCTATGAAGAGACATATCTAATAAGTGACAACTTTATACCTTTTGTTTACATTTTAAAATTTTATGTTGAGCAGACATTTTGGTGCCATTCAAACGTCTCCCAGGCACCATCTATTCATACATTTCTAGCACCTTGAATACATTTATTAATAAAGTAATTTGGAATGATGAGACAAAAAAATGTACTTTGAGTTGTCCCTTTAGTGGCTGCAGCAGAATAAAAAGTCACTGGATAGTCCCTGAATCCCCATGAACTCAAGCATTCAATGTACTTGTTAAACAATCAGAGATTGTACTTAAAAAAATAACAACTACATCAAAGGCTGCAAGTTCTTAAATGTAGTCAAGACTTGCTATTGAAAATCAGAGGCATGCCTGTATTTTCACATATTATGATTATCATTCATATGTGAACACATACTGAATACGTGTTCCAGAAAACATACACTTTCAGCCAAGAGTGTGTAAATTTACGAGCTGAACTGTGTTTGCTTATTCACCTTGCAGCATTTCAGCCCTTGCAAACACATGGAAATTGTAATTAATGTTTTCAGTTCAAGACTGCTTTCTGAATGAGGCCCAATACAGGGGAGCGAGTCGTAACATATGTCAGGTTTAAAAAGGGGAGTTACAACTCACAGGGAAGAAAATGCGGTAAGTGAAAAAAACAGTTCAATGAGCAAGAGAATTCTAATCTTAAGACTGTTAGTGAGCCTTTAGAGTTTTATCAGTGCAATAAAACTCAATAGCATGAGCAAATATAATGTGAATAACATGTTTCAAAAATCAAAGTAATCAACCATCCAGAAAGTTTTTTTATTGTCAGGTGCACATTTATGTCATACAAAGCAAAACCAGCCACAGAATAGAGCCAAGTTTCAGACTGTTCATCACCAAGCAACGAGTTATTATACATTATGATTGCATGTTCACCATCATAGCTGAAAACTATTAAAGGTGAGGAAAATACTTGGCAAGTCAAGTGACTGAGAGTGAGCAGAGCAGTAATCCAGCAAATGGTTATGACAGGCGTCACAGCGTATGGAGTGTACACACACCCACGAAGGAAAGCAAACAAATCATGTCCTAAATCCACACTCATACAGCTTCCACTATGCCACCATTCATTCAAGATCCCCTATGCGTTTTCGTCCTCCATATGCAGGAAAAAAAATGATCCACCAAGGAATAATTTAAAATATATTACATTAAGCCAAAATAATTTGAATACTCCAGTAAAGTGTCTTTTTCAAAGAACCTCCAACAGTGTAAGGTTTAGAGGGCATGGAGAGATGGCTTACTTTTACACAATCCAAATCCCCATGATCACACATCCAATCAGTTCATACATTATCAATTAAATTTACGCAAATCACATACATTAATTTAAAGTGAATATAAATTAAATAAAAAGTCCTTTGGTTCTGAAATAAGATGGGGTGGGGGGTGCTAGCTAATGTTGTTTAAATTCCATAAGCAGGTGCTCAAAATAGAACAAATGGGGACAATTAAAGGGAAAAATAATTATATAAAACAATTCTATTGCAAATCTGAGAGAGGGAAAAAAATACAGTACAAAAATGTTAAGTGGCACATGTTTCTTGGTCTTGGCAGCACATGGAAATAGGCATTTTACAATGACTAAACAGTGTGGAAGAAAACAGCATGCATCATGCTTAGGAAAAGGAAAGTAGCAGCCAAAAGACATAAGAGAAACTGGAGGCCAGAGTACAAAAAAAGAAAAACTTAAAGAATAACCCAGGCATTAACAGATCCTATAATCATAACATACAAATAACTGCAGCGAGTTCAAAGAAAACACAAGACATGACAAATCTTAGCTCTCAGTATGGATGTGAACGTGAAAAATAAGCTATTGCTCTTGAAAGGAGCTACATGTAAGATTCTATGCCTGTAATTCATTTAATGAATATTAAAACCTCTTTGTATAAAGGGTTATTAAGTATTCAAAATATGGTCATCAGCTTTTATTCTGCTACTGTGGCTCACCAAACCGTTGCCAAATTGGCTTTTTAAAAGGTCAGTTTCAAAAGCTGATCCAGTTAAATTTGTCAATACATGAGAAATGTACACTATACTACAATAACAGATCGTGGAACCAAAATCATATTGCTGGTTCAATCTTAAGTGTAGCTCCTTTCATATCTGGTAACCAGTGACCAAGAGGCATAAGTAGAATGCAAAGGCAATTTAAAAGCAGGATTTAAATCAAGTGAAAAGGCTTGACCATGAAATCATTATGACCAGAGAGTGTATAATATGTAACAGTACCTTCCTAATATTCACTTTGAAAACTCAGTCATTCACAAAAGTGTAGTTCTGTACAGTACACTTTGGCAATGAGGCCAACGTTCCCAACTCTACAACTTTCATGGAGTTATTTCATAAAAAAAAGAAAGAAGACTCTAAAATGTTCTAATGTGCAACAGAATTATATACAGTTTACCACACCTACCAAAATATTCTACTCATTCATATTCATGTGTTCTTGTCCGTATACAAAACACCCACACATTTGCACACAGTGGTGTAGGCATGAACCCACTCAAGACTGCCAGGACCCAACGTGTTCTAGAGAAAAGTTTCCTCTTACAGACTTTTACTGAGGCCACTACATTAAACACAAGATGCTTCAAGCCATGTTTAGGTACGGGAGTGTGCCTGCAAGCAAAGAGAGCTGTGTTTTGTATTTTCACTTGATACAAAAAAAAAAGGATGTTATGGGAAGCGTGACCTGAAATTATCTGAATTAGTTTCAGGGCACTCTTGCCTACATTAACACTTGTAACAGAATGATATTTTACAGGCCACATAAATGTGCTCAGGCAAGCTAATTTGGGCAGGATATACATTCTCAATTTTTAAAAAAAATCTGACTAAATTGGAGTATAATTGCTTTAAAAGCATTTCACACATTTCTGGTATTCACATTATAACTAGCAATGTTCTGTTGGCTAAATGGAAGCCACTAATGCCAGATATGCCCCCACAACCAAATTGCATGACCTGCTAGTATGAACCCTCTCTGAAACTGTCCAGTTTTCTGATTTTCTACTTTAAATTAGTTCAAAGAGTGGTCACTAGCTGATGTAGCATTTTCAACGCTAACCCAGTTTGTGCTCTGAGCGTTGACCTAACATTTAGCTGCCAGGAGGAAAAAAAAAACAAAACAAAAAGAAGGCTTTAGGTGCATGATGGACTTACTGAACAAAGCTTAATGAAAGCTAAATGAAAAAACTAAATTATAATGCTTAAATAAGCATGCACATAATGTGAGTGACCGATGCTCAAAGGGCAAAGGCAGGAAAGGTGCAGTGTGTTCCCTTGCCCCTCCACACACACTCTTAGCCCGTGGAGTGTTACTGGATCAGCTATAATGGAAGCTTCTTCAGCTGCTCAAAGGTAATGAAGAACTGAAGCGATCAGTTAAGGGTACAAACTGCCACAGTCGTATTCAGTGGAAATAATTAGAAAATGCCTTTGATCATAAAATCATGCTGTAATATTATATTTATCATTTCTCAATCAGAGCTCATCAACGAAAGTGTGGTTTTTGAAACATTTCTGTTTGTAAGCACAACATATTACTATGACTTGAGTTTGATGAATAGCTAATGTTAACTTGCCCAATGTGATAAAAAGCTAATGCTAAATTGCCCAAATATTTAATCCATTAAGAATCGCTTTGGTAACTATATGATCACCGCTAGTGGACAGTCAGTGTAAAAACAAAATCCTTACACTGATCTGTAATGGGTTTGATGGATATTTGTTTATCAAAGGATACAATGATGTTCCAGGGCCCCAAGCGCAGCCAGTTGGGCCAGAAGCCTTTGTAGAGGGCAAAGAAGCCTTCATTTCTCCAAGTCTGCATGAGTCCATCCAGTGTGCCTTTATACAGGAGGTTCCCAGACAGCACCCGCTGGTTCATCATCCGAGTCCTCACTACGTCTACAGGGTTAGAGGCTAGCGCCCCCGCCAGGCCACAAGCGAAACTGGAACTACACATAGATCAGAGTCAAATCTTGGACAAATGGTCAGCCTATCAAAAGCTACCCTGCAGGCGAAAACATTGGGTCATCAGTATCACTGTCCTATGAAATCTCCACGTTTGTATTACATAATGCAAAACAAAAAAACAGTCTACCAAGACCACTTTGTCACAACAAAAGGTGATATACTGCATATACATATAACCAAATATGTGCAAATCAAATTCATGCTCAATTTATACCCCCTTACACAGATACACAACTAAGACAATACAGCATGGGTTCCTAATCCTGGCAATCACATCCTAGTTTTGTGTTTTCATGAACTACAGGAAGTTCCTCATGCACACAGAGTAGCAAAACAACAAAAATGGGCAGAGCATGAGGTCACCAATACCGAGGTTGTAAATCCTTCCTTTAATGTATTTTAATACATACTTTACTGGCCTTTTTTAACAACAATGCAAGGTGCACAGCATGTTCACTGTTAGTATCAGTTAACCGATGGCCATACTGCTAGCCCATAATATAAAAAACAGATCTTTGGATAATCCATTATTTAAGCTGACTGATATACTAAACTATTCCGAACATGAACACACACTTTGGTATATGTGATTCAAGATGTGGTTTTAGAAGCAGTAGTTTCACCTGAAAGATGAGACAAAGAATTGTGTGTGCGAAGACCATGAAAAGTCCTTTGGTTGTGTCTAAGGGTGTAAATAAGAAGTTTAATCATGCTGCAATCCTGCATCGATTCTTTAAACCAATGAGCCATACTGTGTTGCGATTCGATTTGATGCTGCAGTCAATATAAAATGTTATTGTGGTACCGGACCACTGAACTAGTTCAGTGTAGTCTTTTTTTTTTCTTTCTTTTTTAACACCACAATATTTCCACACCCATGATTTGTTACCAACGGGAAAACGTATAACTGTTTTCTTGCTGGCGCTGCATCATTAGGTTTGTTTAATGTGAACACAAGCAAACCTTTATTTGGCAGACAGTAACAAGCTTATGCTTGCCAGCATCGCATGCTGCCACCTACAGTGGAATCAAGTGCATGAAGTTGGAGCAGGTGTGAAAATAAACACACGTGCATTGACATTTATGCATCACATCAATGCCAACACTAGATTACTTGCATTGTTTGGTTGATGCATTGATATAGATTTATGGATTATTACAGTCTCCCAGAATGTAGGCTGCATTTCTTGTTAGCAAAGGATCCTTCTGATTGGAACAGCCTTTGATAACGTAGTACTCTAGAACACAGGGCATGTACAAGTGAGAGCAACACTATGAAGAATTTCTAGTCCACCATCATACCAGGTCTAGAGAGGTTTAAATATGAGCCTTATTTGATACAGATGTGTGTATTTTATTGTCTTCTTATATTAAGGGGCTGACACACAACCACTATCCGAGAGGAGCTTTACTTACATGAAATGAGTCAAAACAGTGTCTCCCATAAGGCCGGAACGAATCAAGTGCTTCTTCGTGATGTCATACACGGGCAACTCCACACCAACCACAATAGCTGCCCTCTGCGCTGTGGGAATGACACCCTGTAATAAAATTAGATAATGATTAAGAATCCATGTTGCACAACCAAACGTATTGTTTACAGGTTCTTCAGTTCTTAAAATAACCATCTGATTATATGTAACTTCAGTAAAGACCTTTAAAATTAGAAAAATAAATCAACATAATAGGGCAGAACTGTGGTATTTATATAAGTATTTAATTAACTCACATTT
Organism: Megaleporinus macrocephalus; assembly: GCA_021613375.1. Taxonomy (NCBI): domain Eukaryota; kingdom Metazoa; phylum Chordata; class Actinopteri; order Characiformes; family Anostomidae; genus Megaleporinus; species Megaleporinus macrocephalus. The sequence goes on along the minus strand of CM038717.1, from coordinate 29,018,473 downwards.
AGGAGCCGTAGCAGGGGTACAAAAATAGTTAGCTGAGATAAACTTTACAGACTATTTGTTCTTTCCCCTTAAGTACAAAGATTCAGTTGTGTACAGGAAAAAACACAACATTAGTCTCTTTAATCAGTTTTTATCCCCTATGCATGAAGACAAGCAGTACAATACATGTGGATTACTTGTCTGCTTCTATTGTTGTTAGTTGCTAGTCCACCTTTTGTAACCCAGCACTCACTGCACATTGACTCACCCTCCACAACCCTCTGGTGCCCTCTGTCTGGTAGATGTTAATGAAGTTGGCCATCATGCTTCCCTGTAGCAGACTGCCCTGAGCCTGCATACGAATCTGTACACAGAAAGGACAACAAAGCTTCAAGAACGACCTCCACTACAACCTATTTAGAGCGGAATGCTATTTTGAGGTTATACAAAATTATATTTCTCCCTGAGAAGTTTTTACCTCATCATAAAAATAAGGAGGTGGAAAAGCTCAATTAAAAAAAAAAATATGTGGGAGCAACTATGTTTACAACACATGGGTGGCAAACTAAAGGAAAACAGCAACAATTATACAGCAATTACGGCAAGTAAAATATTGTGTCAGCAAGAACAGTCTGCCCACAACTGCAGTGCATAAGCCCTTTATTACAAAGACACACACATGTTTTGGAGCTGAGTAGTGTAAAAACCACAAGTACTGAAATACAGAAATGTGGAAAAATGGGGTTATGGTCCGATGAGTCATCTTTCAGCATATAAGTGGGACGGGACACCAAGAGAACTGAACAGGCATGAGTGCTTTACCCCAAGAATGAGGGGTCTGTTGACTTTTTTATACTGTGAGGGCATTTTGAGTTTCTTTGTACTGACTTGTCATTAGCCTTTCCTTCAAGGTTACAAAGTTATTCTGAATAATCATCAGAATGACAATGCTCCCATCTACTGGGCATAATGGGTCACTGAATGAACTTGAAGCAGTTCATATGCTATGACCCATGCAAGCACCACATCTCAACTCAGTGGGCCTACAGGGGATTGTGGACAGGCTTGTTAGACAGCACTCTCCACCACCATAGTTTCATAGTTTCACTCAAATCCCGGCAATAATTTAGACCACTGTCCTCACTTAAAAGCAAAATTTACTAAACATTTATAATTTATTTCATTACCAATGTATATTTTACAATGACATAGTTCCATCTATCCATCAGCTTTATCCCGCTAGTCGGGGTCACGGGGGGTTGGAGCCAATCCCAGCGTCATTGGGCGAATGCGGGGTACACCATAGACAATTCGCCAGTTCGCCAGTCCATCGCATGGCCAATATTCACTCACTCACGTTCTGACACCTACTGGCAATTTAGAGTGACCGATCAACCTAACATGCATGTCTTTAGACGTGTGGGAGGAAACCGGAGTACCCGGAGGAAACTCCCTCAAGCACAGGGAGAACAGGCACTCTCCACACAGAACAGCCTGGACCGGGAATCCAATCCAGATCGTCTTGCTGTGAGGCGACAGTGCTAACCACTACACCACCGAACCACCATAATGACAAAGATATGCTTAAAATTTGTCGATAGACTGCAGATCAAACAATTCTCGTGATTGTTTTTTATTATTTCATTATTTTTGGATTAAAATAGTCAAAAATCAACACTGGCAGAAATCATAACCTCTAGTCATATGCCAAGACATTTGTTTACACTGGCTTACCTTAAGCACATCGGTGGGATTAGCTAAAGAAGAGGACAAAACTCCAGACACCACGCCACAGAACACATTGATTACCATGGTCTCATCTGCAAGGAGCAAAAACAGTTAGCCTTCCGAATGAAACCGGAGTACACGCAATGAAAAGTACAAAAAGTACAAAATACCACAAACAGAGCTGCTAATTCTGATCAGGACTTAAGTCTCGACAGAATAACTATAAATAAGATGTACAGGTGCACATGCAGTAAACAATCTCCAGCTGAGCTGAGATTATACTTATGCACAATTAAATATGAAAAAAACTATTTTATTCCTTTCAAAATAAGGGGAGAAGAGGCCTTGTGTGATGCCAGAATCTTCTATGTTAACGGAAGATTCTCGCTAGCAAATTAATTTGAAAGGGGTGTTATTAGGCCGGGGCGACAGGGTGAAGAAATTCAATACTGGTGATGATGCTTCAAAAGGTTGTAATAGTGACGTTGTGGAAAAAGCGTTGACGGAGAACTAGAGAGGACTAATTTAATTTTAAACAGCTGGCCAAATAATATTAAATAATAAAAACATGTAATATGTTTTTTTTTACTTATTTACTGTGTAAATAAAGGATTACTACAAGGCCAGCTTGTTTACTTTTGCACATGAAGCAGCCTGAAGGTTACTTTACAAGCTGAGAGCACTTAAGCTACTTTTGGTGTGTAATTTAAAAGACGAAACAAGCCACTAACTTACACGACCAGCTTAAGAGTATATGTGTTTGCAGTTACAATCTTTAAAATGAGGGGATTTTAGCAAAAGATATTACTATTTATTATATATTATTTTCAATTGCAATATACAGTGTTCACCAATAATCTTAATTTTTTTATGATAAAATATTATGCTCATTCATTTAGATATCGCCCAGTCCCAGGGGCTGTTATATAACCTGCGACCCAACTTAACAACACCAGTCAAGAGTAGTGAAAGCCCCATAGATAAACCTACATGTAGTCAGAGTAAAGAAAACATTGGTGTTAGTCAGCAAGTTACAGTTACTAGAAGTTGGCATGATAACAGGAGGAAGAGAAAAGAAAAAATAAATATATGGATCGAGTTTAGAACAATAGTTACAGTAAATCCTTGATCAATGTGACCAACAGTTAGTGTGGTCCACCACGCGCCGTTCATTTTGGCATTGGAATCCCCACACCAGCAGGCAAACCAAAGCCTGTATCAAAATAAGCATTCGACACACAGTGGCAACATCCTTGGCAAAGCATGCAGTGACAGATTCAAAAATAAAAAAGAAAAGAAAAAAGAAAGGAAAAAAAAAGATACTAGGCCACAACATACACAGAGGCTTCGTTGTGAAGATTTGCCATTTCTGACAGATCACGGCAGGGGTTCAAGTAATGTTGGTCGGTCTGCTAAAGTGAACCGATAAAGGTAGAAATATGCCGGCGCCAGTGCCAGTTAGTGTCAGACAGCACTCTGCCGCTCCCTTCAGCATCTCCTGTTTAGAAAGTGCATTAGTGACGGTGGATGCACCCTGTTTTGGAGAAGTGAGTCACAAGAATAACCTCAAAAGCTCTCTTTGGAGAGCTAGGCTGTGTTGAAGTTGGTAGAAGTTCTGTTAAATGCAACTCAGGCTCCAGATGCAGCCAAAAGTTTAAAAAAACAAATCACTATGCATGATGCATGTTACGTTAGACATAGTAGAGATCACCTGCTATTTTCATAACATCTTGGGACTCGTGTCTACAGCTACTTCAATTTAACAAAAACATTGTTTTGTTTTTTTTTCTTGAACCCCAGCCGTTTCAGTCTCAGTGTGTCAAATAACCATCCACCAATTTAGCATCCACCTCTTGGGCATGCCAGATGGGACTAGACTAGTCGCATTATTATTAGCAATGCGTGGTCTGAGGAGCCAAATTCACACAAAACAGACCCAACCAGGCTAAAAACATACAACTACTCTGGCATAAGTAGACAGGTCACAAGCTATACTGTAGTGTTGGGTGGTATGATAGCAGCTTTCCAATTATTATGTCAAACAATGTTAACGTTCAACATCAGTAAGATATTCAAGAGCCTTAACTAAGACAGTACAGAGCGTAGCTAGCAGGATAACAGCTCCACACACACTAAAGAGCAGGTTTGAATCCAGCTAACTGATGCTCCACTGACAATTCCAGAAGATAAAGACTCGAATCTGAGTAAGTAAAGACAGTGTTTAAGTGACAGGTAGCTGGTTAGCAAGTTAGTGTAACTCTTACCCTACTAGCTAAGTTTTGCCATCACCTCTGTACCATTGCACTGTCCTAATTAGCATACAGAAATTATTGACAGTTTATTGTGATGTTACAGTGAAGGCTATGTTCTAGGTTTTTTCTAGGTTTTGTCTGCCAATATATTAGTTGCTCAAAGGAGTTTCAGCTATAGTTGGATAAAGCACCTTTTTTGCTTAGCCTGATGTTTACTAACATTGATATATAGATGTTATATTAGTTTTTATGTACTGCAATGCTATTTGTAGTTCTGTTTTGTTGCAAACCAATTTGCAAAGGACTCATACTCTTGACACATGGAAATAATTTTGTTTCTAACATTCAGGCCCAAGCCCCGACACTAGCCCACATTATAAGGTACAATACTGATAAGATACAATGTTATTATTCTGAGTGGTAAGGATTTATTGGCTTTAACCATTTCCAAACCTAAGACATAAATTAATACTACAAATAAAATAAATGCTATTGTCTTTTTAGTATTTTAGTGGGGTTTTTTTCAGTTGCCTAAACTTTCACCCAGCACAGTATGTCCAGTAGAGTATGTCCCACCCTCTTTATCACACAGTTATGAGACGCAGGAGCACATTCAGTGCGAGACTCATTCAGCCAAAATGCACTAAAGAAAGCCACAGGAGGTCATTCCTACCAGTGGCTATCAGACTTTATAACTAATATAATAATTTAATTATATACTAATATAATTAATTTAATTATGTGTGCAATACCTTTCCTACTTCTAAACTCTTACTGCTGTATACAGTATATCTGTACTTATTATTATAGCCACAGTCACTTTATATTTTATTATTCTATTGTATCATAATACTTATATATGTGTACATATTACAAATTTCTTTTTTGTTGTAAATTATTATTAGAGTGTTTATTCTTCTACAAACCAGCTGCTACTGCAATAACTGCAATTTCCCCCTGGGATCAATAAAGTATTTCTGATTCTGATTCTGATGTCCAGTAGAGTGTGTGTGTGCGTGTGCGTATGTATATGCATATATACCCTGTAAGTGTATGGAGACTGCCTAAGACTATATTTATAGCTGCCTTATGACTTTCTTGTTTTCTAAATTCCTGTACTCCTCAACTTCACCGTAATGACAGATGGTAAAGGAAATAAATAAAGCACACAGAGTTAACCTTCACACTCACCTTCAGGATGGCTCACAAATAATTTCTTCAGTGTATTGTACGTGCCGATCTTAATTGTTCCATACGAAGCTTGCCTTAGGAGTGCAGGTGAAATCCTTAAAACACAGTAAAAAAAAAAAAAATCAATAGAGCGTATTAGCACTACCGTCAAGGTACTACTTTATGGCTGCAAGAGAAAAGTCTTTGTTATATAGCATGCATTCCTGAAGCAAAGCTGTTTGGATTTGAAGTATTTTTTAGGGTTTGAGTTGTTTTAAGACTGTTTCCCCAGGGCTGCATTGTGTAAATTACTTAATTTGCAGTGTGCACTTATTTTATCCTGCATCACAACTTAAAGCTTACCTGCGCAACAGACCATACATAACAAGTAGTACACTGTATATCACATACAATCAGTACAATACAAAAACTGGACACATCAAACTAACTATCGACATTCAAGGTTAAAAAAAGCCCTAAAATATTACTGATTTAGCTATAAAACTGTATATAACGTAAAAAGTTATATATTAAAAAGTCTAATCACTGCAGCAAATGTTCCATTTCTCAGTTCTTGCAGTAATACAAAATTTGACTCATAAGGGCGCTTGCCAAACCTTTCTCCTCTTTACTGTGTTAGTACATCATGCTAACTGATGACTGAAACAGGTCATGTATAAGTTTCACAGCCGCATTCTGTCATCTCGACTGCAGTGTAGGAAACACTGGGAGCTGTGTGGTCTGAACAGTGTGGCTCAGTCGGATTTTCTATAACACTGCCCTGCAAACACGTTAACGTTGAGAGAACCTATTGTTTTAGCATTCACAACGTTGTCACAATGTTGTCACAATGTTGAAATCTAATTCCTCAGAAAGTTGTGACAGTCATCTGACAACAATGTGACAATGTAGTGGCAACATTGTCAGTACGTTGTCACAACCTCCTATAGAATCTTTCATATGTTACATTATATCTGCATAGAACTCCATTGGATTTTGTTAAGCTTCCAACAATACTAGTCACAATACCATAGAACAACATTATTATTTTGTAGTGACGTTGTAACAACACTGTGACAACCTTGTTGAAACAACGTAAACCGTGCCACAGTGGGTGATCGCTCTTTTCTGAACACGTTCTAAAGGAATCTCTCGTTTTTTGTACAATCTACAATTAACACCAACCATAAGGAACAAGACATAATTATCAAAGTATAAATAAAGTTGTGAGTAGGTCCTCTTAAGGAATTTCTGGCCATTACAGTACGAAAATATAAGCAGATAAAAACAGCAGTTATTTATACATTTACTCAGACCTGTATTTGAACTTAATAGTCCAAAGACAATTGCAGAACTTCATGGTTTTAATGCAAACATAGGCTGAATCTGAAAACTGATGTCTGCAACAAATTCCAAAAAGGTTGGGACAGGGGTGGTTTAAGACTTAGAACATGGTAAAAAGATGGGTCAGTGATGGCTACTTTGCCAACAGTGCAATGCTAGCAGTTTAGATAAATATCTGTGCGAAAAAGGCAGGGTCCAAAACCTCAAGTAAATGCCTGTGACCTTTACTCCCTCAGACGACACTGTGTTCATAACTGGCAAGATTTTGTGATGGATGTCCCCAAATGGGCTTCGAGAATACATCAATAAACACCGTTCATTGCAGCATCCACAAATGCAAGTTAAGACTCAGAACACAGCAGAAGTAATATTTCAACAGCGTCCAGAAATGCTATTGATTTGATCTGGGGTTGAGCTTCTCTGAAATGGACTGAATTCTTTTTCAATAACTGTCTGTTATGGTATGGGGTATTAGTAGGAAAATCTGGGAAGGTATTATTAACAATTAACACATTTTAAGCAACACCTTCCGCCATATAGACTATGTCTTGAAAGCTTACTGTAACACAAAAATGCCAAGCCACATTCTGCACATGTTAAAACAGCATACAGGTTCCTAAAGTCCAGACCTCCTGCAAAACAACATTAAAGGACCTTTTCTAGATGTTTGCTTGATAAAGCATGATTGCATCACCTATTAAAGATGATTTCTGAACATTTCACAATGTTCTGAGCCTTGAATTGCTCCTGCCACTTTTTGATATGTGGTATAGACAGCAATTTCAGACTGTATGTATAATTATTAAAATAAAAACCAATAAATACTGTATCAGCTTTTTTCAGAACTGCAGTCTGCAGTTGAAGAATCGCTCATGATTAGGTTGCAATATGTCTAACGTTTCAACTGGCCTACTTCTCTCTCTTACAGTAAGAAACCAAGCCTAATGGACAACCCCATCACTGGTGCGGACCATTGCTTCTGTGAGACATACAGTAGTGGGTAAAACATGAGCATAGCTCACTTTCTAGCCTCTAAATCCCTCAAAGAAAAGTGATGATATATTGATGGAACCTTCAAGATGTAATGCTACTCACATCACATCCATTTTTCAATCTAGTGCCTACATCTTGCTACTGTTTGCAAAACTGTTTCCCATCAGACAGATCAACGCCATTGGAAGCACATACACATGGTCATCTGGATAGCCAATCAGAATGTAACAAAGTCCAGACAGTTGTGGTCAGCTCATCATGTAACAGATATTAAACGGTTTGCACCACAGAAGGTGGAGCATCTAAGAGTGAGACTACACGCCAGCCAAGTTGTTAACGTCAGACGTCCAGGCAGCACTAGACTCAGCAGCACGTCTACATATCTGTCTAAATGTGGTTTTGATATCACCTATTTTTAGCCCATTGCAGCTAGGACCACCACCATGACATACGAGTCATAAAATAGGAGCGTTCATTAGGAAGATCTGCCAACTGAGAAGACACTAAACATTACAAGAGAGAGTGGAAGTTCTCCAAATACCATAAAAAACAACCGCCATACGCTGACACACTGAAACTCTCCAGTAAGAACACTCCGGCACATCATGCATCGACATTCCACCAACACACGTCACACATCCCTACCCAGAATACAGTGCTCGGATGCCCTCTTCCCGTCCAATCCTGAGCAAGGCATGAAACATGCCCCTGTAGCGGACTTCCATGCACTGGGACTGGCCTTGGACCTGCAGCCGCGTCTTCGTCAGGTCAATGGGGAAGGTACCTGCAACATTCAAACGGAGGGATTTCATGCAATGACTGGATGCACTAATGAAAATACCATTGACAAAATATGTGATTCATTATTCAGACTCATTTTTTTATATTACATATATTTTGCAAGATACCTCACAAGATACCTCACTGTATGTCCCAGCCATATTCAATACAGACTCGTTGGACTGATTAGAAATCTGCGGCTTCCATCCATTCATTCATCCCCCCATCCAGCATGCACTGCATTACACTGCACTGTAATCTATTGTTATGTCTGGATGAAAGTGGCACATTTCTCATAAATCCAACGTGTCTTGTCACTGTGGCCTTCTCTCCGGCGATGCAGAGCATCGTGCAGAGCCAGCAGGTGCACCGCTCACCAAATTCGGCGACGATTGAGGCCATCCCCCCGTAGACGAACGGTTTCCAGTTCAGGTTTGCCATTTCCGTCGCGGCGCCCTCAGCTTGCTGTAGGCCCACTAAAAACAGCAAAAAGCCAAAATTGCTGTAAACAAACTGTTTCCATCGAACATTGCACAGCATCGTCCAGCCCGTTATTAATACACCCAGTGCAGTCAGCTGCATAGCCAAATGTGCGCCGGGGAAAAAAACACAAACGCCCGTATTGAAGATTCATGCAGCGCCATGGCACATTTACGGCGATTTCATTGGTGAAACGCGACGTCAGTCACAAAACAGCGGCTTCTGATAGGCTGAAACCAGCTCCGCTCATGCCCACTTTCGAGAACGGCAAGGTTGAGTGACAGCGGTTCACAGCTCCTCCGAAACCTTCACATGGGAGCACATTTGTGACTAAAGAAACTTACAAAAGCGAGCAAAACCTAAACGTCTGAGGCATTTACTATGCGCCTAACACCAGGTTTTGCTTTGGCACGTATAACAAAGACCGTATTTCCATGCCGGTATTCAACTAGTGCCATTAGCTGACCGCTTAGCCACTTAGCAGAGGCAGCCAACTACTCAGAGTAATAAAGTAGAAAACACTTCGCCTTCACAAAACAGCCGAAGTATGACCGCTAGAGCGCACTCACCTGGCTCGTAGCGACGAAGAGTCCTCCGTTATTTTATCTTTGACTCCATCGTCCTGACCACAAGTAGAATTTCTTCACTTAACACGAGAAAACTTGGAGAGCTCCGTAGTTCCGTTTCATTTTCCCACGATTCGGCTGGAAAGAGGAACCGTTCTCCGGAAGTTCAGCCCACTTTTTAGTGACGTAGCGCCCTCGCAGCCTCTGATCAAAGTCACACTGTCCTTCTAGTTACTAAGAAAGTTAATAAGTTGAAGAAGTGTCATATAAAGTCACGGACAAACATCCCCAGCTACTACAATTCAAACATAGTTGTTCATCCTGTGGTTGCTACCCAGAGATTTTAGGTGATTTGGCACATCAAAGTGAATTTTGTGAATTTCTACATACCAGTGGCATAAAACATGGTCAGATCCTAGTTTAGGTCATAACAATAACTTAAGAGAACCAATAAGACAAACAATCATATTGTCTTTTATCAACTTATTGAACAAAGTGATCCAACATTAAATGTCCTTGTTGGCAAAATAATGTGAGAAACATCTAGAATGGTCCGTTGGTATAGGTGACAGCTAGGGTCAGGAGGTTCAAGGTGTGAATGTGACTGTCCCACCCTGTTTACACCAACCTTCAGCATCAGAGTCTCGTCTTTCTCACACACATTTGTTAGAGGTGTTGTGTTTTGCAAAACCAAACACTGCATTCCAGCATTTTAAAAAAAACTTTTTGAAACATGGTGGTGGCAGTATTACAGTTAACACACTCTCTACAGAGAACATACTTCTGCTTATTTTCATGCACAGTTTGTTTATTTAATGTGTAAATGGACCAGGGGGGTTCCACATACAACTGTATGACCTCATTAATGTTTTCAGTTATAGGGCAGTAAATGTTTAATCTATAGGGTGTAAATACAAACCATATACAAAAAATACTGTTAAATACTAAAAAAGTACTTCATTCAGTCGTAACCCAATTTATTATAAGCAGAGGACTTTTAATATGAGTACATAATTACACAATTTAAAACAGTGTTAGAGTAAAGCCACATCATAATAATAATAATAAAAAAGATTTATTAAATGTATTTAAATGTTTTCACAGTTTGACAATCCAGTCGAGGATACCTGTGTCTAGTAAGGCAACAGAGAGTCTAAACAGTAAAACTGTTAAATCAGCAATGAAGGAGAAAATACAGGTAATATTTTGGTAAGAATGTATACAATCCTACATTATTAGACAGAATCATTCTTTATTATCCTTGATCCCTTCTTCCCTTGTTGCTCTATCAGCTTTTCTTCATCTGCTCTGTGGTTATGGCAGCCAGTAGTCTAAGTATACATCTTCACACAATCCAAACAGATTAGGCTTTTCCATATGTTTACTTCTCGCGTAGATGCTCAGCAATGAACCAATAAAATAACTATTGTGGAGTGTCACCGATCATTCCATAAAGGCACACCAACATCATTCTCAATGAACACTTCAACCTGCAGAGAGATACAGAGCAGCAGCATTATCTTCAATTCTCATGACCTAAACACAATGAACTAAAAATTATTAGTGCAGAAGGCACAGGAAATCATTCCTCGTGTTACTGAAAACAAAGACCTGTAATGTCAGAAGGAGAAACCTTGGAAAGTTCCTGTGTTCTATGGTTCATAATGCAATATCAGTGATATGGAAATCTCGCTTGTGGAGAAGGCTGCAGAAGATCCTTGCAGCTGAGCCTCCCCTCTGGTCTGCAGAAAGAAGGGAGCCTGGCCGTGATCTCACAGCGTCGTACGAAGCAGCCTCACCACTCGCTGGTACAGCTGCTGAACAACTGTCACCAGATTCCTATAAGCAATAAGATGTTAGATCAGAGTTAGATCAGATGACCAAAGAAAAACGTCTTGAGAGGCACATGTCTCATAAACAGAAGTCAGGCGAACCTTATAAACTACAGCCTTGTTCTTCAGCTGTTGGTCTTAAACCTTATTATTCAGTAACCACAACAAAACTAATGTGTAACATGTGAGTGAGATACTGTAGGCACATATACGAACCCTTAGAGGTGAAAGATCATCTGCTCAGAAGAAAACTTCACCATAATTATGTTGTTAAGACGTAAACGATGTTATTCGGAGGCGTTTGATGTGAAATGCGTTTAGAGAAACCTACCAAGTCAGAGTTGTTCACAATGGTGATGATAGGAACCAGACATCTAAAGAGTTTAGTGCTTCTACAAGATACATCACATAATGTTATGACATGAAAGCGTTATGAATATGCTGCCAGACAAGATTTAGGTCTAAAATATATTTTTAATATCAGTCATAGTGAAAAGGTGTTGGTGAATCAAAATAGTCCCCAAAGAAACATTTACCACCATTTGTACTATTATCAACAGTACATTTAAAAACACATGTAAGTTCACTGGTCAGTTACAAAGTAAATAGATGTACTATATCGTCGCTGTCCAACGAAAAACATCTCCGTTTTTGTTGATTTTAAGTTTTCGCCATCATTTGAACACGCCAATGGTCGTTTACATTGTATGCAAATTTCATGATGAATGGACCAATAGAACTGCTCCAAAATGGCTTGAAAAAAAATCTGGTTCCATTGACTTACATTGGAAGTAAAGTATGTTTCTGGTATCTCCTCGAAAGTTGCAATTTTGGAAATACATTTTTCATTGGACAGCGATGATATATTGCTCTATTTGTGACATCATCACCACGGTAAAGTAAACCCAGTCTGTACGTTTCTCTGAAATGAACCAGTTTACATCAAACTACTCTGAATGTCTTAGTTTTCATATCAACCCTAAAATAATTGAAAAAACAAAATCAACTGAATCCTCTTTAAACCTCTTAAAATATAGCTGCCTCCCTATTATCCAGAAACTATTACTTACGAGGACAATATGTAGTTATTAGGCTGAGGAATTGTAGGTTCATATACCAGCAAGGCTACAAAACTAATTATATGTCATTTTAAAAAGTTTAAAAATAAGAATTTGGTAAGCTCTATATATAATATGGAAGTTTTTTTCTCACTGGGTGAGGGGGTGGTGTTTAAGATGTTATTCTGGAGGGCCACACTTTGGGCAGCTATTATCTAAAGTGATGAAATTCGGAATAGTAACTTTGAATAGACGGCTAAGTCTACCCACCAAATTTTATTTTCATTACATTTACAATGTAAATTGAATCTATTATTTAGTCCCACATTAATAACATACTTAGTGTTAAAAGTAAACATTAAGTGTTAAAATGGTTTATAGATTAAAAAATATGGGCAGAACTGGAATTATAAGAACAATATTTTCATTATCATACTATATGTATAATTGTCTGTAACTATGAGTTTGTAACTATGTTTTTGTTAGCTTAAAATGAGTTTCACTTTGTTTCTACATATGAGAAGGTCCTCTTCCAACATGTTGTGTTGCCATGATTACAGTAGCCCAGTAGGACAAACCACACAGTGGTTGTAGAGTGGACTCGCTTTGTGTTTCAAGATCTTACATTAAAGCAGCAGCTTGAATTTGGTGGCGCTATAGCACCGACACCAGATGTAGAAGAAGAAACCTTGATGAAATGTCCTGTAGGTAGTTTTTTTAATGCCAGCTTCAGATTTTACTGTTTCATCCTAAATGGTGCAGTATTAAAACATTGGTCTCTGAGAATGTAACTGCAGGACCATTTAAGATGGAACGCAAAAATTAAGTTAAAATTAAATTAAAACAAGAAGCTTGAAAGTCCTTATCAGAAAACGTTATCTGCATTAAAAGAATTATTAGGATGCTTTAATTGACTAAAACCATTTGTCGGGGAACAGTAATACTGAATTAATACTAAAAACTCATTAAACCAAAGGCTTTTACACATTTGAAACACACATTTGAGTTACCATGCTGTGTTAATGAGATGAGCGTGCCTGGTAGGACGGTTTGTTAAAACACTGATGCTGGCAATTTGTGTTGTAAGATGTCTGAGAATCGAAATTTTGACAAATATAAGGTCAAACAAGGAAAACCTGATGGCCAACGAAGGTTCTTAGAAGGCGGGGTGGTGGGGCTCCATTGGTTCCCGTCTGCGACCTCACCATTAGAGGTTGTATACAGCTTTTCTAATGGGTTAAGATGATAATCTAAGGGTTATTCAACTGTGCCATGCAAGCTATGTTATTTAAGGGCCTGATTTTCAGGATAGTGGCAATCGTGACATCTTAACTTGCCCCTCCCAAAGAGACTGTCCATGGTTATCCTGGTGCCATGGCACATTCCAGACACATGGCAACAATGGGATCAAAGTTAACATGGCAGAGAACTGCATAAACGTCACACGTCCACAAAACGAAGCAGGAGGAACTCCGTGAACCCACATACGCAGCACCCGCAGAACTCACAGAACTCACAACAGCAAGCGAAAGACTCACCGGGTGCCATGAGAGACACAGTTGTTCCTGTCTGGATGAAGGCAAAAGAGGGAGGCCACGCAGTAAACACAACACAACAACATGGACAGTAGTCTCCTCTTTAAAGACATCTTCAGCTCAACGCCTTGAAGAACCTCACCACAGCTGTAAACTCTACTTTATCTGTCCAAGCAGTAGCAGTCCACAAAGTTCCTTCCTTGGCCAGTCGGAGGTGAATTAAGAATGGGCAGCTATGTGTGGCTGAGGAGTGGGCACCGCTCTGTGCAAACTGCATCCAAGCCAGGTGGCAGAATGTGGCACAATAACTGCTGACCAAGAGCTGCTTTCAATAGCACTGAACAGTCTAGCAGGGATGAATACCACTGCTACATTGTCTGCCTGCTGGGAGCAGGGCTTTATTGTGTAGCGTCCTCATAAAAAGATCTTTCTTCAACGTGAAGGGATTGTAGTGTGGACCTGTTGTAGTGTGTAGTGTAGATGTAAACATCTCCTTTCTGATTTGTAGGCTTTCAAATAGCTAATCGCATTAAAAAAAACAAGCTCAAATTGAGGAGGCAACTGGAATGGATTATTGGGGCGTTTATGAGAATGGATATGATCTAATCAATTTGAGAGGAAAATGTGTACATTTCCAACCTGATGTGTAAACATTTAATCGGGAAAGTACAAGTGTGACCGTACAACCGGTGTACAAATGCTGAGAGCTTAAAACAAAGCAAGTATCTTCATTTTTTCTACATAAATTGAATTTGAACACAGCCACTTTACATTGTGTGTACATTTCATAATAAATGGACCAATAGAAATGCTCCAAAATGGCTTAAAAAAATCTCTTTACAGTAAATTACATTGAAAGTAAATTATAATTTTGGCGTCTCGTGTAAAGTTGCCATTTTGGACAGCACTGACATTTTAAACATGTTGTATATGAGGCCCAGTGGCTGCTTCTACAAAACAACTTATGTATTGGTATTTAGCTTAGGGGCTAAATTTAAAGTTACATTTTTTTATTTGAACTTAATGGCAAAAGTGTTAAAAATGTAACTCTCTGGATAGATAGATAGATAGATAGATAGATAGATAGATAGATAGATAGATAGATAGATAGATAGATAGATAGATAGATAGATAGATAGATAGATAGATAGATAGATAGATAGATAGATAGATAGATAGATAGATAGATAGATAGATAGATAGATAGAAAGAAATGCAGTTAGCATCAAACCAGAGGTGCAAAATACATTAATATTTATGTAAAGCGCAAAACAGAAATGACTTACAATTTAGAATGTAGGTGTACACAGAATGTGAGATAAGGGGTGGTATATAAAATAGAATATAAATTACTGTACATATATACATTAAGAAGTGAAATGCAGAGATTGCACAGAGCAGCATATGTTAAACAAGTTGTAACAGTTGTAACAAGCAATAACTACAGATATAAATAGTGCAATATGAACAGAATTGCGAATAAATAGAACTGTACAGTTATGAAATTACTGCATGGTGTCATCATATAGCAACACATATTTTATCTCATGCAGTAATATAAAATCCAAACTTTACTGTTTAATGGTGAAAATGGCCTTTTACTTTGAAATAACAAATACTTGATGTCATCGCATGACCAGAAAAAAACCTGTTTGCAGGACAACCTGAGGGCTCTCAAAGTCCAATGTTAAGGCAAAACTCCAAAAATCTGGTTAAAGTTAACATTTTATTTTCACTAAAACCAGTTTCGATTGTTAAGTTGTTAATAAAATGGTCAAATGAATTTATAGCCAGTGCTCTGTGTGCATCCAACCTATTAGACCCACTAATAGACAGCACTACTAGCTATTCTGAGACTATGTTTACAAATTTGATCTTACTTTTATTTAATCATTTCAGACATTTTATAGCTGTAATATATCTGGATTATAAATGACAGCACTGGAAATCATAGTTTTAACAGAAGGATATTCCACAAATTACATATTCATCCACTTATTTGTATATGTATAGTCAATAAGCCCAAACAACTGTAGACAGCAGGTATGTAATGCATTACCATACATAACAAAAACATTTATACATTTATTATAATAATTTAACTGTGTAACATTTCAAGTAAGCTGTTTTAGAGAATTGATTTATTTCATGGTACTCATGTCATATGGGAACACCACACATCTCTTCAGTAATATCCACTAAAAACTGAAGAACAAAATATGCAGTCAAATCAGTACATTACAGATTTGCCTTGTAATCTCCTTATTCATTCATAAGATATTACATATTATGATGCTACACACGCTAACAACTTACTAAAAAAAGCTAATTTAAAAAAAGGCATTATACAAAGGGACTTTAATGGATATGGAAAATGGCTATTCATTCTATTGAAGTGCATTATAAAACAAGCAAACAAGAACAGAAACTCCCCTTCAGTTCCACAGCCAACCCACCCCACCTCCCATCAACATACACTCCCACAGTTTGTTTAGTTTTTGAGAAATCAGAGCAGGAACCATATCAAAGCTGGGAGGCTGAGAACTGGAAACTATGACGACAGTCCATGAATAGTCCAGACAAGCAAATGCACAAGAGAACATCAGTCCTTATTTTGTCCAGAGCTTTTTTTTATTATTTAGATAGATATGAACTCAAGTTGGAGGATGTAAAGTAGGAGATCAGTTTTAGCTAACCTGTCCATGCCTTGCTTTGGTGGAATATGGATTACACTGGCAGATTCACATCACTGGATGGAGTGATTTTTCAGGAGGTCTGTCATATAATTACATGTACTGAGTGCTGTCCAGTGTCCTTATATTTGAAGGTTTACAGATAACTTAATCAGCAGCTGATCACTTTCTATGTACATAAATTGTGTTTTTTGATTATCCTTTCAATTCCAAACCGAATGTTGATGGAAAATGGCATCTTCAGGCAGGAAGTATGCACTACAGATCCACTGATGGGACTTGGAGGACAGCCAGACTGGACAAGGGTCGGCAAATCCGCAGCAGTAGAGAAGGACATACTTTGGCCCCGCGGATGGAAAGAGAGGTCTTTTTATCTCCGCCACAGCATTCCCGCTTCTGAAATCTAACACTTTTTTTTATTTAGCTGCTTGAACGGAGTTCATTCTTGGGTCACTTTGGGTCAGAAAGGATGTGAATACCATTTGGAGTTTTCTGTGGGAATTCCAGGAACCAAGGAAAACAGAAAAGGGAATGATGGTCACTCGGAACGGGACCGTGGCCTCTTCGGAGGTGAGGATGAACTACTTAGAGGACATGAATTCAGCCATCCCGGTTTTCTCCACTCCTTCTCAAGCAGTCATGGACGGAATAGTTGTGGGCTGGATTCTCACAGTGGGATCTGCTCTGATCATCTCAACCAACCTCCTGGTAGCTGTCGCCTTGGTCCTGCTCATCCAAAAGAAGGGCAGTCAGAACTGGTGCTTTGTCCTAAATCTGGCCATTGCTGACATCCTTGTGGGCCTGGCCATTACCGGCATTGCCAGTGATTCAGTGAAGGGCCGAGAATCCTCTGTGCATAAGGAATTGTGTTTACTGCGCATGGCCTTCGTTACTGCACCCTCCGCCGCCTCCATCCTCACCATGTTCTTCATCTCACTGGACCGTTACATGGCCATCAAGCTACCCCTGCGCTACACGCAACTCATGGGCAGAAAAATGATAGCGGGAGCTTTGATATCCCTATGGCTGGTGTCTGCGGCCATGGGGTTCATGCCCAACATGGTGCAGGAGATGCAGCACAGTCGCAACGAAACCGTATGCACCTTCTTCTCAGTCATCGAGCCTCAGAGTATCATCATAGTCTTCTGTGTCTTCTTTTTCCCCATACTCTTGGTCTTCATCTTCTTTTATCTGGACATCCTTAAAATCGCATGCAGTCATCAGCGGCGCATTCGGTGGGCCATGCAAGCTAGTTCCCGCTGCGTACTGCCTAACCGATACTGGAGGCACGTCAAGGCTCTGAAGACCGTGGCTGTACTGGTGGGCTGCTTCACACTCTGCTGGTGCCCTTTCTTTGTAGTCAGCATTGTGCAGGTGCTCTGCCCAACATGCAGACTTTACAGATTTCTCGAAAATCACCTGTGGTTGCTGGGACTGACCAACTCCCTTATCAACCCTCTGGTATATGCCTTCTGGCAGAGGGAAGTGCGACAGCAACTCGGTGACATGTTTGCTTACGTTAAGGCCAGTCAATGTTGCATTAAAGTGCCTGGTGCAACTGAAGGATGCCATACAGACCACATGATGGCCACTCAGACCAGATTCTCTGTTGACCAGGCACAGCCCTGCCAGTTTATTTTTAGGGAGGCTGCCACAGTGCCTTTCTCAGCGTGAACATTCTGTCAAAGTGAGTAACAAACAGCAACGTCCTTTCAGTTCAGTGGTCACAGGAAATCGTTAAGTGCTTTGATATCAACAACAGAACGGAAAACAACTGCGTCTCTTAATGGATATGGAGTCTTGAGAGTCTGTATGCATGTAATGGAACAGATGGTGTTGTTTACTTTTTCCTTCTACTTATCAACTGATGTCACAAGACTAGAAGCACTTACATTCTGATGTCTCAATTTCAGTAGTACACACCATGTAGGTCTGTAAAAGATGAGACTTTTTCTTATGGAAAAGTCTTCTGTACTTTAAATTGACCTATAAAGGCTCAGCATTTAGTAAATTTTATACATATGTTTTAGGGTTCCCCTTTTCTTGCGCTACTGTTATTTAGATACTGTTGAAAGCTTTTTTAGTTCAGGGATCAAGTTTTATGTTCAGTTACATCTGGGAATAAATGTCAATTCACTTTGTTCATGTTCTTGAGCTGCTGTCCCTCAAAACATCTCACATCTTCACCATGGTTACAATTAGATAAACAGGAAGTTTACAGCTTCTTGTTTACAGGAAGAGAACAATTACATCCAGGATCAGTACAGAGTGTTTGTCTGAATTAAAATTAAAATTAAAGCATTTGATATAAACATTGGCTCACAGGTGTGTTATTAGATTTGATGGACTTTAAGGCATCTAAGTGGGTCGTTTATAAATGAGGATTGTGAGAACTTTTTCAGTGTACATATTTAGGTCAAATGTAAAATCCAACATTTTTCGAAACATGAAAGGTAACCCACACAGTGAATGCCATTTAATAGTGTTGTGTGTAAAGTATGGCTACAGAACATCTAAGTTCAACAGTACATGAGAAGATTTGTTTACCAGGTAGCTAACACTGACACTTATGGCAAGCCCATGCTTAATTAAAAAACTGATCTTGCTTTTAAAACCTAATTATTTATTTATTGCTACAGGTGCTACAGAGGATGAGAACATCAATTACAGACACGTTTTTTCCCATTACTATCAGCCTAGACATGATCGTTCAATTCAAATCAATATGAAAAAATAGCAACAAAACATCCATTTAAGTATTTTTTGGAATGTTTTAATTTTAAATGTAACAACATAACATTATACAGAACTGGGCATATTACGGTAGCCCAACAAACACAACCTTTTCACAACGTTGTCAAAAGACGCTGTGGGTATGCGATCTTAACAATGTTGTCAAAACCTCTTTATTAGGTAACACTGCCATGTATTACTATGGTTAGTTATTTCCACATTAGCAATGTTACACTGAGTTGAACCCAATGGAACTAAAAAAGATTCTAAGATGTTGTGAATCATGTGAATCAGTATGTTGAGACAACAGACAATGTTTCCACAAAAATGTTGTCTTATAACATTGTCACAGCTTTCTGAGGAACTACATTTCAGCACTGAGACAGCATTGTAGGCACCAAAACAGCAGGTTTCCATGATGTACCTGTTTAGTAATGATTCCGACTACACCACAAACATGGCCATGTGTGTCACAAATGATCAAACTTTCACATCTTGAGTTGTCCTTGTTATACAAAATAACATAGAACAGCATAACTAGTCATCAGAAAAAAACAGCATAGGTTGAGTATGCGGGGGCAGTCGTGGCCTGAAGGTTAGGGATCCGGCCTTGTGACCGGAAGGTCACCGGTTCGATCCCCGGGACCGGCAAGTCATGACTGTAGTGCCCTTGAGCAAGGCACCTAACCCCAACTGCTCCCCGGGCGCCGTGGATAAGGGCTGCCCACCGCTCCGGGCACGTGTGCTCACCGCCCCCTAGTGTGTATGTTCACTAGTGTGTGTATATGTGGGTGTTTCACTGCACGGATGGGTTAAATGCGGAGGTCAAATTCCGCTGTGTGTAAACACATGTGGCTAATCGTAGTTCTACGTTCTAATCGTAGTCCTACGTTCTAAATTAGAATTAGAATTACTGAATGCTGGCCAGCAGAAATGGAAGCTAATACGGCGGTCACCATCAAAAACAGTATATTATCACTGTCCAAAGATATCTCCAAATGGGCAACTTTACATGACAGGTCAAAACCCTTCTTTATTTTAAAGTCAATGAAAGCACATTTTTTCCAAGTGATTTTGGAGCATTTCTATTATCATCATGAAATTTTCACACATTGTAAACAGCAGCTGAAAATGTTAAATGAGACATAAAAATTAAAATAGACAAAAATTGAGACACATGTTGAGATGATATGTTGAGATTTGAACCAGTATGACCAAGATATGTGACTAGCTAAACCAGCACCAGATTATGCCTGTTTAAACCAGCACAGACCAGTTTAGGCCAGTATGAAATGCATGCTATATATACATAAATAATGTTTATCTCACATTATTTTGTCTTACAGCACCTGGATGTTAATATTTTAACAATATATTCGGTTAACATAGTTTAGCTTTGGGTAATGTAGCTTTTAGAGGTATTAAATACTCCAGAATTCATGTCACCCCTCTGTACTCTGTTCACAATTCTCTAGAAGGGCGCGATTAAATAGGTTAGTTTACATCGTCAATGATGCAGAAAAACATGCTAGTTACATCATCTCTGGTGAAAACCACGAAGCTGCTGTTTATATTAATATTTCTTTACATTTTGTCTGCGAGTAAAACGTGGGCGCTGCACTGAACTTCATTACCCACAATCCTCGACGCTTGTCACGCGGAAGAAATCATCGACATTTTGAACTGTGCGGGCGGAGCCGCTTCCATGTGTGCAGGAAAACAAACCTACAATGAAGTAAGTGTCCGCTTCATTTTACGAGCTTTAATGTTCAAAAAATAATCTTCGCGTGTTTGTTATATAGCGTGGATTAAGTTTTCAGGCGAGAACAGCTACTACTTTCACCGCTTCTCCGTCAGGACGCTGAGTGAACTAGCTGGCTAGCTAGCTTAGCCACCGAGATACACTCTGAGCTCTGTGTTACTCACACACTGGCTTTGCTTTAAATGAGTGTCAGTAGTTATCTGGGTGGGCTTCAGGAAATGAGGAAAGGAGCATAGAAATGAGAATGGGGTTGGGACTGTCATCTGCTGCTCAGCCATAGACAGAATATAGTCCTGATAGCGACGGACTGGGTCCTTAGTGTGGAATCTAACTTGCATTCCTTTAATAATCTTCACCAAAACTCCTGGTATCTGTCCTGTCTCAGTCTCACTGATGGGTTACCATAAAACACATAGTCGCTTTGCTTGCTTCTGATCTTAGCTTCTTATTTGAATTGCCCGTTCCACCTTAAATGGTGCAGCAGTTACATTCAGCCAGAATGTAACTTCTGCACCATTTAAGGTGGAACGGGCAAGTCAAATAAAAATAAGAAGCTGGCTGCAGCCACGTCTTACTTCAGGTTTAAGCTTAATACTGGTACCCCATCCCTGATTCTCGGGAAGGACAGTCAGTGTTGTGTTTAACATGATCAGAATTGAAATTTCTGGGTATAGTGGTGATTGGCAGCTGCCAAAAGTGAAAATGAGTGATCAACCTCACTGTATGTGTGTGTGTATGTGTGTCTGTCTTTTTTTGACAGTCCGCTCACTAAAGTTAAGCTCATCAACGAACTGAATGAAAGAGAAGCTGCTCTGGGAGTCAAAGACTCTGTCTCGTGGCACTCTGAGTACAAGGACAGTGCCTGGATTTTCATTGGTGAGGGTCTTCATGAACATTATTAAAATACACCACATTCAGCTACATTCAGGGGCACCCATTGCTGACTTAAGCATTCAGTGTCATATATACAGATGTATCATTTCCAGAAAAAAACATTGCCAATAGCATTCTGAATAATTCAAACATTAGTGTTCTTGTGGCAGATTGACCACAATCCATAAATGCAACGTAATGCAAATTCTCACAGGGTTCTAACATGTAACATTGAACCTTTAAAGCAGATACTGTTACTGCAAGCTCCTTTTTAATATTCTTGATTTCAGAAGACACTTAAATTCCATTTCTGGTTCCATGCAAACCTTTGGACATGTAGTCTATATCATCTCTAGAGTATTAGTCTGCTGGCAGAGGGTTTGTCTTCTGGCAGATGGTGGGGACGTTTGCCTGATTCCTTTGAGCTATTTATTCCTGTAAACAGCCAATCCCTTTGAAAAACAAAGATGATGACAACTGAGCTAACGATTTGTTACCTGGTATTTTATTATTTATATGATTATGATTATTAATCAGAATCGGACTTTATTTGCCGAGTATGCTCACACATACAAGGAATTTGTGTTTGGTAACAGAAGCTCACAGTGCACGATAACTGACATTACAGAAGTAGCACATCCAATCTACACACACACACACACACACACACACACAGTGACATACACGCACAGACACCTAAAAAAGAACCTAGGCCTACATTTTCTAGCCACACAACTCGTTTGTCCCTTAACATAGCCCCTAAAATGTAATTTTGTTAAGATGTTTTTGCTGATAGAAACCTGATTTCCTATTTTTTTCTGTAGGTGGATTTCCATATGAGCTGACAGAGGGAGACATCATCTGTGTTTTCTCTCAGTAGGTCTCATTTGCTTCTTTTAAACTCTCTCCTCCAAGCACACAAACATATACAGTGCTCATTCCTTGTTAATTAATTATTTCCCCCCCCCCCATCAGGTATGGAGAGATTGCCAACATTAACTTGGTGCGAGATAAGAAGACAGGCAAATCAAAAGGTTTTTGCTTCATTTGCTATGAGGACCAGAGAAGCACGATCCTAGCAGTGGATAACTTTAATGGCATCAAGGTAAGAATCTTCACTGCACTGTAAACCAGTAATAATAAAGGTATAACACCACAGCTACCTCAGCTACCTTTACAGAAACACCAGGAACCAGCCATACAGAACTGTTAGCGCTGGTTTCTGGCTCTGTTTATAATGTTGAGCTGTGTGGTCTGAAAGAGATAGAACAAATACACAGACAGTAATTGAATTCAGCTACGTTAAGGTGAACCTAGGTGTTCAGTTACACACAGAGCTTGTACAGTTTCCATAGAAAAGCACTGCTGTTAGAATGGGGTGCTCTTAATACTCCTTGATTTTAGAAGAAACATCAGATAAACAGGTGTCTACAAACGTTTGAAGATACTGTTACAGTACTATGGCACTTTTATTTATGCATAAGATTCTGCTCATTTGTTCATGTACATTTACATGGAAGTAATATGAGACTAGTGCACTAGGAATAAGGTCACGTCTGGTGCTTCTACAGATTAAAGGCCGGACGATACGAGTGGACCATGTGGCAAATTACCGCCCCCCCAAAGATTCTGAAGACATTGATGATGTCACCAAACGTTTGCGAGAGGAAGGCTGCGCCCCCAAAATGCCCACTGCATCCTCATCAGACTCGGAGGAGGAGGAGGAGTACCTTGTACCCGTAAAGAAACCAAAAAAGGGTAAAACAATTTTGAATTACGTGCTGATAGATTCACAAGCTCTAAAGTCACTAGGCCATGTTTTCTGTACATGTGAAATTTGCATATATATCATATATTTATATCAAGATATCTAGATTCGCAGTGATTTAAGATTTAATAAGCATTCTCTTTCTATATCAGATAAAAAAGAGAAGAAGAAAAAGAAGAAGGAGAAAAAAGAGAAGAAGCTTTCAAAGGAGGAGAGGCGTGAGGCACAGGACAAACCTCCCTCGACTCTGCCTGTAAAAGTAAAGAAAGAAAGAGAGGACGAGGGCTATGAGAAGTATGCCCTGAAGGGGGCGCCTGAGTCCAGAGAGGAGCGAGCAGGACAAGAAGCGAGGAGCACACGGGACAGACTGGGGGAAGCAGACAGACCCAGAGATCAGCATGGTAACGACAGGAGAGGAGGGAGAGAGAGAGACCGAGAGGACGAAAGGAAAATGGACAAGGGCAGAGACGAGGGCAGATACAAAGAAGACCAACGTTGGCGCGAGAACAGAGAAAGGGAGCGAGACAGAGGTAGAGAAGGTGATAAGGAAAGAGAGAGGGAGCGGGACAGGGAGAGAGATAGGGGTAGGGAGAATGAAAGAGGAAGGGAGAGTGATAGAGAAAGAGAAAGGGATAAGGACAGACAAAGGGAGAGAAATGGCGCTAGAGAGACTGAAAGAGACAGAGGGAGAGACCGAGATAGGGAAAGAGATAAAGGGAGGGATCGGGAAAGAGACAGAGATGCTGACCGAGGGTCTACAAAACACAGAGACCACAGTCGAGACAGAGAATACAGGCGAAGCTGAAACATGGACTACAACTTCACCAAAGACGTTTGCATGTATTTGTTCCATACAGTCCACTCGCCAGACGTTCAGTATGTGTTTACTCTTGACATGAAAAACTGGTTTTATTATTAATATTGTTTTTTTTAGGTTTGTGGCAGATCCTGTAAATAAATGTTTCAAATTAGGAACACACGCTTGAGTCAATCGACATAAATATTTTATTTAAATTTAAAGCGATACAAAGAACAAAATAGATTTATGGACCGTATAACAGAATTTCCCCAAAAACATAAGTGGTGTCGTTATATAAAAAAAAAGCAACATTAAAATGATATTTTTTTTTATTATTATTTTAAAAAAAGGACAACACACAGGACCAACAGATGATGTGCACATTACCGTCTTGTACCCGCTCAACAGGAATTCAGAAGCATTTCTCCATCCCTAATATTACAGTCAAATAATCTCTATCGCCACATTACATAGTTAACCGTATAGGAAGCAAAACTACACAAATATACTCTGAATAAATTAACATTTTCAACTGAGGAACAGACGAAGTGCCTGAGCTGCTGTTGGCTAAGAGCATAGAGCCTAACCAATGACAGTCCAGGCTGAACATGAAGGAAAAGGAAGGAGCACTGATCGTTGACATTTGGAAAGCTAATATTTATCTGGTTAACATCATCTTATCTAAACTGGAACTCAGAAAGGACATGCTGTTGTCCTCTCTATTTCGAAGGCTGGGTAAGGTAAGGGCGATCTGCTATTAGCTCTCCACAGGTGAGGACTGTGAGTGGGTCCCAAGTGTTCCAAGTTCTAGCAGAACCTCCTTTACCAGCAGATATCAAAGCAAAACAGCTTTGTTTAGGTAACGTGTTACACTTTGGACAGTTACTTGCTGTTAAACCCAACAAATATGATACGAATATGATTCGGCTGAAAGCTGAGAAGCATTTTCAGCTTACATCTGTGATTATTTAACAGTATGGGCTGGTTTCCCAGACATGGATTAGACTAGCCTTACGTTAAAGTGCCAATGACAAATCACCATTGGATATTTATTTACTATTTTTTATTTAATTATTTTTTTAAAGACTAGGCTTAGGGAAACTGGCTCTGTTTGTTGCTGACCACAGAAGGCAGTCATAATATGAAGTCTTTGGGAGTAGCAGATTTGCGTACGTCTCTAAAACAACTCTTTCCTTCAATTTCTTTGAGTTTCTTAGACTTGACAGTTTTACATACAACAAAGTGAAAGTGTAGAACAGGTTATTGTGGAAGTTACTTCGTGACGTTAGGCCACATGGGCAGGCAGAGCAGTAATATGCAAATTCCAAAAATCCCATAATATATATTTAATGAGAGACTCATCCCCGGAAAGGAGATAAGTTATTTTGGAATCTGCATGGAACAAATGGGTTTCGCTACCCGTCGTGGGGTTCGCCACTTGCTGAGCCATGTAAATCAGGCATATTTCGAGTCCATGGCTTCAATTAAAGTTTTTCAATTTCACTAGTTCATTACTGGCAATCTAGCCAGCGAATATTGATGCCTTGACTGCAAACCGTGGCACTCTCCCCAGCAGACCACCTGCTCCCGTCATCAAAATGTATTTATTCAGCGCCTTGTCCAGTTCTATTAACGGGTGTCTGAAATGTTGGGGGTTAGAAGCAGATGGCTGGCAGTGTTGTGACAAGGTATGTTTCAGAAAAGCAAATCTCATACCAAAAAAAATATTACTACAGTAGTAATAAAAACAACAATAATAATAAAACCCTGCGGTTGGCCCCAATCGCTGGAAGCAAATTAAACAACAAATTGACTCGTTTTACCCACGATTTGTTTAATTAATGTTAATTACCCACAAATGACTTGCTCCTCTATTGTTGATTCTGCATCACTTGTTTTATTTTCTATTGCACAAACATACAGCTTCCCCCAGCAAGTGGGGAATGTTGTTTCCTCTCCAGAAAATAAGTGCTTGGAGCTCGCTCACAGGCTCATGCTAAGCATGGAGGTGTTCCTCCCACTCAGTGTGCCTCTAGTCAGACAGATTTGTAGTCTTTGTACTGACTTCAAACTGACTAATGGCAGTGTTCCTGCTGAACATACTACAGCCTACGTGTTACTGTCCTTCAGAGGATTTGCCAGCCGATGTTAAATTGCCTTGTTAACCTTTGACAATCAATGAGGATCAACCAGCTCGTTGAGTCTGATGCATCTAATGCGTGCCAAGTACTGTCACTGTCCTTAGGTTCGAAAGATAAATAGAGCACGGAAGTGGATTTCCAGATTTTGCTTTCACTGTGGGTGGTAGCATACAAGAAAACGGAAACCTTCAAGGTTTTTGTTTAGCTGGGCTTTCATCCGGCATGTCTGCCTGTTCGCGAGCTGTCTGTCTTCTGTTCTTTTAAGCCTGACCAGTGAACATTCTCTCCCTGCTAGAAAAAAAACAGCACAGATTGGCTGGTCACCAGAAAAACCAGTTTATGTTGTGTTTTGGAAGCTGGTCTGCTGGTCAGGCAACATGATCTGGGCTGTGTTTTTTTCCAGCAAGTAAAGTATTTAAAGTAAAGCCACTTTTATTAATGTCTGACACAATTACTGAGATTTGTAAAGGGTGTATGAAATTTTAGGCACCCTTAAGATCCAAGATGTGATAATAGAACAATGTAGGACGTACCTTCATATTTGATTTCTTTTACCTACATTATGACACTTCCTCTGGTTTTAACAAAAGAACTGCTAGCTTAGTTGAATTTGATCATCACCCACACTGAGTGCCCATAAATAAGGAAATACCAATTTTCCCCACTTGTAAACTATACTTGATTGACCAGAAAATTAGCATGTACAACTAATGAATGGAATTACAATATGTGGCATATTGTCACATTGCCTTTAACCTACTAGGTATCTATTAGATCTGTAAGCTTTTTAAAAGATTTTTTATCTATTGTCAGGACATCCATGCTTGATTTTTCACTACGGTGACTGTATCTACAAACAAGCACTCGGATGACGTGGTATTTACTAGTTAACAACCTGGTATATACAACCTTCCGACGAGCACCTGAAGGCAGAGTAAGTCTGTAGGCCTGTTTTACTAACTGAAAAGGGTTTTTTAGCCAAAAAACAGCTATAATATTGCTAACTTCATTAGTTCTTGTATGAGGTTTTCAATGTTAACACCAAGCTAATGCTATTATAGCTTGTTGTGCCAAGACTAATGTTAATACAGGGAGTTCTAGCCTAAATTTGGACATTTGGACAGCTGAATTCTTAATACTTACTGAATTAGCTGGTTAGTGATTTGCCATGAGCAAACATAGGGGTAGGTATAGTATAGTTTTGGGCCTTTTATTGCATTATTATTGGGAAAAAAAACCCAAACAACTGTGACCCATTTGAGACTGCACTCTCTTCCTCTTCCAAGCCAGGCTGTGCAAATTGATTGTACTTTATAGTTTCTGGGTGCATACAAGTTTGTTTTACAACAGGGAAAACGTAGAGCTGCGTTTGGCTTGCTGTTTGCTTAATGGACTCAGAATCATTTAAGAAAGAATCAAAGAATTGATTACGGTCACTGAATGTGTGTACATGCCTCTTTGTTTTTTTATTTGCTAGTGCTTTATCATTACTGAAACACAAAGCCGCATGGTTTATGTATTTTTTGGTGGTCTTTATGAACCGTGAACGAATGGAAAGAAATGTGTCTTAAAAAGATAGGGACTTTATAACCAGCGGTCATTTTATGTAATTTAGTATCACTGTGGGGGCTCCCTGAATGCAGTATTGACATCCAAAACATCACTTCCGTGCTCTATTATCCGAAGTACTAATTAGCATATTTAGTTGCCATGACAACCAGCTGATTAAAGCCATGTTTTTGTGAAGCAGGCGCCAACTTGATCGCGCATGACCACATTTCCTTCGAGTTCTACACAAAAGTATAAAATCCATTAACACAAAGATATAAAAAAAAAAATAAAACAAAACAATCTGGTACAATTTCGTCGATTACAGAAAAACTATTAGGGATTAACATTTACATATTTAAATTAATTGGAAATATGAACAGACCAGAGTAACTGTGAGCTGAGGGAATTCTGGCTTTTTGTTCAACTGAAGACCACCTGGACCACCAGGGTCCAGAGAGATCTGCACAGTCCACTTACAGACATGTCTAACGTCACTGGAGGTATTTGAGTAGAGAGTTAGGATTTCTAGGTTGTACTGTGTGAAAGATAACCGCTACTGTTGTGGAACTCCCAGGGGCTTATGAAAGATGTCTCATGATCATGCGTCCCCCATAATGCCACTATTTTAGTCTCTAACTCAGAGTCTTTTAAAGACACTAGCGGTTTGGATCACGGTGACCTGATCTTCGTTAGGAGCCCTGTTGGGCTCTGAAGTGTTGGGTTTGTATACAAGTAAGGCGCTGTAGGTTGACTGACCCTCTCCCAAATCTCACGGAGTTGCGGTTAAAAGAGCTGGAGCACAAGTCAAGCTAGACTAAATAACCCACTAAGAGAGACATAACAAGAACACAGCAAATAGCAACAAAACTAGATCTTTGTGAATATTTACACAGTGTGTCATCAGTTCTCTTTGCTTACCTCAAATAGAAAAAAGAGGGATTAAGTAAGAAACATACACAGGTAATCCTGAAACCCTGAACCAGTCCAATGCAGCAGCTGCGTCCAAGAGCAGTTAGCTGACGATCATTCATTAAACCATGCAGGCTCATGTTGTTTACATGTAGTCATCAGTGACTGGACTACTACCTTATAATCACAAGAGCCCGGAGTGGTGTTTGAGGACTATAGTGCCACACAAAGGCAAAAGATGGAAACTGTAGTTTTGGTCAAAATTGAGATACTGACCAAAACTCTGTCCGTGGAAAACTGCAGCAACGTATTTGGCTGGACAACAATACTTTAAAGCTGTTTTCTCAGTTTCACGGTTGGCATAGTTGCTGCTCTTTGCCTTTGTTGGGCAGCACAGGCCCCAAAACATTCAAGTATCAATTTTAAACATACAGTATATGAGGATACTTCTTTGAGGGAAGTGGGAATTGATTATGGCTGAAAAGGCTAGTCACAATCTGGCTGCAGTTCTTTCATTTCATTGATGACCAAAACCCTGAGTCCTGCTTTTAGGAAGGGTCTGCTCAGTGATAATCAAGAACTTGACCGATATCATTCTTTAGCAAGTTTCACAAATGACTTCCATTGGTTTTGAAGAAGGACAATCAATGTCTAAGACAGATGAACAGGGAGGAAAGACATGATGGAGACGAGGTCACGTGTTTGCCTGATGGTGGCCAGTCATGCAATCATCCTGCAAGTGAGTTTTATTTCCACCATGTACACCAATTCATTTCTGGGCACTGCATCATATAAGTACATCTTAGACATGAACATGAGCATCTTAGCATTGACATAGCCATGATTCCATTTGAAGTCAGTGCAATTTCATTTCGCACGTACGCTGTGTGAGGCAGCTTTGACTGTGAATGCTTCAAGCCCCACCCAAACTGTGCATCTCTGGGGCCTGATTGATCGGTTGATCCACGATGCTTTAAAGGTTCCATCCACTCAGCGATGCTGTACGTCGAGTTGGTCGTGGCAGAGAGCATTCCAGTCTAGACAGAGCTATACTCAGACTGGACTAGGCCGGAGAGCTCAGAGCTGAGGGGGCTGCTTGGTCAATGCAAGAGATAGTTTCAGCTGTGCTTGTGCAAATTGCCACATGCCAACAATATGCTGTATTCTCCAGTCAAGAAAGACCCTCTCATCCATTCAGCACACCAACCTAGAGGCCAGTCTTAGTGTGCCCTCGAGGAGGGAATAAGTCTTGAACAGACATATATACACCAATGTATACATCTCCCACCTGTCATTCTTAGACCCTCCACACGGGTGAGGAACGGCAGTCATTTTGGGCTTCAGCCTCAAAGAAAACTGCCACTGTCATGGGCTCGGACCTCCACCTCAGCACATGGAGATGGTCACGTTGATGCCCAAGTTGCCGTTGTCAGCGAAAAGGTGGGCAATGGAGGTGTCAAAGACTAGACAGTCACTGTTCATGATTGCTGCGGCCACACCGTCGTGAATGGACCGCGGCGTGGCTTCCCACGTGAGCCGCCGCCGGTTGCCGTTCAGCTCAAGGCGGTAGGCGAAGTTTTCGGCTTGCTTCCGGGTACCTATGAGCAGAACAATAGCGAAGAACTGCTGGTGGCCCTCGTACTTCTCTTGCTTCTCCAGCACCAGCATGAAGTGGTGCCCGAAGCAAGACTGCATCATGACCCAGTCCACGGCCCCTGGCAGGTTGATGTCTGTGGCCAGAAAGACGATGTCCTCTCCCTGCAGCGTGGTGATGGATTTGTGGGCGTGCATGAGGTGAGGCATGACCGCCTCCAGGGAGCCCTGCCATTTGCAAGAGGCTCCAGGGCAGGGGCAGGTGTAAGGGCGGAACTCGCACACCTCTTCGTGCTCCGGCTTCTCGCTGTGGTGTAGCGACAGCAGGCAACCCGCCGAGGCATACTGCAGAGAGAGAGAGAAAATGGATGAGAAAAAGAATGGCATAATCAAATACATGGGGGAGAGCAGCAAGGGAAGAGCGACAGGAGAAGAAAAATAAATGGGACAAGAATGGTACAGTGGGTGTGAGGGAAAGAGGACGATGGAGCAGATGGTATAATTAATGGTGGTAGTGTTGCATGCAGCAGTCGGTGGGATCGGAGCTGATGTGTGGGAAGAGCAGAGGCAGAGACGGGCAGAACAAAAGGGGAACAAAAAAAAAAAAAAAAAAAAACGGAGGCAGCAGAGAAGAGGCGACGAGATAAGGGATTTAGGGAGGGCAGGTGAAGGACATGGGCGACAACAAACGAGGCTCTGAGGGAACTGCTGAAAAGACGGGTCCATAAATTAGTTACAGTGATCAGTGGGTTCAAGTGTGCTATATCCTACACCATACATACAACAGGCCTGCTCATCAGAACTGGGTCATGAAAGGGCAGGACATCCCAGCTCCCTATTCTCCAAGTGTGGGTGACAGAATGAATTGTTGGGGAGTATGAGTGGGATGGAGCAGGTCAATCACTTGAAGATAAATTGCTATGGTGCACAGCAGGGTTCTTTCCTTGATTGTCAGACGAGGAAGACCAGGGAAGGTCAAATATGAATGTTCCCTCTCCTACTGCCTTTTACTGGAAATGCAGACACTGCAAGTCCAAAGCCCGCTCAAGTCACGGTGCATACAGCCATCGACAATTACTGTTCTCACAGGCCTACAGGATTGGACTTCAGCATCGACAAAGGGTGCAAATCCTGCTATAACCTGATAACCAGCTCTTTTCAAGGAATTCCATCAGCTTAGCAGAGCCTCCAAAAAGAGCTGTTGTTGTTCAAGTTATAGTGTTTGTAAGGGTTTAGCACACTTTTATTTAAAATGCGAGTCCAATGGGAGAGCAGGAAAAAGACAGGACAATGACAGTAGATGGGGCTTAGGAAGAAAAAACGGGGCACTGAATAAAGCGGGGAAGCGCTAGACCGTAGGTCAGATTTTAGAGGTCGTTTTAATGAAAAGAGTGATGGGCTTCTATGTCTGTAACACACAAGGCGGTCATCTGTTTTCCTGTATATTATGGAGATGCAACAGAAAGAACGAGGCTTGAGGCAATTCACTTGGCACTACTGTATGGAGGGGGCAGTGACGTACACTACCACTCAAAAGTTTACTTTAGAATTTCATTTCATGCAATTTTCATGCAATTCACAAACAATATTGTCCATTTCACAATTAATGTAAGTGTATCAGATGATTTTTAAAGAATAAAAATGTTTATGTTAAAGCCTATTTTTGTATAGAGGCTTATTTTGCGTATAGTCCTATTATCTATTCTCAGTCCTCTGTCTAAATCTCCTGGTACGGCCGCCAATCCAAGTTAAGGATGTTATTGGACTAATTGGTTGTTAGGACACTCTTGCTCAATTGTGATGCACAGCTGAAAAACATTCTACTAATAAGTGAGTATAAAAGGGAGAACAACATTCTAGGTTAGTTTAGTATCTGAAGCATCAGAAGTTGATGGCTTGCTG
This sequence comes from Megaleporinus macrocephalus, assembly GCA_021613375.1. Lineage (NCBI taxonomy): Eukaryota > Metazoa > Chordata > Actinopteri > Characiformes > Anostomidae > Megaleporinus > Megaleporinus macrocephalus. Next base: position 28,986,032 of record CM038717.1, on the reverse strand, counting down.
ACCGACTCACAATGACCAGAAAGAAACAACTTTCTTTAGAGACCCGTCAGTCCATTGTTGTGCTAAGAAAGGAAGATACTCCATTGAAAACAAGAACATTTCACTGTGATCCCAAACTTTTGAGCGGTAGTGTATGTTATATACAAATTTTTAATGGAAAACAGCATTTGTTATTACGTGTAATAATATTTTACTGGAAATTCGGCACCATTATGCAGTCGTTCTGCCCGTTTTGCCACATTAACTACGCCAATAAAGCAAGACGCTCTGTATCTTGATGGCCAAGGTATGGCATGTTTTGGCCTACTAAACCGCCCCAGAGGGCATGCTTCAATATCTGCCAAATTAATTATTAAACTGATTGACAGGCAGTGACTTCCTAGTAGAGAATTGGTGACTGACAGCTGCTATCCAGCAGAGCAGGAGGTCCCAGAAGCGGCAGCCGCCTCCAAATGCACCATCTAATGTCAAAACCCATCGGTTAAGAAGTCGCTGGGGGACAAAAAGAACCATTCTATCACGTCTCACAGGTGACATATTTGGTATTCCTAATTGACTTTCATTTTCATTAGCACATGGCCCACGTCCAAATGCCCTCAAACAAATCTCTCTAATCCGTTCAGATTTCTCCAATCTGAGCCAAATGATTTGACCGTCAGAGGTGTAAAAGTCATTCTGGGAGCGGCGTCCTCCCCCCGTCAGACGCTTATCCTCTTTATCTTTCTTTTTAATGAGAGAAAGACAGGATTTTGTGCAGTAATCCTACAGGCAGTTGGCTAGCGATAAAGCCCTCTCTTGTGCTTACTGGAGCTGAGGGAAACAGGAGGGGTGTCTGAGATACTACAGCGGAATTGGGTCCAGTATCAGAATAGGGTGCAAGAGGCGGATCACTCCCTGTGGAATGCAGGGGTGTAAAAACGCACCGGTGCATTGTCAGAATGTGGCAATTCAATTACGCTGACTTTCTCGCTTAAAATAAAAATGGGACAGTTTCCAAAACGGCCTACGAGGAAGCCCAGTACTTGTACTTTCCATCCAATACCATCCAGTTTCTTTAAGTTATATCAGGTGATGAAATTTGAAGGGTTTTTTTTCCTCCAAAAAAGCCAAAGGAAATGATAGAGAGTTAATGAAGTTAATTCAACAGCATTTCACTCAGAATAATTCATATTAAAGGAGTAGAAAACAGACAAAACATGAAAATGTCAAGAGACCACACTTTCAGTTAAATAATAGAAAATTACTAAAAAGCCTCAACAACTAAATATCAATGTTCAGTATTCAGTGTGTATATGTTGTTTTTTCTTCTTCTGACTATTTCCTTTTCTCACATATGGTGGTCTTCTTACAGTCTACCACGCCTTGCATGGTTGTTAGGCACCCCATCATTAATCATTATTATTATTATTATTATTATTATTTTTATAAACAAGATTATTTCTGAATGTGTAATCAACAGGGCTGTGTATTAACCAGAACCTTGCAATATAATACAGGGGTTTCAATTTAGTGTACTGTGATTCCAAGAGCTTTTACTGAAAATCTGCTTTTAGCTACAGTGCACCAGCGAGCTGGAACTCACTGCAGGAAACACTAAAGCTCCGCTCGCTGGAGTCATTTTAAACTCTTAATTTTTAACCACCTCCACATGACCTGCAAGTGTTTTATTTAATTTTAGCTAATAGTTTTATGATTTTGATATTCAGTTTGAATTTCCCTTTTACCATTTTTTATCTTTATTTTTATTACTCTTTATTTTTATTATCATTATTATTACTATTATTGTTTCTTTCACTAGTCTGAGTTACTACTATATTTTTATTGATTTTCTTTATTTTGTCTTATTTTTGGTTTTAGTTTCTTATAAATTTTTCATTTGTATTTCTTTTACGATTTACCTTAATTTAGTCATTTTGTAATTATTAAAAAATTAATTTAGTAATTATATTACTTACTTTACATGTTAAGTAGTCATTAAAATTTATTTTTAACCCCTTTTGTTTAAATAAGGGTCTCCCTCAATGTACTCCCGAGTGAAAATAAAGGTTAATTGATACTACAAGTAAGGAAATATATGCCATAGTGTGTGTGTGTGTATATATATATATATATTTATATACATACATACATACACACACACACACACACACACACACACACACACACACAATGGCATATATTTCCTTACTTCTAGTATCAATCAATCAATCAACCTATATTTTATAAATAAACAGCCCACCATATGCACAGATTGCTAATGCTAATGTTAGTGGTGATTGGAAGAGCCTAACGTCTCCCTGAAGACAGATTATAACACTGCTATTCAGCAGTCCGAAATTTAAACAACACATAATAAACCTCAGTCTTCTTGTGTTTTTGACAATAAATACAATATCACAAACCATAATAGTGGCATAATCAAAGTATGATGTTTTCTTACACCCATATTATTATCTTAGTTTACTCAAATCAGGTTGTGGTGAAGTGAGTTCTCGATGAACTGGAGCTGAACTAAATCTAAAGTGTGGTCAGAGATTTACACCTCTGATGGAATAAGTTCTCGAGGAGTGTGCGGGGTGCGCATGCGGAATCTGAACTCTGTTCCCTGCTGTGAACTTGTCGACCCTTCTGCACTGATGAGACCCTGGGGGGCATCTGCGACTCTGCATTTGAAGTCAATAACAACCCAACATGCAAACAGTCTTCACGAGAAGCCAATTAAAAAATAAATATAAAAATAACGAGCCGCACCCCAACCACTAGACTAATCCTGTGACACGCAATCAGAGACAACAAAAGTTGCCAGTGGCTGTAAATTCTCTTGCCCCCGCACCCACCCCCCCAAATCTTTCCGCAGCTCTCTGATTTTAATTAAAACTTCTAATCTGACAGAGTCTGGGGCTCCGGAGGCCTGCTGACACAATAAGTGAAACGCTCCCTTTCTAGTGCACTCTTCTGAGTCTGTGCCAGCCTAACCCTGTGGAGACACACAAAGCCCAGGCCGGGAGCTCGGCTGCTAAATTATTTACACATTTCCGCATTTAAGTTGCAAATCACTTCCCGCGAGTCCGGCCAACGAGGAAAGCCGCGATTGGAGGCCAGGCGTGTTCCTGGACTTCCCCTCTAATCCGTTCGGATGTCTCACTTCAACGAAGGACGATATTCAGAACGCAGCATATGTTCTGTTCTGTTGACGCAGAAGTGTCCTAGACGGAATCAGTACCCCAGTCTAAACTGGTTAGTGTGTCCGCTCAGGGTTTGTCAACATGAGTAGGAAGTTTAAAGTTATTAACAGACGTGCATGTGTAATCAGAGTACAGACAGATCAGATAGGCCTGCTTGTGCCATGGCTGCACTCCTGTATCTTTTTTTTGGACTACCTAGCAAAGCTTAAGAGAAAGAGAGGCTTAACTTTCAGCATCCACCTTAAAACAGTACTGCAAAGTAGTTCACGGTCTTAAATTATTAATTTGGAGCACCAAAAAAAAGCATTTGTGCCCCCAGTATTATCTTTTCCTTGCCACGCAGCTCCGGTGAGAAGGTCTGACAGAGTTCAGTGCAAATCTTTGTACCGCACGTCTATTAAATATGAAACATGAACACAAATCTGGAAATCTTTTTTTTTGGGCTTTGGTTCAATGTCGGGAACATTGCTTAAAGCAGCATGTTGTTTATTTCTCCTCGGTATTCTAGACCATTTGTTGTGTTTCCACAGCGAAATCCCTGATAATAAGCTTGTGGTTATTACCAACATTCTGTTTTTCCACGATGAAGATAAACTGCAGCGGGCTGGGCTGTCAGTCTTTCTCTCTTCAGAAGAGATGGGAGAGCCGGGAGTCGCCATCAAGTGTCAGTGAGGCATCAGCCCCAAATAATGACATGAGAAAATGTGTGTCGGTGAATGAAAGTGGGTGTGTGTGCACGTTTTTTTTTTTGGGCCCCGTGAGACAGAGCCTGGAACAGTCAAGATGCCATCATTACTGTCGCATTTCTCTTTCCCCTCTGCTGCTCCCTCAAGGACAGAGAACTTGAGGAAAATGGAGAGACGCTCCCTAATGTTTCGCTGCAGATGCTGTCATCGTAGCAGTTCCCGAGCAAGCTAGGCTTCTACATGACTCCATCGCTGCTGGGAAATGGAGGTCATAATTAGAAGTGCGATAGTGGTTGGGCGGGGGCGGGGGAGGTGGCTGGAGCTTGTGGATCGCATGACCCAAAATAGGGCATCGTCCATCAGGCAACTGGAATCTGATTTCCCTCTAATCAGTAGCTGCAGCGAAAGTCTAGCCACTTTGGAATCAATAGCAATTCCGCTAAAAGTTTCTGGGCTGAAACGACTCCAGCGAAGGCCGGAGTAATTAGGTTAGAGTGGTTGGATGCCAGTGGAGATGGCACAGAATCACAATCCCAGTCTCTGAATTAAAGTACTCTGGAATTGGATTTCACATATTCTCATAGACGAGGACACAACACTCAACGCAGCTCGAATCACTGATCATTTAACCTGCATAACGTACAGCCTCCTTCAGGATGCTTGAAAGGACACACAAAGCTGTAAGACCATTTAGTTAAAACTCAAAGTAGTAATCAGGAGAAAAAACGTGATACAATATGGTGCTAGCGTGCTGCTGTAGGCCACCCTTAAAGCCTAAAATAACTATTTAAACGTCGAAGGCGTCGGGTTTGATGAGGGTTTTATGTCTTTACACATTCATCCCACACAGCTTGGCTCTAAAAGAAGATTTGTCTGAATGTTTTGGTCTCAAATGCATAATCAACAATCTTTTAAAGACATGTTCTTCACGAATTTTGACTGAGTTCTCTTTGAATACTCTTCATACTTCATTAAGCGTTGTACTCTTCTAAAAGAGAGTACAAATCACGTGTCTAATGCCTTTTGTAGAAATTACAAAGTTGTTCTATGTGGATGGCAATTTCACATCTTATTTGCTTTTGGTAACAGTGCCATATATATACAGCCACTAAATGCATTTGTTAAGTCATTGAGAAAGTCTCTTCATCATAAGCCTATTAAAACTTCGTTTTGAAATCAAACATTCCAGACTTTTTTCTAATTTGGCATTCAGAAAAATTCAGCGGACATAATGCTGGCGCATCCCTAGAAGATATGGCCAAAAAATCTCAATGACACATCATTCCATATCGTGTGCCAATACTAAAAACGATAATATTGTTATAGACAATTATCATAAAAACTATACTAAAGAGCCTGATTTAAGAAAAGTAAATCACTCGTTCTAAGACATTTTGCTCAAACTTATAGCATTAGCATTATTTCTATAGTTTAAAAACTTAATATACGTAATCGGTGTAGAAGGGTAATATCGCAACAATGTAATACCACAAGACAATGCAATACTTGCAATACTTCAAGACAATCTCCACAATATGTTGTGAAACATATGCTGTGATATAATTTACCAACACTACTAACTTCTAACTCTGCTACCTGTTATGCTGCCTTGAACTGTTGCTGGTGAATAGCTAGACTTCTTTCTTCCCATCTAGCATGTAAAAGGCATAGCGAAGTAGCAGCTGTTTAGAGTTTAAGGCTTTGGTGCAGTCTAACAGTATAATCACTTTAGCAAAATCTACCTAAACATTGTACCACCTAAACATTTCAACAATTGTTTACATTTACAGCACCAAAAATACAAACACAAAAAATATGGTGAACAACAACACCACCACCACTGCCACCTGACTGTTGAAACCGTATGATGAAATCCTCTGAGGGACAGCGGCCCCCCAGGGGCGTTACTCACCTTGCTCCCAGGCAGCGGTTTGGTGGGACACACGGGGCGGCTTGTGCTGGCGCCACACACCCCCCGCTGTCGAGGCCAGCTGAGCAGGCAGCGCCACTGAGAGAGTTCCCTCAGGAGCGGGAGGCAGGAGGCCGGGCACAGCATCACCTGACACAAACTCACCAACAACTCCACGCACTGGTGACACCCTCACAAAGAGAGCTCTGACTGGACTGGTCTACTCGACAGCTCTGCTGGGAGTCGATTTCGTAAACACTACAGCGCCAGTCACTCGGAATAGCACGCAGTAAAGACTTGAACCTATATCTCTCTCCCTAAACACATGTGGCAGCCATATAGCTCGGCCGAGGCGAACCACAGGAGCAGCTGCTGTTCACAAAACCAGTCGGAACACTGTGTACTTACTCTCTCTCTCTCTCTCTCTCTCTCTCTCTCCCTCTCTCTCTCTCTCTCTCTCTCTCTCTCTCTCTCTCTCTCTCTCTCTCTCTCTCTCTCTCTCTCTCTCTCTCTCTCTCTCTCTCTCTCTCTCTCTCTCTCTCTCTCTCTCTCTCTCTCTCTAAACAAAGCGTTACCACATGTGCACAAGTCTTATTCAGAAGCACAGTGAGCAATTACTCCTCTCGCTTGGCTCCTTGTTTACGCTGCCTCTGACAAAGATGCATTGTGTCCTGCAAGAAGGAAGCCCGGAGAGGACATTTTTCTCCTCTGCTGCCAAAACACCGGCCACGCGGCCAGTCATTAAAGTGACACGGCTGCCTCGTCCACTCACTCACTCTCTCGCAGGCGCAGATGAGCGCAGTCCGCCACCTAAACAGTCCGCCAGTTCGAATGAAGTGCGGCGAGAAACACTGTCCTACACCAGCCGGTGGCTCTGACCCAATAATTAACACTATTTATAGAACACACACTTCACTGTTCAGCCATGTACGCCATTCACCATTTCCAGCTGTACCGAAAACACTTCAACACCCTCTCTACAGTTCAGTTGTTCCACAGAGCTGAACGCTCTTCGAATGATCATTTGTTAAGCGCCTCTCAATGCAGCAGAACGGGTAAGCTTCATTCGCCTTGAAGAGCTTTTAAAAAATAATAATTAATAAATAAATGCACGTCCTTCTACAAGCGTCCTAATGGAAGAGTCCTGAGATCACTCACGAAAGCACACTGGTTGAAGGACAGAGAGAGCATGAGGAGAGCGGCAGCCTCTGTCTGCACACAAGCGCCTTCCGACACAGCTGGCTGGCGACAACAACAACCTCTGCAGAATAAACACACATTCAGTCATTCGTCCGTTCTCTCCATTATGTGCTCCCTCTCTCTCTCTCCCTCTCTCTCTCTCTCCCTCTCTCTCGCGCTCTCTCTCTTTTCTGTTGCTGCTTGCGCTCCGGAGGGTGACGACTCGGCAGAGAGGCAGAAAAACATTCCGGACTGCAGCACTGGCAGCTCGCTCGCACAAGATGGGAGGGGGTGGAGGGGGAGGAGGAGGAGGGCCTTGTATATGTGTGTGTGTGTGTGTGTGTGTGTCTGTCTCAGCAAGTGGTGCCCCCCCCCGCCTCATTCCTCCTCATGCCCTCCCACCTCTCGCTCTGCTGCAGCTGTTTGGGGACTCAAAGGCAGGACTTCACCCGCAGCCCTTTCATGTGTTTTATCTTTCTTTTTAAATCCCTTCCAGGACTTTGAAGTGGGGCTAAAATATGTGCATGCAGATTTACAGTGTGTGCGTCGCTGAGCGGAGAGAGGGACTATATGTAGTCTCAATGTAAACATTTCATAGTCAGAGTCATAACCTGTCTGCTTCTAACCGTCTCTGTGTGTTCATAACTGTCCCTTAACCAGTACACTGTAAAACCAGGAGCGCTGCACAGAACAGCCATCTAACTCTCTATATAGAACACATTTCGAGATTTCTTCACTACCCAGGTCTCATCTCCTCATTCGAATTTGATTCGAAATCAAATTTGAATTTTCTAATATTTGAATATTCTAACTTATTTGAATTTTAAATGACTTGTTTTCCAAAAAAAGACCATTTCATTTGCACAAACTGCAGTAAACCACAGATTTTGTTAGGAAATGACTTTACCTTAATAATATTAGAGCTGTAAGATACACAATAGACTTAAGTATCCCAATTTTATTCTTTGTGATTTTGTATTGATTCTCAAAAACACAGTATAGATTTTTAATGAATTATTTACTTGCAAATATTAGTGGCAGACGATTTTGCATAGTAATCCGTCTTTAGTCATAAGTAGGGCTGCACCAATTAGTTGATTAATCTAACGACAATTTTTTTAGATTAATGAGAGCGTGTTAGGAATTTGTTATGGATTTATATATATGTGTGAGTAGTAATTTGTTGTCGAAAGAACACAAGGGCCTGTGGAATTGAAGACCCTGCGCTGTGGGGGGCCCAGAAGCACGAGGAAAACGCACGGCCATCCTCGACTTAATGTATTAAAGGGTACCTTAAACACACTAGTGTATAAATGGTTAAAGACTAAAGGTGTATGCTCTGTCTGGACTTTTAGAGGCTTTCTTGACTGTATATTTTGGCAGTCTTGGCAGCTCTGTGTGTTTTAAAGCTCCCGCGGTGTCGAGAACAGTCTTAGGTATCTACACTGGACGATTAAGAAATGGTTAGCAATGACACTTTTGAAACAAACATGTTAGATGTGTTAATCTTAAAATAACCTGCTAAAATCAGAAAAACAAGTAAACAGGTGCTGTCCTGCTGCTGTATTGACAGAGCACTACGGGATGTTTGAGCTTCAGGTACTCGTGTGTAGCAGTTGTACTGTTGTGTTGTGCAGAGTTAACAGAGCACCACACTGTTGTGTTTCTGTGTGAAACACTCCCACAATTTTTGATGCACGTCAGCGAATTTTTAGAGTTGCAGTTTGCACTCCGGATAATCCCATGCTGTCAGTAGGTGCAGCCAACTTTACGACGCATTGGCGCACGTTATGCTAATCAATGTAATTTAATAACAGATTACATTGTTGCCCCGGTTATAAGACTCTTTCACACCAACAGAAAGTAGAATAAGCATGCGTCGCTAACATTACCATTAGCATGTTTTTATACTTAAACAGTTTTCCTAAAATTACATTTTAAAAATTGCTATTTAATACTGCTTACCATGGTACATTGAATCACAACCCCTGCACCATGATAGCTAGCATATTGCCCTATGGTTAACAGTGTGCATATTTGGAACACTGGATTTTCAGAAAAGGTCTGAGATGTGAGGCAGTCGCTCAGCTTATACAATAAGCATACTGCTTCGTTCAGAATGACCAAGTTGCTGTGGGTGATTGCAAATCATTCATTAAAAAGCACTTAAGTTTTCTTGTGGAGTACCACAGGATTCAGTTTTAGGGCCTTTGCTTTTCTCTTTGTCCATGTTACCTCTAGGAGATGCCATGAGGAAACGTGATCCAATTTTCACAGCTATGCTGGAGGTACGCAATTATACATTTTATTTCCTTCACATAATCAAGATACTGCTTACAGGCTTACCAGCTATTTCAGACATATTTCATTAATGTCACAATATTTTCTACAAATAAATCAAGAGGGGGGAAAAGCTGAAATACTGATTCTTGGTACCTACATTTAGAGAAAGCTGCTTTGTGAGAAGCTAGTAAGCTTTGTATACCAAACCTGGAGTGTAATTTTAGACTCTGTTTGATCTCCCATGTAAATGCAGTCACTGAAGTAGCTTTTCATCATTTGAGACATAACGCTAAAGCCCAGCCTTTTCTATCTCAGAGTGACACCGGAAAACTTGGCAGGCATCTGAACCAGATGTATAAAGAGTTTAATAAAAGCTAAAAGCTACCTTACGTTAATATATGAAATTGCAAACACACTGCACAATGTGTAATACCTTGTTTTGCAATGGCTTTGGCCAAAAACCTATTTTAAATCTGTTTATGGTCCCCAAAGTAAAACCGTGCCCTGTAGAGTTGTTATGCTCCTCTACAATTAATTATCCCACATCAAGCCAAATGGGTTTGTTTACATCTCAGTGATTTAATTGTGGAAAATAAAATAAATAAAAAAAACTGGATATTCACCACTATGCTTTCCATACACCACAATAGAAATAGCAGACTCCTAAAACAGTACAGCTAATACTACAGGTTTGGGCACAGTCCTTGTATTCTCTTCCTCCCACTCCTTACAGCTTTCTTCCCCCTTAACTGGCCCCACGTTTGCTCTCCCCATGTCTCTCCTTATCCGTTCTCCGGGCTTTGGAGAATTCCGCCATCATCTCCCATCTCTGTGCCTGCGGGCGAGCCAGACAGATCCAGCGTTCGCTGCCAGAGGTGCCTTTTACCTCACAGATGGACACAGCACCTCCTGCAGCATTCTAAACACCTAGCCCCCCGCAGGCCCAATCTTCAAATACACTCACATTCTTTGAATACGCACTCACTCCTGCTCGAATGAGCCTCATACCTCTTAGCTTACCCGCGGTGGAAAAGGAACGGCTGGCTATTTTTAGCCGCAGAGTTAGACTGGCAGCACAGACAGAGGGTTACAATTAAAGGGGCTACATGGCACTTACACACACCTCCACATTCTTTCTCTCCCTCTCTCTGTCTCTCTCTCTCTCTCTCACACACACACACACACACACACACACACACACACACACACTCACCCACAGTGTGTGGTGGGGGGATACGTCAAGCCAGAGAACCCATGTGTTTCAATTAGGACTCCATAATGAGAGATGAAGGATGCACTGGGGACGAGATTGGGGGGTAAGTGGGGGGAGGAGTTGGGGGTAAAGCGAGGTGCTCGGCTCAAGGTCCACAGAAGCAGGCAAATTTAATTCAAGTGCTGATGCTTGTGGATTTATGGTGCACTAGAGAGAGTGACCCATGCTTCCAGCTCAAATTTAATGGCTCCAGCCCCGAGATTGAGACCGCTCATAATGCCGATCCTGAATCAGCAGAACATAAGGACGGTATGTAGGGCTTTTCATAGGCCGGGAATAACTTACAGCAGGAGTAAACAAACCCTCGCCGGCTGCATTTACGCTCCTTTATCCTCCTACTACTTTAAATTCTAATTACAAGCTACTAATGCGGGACATGTTTCTAAGGGGCTTAGATAAAAGATAATGCACTTGCACAGAAATAGGGGGAGGTCAAATAAGTGATAAGGCCGAAGCTTCCAAATCGGGACTTCAAAAAGATCTATAAACTAGAGAATGTAAAGAGAATAGGACTCTGTCCCCATTAGATAAACAGTACTTAAAGCTTTTATGTTTGAGAGAAAGGAAAAAAAAATAAAAATTAGGCTTTACTCTTGCTTCAAATCTGATAAAAACATCTACAAGTGTTTCAGTCCATCCCTACAGTCACAGTACATATTCTTTTAGAACCACAGCGTTGAGAAGCCCTTACTGAGAAAAGCAAATAGACAAAGACATGAAATAAAGAGTCCAGGATTTAACATCATTATGTGTGTTTAAGATTATTTGGAATGTGATTGTGTTTTTTTTTTTTTTTTACACACACAGTAACCTAGATCTCCTTAAAAATTAGCTGTAATAAAGACAAAGGAACATCTGTCTATCTACATATGTGTCTATCTTTCGATCTAACAGATTATTTTGAAGCCCAGTTATACAAATGACTGCCACTTGTGGTAGGTTTACCTATGCTTACAATAGTATTGCACCCTTGTGCTGCTTGTTAATGTTGGAGTGGAGCTGAAAATTGATACAACACTGCCATCTAGTTTTCACAGGTTTAAACACAACACACAATGATTCACTGTCTGCCAGGAATCTGTGTATCAATACTATTTTTTTTGAGAATCGATACAGTATCACTAAACATAATATCCCAATATTCAATATTTTCTTACACCACTGAGATTATATATTTTGATCCATCATTTCATATAATTATCTTTATGATATATGATAAACACAGAGCTGAAATTACAAAAGCCAAATTCCTAGATTTCGCCCTGACTTTCACAAAAAAAAAAAAAAAAAAAAGCTGACATGTCATGACCTATAATGAACGGGGGTCTTTGTGCTGAGCAGACAAAAAACAGCCACCTAGTTTAAGCCCATCAGTTTGTGAGTCTATTTGCTAGTTTTCAGTACAAAATTTTAATTTCAGAGCCCAGATTCTTATTCAAATTTCCATTTTTCTGGCACATCTGCCATCATTAGCAGACACAGGAGGCCACTTATCTTGACTGACGTGAATGCCAGTTGTTGCTGAGCAGGAAGGGGATAAATGGGGGCAGAAGAATGAACCATAACCATAATAACCACTCACACAATACAGAAAATGCATGAAAATATAATATTTTCATGAATGCCGACTAAAAAACAAAAAGATGATGTAAAGATACTATAAACTAAATTCACTAATTTTCCATAACCAGACCCAAAAAACTCCTGAATTTCCAAATACCATACTATTCCACATTTTCAAAGAACCTTGGAAACCCTATAATAACAGCTTTCCAACTGCAAATGCTTAAAATACAGGCTGCTCTGACTTTTGCACTGTTTTGTTCACTAAAAGCAGTAGTATGCAGTCAATCAGTAATGCTGGCCTTTGATTAAAGAAGAAATCACTAAAATGTTTTGACTGCTCAAGTACGTTTGGGGGGGAAAACTGTCTACATTTTATAACAATGTTTAAAAAAAACCCCAAAAATCTACTTTAACAACTCAACCACCCTCTTCTCTCAAACACAAGCAATACATATTTATTCACAGAGCGTTGATTCACGCGTGCCTTGGCGCTATGGGGCCGATCAACACTTGAAAGCGAGCTAAAGCGTTATCATCCAGCTTCCAGGCGCTGTGACTTCTGCTTGCAACGCACCCCAAAGACCTCATCAACAGAGCAGCCAGATGTCAATCACCCCACCACTCACTAAAAGATGGAGACAGGGATGGGACTGGCAGCCTGCCAACACACACACACACACGCACCTACCTAGAATACTAAGTAAACGTGCACCCACACACACAAAAGTAGTGACAATCATTTTCTTTCTCCTCCTCGTTCTCCATCTCTGACACAGACACCAAAGGCTGTGACTCTCTGCCACGGAAAGCAGCAGAGTGTGTTGGGAGATGAAGGAGTTGAGCTGGAGCAGATTTTCAGGGTGAAAGAGTGTGAAATGTAGATGATAGGGGTGACTATCAGCAAACAGGACAGAATTAGAGGAAAAAACCCACAAGATTCCTCATGCAAGACACACCACTGGAGGGAAATGTGGAAATGCCCACTCTTACAAACTGCCTTAAACCTGTAAGCCTAATGTCTATTCATTACTCTGGTTCATATGGCTGGCAGGCGTGACCGACTGAGAATGTAAAAACACTGTATAAAGCAATACCTCACTGCATTCTACATTTCGCCACAGGCTACAGCCAAATGTAATGCATGTTTGGTTCTTCTACACCAGGGGTCTCAAACACAAATTACATGGGGGCCATTAGCCAGGTGGTCTTCTCCAAGGGGGAGCTAAAAAACGGTAAAAAAAATAAATAAATAAAAAAGATCCAATTATTTTGAATTAATTTCAACTGCAAACAAAAAAAATAGGAGAAGGTGCCCCAGGGTTTTTACAAGAATTAATTTTTAGCTACATAACATATCGCTGCTGTCGAACACAAAACCCTAGTATCTATTTTTGTCATTCATCAGCTTCTGCCATAATTTAATAGTACACTCGCACTTTATATTGTGGGTACAATTTATGATAAACAGACAAAATGAAATGGCCCACAATTACTTAGTCTGATTTTACTGACTTGCATTAGAAATAATACATGTTTTTATCTTTTCCTATATTTATTTTGGGGACGCAAGGTTATGTTCCAACAGCAGTGATATCTATAATAATAATAATGATAATAATAATAATATTATTATTATGTAGGGTGAAGAAAAAATAACTATCCATCAGATTGAAATACTTTGCTGGCAGAATTTAAAGTAAATATTAAAAATATTTGGATCTCTCTAATGAAATAAAGTTGAAATGTTTACATTCTGTATGCATCCTTAAACACGGGTTACGCTTTGGAGCCCTTCCTCAAGCGGATGAACATGGCGCCTGCGAGCGCACTAAGACAGTGTTCAAAGAGCGTCAACGTCTGAAAAGCGCTTGAGAAATTATTTTTAAAGTATTATTGCCCGGTTTATCAATGCACGCACCCCACATATTAGAATTATTTTCTTCCTCCTGATTCAGATTCTTACATAGTGCAGATCTAAGAATAAATTGTAGTCTCAGGGTGGGCCAGTACTTTAGATTCTGAAATTCTAACTAAACTACACTAGGAGTTATTTGCCACAGCGAGTACTACCCTCGCAAAAGGTGGTTAATAATTTCCCAGAAGTTCTTACTAAAAAATAAGGGACCTTTATCTCCACACACAACACTGCCAGACGTACGGTATCTGCGATTAGTCCCCCAGGGTCCACTCACCATCCAAACCCTTTCAAGACGCATAACCTTCCGTCTGAGTGTCAATACCCTCTCTATCCCCCCCACCATCCAAAAAGCGTGGAACATGGTTCAATTGCGCTTCCATCTAACTCCATTGTATGACTAACTGTACCTCGCCGCCCAGGCTGCTCTCATGGGGCCCATTGAGCTCCGGCACCACAATTGTCCCTGCTGCCTGTTCCCAACTGAGCCTTTGCCGCTTCAGCCACCGCTTCTGTAAATGGCCTCTGATTAAAAGGAACCTTTAACTGAACAGGCAGCGGCTGAAGAGAGCAGCTGGTTGGGGACAAGCGAGTCAAAAACAAAAGGAGGAGATAAAGGCAGCGAGAGACAATTGACCTCGGCCATTAATCTAAGCTAGCCTGCTTGCTTTCTGCTCCCCATCCATTGTGGGGTGCAGATTTGTAGACAGTGGATGGAGAAAAGCACCTGGCTAGTTCACAGAGCCAACAGACAACCACAAAACTGTGGGGCCCATTCAAAGATTTATGATTAGTGCTTCGACAGGCCAGATTCTAGACTTTTCTGCTGAATAAGAGAGGGTGGTATACTGACACAGGGTAAAAAAGACTATTCTGAAGCCCAGATATACAAACTGCTGTTACTGTCACTTCTGGCAAAATCCAATGATTGGTAACTAGGGATATATATATATATATATATATATATATATATATATATATATATATATATATATATATATATATATATATGGCCTAATTTGTGGCCAAGAGCCCTTAAAGGTTAATGAGCAGGTAAGTGGCTAAAAAACCTACAGAGGATATAAATTTCACCAATTTTTCCTGCTTCCTGTCACCACCACTGTAAAAAAAATGATCAGTAAGTTTCCCTCCAATGACCCGTTTCCCAAAACTCATTGTTTTTTTTATATAGGATTTGATAACGGAGGCAGAGGCATTATAAACGAGGAGACTGGTCACTAGGGATGTAAAAAAATATTGAAATATCGGGATATTATGTTTGGTGATACTGTATCGATTCTCAAAAACACAGTATCGATACACAGATTCCTGGCAGGCAGTGAATCATTGTGTGTTGTGTTTAAGCCTCTGACCACTAGATGGCAGTGTTGTAATCCATTTTCAGCTCCACTCCAACATTAACAAGCAGCACAAGGGTGCAGTGCTATTGCAAGCATTGACAAACCTGTTCATAAAGTGGTGTGTTTTAATAGTAGGATTTGAAACATCGCAATATATCACTTTGCTTGCAATATGGCAGTATATGACGATATATTGAATCGTGAATTCTGTATCGCGAAACCAATGGTTCGCCAGGTTTTGAAATTTAAACGGAAAAGGTCATAACGGTCAACATAAAGTACATTTAGGGAGAAGTCTTGCCCTCCAAGAGTAAAAGCCAATCAGCTTATTGGTTTGGCCGCAATTGGGGTTTTTGTCTGATTTTACCAGTGATTATAAATATGTTTATAAAGCAGTAATCTGAGCTTCAGTTTCAAGTATTTAAGCCTTTCCTCTTTCAAGGAGATCAAAGTCTGGTCTTGTATGGCTGGACATATCTGCCTGGGGGCTCTGCAAGATGGCTGCCGAGTGAAAAGATTTTGACAGAGGCTGCCTCTTTGGATGAGCTAATGAGTTAACAGAGCTAACCAGTACTACACTGCAGGCTGATTAGAACTCGTCACCACCTTTCAGGTGATACTGTCTCACGAACAGTGATTTCAGTATTTAAATACAGGCAGCTTGAATGGTTACTCAATACTCGAGTACCTGTGTTCATACCAATCGATAACGCACTACCATTACAATTATTCACCAAGCTGCAAGCCATGAATCAGGGATGAGACACAGCAAATTATTAATTATGTAAACTGATATATCCAGTTCTAAACTCTAACTGGCTGAGCCGCATTTAAAGCCACTTGGTGCACATACTTAACTGCGGAATTCTGTATTTAAGCAGATATTAATAAAGATATTAAAAACTGTTCCATGTATGGACTGTCGAACATAGTACTGATAGGTGGGGTAAGGCAAACTAACACTATCCCATTTGACAATGGTACAAACAAACTGACATAATTTAGCATCTACAATGATTTTGAGAGAAAAAAAAATTATATATATATATATATATATATATACACAGACACACACACACACATATTGCAATGTGCACAGAAAAACGTCCAGGTTTTGGTAGTGCCATCATTGATTGGGCCTTAAAAAGTTACAGTGAATCAACAAACGTGACAGCCTCTACACAAGCAAAGAAACTATGGACAAGTTAATGGCTTCAGCTACTCAGACTCTATAGGTCTCCAAAGCCTAATTGCTTCATTACTGCCATTTAACTGGAGCGATTAATTATCCGAGCCCCAGTGCTCTGATCGGATTATTGAAAGTTCACCATCCTTTCCTAGGCTCAGCGGACTGCACCGTCCCATCGTGTCCAGCCCTGGCCCGTGCCCCTTATGTCCATTCATCCGTGATCGTGAATGCGGGGGAGTCATGGCTGCAGGAGCACTGCGCTCGGGGGCGGAGGCATATGCAAAGCAGATGTCACACTGCGGCTATAAATAGGGTGGACGAGGAGGCGACTGCGGCTGCGACTGACTGTGGTCGAGGATCATTGAGCTCATCATCGCTGTTAGCATGAGAGGGAGCTGAAGAACGACGCCTGAGAGGTGCCCACCCTGCACTGCTGAGGCAGGGCTGCGGGTCAGCAGTGTTTTCTACAGGCTACCGCAATCTGCTCGGCTCAGAGTTCCCACAAAGAGCACACCCTTTAGGCGTGATGGCCACATCGCATATTTATAAACATGAAAGTGAATATGATGTGGTCTTGAATGTGGTACGCCTTCTATACAGTGTCTACTGTGAAGTTTTCTGAATAGAGTTGGGCTAGTATGTAAATTGGTAATAACAGAAAGCAGTGATTGGTTACTTCAGTTTGACTGGAATTAAATTGGGAACGGTACAAAAACACAACATGTGAGGGTTTACCTTATGAACTTCAATCTTTTTCTAAATTAACATTCATTGCAAAATAGGTGGCAGCAACTTGTTTCAAAAATCTTGGGACTGAAGAAACTTTTAAATTCCTCCTATCCCACCGTTTTTGGAATGTGTTGTAGACATTCATTTTAGATTGAAGGCATGTTTGCAAAAAAACAACAAAGCTAATAATAAAACAAAATATCTTGTCTTTGTTGATTTTTTCATTCAAAAACTGGTAGAAGTAGATTAAGAAAACCACTGCTTTCAGTTTCTACTTGCCCTTTACCAGCTGTCCCAACATTCTGAAAATGAGTTGGTACATTAGTGCATATTTGTATGTGTTTCAGCATGACTGGTTTTTCTTTCAACAAAGTTCAGCGTCCCACTGTTTTTGAAATGTGTTTTAGAGATCGGTGTAGCATTTCAGAACGGATGTATATATCTTGTCATCTTTTCGTTCAAAAACAGGTCGATTTATAAAATCGCTGTTATAAAATGACCAACTGTCCTAACATTTTGGTGTTTGCAATTCTGAATTGGCACATCTTGGGTTTTAGCCTAATGTACACCTGCACAACTGTTGTTCTTCTGGCGCCTAAGAAGCCTCCTAACTTAGTAAGCTCCATCAGATAATCGAGTATAAGAGACGCACGGATCAGACACATGATTTCAGCTTTAATTGGCTTTTTATTCATATTTCCAATTCCACCAGAAATGGTGAAGCAGTGAACTTGAGCTTCGTAAAAATTCTGATGTCAAACAGAATTTAGCACCCAAAAAAAGGTTCAGAAGCCACATTAGGGTTACCTCAAAATCTAAAATGCTTTTACTTGAGAGGAAAATACCTAAAAAGATCATATAGAAGTGAAGAGTAGTGTGATTACTTAAATATTCAAAGTAATGCCACACTGAGAGAAGCAATGAGCTACATGTGAAGGATGTTTTGGACTAACTACGGGTGCGTCCTACTAGTCAGTTGGTACTAGATTAGACCCAGTAGGTACTACTCGAGCGGCAGAGTAGTGGGCAATTTCAGAAGGAGAGTTTTAGTTTTCACACAATCTCGGACGTACTACGTCCACCATCTTACCAACGTCCTGTGGAGCCTCATTTACTGACATCGTTTTAGATACTTTTTGTGACACTGATCTGTGTTTTTGTCTGAATATGTAGACGAATCAGGAGGAATTTAATATATATTTTTTTTAACCTCAGAAGTAGCTCTAACTTCTGTAGCGCAATTCACTAGCCACAGCTACGTACACACAGCCGACGTACCACTTTTCACAGTTTCTTTCCTCCGCGGCTCTGGGTGAATCATGGGATAGCACAGCGTGCTGCGGTAACATACATACAAATGGCTGCTGATTCAGTAGGTCATACAGGTTCACCTACAGTTCACCTACTACTTGATGACTACTGAGTATTCGGACGTACTAGCCGCGCTCGCTTACTGATCTCGCTACTGAGTCGTAGGCAAGTAGGCGATTTTGGACCTTGAGTGGTTCAAAGAGGCATCAGCATGAAACGGACTTTATTTAATGGGCCTCATTAACCGTGTGTGTTCATTAATTATTAACTATATCCTTGTTTTGTGTAAGCCCCAAAGCTGCATTTTTACTATGCTATAAGTGTAATGATTGTTTAAAGCCCTTTCTAAGTATTTGGGGAAGTTAACTGCTAGCCACCAAGCATTACCTAATTGAGGCCTGTAAGCCCGTATGTGACACAGTACATGCCCATGGCTCATATTTTCCAACTGAAATGCCTCAATACTATGTTTGTGTGATGAATACTTTATGCTGAATAGCTGTGATAATTATTTTATGTGCATTTATATTGTAAATTTCATAGTTAATCAATAGCCAGGTCTTAGCTTCATGGCAGGCCTTTAATTCTGTTTACTCTTTTGTGGACACTGAAGTTGTAATTGTAGTAAGAGGAGCACTCATAGACCAGTACTTAAAATTTATATCTGTTTTATTTGTTCTTTGTAGAAAACCACATACACACTCACATATGTTGATACCTGTACCAGGATAATGTTCACACACAATCCAATCTAAAAAAGGCAAGTTCAAAGTTAAATCCTGAACCTAAACATTCTATTCTTTCTTCTCAACTCACCTGAACATATACTAGTCATCTTGACCCGATCCCTGAAGTGATTGCAACAAAACAGTGCATACAAACCAGTTATAATCCTCATTACACTTATCGATGACCAGAACAGCACAAAAACACTGGCCCATATTTATCAAACGTCTCAGTAAGAGAGAGCAAGACCGCCTCAGCGGTAGCGCATTACATGCAGTCTGCTGGAGAAAAGTTCAGCCTGCATATAATGGAAGCATGAAGCGCAGAGGTGAAACTCAAGAGCAAATAATGGCACTACTGCCCTTTTCCAACAATGGAAAATGGGAAAGGAAGATAAAGGTTATTGAGCCATACATTCCCATATGGTCGGAGTCAATAGCGTGGAGGATCAGACCCTGCCCGCCGTCGCGTTAACATTTTGCTTAGGTAGCTCTTTCTTCCCTTGTTCTCCTGACAGTGGAGGAGGTCAGTCTTTCATTCCAGCGCAGTGCATTGGAACACTTCCCGGCTATATAAGCAAATATGTCAATATGTTAATGGCACCCTTTGTTGCTGCAACCTGTGACTGGCACACATACGCACATGACTGTGGCTGCAGGAGGGTAAGCGAGTCACCCTGTGAGCAAGTCATCTGTGAAATTAATTACGGGCCACTCGCTTGCATTCCTCCAGTGATATGATGGAGGGGGCTGCCTCGATTAGGCAGAGGAGGGCTGGAAAAAAGGGACTTTTGAGGTGGCCCTTGGCTCAGCTCATGTGTGAAAGTGTTGCAGGTTTCTCATTAACGCGCCCGTTTTTTTAATTGACGGGCAGCCTTGGGTGGGTGGGCAGCCTTGTGCATGCTGCGTGCAATTCACGCTGAGACGTAATAGGGCACTTGTGTACGCGAGCATGAACAAGAATAAAACCCTGAACTCGTGCTGTAGGGTGGAATATTGCACTCGAGGCTGCAAGCCATGCGGGCACACGTGCAGCTTTAATTAAATGCCCTAATCAGTACCGGCCTAGGCGGCGAGCGCGGCTTCTCGAGGACTGCGGTCATTAAAATCCGCCAATTAGCTTCGCATCTCTAACACCTCGGGCAGCAACGTTAGCTCACGCCACAACAAACTCGGAGCCCAGCCCCAAAATAGCCTGGCGCATCAAAATAAACGGCCGAGCTTGAGGGGCCTAAGCGTATCCATGTCTAATCTGGTTACGTACACAAGCTGGGCACATGGGAGGGAGGACAGCAGGGCTCTCCGACAGTCCTCCAGCAGTGCCACCCGACTGCCAGCCTTTCTGAACACAAGGGTTCTAACTGGGACATACTGGACCATACAAAACTTCCTCTAACCAGTCTGTGTAACAACTGCTCGTAACCAATCACTCTGATTTGGTTTCATTATGCCTTTTCACAGAACTTCACAGAAAGGCCTTTAGAGCTCCCCCACTCAGAAACTGCACACTCCAATTAAGCCAAGAATTTTATTCTCAGCGGGAGCCGTGGAAACTGTTCACATTAGTTAATGCATGTGCCATTAATGGTTAGATACACCTAATCACTTTCTGAGAATTTAATCACATAGATCAATGTTAATCCTGGTGCTAAATGCACCCTGAGCTGCCTAAAATCCATGTTGTATCTACACCAGAAGCGTTGGCTGGGTATGTAAAGACTCAGCGCTCAGCCCAGTTCATTGAGGTTTTTTCTTTTTTTTTTTCCACCCAAATCAACACATAAAATATGCAGTTTTTACTTTTTGTATTTCATTTCAGCCAGAAAGCACTCCGCACTGTTGACTGTTAAGTCTTGGTGTAAACAAAATCATAAGGTTTAAGGTTTATTTATTTATATAGTGTCTCTTAAAACAGATGCCGTCACAAAGCAGCTTTAAGGAAAAATCCAGGTCTGAACGCCCCACAATCAGCAAGCCAGGGGCGACAGTGGCAAGAGAGAAAACTCTCCCAGATCAAGAGAAAGAAATCTTGAGACGGGAAAAAAAAAAAGAAAATGCTGACGTGTGAAAAACAGTGATGTTTCCCCCACAGTCTACACATCAATCCAATCTCCTCTCGACTGTGGCCGACTATCAGAGAAACAACGCGTCCACTTCTTCTATAGGAAAACTGGCGGATGGCAGGAGTGATGGGAGAAACGAAAAAGAGGTGAAATGCTGAACGTGTCATCATTGTGTCACTTTAGGTATGTAGAGGAAAAGACTCCAGTAGGTCCATCTTAATCTAAACAAACCTATTTTCAAAGGGATGTTTTAGAAAAGACCACCTGCTCTAACAGAAATCAGGAAAAAGGAGTTTGCTATCAGAAATGTACACGACTTCTACTTCGCAGTTTTGTCCAATCACCACGTTATTAAACATGAAAATCCTGTAAGTGTCCATCTTGTTTGCTGGGAAGACATTGACAACGCAGGGACAATCAGAATTTCCTATTAATATACTTTAGTTAAGAACAAGTGCCACAAATAGCCAGATCTTTTACGTGACTGCAGGTGGAACCTGTACCGTGTGCAACACTGCTGTGGACCAGAAACTCAAGTTAACTATTGTCAGTTTTCTATAATTTATAAGGTCCTTTGTTGTTTTTATTGTTGCAAAAAATAAAAAAAATAAAAATAAAAATAAAAATAAAAAAAAACACAAACTGCAATACATTTAGCAATTTTTTGTAAACAAGAAAAAAAAGTATTGTGACTTGAGAAAATAAGTTTGACAGCCTTGTATTTTACTGAGTCTGGCAGAGAAAGGATAACAGCCCCTCAGTTCCAGTGAAGCATAAAGGTAATGTTAGAGCAAACAAAAACATTTCAGACAATTAAATGCTTTCAATTTTATGACAACAGCTTGGGGAAGGTCCAGTCCTGTGCACAAAGAGAGGATCATAAACAACATTGTTTGACAAGTTTGGTGTGGAGAAACTCCAGTGGCCTGCACTGAGCCCTGACCTCAACCCACTGGACACTTTTTGGACAAACTGGAACAATGATTGTGAGCCAGACCTTCTCATCCAACATCACTCGAATCTTGCGGAAAGCCTTTACACACATATACATACATACATACAATCCAAAATAGCATAGAAATGTCTCAAGGACCTTTGTTTGAGATGAGGTTATATATATATATATATATACACACACACACACACACACACACACACACCAACCTCAATTGGTTACAAATCCATAACAAAAAAAATAAAAATAAATTGTTAGATGAATCGATTATGAAATTAATATATATATATATTAGAGACGGAAAGATCGATCTATATACTGATATTTCTCCAATTTAGCCGATCCCGAGAGCTGATCAACGGCGTTAATCAAATTAGCCTAGTTTCCAACTAGCGTTTCGTTGAAACCCCCTCTGGCCTTTTGCGTTGCGTTGCGTCTGTCTGGCAGCTTGTTGCTGTACGTGACACAGACTCATTCAGAGTGTTTTTAAAATCTGTTAAATTAACCGTGTCTCGTTGGGGAACCAAGACAAAAGCATTTAACACTTCTAAACTCATACGGTTTTTAGAGTACACCCGCGGCTTAATACAGTATCAGTAAACAGCAGAGCTAGCACGCGCAGCTAGCACAAAACAAACAACCCAGAACACCAGACACACCAGATCTGACCAGCAACAATTCAAGATCTACATTTAATGATTGCAGTTTTTTGTTTAAATAATAATAATTTTGTTAACAATATTATGCTGTTTCACTTGAGCTTGTTAAAAATGGTAATAAACCAGTTTAGACCATGTTTCATGACTTGCTTGCGCTAATAACTACATGTAGCTCTGCCGTGGCATATAGCTCCGCCCTCTATCAGTATCGGCTATCGGCCGATCGCGTTGAAAGGTGATCGGCAACCGAAATCGGCCTCAAAAACGCTGATCGGTCAATCTTTAATATGTATATATATATATATATATATATATATATATATATATATATATATATATATATATATATACACACACACACATATATATATCTCAAACAAAGGTCCAAAGGTCCTTGAGACATGTGACTCACGTTACTCTTAAACAACACGAGTAAGAGATGATGGCATAAACAATACTTATATTCTTTACTTGAATTTGATTGGTTATTAACAGTTATTCTTGATTTAGTAGAATATTATTTTTAAAATTCCCTGGAATGAGAAGAACATAACATTCATGAAAATGAAGGTCACATCATTCCTGCTCTGCCTCAGATGATGATCATTAGCTGGCCACTGACAAAGAAAGATGCTTCCTCACCCTTAGGCACGTGTGGTAAGACCTGCTATTGCAGGACATTACGCCACAGGGCTTTACCTAAGCTTAAGTCCATCCATATTTAAAACATAAATCCACTGGCAATGCAATTTACCACCTTTAATCAGTGCAGGGTGTCACTGATAAACGTTGCCATTCAGGCAAGCTGATATTTTGGATTCAATGAATTGCACACGTGATATGGCTTTTGTTCGCTTTCATATCCAAACACCTGCTCTCTGCAGGATCACTGCGCACAGAGTCAAATCTAGCCAAGCATATTGTGCGTTTATTACCATTTTTACCACGAGCCCTGTTTCCTAAAGCCGGCAAAGCCACGGCAAGAGCCGAAGCAAGTAAGGAAATGTTTTCCTTTGCAGAAAATTCTGTTTTTCTTGGGACGACTTTTAACCCATCCACAACACAGGTGATTCGTAATTTGTAGGTCAAATCGACCATCAGCAATAGACTAACAATGAAACACAGAAAATTAAAGATGTAATCTTCATGGGGTCTAGGGGTGTAAGAAAATATTGAATATCGGGATATTATGTTTAGTGATACCGTATCGATTCTCAAAAACACAGTATCGATACACAGATTCCTGGCAGACAGTGACTCACTGTTTGTTGTGTTGAAACCTCTGACCACTAGATGGCAGTGTTGTAATCCATTTTCAGCTCCACTCCAACATTAACAAGCAACACAAGGGCGCAATGCTATTGTAAACATTGGCAAACCTGTTCATATAGTGGTGTCACTTTGCTTGCAGTATCACAATATATCGGAAGTTATTGAATCGTGAATGCTGTATCACGATACGTATTGTATCGCCAGGTTTCTTGCCAATACACAGCCCTACTGGAGTCCTTCTAGAAAATAATGCTGAAAGGAATTAACCCAAATAAACACGTACCCATTTTCTGATGTGACTATATCTTGTGCATGCAAAACGGCCTTCTGTAAAGGACACTGGACACTGGACACACTGGAGGTTTCACTTGTGTGTGGTGCTGCAGGAAACAAATTAGCTGTGCTGCTGTTGCCCAGCCAGAGTCATAGTGCTCTTACAGCATACAACACACGCGTCATCAGATATTGAGATCAATACATATTTAAAAGATCAGCAAAGTGTAAGCATCGATCTGATAATGGATCCTTACTAACAACGTTGTTTGAACTGAATTGACATTGTTGAGTGAGACAAAAACGGGTAAATCAACGTCAACCATCACCCAGTAGATTCAACCACAAACGAAAACAGGAGGCGTGCGACACTCTGACTCCGTGAAACCTGCTGACATATCTCTGTCACCGCCAAAGGTCACCAATCTTAAACACATTACACAACTGTTTAACACGTGCAAGTGGAAACCTGGTCAGCTGAAGAGTAAAGTACATTTTCTGCTCATTCCATTTTTTTTCATATCTACACCAAGTTTATCTGTAAAACACAGTGCGTGTCTTGTGCTATCCCTTCCTTTGGTTCAACGCTAAGGTTAATGAAAAACAGAAAGTCTTTTGTGTACCACCTAAATTCCCTCACAGAGATCTTCCACTTAGAATAGCTTGTTGATTGGAGGCACATGGCTATTCCTGGAAGAGCACCTTGTTTTTGCAACAGTGCTCTGATCAGCTATTGGCTGGAAGAACTCTTGAGCCATTTATATACTTAATTCGGTTTAGTCGTGTGCATCAGTCATGTGCATCAAGTATCAGTGCAGCTGACAAATGCTACACAATCATGACTTAGACTAAATATTTTCTCCGTTAGGTGAACATTTCCCTGTGAAACAAACAGAAACGCCAAACAGTTCACGGATGGGACAGCACCACTCCAAACTGTTACACTTTTCTTTCCCTCAGAATTAAACATTAGCCTACATGCCCCAATTACAGCGCTACAGAGGAAAGGAAACACTATCCATAGGACAAGTAGTGATCAGCTTTCAGAGCCTAGAAGTCTACACAACAAGGCTACAACTTTAATGCACCGATAATGCAGCCCCAAAAACACTGTGTGGAATGTCGGTTGGTTGACACCATTGTAATGAATACATATATAGATGTATAGAATACAACAGCACTTCTATCCAGAGCTTTGGTAAATGATTGAGATCTGGCAATCTCCAATAATCTTATCTCATCACTGCCACTTACGTTCAGTAATGTCTGGTTTTATCACCATTTTCCAGTCTATCAACCTCAAATCATCTGTAATACTATTATGAGGGGCTTTGTTCATTTAAACCATGAGCCAGAGAGCTGATGCACTGATCCTAAATCTGTTACTGAAGCCTTTAATTGGCTTAAATGGTGCGGGAGAAAGTGTAAGGACAATCAGCGATGAGATAGTTGGCTCACTTTATGATCCTCATCTCTAACACTTCCCTCTGACCCAAGGACAGCTTACTGGATGCTGACTAAGCTCTGACATTTAAAGAAAGATTCCATATCAAACATGGTTCTTGTTCTTTCCTCAAGGTTTCTGTATTATTTATTTTAATTGCTTACGCTCCTCTTAAGCTTTAATTAACCCTTTGACATGGTGAAACGTTTATTCCAATGTTTTCTGCAATATAATTTGCTTGCCACTTGAAAGTTACGCAATTGGGATATTCTTTTCAGCTGCCCAGAGACAAGCTTATTTTTTTCCCTCCTTGTCCACTAACTGTTTGAAGGTATATCCTTCACCTGGGCTCACTTGCAAAAGAACTTTAAAAAGGCACTAATAAAAAACAACAATCACATGATTTGCATTTTGATTGTTTCATAAGACTTGATTGCAATTGAGGGAGAGTTTTAATTGAGTTGTAGAATGCTATTTTTTATGCATAGCATTTGTTTCATGTTAGTTTCAAGAAGGTTTCAAGCAACTAAAATGAAAGCTTCAGTGTCAGTCACAATAATCAGACTGGCTTGATATTGTTCTTTTAAGACAGATACATATAAATGATAAGACTTTCCAGGAATTCTAGTGGCCAATTTAACTGTCTGGTCTTTCACTGATTTACAAATACACTGACTTGACTCACTTGTCACCAAGGCTCGTAGGGCAGTCTAATTCTGTCATTCATCTAGGCTTCACGTTTCAGCAGCCTTTCCTTGTAAACTTACAAGGTTTTTGATTTCACTAGACAAACAAATTAAAAAAGCTGAAGTGGGTTGAGCTGAAGTGGCCTCTTATTGGCACTTGTTTATGTGCCTACTGTTGCTTCATCGGACGTCAGACAACGTAGGTCCAAAGTTTGTGAGACTGCGCGCCACTGGGGCAGATTCTGGAGATTTGCAAAGGGTGTAGATTAAAACGTTTCTTCGAAAGTCAAAGCGAATGGGTGGGGCTAATGTGAATATCGCCACCGTCCAAGAAAAAACAAGTATCTCTGAAATGGAAACTTTACAGGAGAGGCCAAAATCTCTTTTCTTTTTTTAATGTAAGTCAATGGAACCAGATTTTTTTTCCATGCTATTTTGGAGCATTTCTGTTGGTCCATTCATCATGAAATCTTCACACAATGTAAACTGTGATGTAGAAAAATAAAAATTCACTAAACATGTTTTTCATTGGACAGCGACAATATGCATGTCATTCCCACTTGGTGGGAGTCACTGCACCCAGTGAGTGGCAGTATTAGCATTCCCTGTGAATGACATGACTGGAAATCTAAAACTGGAAAGAACTCTTGTGCAATAAACTGAACAAACAGACAAAGCAAGAATTCAGAGCTCTCTTTTTACAGAAGACCGAAACCTAGAGAAAGGCTAAGGATCACGTGAGGCTGAATTAAGCCTCCTATTCAAAAGCTTCTTGCTTAAATCTTCCAGCTCTGGTGCCTCAGGTGAGAATGGAACTACTGCACTATATAAGGTGGAACAGGAAACTCCAAACAACAAGCTGGCAAATAGGAGGCTGATTTCAGCTTCATACAGATTGATGCAAAAACAACTGGATAACAAACCAGCCTCATATTTGAATTATATACATGCTGTGTAACTGTAAGGTTTTTGTGAGTATCCACAATAATGAGAACTACATTCTACAAACAAATGGGGGGCAAGTTTATACAGCGTTAGCTAAAACCAACCCAATTATCCTTATACAGAGAAACTCCACACCACAGACAGCTAATGAGAATTGGAAGTTATACCAGGAACACAGAAATAGAAAAGATCATGACAAACACAAGAATATACACTGTAAGTAGATACATCTAGTAAAAGCAGCCTTGTTGCAGAATGTTTTGCTACTCAATCCGAATGAGGGGGGCGTATTATAGTGGGACAGGGACATTCATATATTGTTTTTGTCATTAAAGCAGTTTCTCAGGCTGTTTTATATGGAATAGAAACTAAAGACTTTACCAATGTTTACATTCTACATTACACTCTTATACCAGAAAAGAAACAAACACATCTCATTTAAAAGAACTAGTACAGGGGGGCTCCTTTTTTTAGAACTGCTACGAATACACAATAGGTGGTGTAAGACTAGTGCAGAACAAGCTTTTTCCACTTCAGAGCATGCCCCACTGTCAGACATGCAAACACCTGTAGCATGAAGTTCAGCTAATGGACTCACACTTCCTCAACTCCTCCCAGCTCACCGCGCTCCTGTCGCGAGGGCGTCGTCAAACCAAATTAAACAGTGAGGTATAATAAATAAGCCAATAACAACAACAACAACAACAACAAAGGAAGATGACACTGGCACGATGTGTTCCAGACGTCTGTGAGTGTCCACAGTCTAAGGTGGGAGAACACTAACGTGTGTCCGCGGAACTTTCGCTTTGCCTCATGAAGTAACTCGCTAAGCTAACGTTCACTGACTGACAGGCTTCGCCCCCGAGAGCTCCTCACTTCTCTTACCTTACAAGGAAAAGGCAGCGTGGAGGCGACTTTTTCCATCGCTAGGTTCCTGATGCTCGGCGTGAGAGGGCCACGGCAGGTCGGGCAGCAGCTCAGCTTCTGGCGGCACTGGTTACACACCAGGTGCCCGGCCTGGCACTGCAGAATCGGAGGCAGCACATAGTCGAAACACACCGGGCACTCGAACAACGCCGTCAGCTCGGCCGACTGTCCCGGCAGAGCGGCGGCCGCTGCGGCGGCGGTGGGTAAGGCCACGGCGGCCGCTGGCACTGAACTGGAGCCAGAGATCGATCCCGAAACCCCGGCCGCCGCCGCCGCGGCTGCTGCTGCCGCTGCTGCGGCGGCCGCAGCGGCTGCAGCAGCCGCGGCTGCCGCTCCTCCGCCTCCTCCTCCAGAGCCGCCGTGTTTATTTCCTCCTCCTGCTTTACCGGCTCCCAGTCCTCCGCCCGCACCACCCGCTGAGGACGGACGGCTCATGGCGAAGGGTTTAAAGAGTATATGTTAAAGCCACGTCTGGTCTGGAGCGCTCAGTCACTCACACATACACACATACTCACACCGGCAGCTCGTAATACGTACATATACGTACACACACACACACCCGCGGATACAACATGGCCGCCACAGTTTGAGAGAGCACAGCGAAACCATTGGCTGCGAGCGCTGTGATTGACAGCTGTCTCCGCCAATGGGGAGGCGGATCGAGTTGCTTATGTAATGGCTGTGTATTTACACGCCTGGGATTTGTAGTAAGTGAGCGAGTGAAAGTGAGCGGATCAGTGTCTAATCAGTGTGACAGCAGCGGGCTGCTGAAAGTTCACCACAAAGAGCAGGAGCAGAGCAGCAGTTCTGTATTGTAGGAGAAAAGATAGGGGCTGAGCGGTCTGAACGATCCGAGCGTTTATTTCTTTTACCAATACTGTGGCTGCGATATAAACCAGGGGTGGCTCGATACTGCTTTTCATCCCCGATACCGAAACCTTGATTATCTGCTGATACTGATGCCAATCCGATACTGTCCTTATATCATATAATTAATTATATTACTTAATAATTATATATTTCTGACTATAAAATACTTTTATTTACCTCAACTTAAATTATTATACTTTATATATTTTGTATATATTTTTAATTATTTATTTTTTGTTATCTTTATCTACTGGTGAATGGAGGAACAGCAAAGTAAGAATTTCATTGTACAGTGTAACTGTCTGTTCTGCTGTGCATATGACAATGAAACTCTTGAATTCACTTGAATATTAATAATAATATTTATTATACACTTATTATATAATTAATACTGTTATATACCACTGTTGCCACTGTTAATAATATATCTGTTTGGATGCACCAACCCTAACCATCAAGATCAAAGTGTGAAGCAGATTTTCTACTCCCACAGAGGAAGAAATGTTTAGCCCACAATATAACTTGGTTATACAATACTGCTGTTTCTTTCTATTTAAACTTTAATACATACAGAACTTTTACAGAGTATTTATGATTGGTCAGCACCAGTAAACAATTCAAATCAAATTTAAAGTTCAAAAGATTAGTTAAGCATTGACATGATAGTGGGCTAATGGATTATATCAGATTATACTTTTTATTCTTCCAATATTCGATCCAGTGATTTCAGCTAATATAGGACCGATACTGAGTATCATATCAGCGCAGCCCTAATATAAACTGATTTTTTTTCTATGAGTTGGGGTCCAGGCCTGTTTTTTGGCCAAGAAGACCAGCATCTTCTCTTTCTGGGTTTAGGCGTAAACACCTGAATGTACACACCTCAACTCATCCAACTCATCTACCAACATTTCACGAACTCCTTGTCATTAGGTTAAAATGTAAAGCCTCCAATGATCATGTAAAAGTTACAGCACTGTGATGGATATGTTGGTAGTGTTTGGACCACATTATACGTTTACGGAATAACGTGACAGGCCCAAGAAGAAGTCAACGTGATGTTTAGGTCTCAAATGTTCCCAAGGTCGATATTAAACTGACAATAATAGACAGTTCACTCACATCTTCCTTCACAAAGTTTTGACTAAGTTCTCTTTGATTTTTTTCAATACGCCGGAAAACGATAGATTCATCCACTTGTTGGGGGTCTAAAGTAGAACCAACATTATAACTTCTTGCACACATTGCTTCCAGTAACATATTTCCAAATCCCAAATCCTACATGGTGTTTCTTTAAACTTAAGACAGCATTATTGATCATGAAATATATAATGCAATAATTGCAATCCTTGCAATTACATCACAAAGCATTTACTCTAGTTTGTGTCCAGAAGCAAAGTAAAGGGCAGAAGTAAAGTTAGTTCCTGTATTCTACACATCTGCCTCCTACAATCATTTGTTTACATTCAGGATCCAAGACATTAAATGACACAGTTCAGGCCTAAAACCGGCATTTAATGTTTCACTTGCTGTGTTATTGTGTTGTGTAGTATTCTGTCGGGCAGCATTGAACCCCTCAGTCTCATAGAACTCATAACTCTGTATGGTGTTCATGTTTTCAACACGTGTCCCCTCACTATTAAACTCAGTGTGCATTGTACAAATACATCACTCAGTCAATGAGAATGAATTAGTCAACTAGTGCTAAGGCCTGGACTCCAAGTCCCCATCCCAGTTTCACTTTTACTTTTACTTCCACCTTCAAGATATATCAGAAAGGGGGGGGGCATCTCACTACAGACTACTGTGGCACTGCTGCAATTGCAAAGTAAACACATTTAAAATAATATAGTGAAGGGAATTATTTATTTATTTGTTTATTTTGGCCTTAAAGTCACTTAAGTTTCATAAAACATCCATTAGGTTCACCACTATAAGAAAATACTCAATATCAAGTTTTATGTAGGTACTGATTCTCAAAAATAAATTACTGCTAGAAAACCAGCATTGTGAAAACCATGCTATATTTTGATGCTCATATGCTAAACCAGAACAATACCTGCTTAAACCAGCATAGAATTGATGCTGGTCTGTGCTGGGTTGTTTAAAACTGTACTTAGGTATTTAAACTGTACTTAGGTATTTAAAACAGTACTTATACTGACCCGTCCTCATTTCCTCGCTAACAGAAAAATCATAACAATTACAGGTTTCTGCTAGTTTCTGGTGGTATCCAATAGTTTTTAATAGTATTCCATGCTTTCCTGATAGGTTGACATGACTGTGTAAAGGATTCTAATGACTGAACAGGTGTTCTGGGACTGATACCAGATTTATTTATTGTTTCCTGATGGGATCTAAAGGTGTGCTGCAGGAAAGTAGTAACCATTAAATCAATTTCCAATACAAAGCTAATCAGATTACCATCCTAGTGACTTTGTCTAGTTTTCAGCAATATAATATTTATAAGGATAACAGGTGATGTGATAATATTCTGAATTCTGATATAATGTGCCAATCGCAAATCAAATCCCTGATCTTCAGCCTAATATAGAGTTCTTAACTAAAAAAAACAGATGGCTAGAAATAAAAGTACGCGCACAGAAAATATAATATAAAAGAAAATATTCAGGTTTATCTCCCCCTGTTGGTTAACTCCTGAAATGAATCGATTCTTAAGGTGTAAAAGGCCACGATCTGTCAAATAATCAGAAACGGCTCCATTGTTATTTATTCATTCATTTATTTTAAGGTGTTCACAATCATTTTGTAAAGTATCTATGAAACAAAACAACAAAATGGGTTTAGCAACTACATTTTATTTTCATGTACAAAAGTTAGCGACCAAAGGTTGATATCCTACTATTACTGACGTAATCAAAAACAACGTGGTGGCGCTGAATGAAAGCGAAACGCAAAAGTATTATCATATATTTACAAGCCTATCTAGCAATGAGCATCTACACCTCTGATACCAATACGCAGGGTCATAAAGTATCATAGTCGTCATCGTCTTCGTGCTTTCTTTTCAGGGAGCCCGAGTCGCTGGACGAGTTCTGAGACACCATGTTGGTTGTGATGAGGATGTTTTTGGAGCCGATGAGAGAGGGGTTGATGAGGACGTTCTGGACTGTACCCGGAGTAGTTGGGGTTGCTGGAAATGACAAAGGTGGTATTAACTACTTGTATGAAGCACAGGCACAT
The DNA here is from genome assembly GCA_021613375.1 of Megaleporinus macrocephalus. Lineage (NCBI taxonomy): Eukaryota > Metazoa > Chordata > Actinopteri > Characiformes > Anostomidae > Megaleporinus > Megaleporinus macrocephalus. The sequence continues at coordinate 28,953,423 of CM038717.1, read as the reverse complement.
GAAGCTTTCACATTACACAAAACACAGGGTCTCCCACTACGACAAAACACGTCACCCATCGCTATTTAAACTGCCACTGACCTGTCTTGACAGAGGCAGCCTGTGAAGAGGGAATCTGAACCGTGAAGCGCTGGCCTGTCAGTGACACAGGGGTTCCCACTTTAGTGCCCATCGTCTGCACTGAGGGGGTGGCTGAGAAAATAAAGAGAGGGTCACCAACACAGAGTTCAGGAGATAAATCAATACCTAATTATAATGTTGACAATAAACCACCTAATTGTACCAATTGTGGACAGTATTTGTGTATCTATGTTAATTAATGCTTAGTTAAAAAACTTATTTTATCTGATATCAAAGCATAGAAAAAGTTATTTAGATCAATAATACATACCAGTGACACTTATTGAACATTAAAAGCTTTACTGAATGTTGACAAATAAAACCAGTGTTGCTAAAACAGACTTTCTATAGTTCTACTTTCTAACAAATACCTGAAAACTCAATGTAGGTATTATTTAATACTTTAATAAACTTTAATATATATCCAGTTTAAATAATGCAGTTCAAAATATATGCAATAGGTGGCAACAATGATCTGATGGAACAGACAGGCCTTCCTTTTAATCAATGTTTCAATCCATGCCAGCTGCGCTTGACCCATGTTTATTTTTTCTGGTGGTCTAAGTAACATTTAAAATAATAATAATAATCTCTTTACATGTTGTGATCTTGTCGTCCTGCAGCTCCTGCACTGCAATAACTGTGTAGGGAGGAGATGTCACTGGTGCAGTGGTAAAACTTGTTTACAAAAGATTTAAATTTTCACTATAAATTATAAAAGAAAAGGAGAAAAACGAGCTCCAATTTTAGCCTGAAGTCGCTACGTCACGGAGCAGCGATAAAGGCAGTGTGGACTAAACATATGGCGGTACTTGGATAAGATATACTTGCTGCACCCTGAGCTGAGGTGATGTGGATGCCCAGGTTGAAATTAAGACTTAAACAAGTTTCTATACATTTACAATACCTCTTTTAGTTAGGCTTAGGCTTTTGCTGATGAAATGTATTGTAGTTTGTATTTACAAACACCAATATAAAGATCGAATACTCGAGTATTCACTGGAACAGGTAACCAACTCTTACATTACACCTATGCACTACTTTACCCACCATGTTTAAGATGTTCTCCATTCCTGAGGAACACCTTTTCCGATTAAGGAAAACTAAGCACACCTTTACAACTCTTAATAACTGAAGACTGAGGGAAGCATGACTCAGCCAGCGTAATGGTAGGAGGTACAATACAGCACACTTGAGCTTATTCCATTATTAGAATGCCCAGGAGAACTCACCAAGTGTTGGCGTGCTTGGCCGACTGGAAACTGCCCCCACGCTGAGTCGCGGCACTGTTATTCTACCCGCAGATGAGGACACCTACGCAACACCACCAGACAATAGGTCAGAACCATGCCATGAATAAAACTGACTGAACTGTGCATCCTTATTTAATGTGTGTACTTTAACTCTTAAGCAGCTTTGGTGGCCACCAATAGACCAAAGGAGTAAGACAATTAAAACATTCACTGACAAATTATGGGCAAACTTTAACTTGGGACTTTTTTTACAGAAAGAAATCTGTAGTCCCACAATATTTTGAACTAATTTTGTATAATAAACGAAGACAAAGATTGGGAAGATTGGATAACATTCACTTATGCCTACATTGCTGTCAACATACTTTGGTGAGGCTCCCTAAAGTCTATCCTATGAGTGGGACAGGCTGCACTAGTCATAGCATTCAAACGCCTATGCAGCACCTCCATAGGCAGAGGCACAGTCATCAATGAAAATCACTGTGTTGCCAGTGTGGCTCACCACTTATCATCAGAAGAAGACAGGAACTAGCAAAACCTGTCTGTGAGGTCTACATTTTAAATAGCCATACCTTTTTCTGCAGGGACTTGAGTCTGTAATTTGGCGCAGTTAGACAGTAGCGGTCTGGTGGGAGCCGTGGTCCTGCGTAGGGCTTAATCAGGGGAAGAGGGGTTTGATTCTTCTGCCTGGCGACCTCCAGCAGAAACTTAAAGAAAGAAAGAAAACACTGCTTTACCAAAAATGGATTTTACTACATGTTTTTGCAGTAGGTTTACACTGTACATCCACATTTGTAGACAGCACTTGAAATTAGTGAACATTAGTGTACTTTGAGGTGGACCCAATGCTCACTCTGGTGTTCAACTGCACAGAAACCGCTTGTACAATATCTATAGAAAGGCACTGCCAATAGAATGGGCTCCTCTGGAGCAGTCACACATGTTCCCAAGGTCACCATTCTGGATGCTAAGTGTGAGCTAAAGGGGTTTAAGACCCACCGACTTCAGACCGTGGCACTGGAACTGCACTGTCTGGAGTGAAGAAGCATCATCCACCAGGGATGAGTTGGAGCGGAGATCGTGATCCAGAATTGTTCATCCAACATCCAGTACCTGAACTTAGTAATGCTCTTGTGGATGAATGCAATCAAATTCCTATAACAAATGTTCCAGCATCTAGTGTAAAGCCTTCCTAGAAAGGTACAGGCTGTCACTGTAGTCCTACTGATACCACTGATTTCAGAAGTAAGGTTGTGGCAGAGATCTTGGCACAGGAACGAGAGATCTAAAGAATGACTCACATCTCTCGGTGGTGGAGAAGTGAATGACTGATCCATCCTACACTGGATAGCCAACCTTATGTCATCTGCATCAACAGTGGACTTCTTAGCATGGGTGGCATATATTTTGGCATCTTCGATTATAGTTGTGACATATCCTACAAGAAAAGAACACAGCAGCGTTTCAACATTTGCTTTTTTCCTTGTTATAATCAGAGAATATCCCAAAATGCACCGAGGTTTGGATAAACGTATTGTATAAACTGTAGCCATTTGTCAAAGTGGTTTAAATGTGAAACTGCGATGTCTCTACAGTGGTGGTGATTGGAACCAAGGGCTTGCGATGGCCACCCTGTAAATATACACTCTGTGAGCACTTATCAAATCTACATATCAAACTCAAAATAGTTAGATATTGTCGCTGAAAAACATGTTCATCTTCATTTTTGTTGATTTCTACTTTTCTATATCAATTAAATGCATTAGCTGTCCTTTACACTGTGTGAAAGTTTTATGATGAATAGACCAATAGAAATGCTCCAAAATAGCTTGTAAAAAATTCTGGTTCCATTGACTTGCATTAAAAGTAAGGACAGTTTTTGGCCTCTTCTGTAAAGGTTCCATTTTGGAGATACCTGTTTTTCAATGGACAGCAATGATATGTAGAGTTCATCATATATGCAAAAAAAAAAACCCCAAAAAAACCACAAGGTATATTTTACCAACAATAACATTCAGTATAGTAGACTTGCTCCTTAACATGTATATGTGTAAAAGGGCTTCTATATTAATATAGAAAGGTTAGAAATTAAATGTATTAAATTAAGTTTTCATGTGTTGTAAACAGCTTGTATCCTCTGCTTCCTTGTATTTCATATTAAACGTCAGGAAATATATTTCTTTGTTTTTAAATCGGCTCCACTTACAATATAAATACACTTTGTAGCCCTACTATTGCAGACTGTAGTCAATCAGCTTTTCTGCATACTTTGTTAATCCTCTTTTATCCTGTTTCTCAGTGGCCAGGACCCCCACAGGACCTCCACAGTGCAGGTATTATGTGGGTGGCGGATCATTCTCAGCACTGCAGTTGCACTGATGTGGTGGTGGAGGTGTGTTAGTGTGTGTTTTGCACTGATATAAGACACAGCAGTGCTGCTGTAGATTACAAACACTGTGTCCACTCTTGGTCCACCCTGTAGATATAAAGTCTTAATAGCTAATAGACTATGGGTTGCATGTGTTGATCATTCTCTAATCCTTCAAAAGCACCAAGAGGACGCAGCCCACTGAAACTTCTTGGTTGAAAACAGAGGTGTTTAAAAACTCACACAAGCACAACACAAACCACATTAGTGTTACTGCAGTGGCATGAAAGATACACCACCCAAGTAACAACTGTTCCATGGAGGTCCTGGGGGGTTGTGACCTTTGAAGAACATATACGAGATATATAGAGAAAACATGAAGTACAGTCTGTAATTGAGGAATTGCAAAAGGCACCTGGTAGTATGTGGAGCTGATAGAATGGGCAATTAGTGTATATGCAAGAAGGTGGGGGGTCCCGTACGAGTTAATACAATCATTTAAAACAATAATTTGAAAAAAACTTCAGATGCAGTACATGTTTCAGATGTCTAGTTCTCACCACTGTGAACCAATCTGACTTAGTAAACTTCTCTAGAATAGAGTATTTCACAACTTATCACTACAAATTATTTTGTTTACATTTTTAAAAACTTAATTACCCAGAAATGTTGAAAAACACAAGTTATCTGATCGTTAAATTTGTCTTTACAAATTAAAGTTTTTAGAAACTTACTGTATGTGAACTCCAGCATTTGGTTGATGACTCTGGGCTCGTATTCCGTGATTCCCATGTCCTTCAAGATCTGAATCATAACCTGAAATGAGAGAAAACATAACATGAACCAGGTTATAAATCCAAACCCATGAAAGGAAACGTCAAATAATAATAAGAGTGTTAAAGTATTGGGTTGCAAAGACACATCTCACTGTGGTGGAGCAGATATTTCTGCAGACTTCGCTTTTACAGAGAAGTTATTTCATGTAGACTCACAAACCACATCGACAACATCAACACAGACTGAGTGTAAATCTCGGTTCAGACCGTGAGGCAGTCTGAGAGCGCAAAGCTCAACCAGCACCACCATTTCAGTGTCCAGTCGCTAACGCCTCAACCTAAAGGACGCAGAGCTGCTCAGCACTGCTTTAAAGCGTAGAAACTCTGGACTGTGCATTAATAAACCTGTGTTTTGGATGTAAGGAGCTACCTGAGCATCTTTCGGTACGGTTTTCGGAGACGCCATTTTCACAGTCGATGCTTTCTCCCCTCCCACACGTCCTACACTGATGAGGTCACGTCCGCTTACGCAGGGCGCACGCGCCCCCTGTCGGTCACTCTATCAGTAAGCATTTTCCGGTTGTATCGACTGAGATCGCGTCCCAAATAGTTTCCTCTCCTTACTCTCTGCCCTACAAGTTCACAAGGGAGCAAGAGGGAAAACAAGAGATAAGCGTCCCTTGGGAAAAGCTCCTGCAATGAAAGGCTGTTAAATTATTTTAAAACCCTTTTTTTACCTTATATATCTCTTTCTTTTACTGCATTTACTACCTTTATATCTTGCTGTTGTTAATATAGCATTAATATAGCATATAGAATAAAATAAATATATATTTTCCTAAAAAGCCTGAACGTTGCAATGTTAAGGTTCTCCTCCCTTTAATCTTTAACATACAGAATTGAGGAAAATCTAACTCTAGAGATTAGATGCCAGAAGCATGTTTACAGATGTGTGGACGGTAACGTGTTTAATTTCGGCGCTTTGTCTTTAACCAAAGATCATTTTAACAGAAACCAAGATGGTACACGACAATTTAAAAAAAGGAAAGTGGGCCCATTTCCTGTCTACTTACGTCTTGCGTCACCAGCTTCGCTCCGCCCTCGTCTCCCGAGGCAACAGTAGCAGCCTGACAGGGCAGTGGGCTGAACAAACCCGAAACAAACAGTTTTTTTCTTAAAATAGCTTGATTATAAAATATGCATTTATATTAAAAATACACATATGAGGCTTATATTGACGAATATGACTCTCGACTCCTTGGTTTATGTTACAGGATAACATAAACCAAAGGATAAATAAGCCGTGGTGGCTCACGGCTTATTTATTATTTATTATTTTTTTAATATTAGTGTAACAGATTTTTGAGAGATTACTATAAACTCAAAATAGTAAGATGTGTAGATTTCATCATACATGCAAAACAAACAAACAAAAAAACAAGGTATGTTGTAAACAGCTTGCTATCCGCTTGTTTCATTTGCCTCCTTGTTTTTATATTAAACGTCGGGAAATATATTCCCGGGTCACGGTGAAAAAAGGCGGAAGACGGGCATAGGAGTGAACGAGTGAAGGCACCCACTGTGCACTTTTTGGGACGCGGCCTAAATGACCGCTTCAGTGCCTCCAGCAGGACGAGAAGGAGTGTTTGTTTTTAGTGGATGTCTATAAAAATACTGTCTAAGGGGGCGAAGCGGCTCATTTCATGGGAGGCTGAAGCTTAAACAGACAGCTATTTTGGGAGATATCTCTTTAAAGAAAGGAGTCAGCTAACTCGGACGAGTAAACTCCGTTCGCAAAGATCACTGCCAGCATCTGTTTCTGTTCTGATAAGTGTGGAAAATAAGAATAAGCCAGCTAGCTAGCCAGTAGCTAGCGCATCTCGTGAGTTGTTGACTAAGTTGTACCGTGACCAGCGCAGCATTACAGGCTGGTTTTAAATGCGGATGTCTCTGTTATGTGCACATTAGCTGAGTGCTTTACACCGAGACTGCCTGGCTGTCCAAGTGGATTCAGTTTGAGATGGTAGGCTAACTAGCTTGTTAGCTGCGTTGGCAAAACAGGTAGCTAATAGCCGACCACAACAAACATCAGCCTCATCTCTCCACCGATTTACAGGTAAGTGGGAACCTGATTTGGGTATTAACTGCCTGACTTTGTCTTCTGAGTAAAGGTCAGCATGTTGTCTGTTGGCCCGTATTGAGTATAAACATAAAAGAGGACGTGGTTGAAGTTAGCTGCCTATTCTAATTCCCCGGTCCACCTTAACTGATGCCCCGTTTAAGGTGGAACTGGAATTGGAATAAGAAGCTAACTTCAGAAAGCAAGCAGTTAAGCTTTTCCAGTTTTGCGGAAAGGTGCTAACGAGTAGCCTCTGTTGTCTGTTCAATAATATGACAGTTAAGTCAGTTTTAGTGTAGATGGTGTTCTTCCCTTTCCATAAACATGAGTGTGGAAATAAAGTCATGACCAGTATTGTGAAATGCTTGTAATGCCCGTGTATATTTAGCTCCGTAAGATGGACAAGGTGATGTGGTCATTATGTGGAAGGCCGTCTGGACGTTGTCTTCCCGGAATTTTGTTAGGAAATAATCTCATGGTTTTTCTTTTCTCTCATATTCTTAATCATATTCTAATCATAATCATATTCGTAATATTCGTCGTTGAACTGTGTTCTTTGTTAGTTTGTATCGATCGAGTAGGAGGATTACAGAGTCTGTCAAGTGAAGTAGCTCCAACATCGATTTCTCTTCAGCTTTCTTTCAATCAGGACGAGTCTAATATGACGGCTATGCGCGTGGATGCCAAGGTGGTCATGCTGGGAAAGGAGAGTGTGGGCAAGACCAGCCTGGTGGAGAGATACGTTCACCATCGCTTTCTGGTTGGCCCATATCAGAACGTGAGTATGGACCACCTAAACTTCCTATTCCTATTTTTTTTTTTTTTTTTTTTTTACCTGCTCTGAAGCAAAAAGATGGTTCTCTAGTAAAAAGAGTGGTTCTTTTTAGAACCATGAGATTCATCTCAGATTGATGGAGAATGTTTTGTACACGGTCTTGTTTAGACTGCAAGCCCCAATCAGGCTTTTGGCCTGGATTGTTTCCTGATTGTTGATTGTCTGGACAGCAAAAAATCACAAACCACATTTAACAGCAGTAAGAAATGCACATCCAGTCAGATCTTTACAGATGAGTCTCAGTCTGGATCCTCAGCAAGGACTTTAAAATGTCTTTCATCACTCGCAAGATGATAGACGACGATGTCATACCCAGAGTGAGGAAAGTGTTGAGATTCCAAAACGATGCCACTAAGGTCTGAATCTCAGATTGACAGAGTGATTACTTGGAGGGTGAAAAGATGAACCTCTATCTCTCCTGCACTTCTACGTCGGTACTGTAACAACTTATGCAGATGATTTCTGGACACACAAATCCATTTAATCACTAACAAATAATTTTGCAGACTGTCACCGCAAAAGATCTGATTTGAGACACAGATCTGATCTGCCTGGAGTCTGAACGCAGCCTTTGAAAACATCACAACAACTCCAGATCTAGAAAACACCCAGTTTTAAAGCTATCTGTTACATATTCTTGGACTTCAAGCGAAGTACTCTCTGTTGAACTTCTGATTTGTGAAAAAATATATAAATCAAAATGGAACATATATAATCTGTCAAGGCTAAAGGCTAGACAATCTGGACTAACATTAACTCCGACTGTAAGTGACTACACAGTGGCAGAGGAGTGATTTACTGAAAGAAGACTGGATCATTCACGGAAGGCACTTTTACTAGCATGAAGTTCTGCTGTTAACAGATTTAGCCATGAGCATCGTTACTGCTGCTGTTTAACTGTCGACGTGTTCTGTCTACTGACGCACTTGCATGTATCAGCCCGTGTGCATGTCAAGAACTACTCAGTGGGATCGTCCAGGGGTATCGGTATCCCCGAAATTATAAAAGAAATGTGTTCAGCATTGTGATATTTGGGACTTTGGAATAACATTAGGGAGTTTTGCTCGATCCGTTCTGATTTCATATGAACAGAGAACCAGCTGTGGTGCATCCAAAAAAGCCTACTGGTTCAACTTCTCCAAGCTAGAGCTTTGACACTGTCTGAGTACAGACGCAAGCCAGTGTCACAAAAAAAAAATCTAAATCGGTCAGTATGTGGGGCTTTTAATGGATAGTGGGACGTTTACAGGCTTGGTCTGACATCTTCAACACTGAAACAACCGACTGCTCTTCCACTTGAGCATGTACTGTACTGGCTCCAGTCTAGTACCTACTGACCTAGTATGTGATTTCAGGCGCAGCTTTGGTCTTTATAATTAATGCTATAGGCTGACGTGCTAGCTAGTCAATAAGCTTGCAACAATGTGAGACACTGTATTGTTAAAATCTTAATAAACACCAAGTATATTGAATTGAAACGCTTACCAGACTGTTCTGTTTTCTCCCTATAGACTATTGGAGCTGCATTTGTTGCTAAGCCTATCAACGTTGGTGACAAAGTTATTACACTGGGGATATGGGTGAGTGCAGACATGGTTGTTGTTGTTTTTTTTTTTGTTTTGTTTTTTTTTAATAAATCTTCGAAAAACCCAAACATTTTCTTTTCCTCTGTTCAGGACACAGCCGGATCAGAACGATATGAAGCTATGAGTAGAATTTACTACAGAGGAGCCAGAGCTGCCATTGTCTGTTACGGTACAGTTTCTTACTTGTAGTTGCAAACAACAAAAATGTGAGATTTGATTTTATAAAAAACGTTTCCTAGTGATCTAAGAAAAAGTATTGTGTAGCAGCAACAGTATTATAAACACACTTGGTGTGTTTTCGTTTTGATCTGTTTAGTCATTTAGAGCGTGTAGGAAGACATACTGTTATTATCTTTAATGTCATGATGTATTGAACCACTGCTCTTTAGACCTAACAGACAGCAGCAGCTTCTTAAGGGCCAAGTTCTGGGTGAAGGAATTGCAGACTTTTGAAGAGGTACACCAACGAGTTTTCTTCTGTTTTCCAGTCCCGCTGTGCTTTGTGTGCATGTTAAATCCACCACAGTCTGCTCTCTGTAGTCACTGCACCTTTTCTTAATAGCACTGCAAAATCTATTTGTGTGGAACAAAGAATGACCTCATTGAGGCCGACAGGAGTGCACGACAAGTGGACTACCATGACGTACAAGACTTCGCAGACGGTAAATGCTGACTTTAAACATTCAAATTTAAAAATCTTTGAGTTAACGTAATTAGTTGGTTGCTGTTGGCGTTTCAGTGTATGAGATTGAAGCCTTGTTTTGTGTTCTCACCAGAAATAGGAGCACAGCTGTTTGAGACTTCTAGCAAAACAGGAAACAATGTTGGTAAGTAGAACATCAGAACAGATTTTAGGCTATAAATGTGTGTGTGTGTGTGTATATATATATATATATATATATATATATATATATATATATATATATATATATATATATATATATATATATATATATATATAAATAAAATCTTGTAGCTGTCCTAAAACAAGTATCTCCATTTTTTTTGTTAATTTTGAATTTTCTACATCATTTAAACACAGTGATCGTTTACATTGTGTGAAAATTTCATGCTGAATGGACCAATAGAAATGCTCAAAAATAACATGGAAAATATCTGGTTCCATTGACTTACATTCAAATTTAAGTACGTTTTTGCTCTCTTCTGTTGCAATTTTGGAGATACTTGTTTTTCATGGTCGCTGTCCATAAAAAAAACAAAAAAAACCATGTATCTCCATTTTTGTCAATTTTGAGTTCTCTACATCATTTAAACACACTAATTTACATTTACATTGTGTGAACATTTCATGCTGAGCGGACCAAAACAAAATGCTCCAAAATAGCTTGGAAAAAGTTCTGGTTCCATTGACTTAAATTAAAGGTTAAGTATGTTTTTGGTCTCTCCTGTAAAGTTGCAATTTTGGAAATACTTGTTTTTCATTGGACAGCGATGAGATTGTATTGTGTGTGTGTGTGTGTGTGTGTGTGTGTAGTAAAAGCTTAATATTTTACTTTTTGTGAAACAGATGAACTCTTTATGAAGGTAGCAGAGGACTTCAGTAACTCAGCTTTCGAGCTCATGCCAGGTGAGAATCTTAAATACTTTTCAGCTCTGGCAAAATATCCGCTGTATTGCTCCATGTGAGCTCTGTATTTTACGATATGTGCAGAGCATATGGTTGTAAACAGAAGAGTCTTCAAACAAATCACAGCTCTGCCAATAAATACATTTCAGTGTGACTAAAGTGATTTAACCTTGTTAATGAACAAGCTACTGTGTTAATCAGATTTCCGTAACACAGTCCCACAATGCTTGATCATCCTGCTATGTGAACCCTTCTGGTTTCTGCCGTGGCCACCCAATCACGATGGACTCTCCTGATGGGGCTTTTTATTTTTAAGTAAACACTTTATGCAAAGCATGGTGGGGCATAGGAATATGGTGGACTAGTGATGGGCAGTTATGGTTTTGTTATTCCATTTCAGCTGAGGGTTGTGCGAAGACCTCAAAATACAATTTCTCCAATCTGTGTTCTATTTCTTGCAGACGAGAAAGGAGTGGACCTCAGCCAAAAGAAGGACTCTTATTTCTATACCTGTTGCCATAACTAACCCAACATGGGACACTTTTATGTTGCCCTATGTGACCTGGAGAAACTGGACGCCTTCCTTTATTATTTTAAAAACAACTGTTCGGGAGTATGTGGGTGGCTGAGCTGCTTTATGAAACACAATTATTTTCCTGAGACTTGTTGGTAATGAAGACTGGATAAACTAGAAGCTGACACACTTCCCCTTGCTGAAAAAGGAGAGGGGAGAGAACTGGAACCTTAACTGCATGGAAGTGGTCATTACTACTGTTCCTGGACTTTTCCCCACAGCATAACTGCCTTGAGAGATTTTCTTTTAATGACATTCTGTTGCACGTTTCATGGACCGAGACTATCTATGTTTACAAATGGTAAAGGTTGCTTGCCATATCACTACTGTTTGACTCATTTGCTTCTACTATCATTTTACATCAGTAAGCTAAGGTCATAGCCGTTCTTCGATGTGCTGCTTTCTGGCACCTTCAGACACCAGTTTTGTTACTTCTCTTAAAACTGATAAGGTTATGCTTTGGGTTGATGGAGCTGGTTCTAAATAAGTGTGGAACGTGATGTTTGACAGTTTTTTCCTTCATTTTTTTTTGTTCAAACTGGAACAATTACACGACTACAGGCCCAGTTATGAACACTTCTAATTATGTGATAGTTCTCATACAAGTAGCAGTCGGTAAAGGCAATCGCAAGCCTGTCTCATGACGACATAATAGTGTTTGAGAGACATCTCAGTTTGTTTTGGTATGCGCCTTAATGTAAATGTTCTAAAACCGATGCACCTTGTAGTTTCTGAATTTCTGAACTCGAGTCCAGTGGGTTTTACGTTCATTTTGAAATGAGGCAAAACCTGCATTGCATGGAAGCCCCATCTTCTCCAGTTTGAAGTGGCTATGAAGCAGTGCTGGTGTTTTTGCCTTTCTTTTTCTTTTTTTCCTCTATGTACCCAAAACAGCTGATTTACAGCGCTCGTTGAATGTGATGTTCATGTTTACATTGTTATGACAGAAGACAGGAAAAACGGACCCAGGCAGAAAAATCTTGTGATTTAATTTGACTGTGATATGTTATGCATTAGGTTTCTCTGAACTGGGATTCTGTCTTTGTCAGTGTGAAAAGTCGTCTGTGGAGCCTTAATTTGCTTCCAGCATGTATTGTGCCTGTACAGAATACTCACTTTGGGGCTTATACGTAGACAATTCACAACAAGTTCAATATTGTTTGTAGCAACTTGTGTTCAGCTATATATCTGTTTTGCCAGATATCCAAAAGACAAGACCTGTGTCAGACATTTGTGCCAATTGTGTATTTACAGTGTACCATGTACCACCATCATCATCATCATCCCAGTCCTACGAATAACCAGTATGCACTCAACACTCAACTGCAAGTCTTTATGTATCTTAATTATCTTCTGTTGTACCATTATGCCACTCGTGTGTGCTGTAGCTACACAGTACACCCACCACCCAGACTGTCACCTTTATAGAATTCTCTAATACACAATAAGAAGAAAGGAAGCACATACAGGAAGAAGTGGATGAACTAAAGGTGCTCTGAAAAGAGCAAATCTTTCTTTGGGACCTTTCTTAAAATGGAGTGAACAGAGGGTTAGTTTATAAAGCCAGTATTTGTTTAAGTGTTTAAGGGGCCAATCACTCATTTTCAATAATGTCCCAGTTTACTTTACCCTTATATAAATACTAAATACGATATGTGTGGTCATATCAGGTAACCACAGAACAAGTTTACTGCAAACACTGGCTAAAGAATAAAAAAAGAAAAAGTGTTCCACCAAGAATGTGAAACTTTAAATACTGTCATTTATTATGTACAAAGCGCTACAGCACAATTAAATTCTCTCACAAGGCAGCAGATTTTTATTATTATTATTATTATTGTTTGTTTTTTTTTCGTCTTTTGGCTGATACACCACCATGAAGCAGACCAAAAGCAGTACAATGGCAGGTTCTCGGAGGAGTGTAAAAAAAACGTGTCCGTGTACATATGAATACAGTTAAAAACATGTAATGCTTTACAAGTGCAACACGCTAGCTGAGTATGAACTTTGTGCCACATCATTTTTTTTTTTTTTTTGGCGAACCAATCAGTGGGATTCAATGGGAAGAGCGAGCAAACATGCAGAGATTGCAAAATCATATCTGGCTAATCAAATATATATCATCCCGTCTCCAGAATACTGATGCACTGAGTCCCATGTCATCCCAATGGACGATGCAATGAGTTTTATTTGCCTCGTTATTGTTTTCTTTTTATTTGCACTTATGCTATGACGAGTAAAAACCTTCAACGAAATGTCACTCGAAATGATGAACTGTCAAATTTCTTGTACACCAAAACACCTAAAGTCAGCTAGCTGCGGAAACTGCTATGTGGCTTTTGTATAGAGCTTTAATGTACAAATATACACAATAAAACAGTCGTTCACTCCTACTCCTACTTAATGCCAGCCAGTTTATGCGACCTGTAGACACAATATAATACACGTTTCCCAACACTTAGAGATGGCGTCAAGGTATGAATGACCCAGTTTGGACACCTTGTGGATGAAAATCGAGTTTTAAGTCTTACCAGCAGGTGATGCTAAAATCAAGGGTTTCGTATTTGTCAAAAGGTTGTTTTGTTTTTTTTTAGTAGTAGAGCACTGAATCAAAACAGTCTTTTTAGCTTGTGCGCATTAAGTCAAAGGCATAAAGAAAAATGGCGGAAGCAGTACATTGCCGCTCTTGGAACAAGACCTCTCCAAAGTGATAACTTCACAGGAGAAGGAAAGAAAAACATACTTTACTTTTACTCAAGTATTCAATGTAACCAGACTGTTTTCCAAGTCAGTTTAGGAACTTTTCTTTAGTGCAGTCATCATGAAATTTACATACTTTGTATATAAAGGGCATTAAGCATTGAAGCGTTGTCAAATTATGCCAAAAACAAACAAATATTTGTTTTTAAGTGTGAGGTGGATTCAGCAGAACCCTCTGTAACTTAATGTCTTTTAATAGACGCTAAATTCCAGAGCTCTGCCGATGGGCTTACTTTTGTATTAGTGATATTCTAAATATGTAACAATATACATTTTAGGCCTCTTAGTTCCACCGCAGCATTCAGCGAACTGTATAGAATGCGTGACGTCAACTAGATTTAGCGTTTTACAGCCATTTGACAGCCTACAGAGTTATAGTTTTAAAATAAACCCCAAGTGGAAGTCTAAACATGAAAGCAACAGTCTTTAAGTCTTAAAAAATAGGACTTGGTAAGGCAAGACAAACTGGATGGGGCACTGGAATATGTAATAGCGTCAAGTTACCAGAAGCCACTTTCAATGTAGTGTATCAAAAAAGTACAATTTGTTATTAGCCTCATTCCCAGTATGAGCCCAAACTGCATTAGAAGCTGAAAGCACACTTCAAGTGTTTTGGTTGGCGTATCCACAGGCATGTCTGTCTGAATGACCAGGAAAAGGTCTCAGGCATTTCCAGAAGCAGTACAACCACGTTTCGGTGTCTTGAATTTTTATGCTGGGATCGTTCACGTTTATAAGAGCAGCAGAAGCCCTCAATGTCGGAGATTACATTTCATTTTGAGAAGAAAATAAGTGTTATAAATGGGAATATTCGGAGTCATGATTTGCATGATTGTGTGATTTCCTCTAAAAGCGGTTAATCCAGACAGTTTTCAAAACTAATTAGCTATCTAAACTCTCAGCTTCTCATACACTGTCGACTATACAACCGTGCTTACTAAAACTCTGAAGTCTGTGTTTTCTTCAGTATGAAATGACATGTAAACAGATTTGAGATTAGATCAACAAAAACATTGATTGAATCAGCCACTTTAAGATCAACAGGGTCCACTGTCCTTTGCTGCCATTGAGCAGCTTGAACTCCACTAATACCCACCAAACACTGTCTACTGCTGTAGTGAAACAAAAACACTAGAGGTTCACTGAAGTCTGTTAGTGTTAGATTGTACATACCTAGAACCTTCATCTGGACAGTAGAGTGAAGAAGTGAACAGACTCACAGAGATAGGGTAACTTTCCTACCTCTTTTTTCTCGTCTACTGCGAATCGACAATTCACGTGGAGGCGTGTTATTCTTATCTCCTTGTCCTTCAGTTTCCTCCACAGTTTTCCCACCTTCCGATTCCCTCTCCTCTTCTTCCACCAAACCCTCTTCATCTTCCTTATTCTCCCCACAGGAGGATATAGGTGAGTATGTACTGTTAAAAGCTAGGTTGATATCGAGTGATGGACTAGAAGGATCGGAGGATATCATTGGTGTTGAGCTGGGCACAGAGGAGGGACCTGTGGGGGCAAGGAGACAGTTTTGCGAGGGTACGTCGTTGTTAGCTGCCCTTAACAGGGGGAAGGCTTTTTTGGGGTAGGCGGTAGCGTGCTCTGGTGTATACTCCCGAATCTCTCCCGGCTCCAGAGGTTCAGGCCCACACGGGTCGTGCTCGCTGCAGGACAGGCGCCCGTCTAGCTTCGAGATGAAGAGCATGCCATCTCGGTGTTCCATGCAGTAGGAGCTGGGGCACATCTCGCAGAAGGAGGCTGCCTCTTGGCCACAAAGGTCACACTGGTGCCAGGGACACTCCCAACGGCCTGCAAACCATCCACACAAATTCCTGTTTTTAAACACTGAACCTCGGTGCAACGATTTAGCCGGAACGCTGTGTCGTTCCCTCAGATGAGCAACAATGGTCTATACTAGAGATGAACCGATCAGCGTTTTTGAGGCCGATTCCGATCGCCGATCACGTTTCAGTGCACTCGGCCGATAGCCGATACTAAGCGAGGGCTACAAGTAGTTATTAGTGCAGGCAAGTCATGAAACATGGTCGAAACTGGTTTATTACCATTTTTAACGAGCTCATGTGAAACAGCATAATATTTTAAACAAAATTAGCAGTAAATAAAGTAAATCAAACAAATATCTCCAATACAATCATTTAATTTAGACGCTTAATTTAAAACGAAAAAAGCAAATTAAATAAATGCAGTAAAAACTGTCATTAAACGCAGACTCTGTCATTAAATGTAGATCTTGAATTGCTGTTGCTGTTCTGTTCATACCGGTCAGATCTGGTCTGCACTGGGTTATTATCTGTTCTGGGTTGTTTGTTTTGTGCTAGCAGTGCGTGCTTGCTCTGCTGTTTGCTGGTACTCACTGTTTTCAGCCGCGTGCAGTACTGTATCAGATTAGTAGAGTTAAATGTCTTTGTCTTGGTTCCATATTGGACGACATGCTTTCTATCAGCGCATGCTTTTCTCATGACGTCGCTGCTTTAGTCAGTCTGTCGAAAATGAAAGGGTGTGTATTTCCACCTAGTGGTTAAGATAGGAATTGCAGGGAGCTGGCCGGAGGGGGTTCTCCTCTTCCTGGATGAAATGCTAGCTGGAAATACAGAAATTAGGCTCATGTTGAAAGCCTTTGATCGGCTGTCCGGATCAGCTAAATTGGAGAAATATCGGCCGATCATTGAACGCATATTTTGATTGAAAAACGTCCGATACCGATACATAGCCGATCGATCCTTCCATCTCTAGTCTATACATTGGTGTCAACATTTCAAGAGAAAACAGCTAATACAATAAAAATTTGTAGCACATCCAATGTCTTGAAAGAAGCAGAAAGAATACTGACAGCGATACACAAGCACAATGCTACCCCAGCTTCTGCTGCTGTCAAGCCAAGTACATGTTCAACCTAGAATTCAAATCATCAATTTTTTATGTAACAGTCTAAAGTAAATGGTCCAAAAGATCACTTTACTATTATTGAAATTTTATTCTTATTTAAAATAATATTTTGTTTTCTAATTACTTTATAAAAATAACAAATTAAAAGTCAGAAATAACCATTTTTGTGTAAAGGGGTTAATGGCACTTCTGGCATGCAGGATAACTGAAACCCACTCTATACTTTAATACGGACACTGACCTGCAGGTCTCTTGGTCAGGTTAAGGCAGTCTGCATGGTAAACCTTTGGACAGCCTGGCCTCTTGCAAGAAACCATTTGGCCCCCATCTCCACAGCTGAAGCACTCGTCCTCTCGTTCCTTGGTCACTTCCTGCTGTGGTTTGCGTTTCATGTGACCTTTCCTCTTCATCTTACGACCCTTATCATCTGATGGAGGATTATTCTGAGAAACAAAAGGATGTTATGTGATTATGTTCTCATGCCTGATGACAGCCTTCTGAGCAAGGTTGATACCAATATTAAGAACTGCTGTATTACGGCCACTGGTATCTCACTAAATGGTAATACGGTTCTTTTCTTTACCTTTGGCCTCACTCCTAGGAACCCGCTGCAGTTGGGTGCTCCACATTTACACACAGTCTTTCCATTCCCCAGACACTCCAGGTTGTAGTTGAACGTTAGCTCAGTACCTGGCTCAGAGAAAATGTTGATGTATCAATGGCTATTTATCAATCAGTTACTGGAGGTATTCCTACTATTGGTTAAATTAGGTTATAAATAATGTAGGTGTTTCATTAAGTACTTTAAGAACACTCATTGCACTACATTCAGGAGTTCAATTCAGATGCCACTTCTCACCAGCAGAAATGTCCACCAGGGCAAAAAGTCCAACCCGAGTATCTCCACTCACTGTCCATTTCTGGGTCTCACAGTTAGGCTGGCAACTGTGGTTCATAAACCTGGCCTCATTTCCTTTGGGTCCTGCGTCGATAATGCGGTCCTAATAAAAAGTAGGCATATTTAGGTAAGCAACTTGAGTTATGCCATCTTAAAATGCTAAAAGGCAACACCTTTTTATCCATATTATTGGTATTTTATCCACTTCTTTTATTTGATCAAGTCAAAACAGGCTACTTTCCCATCTTAAAGTTCATGTGTGGTTCATATGGAGCGATGGCCAAACAGTACATTTGGAAACTTTACCAATATATCAAAACATTATATAAAAAATAAGATCAAATATTTCATGATCTGAGTTGAAGGTCACCTTGTCCAATGTCAGCATGTAGAAATTCCCGATGTCATTCTCCTGTGCGTGTCTGATCCGGGCGCGGCACTCCTCCTCATCAATCACCTCTCCAACATACTCATTTACAAAATCCCCCTGATGTCAAACAGCAGAAGACTGGTCAAGTTCTTTCCTTGTGTTTAAAGATGCCTTAGCGGCAGGCTGTGGTTGAAGTGAGCTAAAGGTAGGCAGAGAACACCTGAAGCAAGCTGCTTTCAAACTCTGCAGCCAAATAAACTGCAAATATGATTCAAGGGCAGTTACTCGGCTGCATTAGCAACGTTCAGAATGGAATGCGTGTGCAAAGTAACTAGCTGTCTTGCAGCCTCAGAGCAAGGTCAGCACCACACTTTAGAAACTCCCTTATTGCTCTCCAGCGCTGGAAAGCCCCACCGATGCTCACTCTGTCTTAGTCATACTCTTTTCTTTAAAATTTTTTTCTACATTTGTGAAAAGGCAATGTTGTTGTATGTTGTTTTCTCTGACACTATTTCTTTAATTAAATAACGAGCTGTAGCATTTCAGCTATGGAGCTGGGCCATGGCTGCCTGCTATGTGCTATGGATGCACTGCATGACTAGCAGGAGAGAAGCCACCTAGTTATTGATTGAATGTAGATGTTTAGCATCAGTAGTTTTTTTTACCCTCACTTACAAAGACTTGGGATGCCATAGTCTCACAAGGTCAGACATATGGGGACAACCATGAGAATTTTGGGGCAAAATGAAATCAAAGCTCAAAGTTGGGGGTTCTAATCTGTGTCATGAACAGCAAACGTGATATTATCTCCTTGGACTCAAGTAGGTATGGCCCCCCAAAAACTCAAAATGAGCATGCAGATCTGTGCTGTAAGTGTAGCACACATAAAGTATGGTAATAATAAGCATTACCTCTGTTTCATAAGCCAATACCTTCTGCTTTAGAAGTCCTTACTGAGCTAGTGATAAAAGCTGGTGATGGGTTACCGGTGGCCTCTGTAGCTAATAGTTGCATTAATACAGCTGCAATAAATGTGATGTGGAAGAAATTGGAGCTAAACTACTTTATTCCAGATGTTAAAAGTTTTTTTAATTTGGGGTAGGTGTTACAGGGGGTATACTCTTGTTTTCACCACTAATCCAGCACCATCCATCCATCCATCCATCCATTATCTGCTGTTTAATCCCGGTAATCGGGTCACGGGGAGCTGGAGCCAATCCCAGCGTCATCAGGCGAAGGCAGGGTACACCACTGACAGTTCGCCAGTCCATCGCATGGCCAACATTCACTCACGCACTCTCACCTATGGGCAATTTAGAGTGAGCGATCAACCAATCATGCATGTGTTTGGACTGTGGGAGGAAACCAGAGTACCCCAAGGAAACCCACTCAAGCACAAGGAGAACATACACACTCCACACAGAACGACCCGGACCGGGAATCAAATCTGGATCGTCTTGCTGTGAGGCGACAGTGCTAACCACTACACCAACGTGCCGCCATTAGTTATGAGATAACAATGAAATTGTGAGATCACATCTGGCTCGTAAGCTTAGAAGTCAGTCAAACAAAAAAAAATTATACAAACAATTATAACATTTTTACTCTTACTCTTCTGACCACACCCTTACCCGTAATGAAGAATAAAGCATGCTAGTTTTCTGTGGATTTGAGCAATTATGCAGTCATATTTCCTAAGGTTACCTTTTTGATGTCATGACAGCAGCGCAGGCCCCAGCCTCGTGACAGCGTTCTGAAAATCTCCACCTGGGAGTACTCGCGCTTCATAAAACGCTGGTTCTGGCATCGCTCTCCCGCTGGGCACACCTGAGGATGGCATTCGTACAGCAGCATGCGGTTGATGCACTCGGAGTCCATTCCGCACGGGCTCTCGTCGGACGCTTTGCAGTTGCAGCGCGGAATCTCGGACAAGTCAGCCGTGATGATCTGCACTTTACCAATTGGTCGGTTCACCTATGGCATCAGTTAAAAACAGGCCATAAGTGCACGAGTACATGTACTTCTGTCTGGTACTTGACTGTCTAGAAGAGGCTTCTGATTGTGTATTCCACTTCTGTTCAATTGCCATTGTAACTCGAGGGGTTTGGTACCTTAATGTGCTTGTACGGTGGAGGTTTCTTGTCATTTCTCCTGTCCTCCTGAAGCTGCCGAAGTTCCTTCTCTGCCTGCAGTTCCTTGAATCTTACAGCAGCTTCCTCCAAAGCTGGGTAAGCAGAACAATCCTTGAGTTATAGTATGTTAACTACACTTAACACAAAGGCATCAAGTTTTCGTATATGTGTACTGACCAGTACATTTAATTTTCAACAATACCTTTCTTATAAATGGAGTCAACTCCCTTTCCCATTTTTTCTTTACTGTTGGCATCTCCCTCCATGTATGGGAAGACACGAGCCTGATAGGTCCACAGGTAATCATTGGAACCAAAGAAAAGAACTGGGAACTCTCCAACATCATGTCTCATTCGCAGGATATTTTCTGGAACGTTCTTAGGATGGCTAACTTCTGCGGGCCACCATCTGACAGAGAGAGGAACAAAAAGTTCTTTAAAGGAAGACCAACCTAGTACTTACCTAGCATATATCACTTACCTAGCACCAAGCATTTACATTTACACCTAGCACTCTTCCAGCAAGCCATACACACACACACACACACACACACACACACATACACATATATATATATATATATAAAATGTATGTTATTTAAAGCCAGAGATCTAGCTTACATAACTTACATACATAGTTACTGCTTTTGAGATTTACAGTAGTCAGGACAAAATCCTGACTACTGTGTAAAGTACATAAAATAGCAAGCCACTGAAACTATACCATCCAGTTTTCTCCTTCTCTTTCCCTCTCATAGCTGTACACTATTGTAAATACCTGCCTGTGCTTAGGTGGCCAGCTATTCAACAATAATTAACATTCATAAAATGTATCTGCAGTTAAACATTTTTGGAGGTTGCAGTAAATTCTGTTATTATTCCTCAAGTCCCCCACTAGCCTAATTTGAAGGGAAAACAGGCAACTTCACATTATATATTTGAGAATAGTATAGAAGAACAAGTAGAAGAAAGTAAAATAATACTGTAACAAGAAAAATTGACAGTAATTTACACCGAAGGCAAATACAAACCACTGCTTGTTACTAACTGTCTAGCTAACTGCTCTCTGAGTTGAAATTTTCCATGTGTGTTGTAAAAACCTATTCCCCAATGACCATTAACACCACTGAATGGAAGTTCACTGAAAATGCATATCAACAAAGAAAAGCAGCAAGCCAAATATTTGAAAACAGGCCTGGAGGTTTGTCTCTGCTGACCTATAGCGACCCACTTTAACCCACACCACCTCCTTGTAGTGTGGTTTCCGGCCAGCACGACAGTCGTTGCAAAACCAGCTGCCCTCTGGCATCTCAATGTTAAGACACTCACGATGGAAAGCTGCAGGACACGATTCGCAACAAAGCAGGCTCCCTCCTGCCAATACACAGAACACACAACATTAACCAGCAGTCACACGGTAGTCTCAATGCAGACACAACCAAATCTCTAAAGAGACCTGAGACTGTTCAGCTGTGGAATTAGAAATGGTTTACCTAAAGACTACAACTAAGTTTGCCATAAGGATCGACAGTAAACAGCTCTGAAACTAACGAAGCAATAACCAACAAAACGAACCTTCTGAGCAAACAAAGCACCAGCTCACGTTGACATGTTCATGATTGCGACAACCCTTGCGTGGAACAAAGTGGTTCGGACACAGGATGCTATTGTTGGCTAAAATAACACTTCCAGCAGGTATACAATAATCCGTAGCGTGGTAGGCTATGGGGCATCTAACACAGCGGGTCAGTCGGCCTGTACAGAAAAGAAACGACATAAACATGGTACGTTTCAAACCGCACTCACAAAATGCCATCAATTAGCAGATCCTTCTCCGTATGCCTAGTAAATGGTGATTATTACATTATTAATTACACACTTTCTAGCAATAATAGTAACTTACTGGGATCGCAAAACACTAAATATACTTTTACAAGTTCAAAAGTTTGGAATCAAATAAAACCAAGCTGTTTGCAAATAAAGACAAATTGCAGATCTGTACAAAGATCAGTCCTAACATTTAAACCATCACCTTGTTTCTACAATATATGGGCAATGATCATATGGGTGATTTCTTAATATACTTTGTTATCCCACCTTTACCCTGTTCTTATATGGCCAGGACCCTCACAAGATCAAAACAGAGCAGGTATGATTTGTGTGGTTGCTGACTGTTTTATGATAGGTGTTAGTTTTACTGTGTAAAAGTTCACTAACAGTTTGGTTAATACTCTTATCAGTGGATGCTGTCCTTTACAAATAAATCAGTTAACACTTTTAGAATTACTCCACATTCAACTCCTAATTTCACGATAATCAATAGAAATATGTTTAGAATTACTTTTTGATGCTAATATCTTATGGCCTTTACAATGGAGGACTGGTTCCAAAGCGCAATGGTATCTTAATACTACCATATGATGATTTTTAGAGTTATTTTAAGAAACTCTGAGAAAACAGATTTTTGTTCAATCAAGTTTGCATTCACGGAAATTCTGAAGGAAGAAAATGAATGGTTTAAAACATTACATGCTTTGTTGTAACACATTCTCTTATTAATGCAGAGAAAAAAACTAGTCTTGCTCACATCCAATCATTTTTCTTTGCATCTGAGTGGTGACAAGTTTTTAAAAATGATCGAAAAACAGTAAAATTATCAAAAAAATAACCAGGATTACTGAGAACATATTTTTGAGAGTATGTAACATAAACCGTCATCCTAACACCAAAGTAAAAGTTAGTAAAAGTTTACTTCAAACACCATTGAAAGAAAAAGTATTTCTGCCTAGCGTTGTTTTCCATCAGCTTAAAGAAGACACACTCAGAGTGCTGTTATAAAACAGCTGTTGGATATTAAAGAACATTGTTGTTATAGTCAGCAACGTCAAATTTCTTCAGCACATTGTGTGTAATAAATAAATAATAATAAAGTCGGTGGCTTATGAAACCTATATTTTTGAGTATGCAGCTCAAAAGCATTAAGAAGTATGTAGCAGTCCAGTGTATTGTATTGTAAGCAAGTGCAAGAAAACTGAACATGAATGAAATTTAGTAAAGAAATATACTTAACATATATCAGAAATTACACATATATTTTTTATTAGCTATATGACAATGTGGTAAATGACAGACCATATCCGCACCTCTAATAACCAGTGATAATAAACGTTCCCTTTTATCCCTTTTATTATGTTTTTTCGTGTTGTTAACTCTCCTATTAATATGAGTCGGATACATACCTTTCGAGATAGAAGGGTTGCTTGGATTGGTGATGAAGCAGGCGAGACAAGCATGGAGTGAGCAGCGGAAGCCTCGGTTTAAAGGCACAGTCGGCGCGTGGCTAGCTATACACTCCCCGTGGTAGAACTTTCCACAAAGAGGGATGATGCACCGCCTCACATCGTCACCAAGCTTCTTGCACGCAAAACATTCATGTATACCTGTGAGGTTGAAACACATAACTTCAGTTTCAGTGTGAGGGACATAAAGGTAAAGTTGGATGACTGGTTGATGGGTGTCTCTGTGAGGTTGGCAACTAAGCAAGAATGCCCACCGGAAGTGCACTGCTGACACAAAAACTTCCCCGTGGGAGGCTCAGTCAGGCCGACACACTGCAGGTGGAACGCACCGCAGCAATGGCCTTCACACGAAAGCAGCTCTCCCTGCTTCTCACACACCTTCCCAAGCACACATACACACACAGGTCAGATCATGAAAATCATTTACACATATATTCAAAATCTGGCAAATTGTTGTTTCGCAAACTTGTTTTACTGACAAAATCATCAGCTTTGTTTATTTTTAAGATCAGTTTGATAACTCACCTGACAAACATTGTCCCTCTGTAAGGCTCCGCCACCTTTCTCCACTGAGAGTTTCTTATTGGGCGAGTCTCCTGCGTCACATTCATCTCTCTTCTCAGAATTAAGGGAGTGATCACAATTGGGGGCAATTGTCTAAGGTGGAAAAAGTTTTAAATTAGTCATTTATTTCATGATCATAACTGTCCCTGTCAATTATCCACATTTTAAAGTTTATAAGCTGTAGAGAACTATACTGACCTCAGGTTCCAGAGTGTCTTTGCCATCCCCAGCAGGCTCTGGGCTAACTGTCTCAGGAGTGATAGAGGTTATAACTACCTCCTTCTCCTTTTCTGTGCTCCCTGACACGGTTACTTCAGGAGCGAGCAGGGCAGGCTGCTTGTTTTTATTTTTTGATTGGCCAAAACCTTTGTTGGGAACAAGGTAAATATTAATAATAGGTATTATTTAATAATGAGATCTAACTGAGTAAAAAAAGGATTAGACATTTTGGTTTATATTTGATCA
This sequence comes from Megaleporinus macrocephalus, assembly GCA_021613375.1. Taxonomy (NCBI): domain Eukaryota; kingdom Metazoa; phylum Chordata; class Actinopteri; order Characiformes; family Anostomidae; genus Megaleporinus; species Megaleporinus macrocephalus. Next base: position 28,928,816 of record CM038717.1, on the reverse strand, counting down.
ATAATTAAAATTCATATTTGATGGACGTGTTTATTGTTTACAGAAACACAGAATGTTTAGGTGATGCGGGGGTACTATGCTAAAATATCATTTAATTCATTTAACTTTTTATTTTTAATCCTATGACAAATTATATTTCTCTGTAAAGCTAATCCACGTAGATGTACTCTCAAATTCTCCATCAGTAGTAGCAGTTCATCGGTCCACAATTCACATATTGGTCCACAATTCACATATTGGTCCACTGCTAATTCATATTTACAAAAAAAAATTGGTTGTGTTTTCATAACTCAGTTCTTCAGAATAACACAGCATACAATTCTGGACACTACATTTAACTGTAGCTGTAGAAATGTAGAAAATAAACAAGGATAGCATTGCTCAATCCTTTATACTGGTACTAGTTTAGCATTAGGCTGAAGACTTTCTCATTCTAAGGTCTGCGGGCCAGAAGTGACTAAGGAAATTCCCCTAATTATGTTGTCATGAATGATTCTTTTTCTGTTAAGTTAAAAAATATGGTCTCAGAGAGCTTAACAAAGTAATTTCTGACATTAACGTTAAGGCATTGACAAACCTGAATTAGCAGCATGTCCTGGAGAACTGTTTCTGTGAGACTTCACCTATAAAAGATTGTTGCATTTATTTGATATGTATGTAATCTTACAAAATTAACTGTGATGTGAATATCATAGCAAAGAAAGGAATGAAGCAGTAAGTAAGCTTATGGAACTAAAAAACAAATCCATTAAAACTTTTAAATATTTCCAGATATAAGAGACATTACACAAGTACCTTCTTTTTTGGCATTAGAATCGGTTCCGCCTCAATTGAGCTTTCTAGAATCTTCTTAGTAGGCTTCCTTTGCCTCTTTGTACTTAGACAGGTGCCATTACCTAAAAAACATCGCAGAATCTTTTGTGTTATAACTTAAGAGCATTATTTAACTTCACAGTGACATGACATTTTAAAGAATTTGAACATATTTTTTAAATCATGAATCATAAACTGCACAGACTATCTAAAAGCAATGGGTACAAGTGTTGACAACAATTTTTTATATAAATCAAATTGATTCTTTCCATCTTTGTTTGACATGTCTTTACAAAACTATGGAAACCTATACTTATGCATGAAACCCCCAAAGTATTGAAAATTAATTGAAAAAGAACATTGCGCCCTATTGGTTTCATTGTTGACCATTAACGTAAACGTAACATTAACAATTACTCACCAGCGGCTGAACAATCGTGAACTGGAAGATGTTCCTTAAAGCAGTTTTCTCCATATGGAAAGGGGACTGTTTCTGGAGGCGGAGTTAGCGTGTCTACAGCCATGACCTGACCCTCTTGACATGACGTATTCTCTATAGGAGGAGGCGTCTTAGACCTCTCTTCTGGTGGAGGGGTCTGAATTTCAGGCAGGGAATTCAAAACACTTTGGACTGGTTCTTGATGCTCCAGCGTTCCTGACAGTTTCTCATTCGTTTCACTGCAAGTGTTTTTTATAACCTGAAAAGAGCCATTGAAAAAATGATACATCAAAAATACTTCATTCGCTGTACGGCTCAGATATACGGATGTTTTCAGATGGCCTAGAAGAATTACCTTCTGCAAAGATTCAGGTTTCTTTTTCGCTTTCTTCTTTGTGGAAAATATCTGATCGTATTCCTCTGTCCACTCTATAAGTCTTTTGCTAGGCTTTCTGATACGTTTGCGATCTGTGAATACTATGAATTCAGAGACATTATAAACAGGCAATACAATCTAAAGTAACACATCGTCCTCTAAAAGGTACTTAATGACGTTGCTGTTTAATACCAAACATCTTACCTGTGGAGAAACTAGAAACTTCCTGGCTACAGGGAGATACGTCTGCTGTACTGAAGTCCATTTCTTTCCTCGATGTGGACAAATTTGAATCTTCTGCATTAGATATCAGAACACTTTTCTGTTCTGAAGGCAATATCTGTGGTTGGTTCTGTCTCTGGTCACTTCTGACTTCTGAGTGCACTAGCTTTTCATTATCCTGCTCAAATTTTTGCCAGCGTTTTTTAGGTACACTGCCAAAGAAACTGTTCTCAGGGTCCTCTGTGGGGACAAGACACCCTGGGGTCTTCATGTCATGTGAGTTGCATACAGGTTTTGGGAGCTCAGAAGGCACATCAGTATTAATAAGGTTCTTCTTGTTCACCACAGGTTGACTTTTTTTACCAGGTCTTCGAATGCATTTTGGTACACTACATACTGTTTGATGGTCCTGATCTAGGCAGCTGTCGGTCGCTCCATTCTGAGGGATGTTCGTAACCACGTTTGGACCAGTTTTAATTTTTGTTTTATTATGTTTGGGTTTAAAACCAGGTCTGCCCTTTTCAGACTTTTGGGGACCTATTGAGGAGCTGGGGTCATTATTTTTAACATGGCCAAGATCGTTCTTTACAACCTCATCTGGAATCAGGGATGGCTCCTCTTTGATGAGAACATCTGTAGGTAAAGGTTCCACAACCAAAGGTCTGCCATCTTTTTCTCGGCTATCGTGTATATCCTTCAGCAACATCAGAAACGTACTAAATTTATAGTTAGCATCTGGTCGAAATGTTACAGGCTTGTCGTTATTTTCACTTTCCAGTGACCTGAAGGTTATTTCCTTCATGTCTTCATAATCTTGCATATTAAAAAGCAATGGAGAGGGAGTTGAACTATTTGACACATCGGACACATTAGTCTCTTGTTTGAATTCGGGTTCAGGAGATATCAAACAACCTTCATCCTCAGATTTCACCAAACCATCATCGTCTGAGGAAACGGTGGAAATTTCATTTGTTTTTGATAGTATTTTCGGTGAAGAACAAGTTGACTTTCCATTTTTCTTTTCAGGAGATGTATATCTGGAAACGCTTTTTCCTATTTCACCATTTTGCTCCTGGGCTTGGTCAGACAGCAGCTTCTTCTCCAGCTCAGCTTCTTCCATTGCTCTTAGTGCTCTGGTCATCAGGCGACTGCTAGCTGGAAGACTCGCAACTCTTCTGTCCAGGGCTTTTTTAGCTTCTGTAGATAAGTGTTCGAGTCCTACAACTTGACTTTCTCTGGGCTTCATGCTTGGTGTATCTGGCATCTTAATCTTACAAGACACCTTACCAAAAGAGCAATTAACAGCTTTAATTCCTGTCCGACTGAATACTCCACTGGCTTGGCCTTTTCCTGCTTTGCTGAACCAAAGGCCACCTTGACCCTCGGGGCTTTTTTTCACATCTTTATCATTTGAGCTTGTGACTTGTTTTGAGGGCTGATCGGGAATAGAATTTTTTGAGGGCTGGTCGCCTTTGGGACATCTGCGGATCTGTGGCACAGAGTCAATGTCAGAATAAGGGCTGTCCACAGCTTCTTCCAGTTTAGGCTTTTCACAAACAAACTCCTCATATTTTGTTAAAAGCACTGCTGATGACTTTCTTTGCTTCTTTTTACATTTAGATTTCGTGAACAAGCTCTGGTCTTTATGTATAATCTTCCCATTGGGTAGATGACCACTTTCAGGGCCTCCCATGGACAACTGGGTGATTGATGCCTTGTCTTCTTGGTCTTTTCTGGTTCTATCAGCTGAACACCTTCCTGTGAATTCAGAAGTTGGAATGGTTATCCGGGGCTTCTCCAAAAAAAGTGCCTCTGCCTCAGCCACACTTGCACTCCAAGAGCTTTGAAACCGCTTGGGTACCTCCAAACAAACAAACAACAAAACACAGTTAAGACGTTTCCTGTTGTATGTCGGTTTATACACTTTAGACCTGTTAATTATTTATAATTGTATTATAAGAAACAATGTATTAATTGATTGCACAGTAATTACAGAGTATCTGTAGTTTTCATCTTGCTGTCGTCCCCCTCTCTTTGCACCAGGGAGACTGTGAAACTGATATCCACCCACAAATATATGGGTGACTTTCTCAGTGACCCACGTCAGTTCCTCGGGCTCCCCAAACGTCTTGATGTAATACTGACGGGAAAGTGTATCACTCGCCTCTGAAACATCACAGCACAGAGAAACAAATAAAATAACAATCAAGTATCTTCCTTCGTTTAAAACCCAAACCTAAAACGATGGCGAGAGCATAGCAGAGACACTACTAACCTAGTTCAGAGTTACAGAGACCTCAGAAATAAACTATATATATATATATATATATATATATATATATAAATATTATATGCATCATGGTTATGCCCATGAAACTACTAAAAAAATGTATCTAAACTTAAAACCTCATTAAGAACACAAACATCTATAAATGTACACAATTATCCAAACTGTAAAAGGCCTGTTGCTGCATAATTTCTAAAGCCCACCACGTGACCCCAATACCATGTATTACTATGTTACAAACGGAAACAAGGCAGAGCAGAAATACAACTAAGCTCCCAATGTAACATTGATATTCAGCGATATCCCTTAAACTGAACTAAAATGAAAAGCCCACAAAAAACGTTTATGTCTTCCGATTAGAGTCTCTTATTCTCTAAACCTGCATCAGTGAGGTTTCCATAAACTGTGCAATGTTGCATGTTAAGCTGAGGTCTTCTCTCTAGCCTAAAACTAACTTCTAATAAATGTGAAGCATGAGTAACTTAGACTAACAGCTCCACACACAGATACCCAGGTTCATTTGCTGAGAGTTGAGTCTTTATGCTCAAAGCCTGCACAGGTGAGGCTTCAGGTAGCCAGAATGAACTTGTGCTGTGGTAAAAACTGTTGCATGCCAAATCAGCTGCATGCTACCTGCTGATTTAACAGCAGCAGGTGTTGGGAGAAAGCAGCATGTGGCAAACGCCCAGGCCCCAAGGGCTGTCAGGAGCTGTGGGAAGCGGGATGAGTCCTTGCAATTGATTCCCTGGTGCGGCCTCTAAGTCCACGATTCACATTTAACTGGGGGTGACGCTGCCATAGGACGTGAGGGCTTAACCAAGAGGGGAGCTGAGCAACAAGCTCTTTCTCTTACTTTCGTCTAAGGTCCTTGTGCTGCCCTTAACGAGACTCAACTGATGCTGGTTTGGCATTGGTAGCATAGGTTCATGCTGCTTCCCGCAGCTCTTGTCAGTGCCTGGGACTTGAGTACTGGCTTCATCCTGTCTTTCGTTTGTGCCCAACACAAACTTTCATTAGTATATTTTAGTTTAATAGATGGCGATATGTTTAAGCTCACTGTTGGCATACAAAACTAAACAGCTATATGGCAAAGCATGACTCAACTTGAGTATGTTGTGCACAACAGTGCTATATATTAATTAATTAGTGCAATATTAATTACTATTGTTGATTTTCCAATTTGTGCTACTGATAAACTATATTTTCTTTTTATTCATGCTTTTTAATTAAACCAAACCTAACCTAAGCAAGTAGTAAAACATGCAAATCTTGTCCAATCTGGCAACACCAAATTGTAATTAACCATCATATTAAAAATATGAAGATAATGTCTTTGTCTTTGCTCTTCAACAGGCTGGTCAACTCCTGAACCGTTTTAATATGATGGAGGTTTTTTAAACCGCTCATTAAACACTTTTTAATTTATACTAAAATATGTGCTAACTTCAGTTAAGTCAAAAATATTGCCAGGGGCAGTGTGAATTAGCATGCTCATATTTATCACCAATAATAAACTTTTTGGATTGCATTTAATGCAAGACTCTTTTCCTAACTATCTCTGGTGTGCAGAGCTGGCTACTGCATGATGCTGGTGATACACAGTTTGTTTTCCGGTAGAAGCATGATTTTATACAAATGGGTAAAAGCACCAGTTTTTTGAATGGGTTTATTTTACAAGAACGTATTGAATATTTGTTACAGTGCTGTTAATGAGACTTAAGAATATGGTTAATTTTCTGCCAAAATTTCATGACAGTGACAGAAATACTTTTAATTAATTACAGTTTTTTTCCAGCCAGTCAAAGTACTTTGATTAAAATCTCTCATGAACATACATTACAGAATAATTTTCTTATAAAGTTATAATTTTGGAAATACAAGGTATGTTACAAGAGTAGCAGAGTTAAACTGTAATAGATATATTTAAACCTTTTTAAACCTTAAATTAATATTTTGGACACTGAACAATTTTAAAGTGGTACATGTTCTTTGGTAACTCGACTATGCCAAACACATATACAGGCTATTGTGTATTTTCAGTTCAATTTTCTTTCATTGGAGGAATAAAAGAAAACTTTAGAGCATATTAACCTACCTTTTATTCTGTGATAACTTCCTGATACTGGATCAACTGTCACCCGACATGGCCACCATGGTCTACGGTTGAACTTGGCCCATATAACTTCACCTTCTAGGTATTTCACTGGAGGAAGAGGCTTTGTCTTTGGACCATTGACCTGCCAGTAGACACCAGACCGTAAAGTTTAAAATCATTTTGCACACAAAATTATATACACTTAAAGCCATGTAAAGCATTTCTGCTTAGGGATAAGCATGTAATCCAAAAATGTTAACAAATATTTAAATGCAAAATTTGTATAAATCTCAGATATTTATCACAAATCTGCTTGTCACTTTTTTAAATCATAAATTCATCTTTTCACAGACAGTTTCCAAACACAGAACTAGCCTAGACTGAGTAATGAGTAACTTTCAGTGAAGAACTTCTTTTATCTAAAGTCAAATGTGGAAGAATGACGCTAAATCGTTTTAAAATATTAAATAAAAATTATATTCCATCTGCCATTACGTGTTTTTACATAGGGTTAAGCAATAAAACCATACAAGCACAGCTTTGGTTTGTATGCATATAAAATCTATAAGGTACACAGAAGCAAAGAGGCTAAATAACCAGCAAACTAATCATATATTGATGAAGTGTGCCAACACGCACAGCAGTAATAATGTAATGCTACAACAATGATGTAATTGTACATCTGTTACAATCAGATCCTAACTGGGGATCTGATTGTAACAGGAATTCATAAAAAGTCTCTCATAGCGGTATTTATATTACTGTATCATGCTTCTGTCCATCACAAAGTTTTGTACATTTTCTGTTTTTCAAGTTTTAGGTTGTTCTCTTTCGTTTCGTTTCATTCTCTTTCATTTGTTTTACTGCATCCTAAAATTACGCTGAGAAGTAAAACTTCAAAATCAACTGTAAACACTGTAAGATGTTCCAATGATTCTGATGAATGAAGACTGTGTTTTGCTTTAATTATTATGTGTATAACTGGTCCTTAAATTGTAGGTTGCTGCACATCCATTATGAACACGTTCAACATAACAAGACTTAGTCATGGCTTTGTTGGTTTGGTTATAGTACAATGACCACTTGCCAGTAAAACCGTAACTGGGTTACATACCGAAGAGGTTGGATCACAGTCAACACCTGACTCTTCTGCAAAGCTATTATCCTGCTCCACCGATGAACAGCCCATTGAATGCTTGCCTTTGGACAGACAGGTCTCAAAGCTGAATTTAACCTTTGGATTGGTCCTGCTAGAAAGATCATTTTTAGGGCTTCCACAAGGCTTTTCTAACAAAGCCCTTGTTTCAGTGTCCATTTCTTCTTCTTCCTCCTCATCCTCAAACAAAATTGACTCAAAGTGTAGGCCATTTGCAAACGGACTGGACGAATCAAGACTGAAGTCTGGACTGGGAGGGGACATGCAGTTGTTGTCAGCTCTGGCATCCGGCAAAGTTGTGTCCATTTTTTTGAGATTCTGTAAAAAAAAAGGTGATGCTATCAACTAGCTTACACTAACAACCCAGGACCCTGTCCCAGAGTTACATGGTAATAATTCCTATGGCTCTTGTGGATCCCTGTCTGCGAAAACAGGTCCCAGCAGTTCACCACAGAGGTCAGGCACCAGAGTCTTCTCAAGGGATTGTAAGGTAGGCAGTGGTCTTTAGCTTTGTGCTTATAAGAGGAGGTTGACTGGAAGGCCAGTTTCTGTGCCTGTGATGGGCAAAGGTTCCCATGTGATGAGACAGGACTGTCAGTTCTTTCGGGTTGCCGTAGACCTGTGCAGCTGTTCACCTGCTGCATACCTCAGAGATGTATAGGAGATATCTGTAATGCTGCCATGGCTCCAACCTGAGAAAACAGGCAAAGAACCATAATGAGAGAGAGCACACTGTATGATAAGCAGTCTTTTATGAACTGGTAATTGCACACTGTGCACCTTACTAGGTACCCCACAACTCCTTTGCATCTACACTCATGGCACTTTGTAGTTCTACAATTACAGACTCTAGTCCACCTTTTTTTACAGCATACTTTGTTATCCCCCACTGGACCACTACAGAGCACATAACATTTGGGTGGTGGACCATTCTCAGCACTCCAGTGACACTGACATGGTGGTGTGGTCGTGTGTGGAACGAGTAAATTAAGACACAGCAATGCTGGAGTTATTTATATACAGCATCCATTCACTGTCCACGCCATTAGACACACCTGACTTGTTGGTCCACGTCACAGACGTGAAGTTAGAGAAGACTGCTCATCTGTTGCTGCACAGTTTGTGTTGATCATCCTCCAGACCTTTATCAGCAGTCACAGGACGCTGCCCACAGGATGCTGCTGGCTGGATATTGCTGGCACAACACACTAAGACTCGTTAGTGTCATTGCAGTGCTGAGAATGAACGACCACCCAAATAGTACCTGCTCTGTGGTGGTCCTGACTATTGAGGAACAGTGTGTCTAGAATTGCAGTAACACAGAGTGCATGGTATATGCACCTAATATATATATATATATATATATATATATATATATATATATATATATATATATATATATATATATATATATTCTAGTCATCTATCTGATCTAAAGGCCTGGATCGAACGTGAGAAGGTGCGAAGAGGAAGCCTGCAAGCTTGCCTGAGTCTCGTGTAAACACTCGCTGCTAGTATCAATAGTGGACGTCCAGACCAACAGGAGACCGCGCGCGGTTAAGAAGCTCAAGTCGCCAGCTATAACCTGCTCCTGGCGAGCCGCCCTTGCCCTGGCACGGAAACACGGCGGTGATGGTGTGAGGCGCACATATATGACACACTATGGTGGCCAGTAAAGGCGAGGCAAACTCGCTCTCTGACTGCCTGTCATCTTTCTGAAGAAGTGGGAAACTGAAATATGAAATAATAACAGCGGCGTGAGCCCTGTCATTTGAACCAGCCCACACAGGGGCTTTTTCCTCATTACACGTTATTATGAGCTCCTGCCGGACTGACATCAACATCTAATTCACACACATGCACACGCACGCACGCACACGCTGAGACTTCCACTGGTCAAACTTGTGCACAATCTTCGCTATAAATAAAGCGTGCATAAAACGATGGGCGCTGAAATGCAGGCGAAATCTTACCATTCACGTGTCGCTCGTGGTCATCACTGCTGAAAAGTCTTCGATTTGGCGCCCGGAATAGCCTTTTTTCCAGAATTGTGAAAGTGGATCAACAAATCCCAGCAGCAGCAGCAGCAGCAGCAGCAGCAGTACTAGGCCAAGAACCTGAGCCTCCTATTCCTGCCACTTCAGGCTAGCTATCACTGTACCAGCGGCCCCTTTCTGGATAAATAAAAAACACAGACACACCAAACACATCCATTACACTCACAGAGGGGGGAAACCGTGCCCCCCTCGCCACATTTCGGCGACACGTTACCTCAACGTTGCGTCACGCCGGCTGTACTTTTTCAATTGAGGTGGATGATTCTTGTTTCCTTGCTGTCGACCTGCCCCTGGTTGTGTTTCTAGCCGTGGCTGCATGTCTACGAGCAGCCAATCGGCACGGCTACCCTACCCACCCCCCCTCTGTGCTTGTGCTGCGGTAGCCCCCTCAACCCCCGGCTTCTCCACTCCATACTTCTCCACTCTCAGTAAAACTGCCACATTTCCACGCAAAACGCTCGAAACTCGAGATGAAAAGACCCCCGTGAAGGCGTCGAATAGCCGTTACACATTTATTATTTTTTTATGAATCTGAAGCTCAGTGAACTCAAGAGTGCTGACAGTTGTGTTGGCTCATGTTGTCTCACGACTCTATGATAAAAATAAATAAATAAATAAATAAAACACCCTACATGGTTGAATTCAACACAGCCCTCAGCATTAAAGCCATTAAGCTCGCCTGTTTCACGCGGGACTCTGATCAGGTCTGTGAGGCTGTTGCCGCTTCAAAATGGAGTCTGCTGCTGAAACAGGCCACAAAGTGTTAAAATTTCGACTACACATTCGAGAAGTTGAAGCTGCACTTAGTAAAAGCAGCGTTTGGACTTCAACACGAGCCGCACACACACTGCCGTGCTCAACGCGGGCTGCTTTCCCCGTGAACGGCACCGGTTGAGGAACATTGGTGGGCTCTGTGAGGATTTTCAGCCTGTCCCACAAAGCCGTATACGCAGCACTCATAATGCAACCTCCGCCTCAAACCAACAGATACGATTTTTAATTGTCATGAGATCGTTTGAGGGAGACGGGGGCGCATGTGTATGTAGCTGCCCGAGCGCAAAGAGCCACACAGCTCAGATTTCGGCGATAACGCGAAGATGATGATTATGATTATTCTGTTTATCACTCTGTCGCTTTTCTTCATAGGGAGGGGGGGATGGAGGGGACGGCACCATCTTAACCGTCTACCATGCCATTTCAAGACAGTTTGTCGACGCTCTGGGTAACACGAGAGCACATTTTCCGACACGAACGAGAAAAGGAGCTCGTTTTTTTTGTCCCACTCGATGAGGACTGAAAGCCCCCGACTGGGAGTACATGAGTGCCCCCCTGACGTGTGGCAAGAAACGTTGTGCCGCTCAGGACAGCCCAGCCTCGCCGCTACCCTGACTCTGCGTTGGGGAAGTGTGTTCAGGGACTCTGTGACCGGGTTCGTTTGTTTTTAATGAGCCTGAACTGTAAACTCGCTTTCCAGAAATCTCGTCCTGAAATCCGTTTGAGGCGCGCGAGCTCCGTGGGCCTGCAGCGCGCGCGCCGCCTCAACAGCGCCTCGGCCGGTGGAACAAGAGAACTGCAGCTAGAACTTTTCTACAGGCCAGCAACACGAAACCACACAGAACCATATTTAGAGTACGTTTCGCCATTAAACCTCTGGATAACGGTCAGGGGTGCCCTCTTCCAGCAAACACAGTCACTCTGTGACGGCCAATTGTAACCTATTGAGTGCCCACAACGTTGTTAGTATGTTGTCACAACCTCCTGGAATATCCTTCATAAGTTCCTTTATGTCTGTATGGAACTTTTGGAATAATATCTGTGGGGAATTTTTAACAGATAGTAATATCTAATAGTAATAACACCATAAACAAACTATATGCTTAACAGTGACGTTGTGACAACCTTGTTCAGGTCTGATAGGCAGTGAAAAAGTAACAACAGTGAAAAAGTAAAAAAAGTTCAGCTCCAAAATAGCAGCTTTACAGTAGAGGATAAAAATGTTCTTCACATTCAATGGAAGTTAATGTATAGAGGTTTTGGAGCATTTCTATTGGTTCTATTATAAAAATTTTACTGGATAAAGAGCAGCCGTTCAATTGATATCGAAAAATGAAAATCGACAAAAATGGAGTTGGTTTTATATATATATATATAATATCACGTCACAAAAGCTGTAAAGATACAGTTCTCAGATAGGTCAGAAGTTTACCTGTCACAATGCAAATATCTCACCCACATAAAACAGTTTCAAAGCCAGAGAAACTAAAGCTAGCACAGCGCAACCAAAAGCTAGTAAGAGCTACTCGTTCATTTGTTTATCTCTACATCAACATTGTTCAGTCCTTCGTTCCTTCAATAACATGTGGCTTGTCCTTCCGTTTGTCTGTCCGTCTGTCTTCATATCATCACAAAAGATGGATTATGATTTTAGCTCGGTATGAGTGGTAGAGCACACTAGGAGTGTTGGATGGATTGCTGTCAATCAGGTTGCTCATTAAGCACGCCCACACAGTTCAGGTTTGATCAGCTTTTTCTAAGCTGTTTTTTTCTGAGTTTACATCTTATATTTTTCACATGTGTTAAGTTTTGCTGAGTGTTTGATTTAACACCATAACAGTGTTTGATTTAGCATTATACAAACAGTTAAAATATTTTTCTCTGTGTGTGTTACATGCTAATACAGGACATATTATCATGGACCCAGAATAACAAACACATTATTCAGTTTCCCTCTACAAATTACAATATAGTATCAGGACATGCCTTATGATTAGTGACACCAGTGGTCAATTTTTAATGATTCTTTAATTAACCACACTTGGAAATAACTTACTTCACCATCATCTACTTTCCACTTAACGATTTCTTTATTAATTTACTTATTTTCAAAATAATGATCAGGAGCAGGTTCATAATATCCTGGTATATATAGTATTGCTTACCCTATGACACAACGAAATTAAGCTAACTTTCTAACTATAGTTGTTACCAAGGGTTATGGGTTAGAAGCTAACTTCCACTTCAGTGATTCAAGATTCACTTTCTATTAACATTACACTCTGCTTCATGACAGAATGACAATTTGCCATCAGTTTTAAATTAATGTTACCTCAGTAAGAACTCTGCTAGCACCAAAGCTAACCTAACTAGGTGTATAACTAAACTAAAATATTTCTCTCAACTGAAGTGGTTCTGTTAGCTGTTAGTTGTCACTGGGCCTTGCACTAAGTTTCTGTTGACTTTTGAATTTGATGTGTGAATGTAGCTGCATGCATGGCATGCAGCAGTGCAATAAACACCAATGAAAAGAATAAAGAGGAATTCCATATATTTTTTTCAAAATTCTTCTTATTTTTAAATACTTGAAATAAAGACTTTTAACGTTTTTGTTGTGAGAAAGTAAATTGCAGCAAAACTTTAAAATGGTGTTGATAGGATCCTCGGATAAATGCTATTCAGCCAAACCTCTAAAACTACATTGATCAAGAATGGATTCAGTACAAGTGTATATTTTATAACAACAGTTTGTGGGTCAGTAAATCAACACCGACAATAAACAATCTATTGGTTTTTAGGCCCAGATTGTATTCTATTGCCTCTTACTCCCCCTAGTGGTAAATATGTCTTCCTTGACCTCTTACCCTTAAGTACAGTGCAATATAGCTTGTAAAGAGTCCAAGGTCAAGCACGTGGACTATTCAGTTCAGATCAGTGGGTTAAGGTGTGGAACGCTTTAAAAAATAAATAAATAAAATTAAATTAATACATTGATGAATAAACAAAGGCATTATATTTAATATTATTATATGACCAACGTTTATTTTTTTATTTAATTAATAAGTTATCAGTGCCAATGTTCAGTTAAGACTTTTTATGGAAAGAGATCTTGTTTGAAAGCAAAATAAAATACGCAATGGTTCGTAATATTTCTATATATATTTATATATATGTGACGTAGTAAATGTGGAAAAGCGCAGTAACAAATACTGCCACCAGAGGACAGTACAACCCAACAAAAGAGATTCAAACTAAAAGTCTAGTAACTCTAGGTTGTTTAAGTGTACAGGTTACTCTCAGTACAGGGCTTTAAGCAGACATACCGTACAGCTTTCTTATCATACAATAATATACATCTCTGTATATCATTCCAGGCACATTTCAGATACAAATATTAAATATATCATATTAAAGTTTTTAGTATTATACAAACATTAAAAACTTGAGTTGAGCAGTGGTGGCATCATGTTAGAAAAGAAATGTGCATCAGAATGTGTTACTGAATAATTGTGTATACCTAATTGTAACATATCTTTTTTTAACTGTCCTTCTTTGTTAATGTGGATGTTAAATCATTTTACAAAATTGTTCAAGCTTAGTTTAAAAGAAACTTTATTTGGGAGAATGAAGTTCAGTTGCCTTCTCCTACTTCCTTATCAGCATCATTCAGAGCTGCTGCAAAGGAAGGAAGTGGTAAATGTCGTCCCTACTGTCGGTGAGATAAAGCATAAAAAGCATAAACTTTCATGAACTGCAGCTTCGGCAACAGGAAATCAAATCAAATAAAGAATCTGGAATTTTGACAAGCGTTAGATAAGTTTTGTCCTGGCCAAAGAAATGTGCTGACCCTATCAAAACACTGACTGAACTGAATTGAAGAGAGACTCCATAAATTGTAATGTTAAAACTCCTACATTCCTATGTAGTACAGAGATAGACTCCATACCAGCAGACAATGTTTAAGCTCTGTTATAAGTGTATATAACATGTTTTAAAAAATAACCTAAGGCTGGACCTTTTGAAGAACTGTAGCTGTATGGCCATACTGGCACATTGGGAATGAGTAGAATATAATAACATTTTGCTGAGCCATACACCCCATACAAGATAAAAATACAGTTAAAGAAAACTACGTAGCTCAGTGCTGACCCTGCTTTGTGAGTTGTGTGGTGTTATCTTTTGAGGAAACACTTATTAAAGTTGATTTCTTTTTTACTGTTAATTATTAATTTAGAAAACTGACATAGTGTCAAATATAACTGATGATTTGGACATGAAATGTTACGCAACCTATAGAGTGCAACACAACCAATTTACTATTTATCAATGCTTTGTAAACAAACAGCAGGGGGCGATCTAACCTTATATAGAAAACCAAGTAGAGCCAGCATGTTTCTTTTCCTAAATGCTTTTCGTGTTCCTAAAGTAATAGTTTGGCCAAAATGTTAAATTTACAAAAATATGATTAAAACAGATAACTTACAAACAAGAAGCTAAGATTCTCTTCACTACAGAAGTAGAGTTTGATTGTGCAGTGAGCCGGGCCATTTTTTCAACACAGAAGTGAAGTTTCAATGTGTTGAGAGACTTTTCACCTCAGTAGCAGAAATTGAATGGACTACAAACTGGGAGTTTCTTAATTTAAGTATAACTGGGCTGGGAAGAGTTTTAACTACAGTAGTGGAGTTTGACTGAGCTGGTAGGCTTTTTACAGCAGTAGCAGTGTTTGTGGCACATTCACTGTGGTAGCAGAGTTTGATTGGGCTGTGAACTGGGAGACTTTTTTTCATGGTAGTAGGGTTTCATTGGGCTTTGAGCTTTACAATGAGTTTGACTGGGCTGTGAGCTGGGAAACATTTTAACCAGAGTAAGAGCTGGGTGACCTTTCACTATGGTAGTGGAGTTTCTCTGGGCTGTAAACTGGGAGAGTATTTATCATGGTAGCAGGGTTTCACTGGGCTATGAGTATTTGACCATCCAGAAGCCGAGACACTGTTCACCGTGGTAGTGGGGTTTAACTGGACCACAAGCTGGGACAATTGTTAGCAATGGTAGCAGTTTGACTGGGCGACGAACAAGGAAATTTTTCACCGTGATAGTGGAGTTTGACTGGGCCATGAGCTAGGAGACTTGTATCATAGTAGCAAGGTTTTACTGGGCTATAAATTGGGAGATTTTTAAAATCATGGTAGCAGTGTTTCACAGGGCTATGAACTTTACAGTGCTAGCAGTGTTTGACCGGGTGACGAACTGGTAGAATTTTTTACCATGGTAGTAGAGTATGACTGGGCCATGAACTGGGAGTTTTTTTCACAGACTAAAAGCTGATTGGGAGAGCTTTTCCCCTGCCAGCTGAATTGTGTATGTATTTGATGTTCGCAGTTGATTTGTAGTGTTGTTTTAATTGTAAACATCCTTGTGTTTAAAACAGATGTTATAATAATTTAACTTCATGTAAATTGAAACAGCTTGAGGCAAAGATGTTTAGGCATGCCCTTTACACACTGCTAATGAGACTGTAAACCAAATAGCTACATTCCGTTATTAAGCAAACTTATAACAGCCACTCATGTCTCTGTTGATTGACTGAATTTGGCACAAGAAGAAAATGTATATTGATATATTTATTTAATTTACATAATTAGTACAAACAAACAGCCAAAACCTTCTTTCAGCATTTTCAGATTTGTTCTCTTTGTGTGGTTCTCTGTTCTCCTCTAATGAAAAACCCAAAGAGGAACACAAATAGGATTTGGGAAAAGCAGTTTCAGGTATGCTTCATCAGCTATACTCCACTCATGCCCATAAAACTCCCCCAACTGGTTTCTTGCCCATGTTCGCAGCTACTAAAGTGATTTTTTTTATCTAATGTCTATTTTTTTTTCTATTTATGTTTTATGTAGTGTAATGAATAAAAATGCCAAGGAATGTTTTACAAAACAAATTTACTTACTAAACATGGATTGCCACTATATGGCGTGATGTAAAATGCTCTGTTTTAGAGAAACTTACCGTTAGAAATAATTTACTGTGGTGGTGAGAGGGACCATCTAAAGAGTTTAATATCTGTAAAACCTCCCTCGCAGTATGCTGAGTGAAATTAATGAAAATGTGCCGCCTGATGTTTAAGTTTTTAAGCCAACGATGGTTTTGAAATAAAGCCTATTTTTTTAAGTGAAATGAAATTTATCAACATTGCATATAAAACCTCAAGTAGGGTTACCTTTGTAAACCGACTCTAAATAAAATGGCTATAATTGTTTTGTAAATAAAATGGCTAGATTTGTGTTGAAGATATGGCAACCCCTGGTTCTCCTCACCACTGTAAATATATCAAAGTCTGTAAATTTCATTTCCAAACCACTGAGAATAACTTTGTTTACATATCAACCACTGAACTGTAATTTTAAAAGATGATGGATTTCCTCTTTGAGCTCAAATAGTGAGACCATGTAAATTACCTTACTTATTGTTCAATAGACTTCACTTTGGGTTTAGAATAAGGTATTCCATCAATGTTTATTTATTTATTAAATGGATAATTCAATAATCCAGTGGTTATGACATAAACAGTCATTTAATTTGAAACATTCTGTTTCAAATCAGAATTGTTTACAGATGTCTAAAGCATTGTCTCACCTCAAGGCATTATATGAAATGATTATGAGTACACTGCCCCCTATCATTGGGGCATTGCTTTACTGTAGATTATAGATTTAGGCCTGAAATATAAATAAATCTGTACTTTTATGCCAGAGGGGCACATGCATGATGTTGGGGCAAAATTTACCTTTAATAATCCCCGAAAAGGAACCACTATGTTAACTTTAATAAGATTACATATGAAACCTCATTTCGGGTAGCTATTTTTGTGTTGAAAACATTGTGTTCCTATCAGCCCCACTGTAAAGAAATCTGAGTTGGCATGTATCTTCACAATAAATCATTTCAACTATTCTTATTTACTTTGTTTACAACCCAATGAATGAACTATACAGAAATAGAGAATCTGTGTAATTGCTCTTTACATCATGTAGCTAACTGAGAAGCCCTGCTTTGAGAAATGTCCCTCAGCAATGTTCTTGTGCAGTAAACAGCCTGCTTGTTATTGATAATTGTTGTCCACTTGGCTTGAGGGACACTCAGTTGACGGACACTGGAGTTGTCCGGCTGTCACACACTCACAAAGGCCCACCCTTCTCTCTTCTCCCAGAGCTGTGTGTGTGTGTGTGTGCGCGAAACCTCCTTCCTGTTGTTTGAGATTCCACTCTCCTCCCCCATTGAACCCCCTCCTAACCTATGACCCTAACCATCCCAGCTGTCAGCTGTCTCCGCTTGTGACAGCTCTCTTCTTCTTCCATATTCTCTCTCTATCTCTCACTCTCTTTCCTCCATGCTGTCATCCTCCTCCCTCATTAAGTCATTGTATTGACCTCATTGTCCCTTAAAGTAGGTTGCGTGCCATTTCATTCTTAAAGGGAAATACCAATGATTTTTCAAAAGTTCTACATAATTCAATCACTGAGATGTAAACAGTGTCATTCAGAGTGCTTGAATCTAAAATGATTGATTGCAAAAAGAAATGACAGACTCTGACTTCTTTACATTGGTGGTGGTGGTGGTGATGGTAACCAGGGGTCTCAATGTCTACAGCACAAATATAGTGATTTTATTTACTATCCAAAACCTCCAGTGAAGCTACACATCTTCTGAGGTTCTATAAGTAAAACTGATGGTACAATGGTGGCATATATATTAAAACTAAGTTTTTATTGGAGACTATTTTGTCGGACAGTGTCCTGCATGTATAATATTTTTAAAGTTTACTGTAAATGTTTATCGCAAAACAAAGGTAAAACATACAGTTTGTTTACATACAGTTAATAATTCATTCACAAATGGATTTATGAAGCTATCTGTTTGGTCTAGTGGTGCATACTCTAATTTCTTGGATTGGATTAAGGAATCTGATATATAGACAGCTTAATATTAGCTCAATAATTGAGTTTCCCAGTGTCTGCATACTTCTACTCAGATTTCTTTTATTTGTCTCAGAGCCTGTTCATATATTCCACAAGTGGCTCAACATTTTAAAAAAAAGTCTCATTTTGTTAATTTACCGGCCGACTGCAAAGCAAAAATCCAATTACTTCCTGAGTCATGTATACCAGGAGTTTTCCAATTATTCAATTACTGAGGTGCATGTATACATGCTGAATGAATTTCAATGATTGGATTATCAAATGCATGCAAAGCACTCAGTGTCTCAGGTATCAATTTATGTATTCATAGCCATTTCATGAAATTACATTCTGTGAGGACTTTGAAGACATTACGTTGTCTCTACGTTGACTTTGTTTTGTATATGTATTTCACATTCATTTAATTATACAGACAGTTTTAAAAACTGATGAAATTCCCTTTTAATATATGCCGGAAGTGAAGTTTGTGTTTTTGTTGTCGCTTTGTCCTAGCAAAGTATTTTTGTATTGTTAAGAAGGAGCTGGTAAGTGAATTCACAGCTAGGGTTATGGTTTGGTTGTTAATCAAAAATTGTGTATCCGAGGTTTTGTTTCCGACACCAGTGATTTGCTTTATGACACTCATTTTGTAAGGGAGAGTGTATTCATTGACTTTACTGGAGGTCTACCAATGCTGACCTAAAAGCTCATTTTGACTTGCAATCTCAAAAACCCAAACATTACATAATGCACAAAACAACTACCAGATGAAACCACACGAAGAAGCATGCAGCATAATGAAGCATTTGAGCTGCAATTCCATCGTTTCATTATCGTTCTTCTCTGCATCCGTCAAAACAAACTTAACTGAGGCAGTGAGTTGAAAAGGCCTGGAAGTCTATATAAAGATCGGCAAAGATGATAATAAGCAGATTGCATACAACACATCCCCATTTTTCATACAGTTCCTTACATGAGATCTTGCCTGAATAACTTTGCTAAAGTCTAAGTTTAGACTGTGCAGAGCCAAAGAGTAATCACAGAGTGAATGAAATAAGCATATAATTTGACTTTATGTGGGAGAGGAAATTGTATTCTTCATGCTACACTTAACCCAAACAGCTGTAACAACCAAACTATAGAGTTAGAGTTTCACATTTCACTTTCTATCAGCTTTCCTTCCTTTCCTTCCTTCTTGGGGAAGATCTAAATTCAACTCATTGAAGTTCACTGGGGCCCACAAAAGGTCATTTTAACTCTTAAAAAATCTGATTAGTTCCACTTTGCTTTAGGTGCCTCTTTTTGTCCATGGACAAAATTGAAAACTTATTAAGTTTTAGGCTGGTTTGGGTTTTACCAGTAGTTAGACGTGATATATGACAGCCAGTTTCCAACTCAGGGCCAAGTTACTGCAACGTTGGCCGAATACAGGCAGCACAAGCTATTCACCACTAGATGGAGTTAATGGACCTCCCTAATGGCTTCTTTATACACATGCATTTCAGGATCATTTCATCCTTATTCTTTAGTTATCTTTATTCTAAAGTTTTTAAATGATGTATTTGACTAATCACTTACACTACAGACTTATATCTCTATACTTTATTAGAAAGTAATTACTTTGTAAAGAACCTGTGGGTTATGTAGTTGTCGGGAGTGAGCAATTGGCTCAGATACAGCAGCTCGCAGTATAAGTGGTTAATCCCTTAATTTTGGAAGTAATACATCTTAAGAATTATTATTTGTTTGCTTTAAGGAAAATCATGCTCAGTTATTTCTAAGAGTATGAAATAAAGTCTTGGATTCACCAGCAGATCATGGCCATTCGAACCTATGGACACATAAAGACAATGTATGAGTACAGTTCTTAGAAATGCAGCAAAATAGCTTGGAAATCCACAGAAAACTACTCTAAGTGCCTCCTCTTGCTGATGAAATGTAGCTCTCTAAAGTAGCCTCAGTGCAAACTAAAACATCATGGCGCTTCTTGACTGCCTATTGGCTGCGATAGGGTGCACTTGCGCCTGCATCACCGAAGCACTCATGCATATATAAAATGCGTTTTATAGCCCACTGCCAAGCGAGGAGCAAAGCCTCATAAACACGCTGACGAACTAACTCGCAGTTCCTGTCTTGTGAAACCTAAAAAATGTCATTTCAATTACTCTATTCTGTGCTATCCAAAGCTTAGGTCTTTCATTACAGACACTCACTCGCACACATGTGCGCGTATTAAAAAAAAGAAGAAAAAACGTGGTCAAAAGAAGAGGAAGTCTTGAGGGCTTTCAAAGCGCCATTGGCGGGGGAAGCCTCTTGTAGCAGGAGAATAGGAGCGAGGTGAATAACAGGCGTAGGGAAACAGCCGCCCAACACAAAGTGCACTGGAGTAGCCCATTCTGCCCAAGCGAGAGGGTCGACTTCTTCAGAGACTTTGGGCTGGGGTGGGGAGGGGTGAGGGGGACCTCGGGGGTCTTCAGGAGCCCGGGACCTGCTCTTAATGAGAAATTCCTGGGGATTTGGAGGGGCGCAGAGGTCTTCATTTTCTCACTGCGCCCACGGGCCCCCGGTAGCGGGCTCCTTTTGAGGCGCTCCGGGCTGAAGGAGAGGACCGCCATTGAGATGGCAGGAAAGGGGTTGGCGGGGGGAGTGGGATTATGTATATGAGCTTTAGGGGGGATCGCAGAGCAGCTTGCCACCTCCCCTGAACAAGGGTGTGGAGAAAGAGACGGAGGGGGCGGGTGGGTGGTGGATGTGGTGGAGCTTTTTTTGGAAGGCGGCGGGAGCTAATTCTCCGAGTGTCTAATTAAAAGAATAAGAAGGCGAGATGAGAGGCCTGATGTGCAGCTGGGCCCGCTGGGAGCTCCAGGAGGAGGGCCACTGGACCTGGGACCTGGGGCCCTCTTACTGAGGACCCAGTGCTCAAGAACCCACCAGGCCAAGCCCCCAAAGCAGCAGGGCTGGACATTGTATGAGGATCTCAGCTGAAAAAAAGCCAAACAAGCCCTATTCCAGGGCTGCTGATGGCCATCCTGGCTTGAAGACTGGAGTCCCTCCAGGGCTCTGGCCCAAAGGAGCCCCGCATGTGGGCTGGAGCCAGGCGGTTTGATGTGTGCGTAAGAGCAATAGTGCATGCTCAAAGTGACCGCACAATACCCAACATGGGGTAATGCCACAAAAATTAGCTCCAGTCCAGTATCAAGAACAATGTGTACCTTTACAGTCCTTCACAGAAGACTTTTCTCCAGGTGCTTTTTTATTTGCAAATTGGTTTTTATTTTGAGATTAAAAGCACCACAGGTGGTGAAAAGTGGTGAGATGGAATAGAAGGCATAGTTCCTATTCAAAGATTCCTCATATCTTCTCAAATTGATTGCTTTTACTTTCTGCATTCAGAGTAGGCAAAAAACTAAATGGGCTCTCTCATTTATCCTTACTGTATGAGGCTTTTAAGAAAGACCAACGTGGGAAAAGTGTTAGAAGATCCAGAGATGATAACCCAAATATAAAAACCTTAACACGTACATTAGCAATGAATAACATATTTAAAATGTAATACTTGGTATTTATGAACAGCTCATGTATTATTATTTGGTGTGTAAATAAAGTAATTTAAATTGTATATAAGAAATAAAATTTGTTTAATTTATCATGAAACATCATTGCCAAGTAAAGGAACTTACACGGTCGAGGCCTAGCTAAGAACACCATATATCAGTTCTAGAAAGGAATAGTAATTTACTGCAGCAATATATATTGTTGCAGTCCAAAGAAAAACAAGTGTCTCCAAAATTGTGAATTTATAGGACTTTCCAAAAATATTACTAACGTTCAATGTAAGGCAATGTAAAGAGGTTTTATTCCAAGTGATTTTATAGCATTTCCAGTCAGCATGAAACATTTACAGGATATAAATGGAGATGCATGTTTTTCTATTTTCACTCTCAAGTAAAGTGTTCACACATTCATAAAAGTTGGAGTAAACATCAGTACAAGATGACGTGGCCTAATCAGTGAGAGTCTGAGGTGTTCCCTGTAGGATAACCTTGTGGAGCAGGTTCTGTGGTCCAATAAATGACCTCTGAAACACTGCTTATAACTTCTGCATGAATGAGTGGAGCTAAATGCTGTGGGCTAGGTAAGTAATAATTAATAGGTACATTTGTTGGCAAGTACCATGTATCATATGTAACATGTAAATGTATTGATTTTCATAGCATCACAAAAATATGAAGTTTAACATAAGGCATTTTTACAGCTTAGCTTACGTATATGAACTGCATCGACTGGAGGTTAAACAGTGTATTTGTATAATTTAAACAATCTTTACTACATCAAGCTATTATATTAAAAACAAAAGCAATGTATTATATGAGCCCAGTCAGGAAGGATGGTTAGCAATGAAGAAGGAAAGATTAAAGCCATCCTAATTTTTACAGTGGTTGACGAGCATTTCTCCAAGTTATTGGTCAAAGCATTGGCTGGGAGATAGAACGGCAAAGTACAACACGGTTTGGAGAGGACTGGTCCTCATCGTCTAATGCCTGGTCTGAGAATGAGTTCCACTCGGGGCCTGGATAGGCTGTTGCTCTCTCATGTGTACTCAATCACGGCAGCATGAGATAATGTCTTTTGACCATATTGCAATATTGGCCTATGAAATAGCCTACTGATATCACCACACACTGCAGAAGGCAAAATACAGCCTCAAATCACAGTATCCTCAACTGTATTCTGACTATTATGAGTGTTCTGTAGATTTACAGGGTCCAACACAAATAAATAAATGTAGACCAGTCTTAAGACACAGCTATGTTTTAAATTATACATTTATGCAAGGCACATGCAGTTCAGTCTGTATCTTGCAGGCATTATTAGAAACCACAGGTTTTACGTTCATAAAATAAATTAAATTTTTCCAGTGATAACTTGATTGCCACACTGAACAACCAGCAACTGCCCTCAACAAAAGACTTAACCAGCTGAAGGTCAGAACTGATGGAAGAGGCCAGCATTGATTTCTTAAAGTGGTTTCATTTCTGACGTGCACTTTGCTCTCTCTCAGATCTGAGCTGACCTGGCCAGTTTGACTAGAGTCCGTCTCCAGTGTCTCCTGTCTGGAGCGGAGCAAAGGGCTGACCTGCAGGGGCGAGATGATGAAAGTGTCCCGGCAACAGTCGGCCCCGTTGGACGAGTCTATTTACCCACCGCCCAGAGACAAAAGCCAGAAATCTCAATCTGGCCCCCGGACAAAGACACCCAGACGAGGCTGCTGCGCTGTGTTCCTGGCAATACTATAAACATCCTATCCTTCCATGTCAGACGGCTTGGCACGGCATCGGAAAACGTAAAAAAAACCCAACTTGCTTAAGCACTAAAGACATCTTCCGTCCATAAATCTAAGCTGTCCAATTAATTAGTTTATTAAGGGGAGGGAAGAAGGAGGAAAAAAAAACTTTGCACCTCCTTTCGGTTGTTTCCAGACAGGTTTAATGTGCATTTAGGGCTGAACAATGCTGCAGCCATTCATATGCAAAAATGAGGTATATGGAGCAAGCCAGTTTTGCGGGCAGTGACTCAGACGCCAATTGAGGGGCAGTGGGGCGTGACGAGGGAGCGCCCACACCACCCCCTGCTCCCCTATGAAAAAAAAGACACAGCCGGGTTCTGGCTGGAGGGGTCGACAGCGGTGACGGTGATGGTGGTGGTGGATTGGTGATGGGCCGGTGGGGGTTTGAGGGGGGACGACAAAGAGCCCAGCCGTGAAATGACGCTTGTAAAAGATGGGCAATGGCCCCCTCATTGAGATGTCAATCTGAATCACGCCTTTGTGAGATGAGGGCTGTCATCTAGCTGGAGATGAGGCGAAGGAGGCTGGCTGGCGCTGCTGGACTGTGCTGGGTTGTGACCTGACGCCGCTGAGAGCTCCTCCCTTTTCTCTCTTTCTCAGTGGCCACTCTGTGAATCCAGACTGGACTCTGAATCACGGCCAAGCACAGATTAATGAGCCTTGAAGGTACAGGTGCACAAAATGTCCACACAGCACTGCATGGAGAACAAAGCAGAGGTGTAAAAACTCCTTCTGTGATTGAAAATGACTGATCTGGTCATTTAGAAAAGTTGAAATCAAATATAATGAATGATAATAATAAAGTAAGTGGTTGGTATAGTGTAGTGGCTGTTCTTCATGCAACACCAGTAAATGTTTCCTGACACTACATTAGCCTACATCTGTAACAAGTATGTTGCTTTGTGTAAGAAATGTAAGTTTATGTGTTTTTTTCCCCAAAATAATGTGTGGCCTATTTTTAAATGCAAAAATATAAAACTAATACTATTGTTTATATTCCACTACTATGAAAACATTCCCTTTACATGTGTATCAGTGTGACTGGTATAATGTAATGGGTTACACTACATTGACCACCACATTGCCATGTTGTAGACTGGGGTTTGATTCCCCATTTAGGCAACCAGTCTACATTACACCAACAAGAGTCCTTGTGGGAGACCCCTAAGACTACCTTGTGTAAATCTAAACTATTAGATGCCCTGGGTAAGAGCATATGCTGTAAATATATTTTAATAATGAATTAAGTTGGTTTGACAAAGTCAATGCACTTTTCTTTGAAGCTGCTGTTTTTGAGCTAGAACCACACAACTTTGCAGGACTGTATATTATGTTGGAGATACGGGGTCTAGTTTGACAGGAGTAAGATTATATATCAGTACCTGGAACCAACCATGTCAACCTAAAGCTGTTGTACAAAAATATTCTCTTTCTAATATTAAACTGTACCACTTACAGTTTAATCAAATAACTAGTGAAGATTTCTTGAGACACCAAATCATGTCCTAATGAAACACACTCAAACTGAATTGAGGTCAGAGAGTTACACCAGTAGGACAAATCATTCAGGGAATACTGAACACTAAAGTTGGAACATCTTATCTTTATCTGTGACATCTGTATGGGGACAAGTCATGGAGGAACATTTACTTGCTTTCACTCCCTCAATGTCGCCGACTGTCCTGTGAAAACAAAAGTACATTAAAGGTTACCCCTTTTAGGACAACATGAATCAAAACTCTTCAACTGACTCAACTGAGTTTTTTTTTCATGTCTTTGCAACAAGTCAATTCCATGAATTCCCTATTTTAACATGTTTTTGATAATTGCAAATGCTTATTTTGATGTGTTTAACACCCTTCTACGCACCATCACTCCCAAATGATCCATAATATATGCTATGGAATCTGGTATGAACTTTTTAAAGAACACTTTGTACAGGTTTCAAGTTAACAATTTTACTGCAGAAAATTCACTGCCACACATTTCTCAACTGAACACTGCTGCTTTTACACATATGATGCACATCTGTCTTATTTTTGGCTAAACTTCTGATATGTTAACTGACCTTGACATCCCTTACTAGTAAAAAGAGAAAAATATGGAAGTTAGTCAGCTGTTGATTTGTTCTACATTTCTACTTATTAGCCGCAAATATTCTTAAAGCCCTAACTGATGCAGTTAGCTTCTCTAACAACCAGGCCCGTCAGAGTAAGAAGAAACGAACATGAAGTCATGCACCCATCATGAATAGTGGCCACTATACAAGCATCTGAAGGCAGTGTTATGATCTGGGAGTGAATCAGTTGGTCAGGTATAGGCTCAGGAATGTGGCAAAAAAATAAAGTCACCTGATCACCTGAAAGTACTAAATGATCATGTTATCCCATCAATGAACTTTGGTTTTCCCTCATGATTCCTCTAGCTTAGATTGTGAAAAAATGGTTCAGTTTAGTTTTAAAAAATAAATAAATAAAAATAGGTGTAATCTGAAGCTATAGCTTATTTTGACTACCCTTTTTACAGCTTATACAATTCTTTCGGTTATGTTTATAAACAATACATAGAAACATCAAAATAAAAAATATCAAGCATTTCATACACAATGTTAAGGAAGCACGAGGAATCATTTTCACACATAAACTGTTCACCACAGAGTTCTGACCTTAACTCCATCTTTGGGGAAAAAAGATTTTACAGACTCTACTCAGTTAAGATCTCAAAAATAATGCTAGGTTGTAGAGAAACAATGCCACAGCGAATGTGCACTGTAATCAGTAAAAGTTAAAGGTGGTGTAGTGATACAAAACCTATTTTTTGTATTGTATTGTGCATGAAGTAAGAAAGTAAGAATGAAAGCAAGGATTTATGGTCATTAAAAACAAGACATTTAAAGAATATTTGGAATGTTAAATGATGAGAAAAACTGATTTCTAAGGATGTAGAAAAGAAATACTCTAATATGCATGGAATGGCATAAGAAATAAGTATGGGTCATGTTGTGCTTCAGAAGTGGTTTTGCATAGCTTGTTTAGAAACCTTCAGGTCACATGGTCTGGAACTTTATCATTGCAAGTTCATCACTGTAGAGAGTGTAAATTCCACTAGGAACTTTTTTTTATTTTATTTTATTTTTTTTTTACAGAAATTGAGATTCTATTATGATCCCTAAATGAGCTCTTAAGGATCTGTATGTATATATGGACTATATGTATATGGGATATGGATTGTATAGTCATAAGGAAAACTTCTGTGTTTTTTACTTTGTGTATTCATATTTAAACATTGATTAACATTCAGAGATGGGGAGAATTAAAAAAAAATGTTTGTTTCAAAATATTTTAAAAATATGTTGAATCAGCATAAATATTCATATTCATATTCAACAACTCAACTCATATTTGTCAAGAAGGGTCCAGAGTACGTTAAACCATTAAGGCTGAGGGGGAAATGTGATTAATATGTGAGCCTCATAAAAGACGTTCTGTGTGGGCGCACTTTTAGAGTCACCAGAGTGTGACCAAGCTGGTGTGAGCGAGACAGAGAGATGTCAGAGCTGTCTGTCAGGGCACGAGGGCCGTAGCCGAACTGAATGTGAGAGACGGAGGAAGACAAAGAGGCTGTGTGTGCGTAAATGAGACAGAAGGACAATATAGATGTTCGGAGGGCCTGAGAAGTCAAGAGCGGAAGCAGAGAGACAGGAGGTGGAGCAACTTGCAGACTGGGGTTCAATGGAGCAATGTAATAAAATAAAATAAATTTATTGCATTGGCTTTAAAGAAATGTGTATAGTTGATTTTCTCATGCAAACATTTCATTTGTAATCTTTTTGCTGAAAGTACTAAGGATTTTTACTAGGTATTTATTTTTAATAGATTTTTACTAGTATTAAAGATTCTTTACCAGGCCTGTCTGACAGAAACTTTCAAATTAATCAGCTGTTAATTATAACAGTAAATAAATTCAGAATATTACAGAATTTTTATGGCATTCTATGTCACTGTGTACCAGGATCACTTCCAAAGAGCAGTGATTCTAACTACAGTCTATGAAAGTAACTTCAATTGTGGCTCTATATTACAATTTGACATTGACATGTTGTAAAACACTGCAAGAAGGAAACATATTGTTAAATTATCAGCATCAAAACTTGTTGTATATTTAATACGTAGCTCAGGAAAAGAAACTTTGCTTTCATCATGGCCACTTATCATACTTTTATACTGGCATGTTTAATGAAAATGCTGCCCTGAAGTAAACTGATTTTGTGCATAGTATACAATGCATGACAAAAACCTCTATTATCAGATTTCTCTGAAATTGATCTTGCATCATAATGGACTAATGAATGTTTTTCCCTAGTCCTGTAAAGTTACCATTTTGGAGACAGAAGGTTTTGTTCCAACAACAACGGTGGGTTGCTACATATGTACTCATCTAAACTGTCTGAGTCACAACTGGCTGAGAAATAAAACTAAAAGGTTCCTAAAACTAATAAATCTTGACATCAGTGCTCTAAAACATCTAAATATATGGACAATGTTTATGCATTACTGTGTCTAAATGGACATATAAATTATGTATTTCACAAAGAAATAATCCTCTATTTTTTATTAATTTAATGTATAATATTTCTTCCAAAGCTGGGCATTGGAATGCTTTCAGAATAGTTGTGCATTAACCATCAATGCCCATTAATTCAAACATGTCCATTTATAGTGTTAATGAAAATTAAGGGTCATTTTCTACTGGAATTGGTTGATGACACTCCTGTCAGGAGTCCCAGGGTTTTTATAATTTAAAAGCATCTTCCTGCTGTTTCCTATGCATTGTTTTTGTCCCTCTCTCTATGGGTCAGCTGAGGCCAACTGGATCACTGACTTTATATATAATCCTATAATAATGGAAAAAATGTGCTTGCTATTGTATAATTTTTTTAAATATGTTTATATGAGATTACATGACAGTATTTATCTATTATAACAAAATTAGTTCAGGGACAATTTTTAGAACAAGTTATTTTGTCCAACAATAACAGTCATTCATTGTGAATCTGAAGCCTTATACTTTTGAAATATGTTCACATAGAAATACCAGGAGCCACGAAAGCACTGAAGATATAGGTAAAGCTTAATTTTACACAGGTCTTCATCCCAAAATGAATTGGACTCCTCTTGACAGAAAGACTGCAATTAATCAGTGGACTCCACTCACTTTAATTACAACACACCTGTCATTACTGTGTCCTAAAGTAAATAGATATGTTTTTCTCTCTTGGCTCATTAAGATAACAAAGAGGTTAGAAAAGTAAATAAAACAAGAGATTAACCGAATTAAAGACATTTGAATGTACAAAATCATCAAAAAAAAGTTATCCTAATTTAAAATAGCTGAGTAACATGTCTGTTACTTAATAAGTTGAAACTAAATGTGACCTCACTTGCTGCTGATCAAGTGTGGATCACCGCTAATTAAAAAGTAACTGTAATATAAAGTTATGAAAGGTGCTAAGTAAGACAATAAGTTTGCATGTTTTAAGTGATATCATTTAAGTTTACAGTGTTGTTTTACTCAGTTATACAGTTGTACATTGTATCTTAATTTCAAATGTAATCCTTTGCAAATTCAAATATATAGTCGTATAATATTTCTAAATATAATCTTTGAGAAAGTATATAAATAAAAGTATAAAATAACAAGTATAAAATAACAAGTATAAAAATAAATTCAAGTAAAATATGACAAATTACTATTGTTAACACAAGCTATTTTGTACTGGGTGGGTCTTCATCTGTCAGGTCTTCCCGAAAAATGAAAGTAAGAAGAGAAAGAGAAAGCTTCAAGGTTCAAGGTTAGATGATCAGAAGAAAGGTACTGTGCTCAGCTTGTGTTACCAAAGACAATGACTATGGAGGTAAGTTTCCTTTTTTCCTTTTTAAATTGACACTTTCATAAACTTTTATTTAAAAAAAAAACAGTGAGCAGTGAAGGCAAATATACAGAGATTATTTATGCATAATCAGCACCTGTATCCTATTCTGCGGTGCTTAAACATGGCTGACACTCAGAGTAAACCATTTTCACTCTGTAAGCTCAGCTTCAAAATGTACTAATTAATTAATTTTAAATTACTCACAAATATTCAAGGCAATCAGAGTTTTCTCATTTTCATTTCTCTCTTTTTACTCAGTCACGATTGTGTGTGTTAATGTTTTTAAAAAACATTAATATCACATTCTTATCAATTTAAAATGGAACTATCTACAACTATACCAATTCACCTTAGTGCAAGAACCAGTATTTCTTGTTAGTTACAGAATCCATCACCACCTGCTATTTTCCTAATGACAGCAAAGTAGCTTGTCAAGTTTGGGCACATATGCAGTGGTTATGGCAACATCACACTATTTTTATTAGTCGTTAAAAAATGTTTCACCTTGTATTTGAACAAAAAACACAGCTCAAAACTGTTTCACTGCCAAACTGTACACTATCTAAACCACTTACACTGTTGTTTATTTTTATTTGTTTAATTAACTAGTAATTATTGCATCATAACACTAGAAACATTGTTAAATGTTCCAGAAAACATTACACTACAAATTTACAAATTAAAAAACACCTTGAGGCTCGTCATGTTGCCAAACAAGGTGTCAAACATTTAAGAACAACATTCCTATTTCTTAGGATTTTAGGCTTTTGTCTTCAAAGACATAGGGAATCTAGATAAATCTCTAAGTAAAGGATAAGTCAGATAACCAGTATTAAATACCCATGACCTTTAATTCCTCAGACAATACTGTTATCTGATGTTGCTCTCGCCAGAATTCCTTCTGTCCTTTGGTGACAGAAGACTTTGCCTTTACATGGAGCCAGGTGTTTAGAAGCTCGCTTGTCTCAACAAGAACAATGAATGGAAGAGTACCTCAACTTCTGAACTAGAAACTTCTTCCACTGACCAGCCTCAATCCCCCCCTCTGTCACTACCAATCTAGATTCTGTACCAGTACTGATAAGGTTCACCTTGTTGTTTCATTGCTTACAGGAAAAGCTAAGAAACTGCATTATGGTCGCAGAATAGTGATGCCTTTAAGTCAGAAGCCCAGTTCTAGTCCCTCTTTAAGGCTGTGTTTGATCACCGCCTGGCCAGAAAGGACGTGGGCTTTCTCTTATGTAACATAAAGCAAGGACATTGCTTGGCAGTTACTTGTATGACTGTTAAGGTGTTGCTGTCATGGGCTTCAGAACATGTTCCTGGTGCAGCACTGATTTATTCTGGAGCAGCGAGGAACTTCTTGATCATGGGGTAGCTGAAAGATGGAAAGCCCACTGAGCCTCATTCAACCACCACTGATTCTGAGAGCTGTAGATGATCCATTGGGAGGTGGAACTGTCACCAACTCCATAGATCATTCGCAGATTCTTAGCCTTAATCCATCATGTGTTCAGGTTGTATGGCATACCAGAGGATATTGTCTCTGATTGGGGTCTTCAGTTCACCTCCCATGTATGGAGAGCCTTTTGTAATCAGTGTCAATATTAGTCTTACTTTGCGTTACCCTCCACAGCTTAATGGACAGGTTGACTGACTTAATCAAGAGATGCACGCTAATCGCCACCAACGTAATGTATCCCCTGTAACCCACCAGGTCAAATGGTATGGTTGTCCACCAGGGATTTGAGGTTAAAGTTACCCAGCAAGATGTTAAGTCCCAAGTTTGTTGAACTATTTAAAGTTCTGAGACAGGTTGCTCCTGTTTCGACTTAAACATAAAGAATTTGATTTAATAACCCTGCACTCCTCTGCACTCCTCTTTCATGTTGTGGATCCTTTGGTGTCACTGTTCATTCTTCCATATTGTAAATACCAAAAGTGGGGAACTCAAGTCACAGGACTTGACTCAAGTCGGCCTGAAGTCGCGATTTTAAGGACTGAGACTTGCTTGATTAACATTGATAAAACACTCAACTTGATTTTGACTTGGTATTCATCATTTGAGACTTGACTTAGACTTGGGACAGACTAATGGAAATTATTTTTTATGAAATGTTTGTATTTGTACATTCTGAGAGGATATATATATATATTGATGATTCCATGATTTTATTTTGCGATGCCCAGCAAAGACCAACACATAAAGCTCCTATTGAGAAGACAAAACAGTCAATATTAATCAAATTTGACTTCAGTAAAATGTTATATTATATGATTTGGGGCTTGTGGCATGCTGTTAACGTTAGCATTATGAAAAGACTAGACTTCATTTTGAAAAGTGCAGGGATGAGAAATAGTAGGCTCCATATTTAATTTTTTAATTCTCGGTACGTGACTACACTGACTTACAGGTAACATTTCTGCTGTATTATGAAATGTCCATATGTAATAAATATCTTAATTACAAAGCTTTTTAATGGGTGCCCTTGTTCTTTCACATTACTTTACATTTTTTGCACTGTAACAAAATAACAATGTGAGAAGCAACGTTTTACAGAAGAGTTAACATTCCGAGAAAAAAATCCAACAGTATTTCTCAGTATTGAAACTAAAATTCAGCTCTTCATGTCACTGTCTTTTAAGTGATTTAAATGTGGAAACAGGAGTTAGGGCATAATAATTTAAATGGCTTGACCTGAGACTTGCTTGACTTATAGCAGGGACTCGACATGACTTGCTTGAATTTTTCCAAGGTGACTGTTTTTATTTACATTGTACCTACTGTCTCAACCTTCATTCATTAGAGTTTCAATCAGTTGTGGCACATAGGCCCTCGGTAATGTTTTAATGTTTATCACAATCAAATATTCTGAGGATGGTCTGGTGTTGTTTCTTGTAACTTGTCCATCATCTGTTTGCACACAGACATTCAAAGATGCCATAAAGGTCATCAAAGTCATATTAAAAATGGACTGTGAGCAGTTTATAGAAATTGCTCCTGATGATCGTGTCGCTGGAGATCTGCTGTTACGGGGAATATCTTCTAGTAAGATTAACCATGCAGGAATTTACTGTGGAAACGGTGAAGTCATTGAATTCTCTGGTAAGTGCCTTAACAATTTTTTAAACAATGTCAGTGACATGTTGGTGTTATCTCTTCTAAATACCAGTCCTTTCATTAAAGCTGCCCCAGGCACAAATCCAAAGAGTACAGTGGTGTCCAGTTCATCATCAGCCACAAAGGGACAAATACACAAAATTGCTGTGAAAAAATTTTGTGAAGGCAAGAAGCCTGTAGCTTTGCGTCTCAAAAGAGGACCTCCCAAAGACCTTGCTAAGAACATAAACCGCGCCATGGAAAAGGATGTTGAATACAACCCCATTACCTTCAACTGTGTTCACTTTGCTTTATGCATTTTGGAGGTAAAATCACATGCAGTGGAAGCAGAACATTTTATATTTAAATACGCTAAAACTTTTCAGTAAATCATTTTCTTTCCTGTAGGAACTAGATTGGCCTCCAACAAGGTAAGATCAACTCCAATTAAGATTCTTGTGTCTATGCATTTAATATGAATATATTAGCAGTGATCAGCACATAATATATTATAGCTTTTAGGAGTGACAGATCAATTTGACATGAAGAATATTTAAATTGTTGCTGTCTAAATAAAAAACATGTATCTCAAAAATAGTAACGTTACAGTAGAGGAAAAACTTTTAGTGGCAGTCAATGCAAAAAGGTTTTATTCCAAGAAATTCTGTAGCATTTATCATGGCCATTCTTCATTAAATTTCTACAGCAGGACATCTGCCGTACTCAAATTACGTAGGAAAGGTGGAAAAAATGAAGATACATATTTGGACTGTGACTAAATAATACACAATGTTTAAATACATGTAACTGAGAATAGTAATAATATATTTAATATTAACTCTCATCACTGCTATGCCAGCAAAATATGTGAAACTGCATGTAGTGATTGTACAAAAAAAGAAAAATATCTATCTATCTAGAAGCCATCTAGAAAGAACTAACCATTTCAAACTGATTTCTTAGTGCAAGGGGTCTTTAGTGTCTTAAGGTAGAATATAAAATTTAATAAGAAGCCACATTCTGCCTTAAAAAAAAAAATTACATGTACATAAGTATTCACAGCCTTTGCCATGACATTCAAAATTGAGCTCAGGTGCTCCTGTTTCCACTGATCATCCTGATTGGACATAATTTGGAAAGGCATAGTGATCGGGGTAGAAGGGCCTTAGTCCGGGAGTTGATCAAGAACCCAATGATCACTATGACAGAGCTTCAATGTTGCTCTGTGGAGAGAGGAGAACCTTCCAGAAGGACAGCCATTTCTGCAGCACTCCACCAATCCGGCCTAAGTGGCCAGACGGAAGCAACTCCTCAGTAAAAGGCACAAGACAGGCTGCAAAAGGCACCTAAAGGACTCTCAGACCATGAGAAACAAAATTCTCTGGTCTGATGAAACAAAGTTTGAACTCTTTGGCCTAAATGCTAAACGTCATGTCTGAAGGAAACCAGGCACCGCTCATCACCTGGCCAGTACCATCCCTACAGTGAAGCATGGTGGTGGCAGCATTGTGCTGTGGGATTGTTTTTCGGCAGCTGGAACTGGGAGACTAGTCAGGGTAAAGGGAAAGATGAATGCAGCAATGTACAGAGACAGCGAAGAAAACGTGCTCCAGAGCACTCTGGACCTCAGACTGGGGCGAAGGTTCATCTTCCAACAGGACAACCACCTTAAGCACACAGCCAAAATAACAAAGGACTGGCTTCGGCACAACTGAATGTTCTTGAGTAGCCCAGCCAGAGCCCAGACTTGAACCCGATTGAACACCGATTGAGATCTGAAAAAAAAAAGTCTGTGTCCAACACACAGAGAACATCCCACTCTTGATTGTTATCATGCATAGTAATGGGTTGTGAAAACAAATTAATTCATTGTCTTAGGAGTGCTCAACTTACAAAATCTTTGTAACAGTTTTGCTCTCTATCTGTGATCCTAGATATGTAACAGGGATGATTCTTCTGCTGCTCTGCACAAAAACAAATTCTTCTGCTCCGTATTAGCATTCATCTTTCTCACATTGCTTTTATTCTACACTCATTACAGACATGATAGTTCAGACGGTCTAATTCAGAGAAGCTCATATAAATTGTAATAAATAAATAAAATCTGCTGTGATATTAATGCATTTTTGTCTTATCCTATAGTGACGAAGCTGGGGATACAGCAGTAGAGCTTAAAGGTAGAGCTAAACCTTCCAGTATAACATTATATAAATATAAATGATGTACTTCTTATTTGTTCATCTGAAATGCTTTTGTGAAAATGAAATTTGTCTTCAAAAAGCTGCTTGATAAAGATGCTCTAAAGACATTTTAAATTAGGAACTTATTTCAAAGATGACAGTCTCCAGCCTGACCAGTATTTTACTGTTTTTCAGGCCTTACCCAGGGCCAGGTAGGATTTTTCATTCATCTGATTGTTGCATGTGGTTTTTATTCATATGGCTCAGAATTAAGGACATGTGTTAAAAATATAATAATTTTCCTTCAGTATAATGGTGTCAGTTCTGCTAATCTGTGCAATTAAACATTTCAATGCAAGAATATGTTTCATATTGTTTTGAATGAATTAGATTTGATCAGAATTAAAATGTCACCTCCATGTCTCTTTACAGGATGTGTAAGAAAGGCAGTAAAAGGCAGATTCTGATGGCCATGTGGAATGAAAAAGCCTTTTCCTATTTGATGATAATTTTTGCTTGCATGTAATCCAGTAGTATGATTTAGAGTATGTTACAAATACAAATTATTTGATTTTCTTTTTCAAAAGACATTAATTCTCTGTACTAAACATTTTAACTAGCATTTTTCTCCTTTTGCACATATTTTTGATATATTTTTAGGGGTGGGAGGGTTTCAGAGGGAGGCGCTGACCTTAAGTTTCAATTGTTCTACTTATCTGGAGTGATGAGTCCACTGGCCTTAACCACGTCCACTACAAAAAGCATGAAATCTCCAACAACATAGCAGAAACTATCATAACAAGTGCAACGTTGCGCTAGCATGTCTGATGTTTTAAGCAAAAATCCCCTTATCATTGAAATTATTAATGCAATATATGTTATGCTATATGTTATAAGTCATGCAAGTTCTGCAAGATGAAGTGTATTCGGTACATTTAGCTAGTTAGTACTGTACCCTGAGTAGGCTTACTGTTTGCTAAAGGGCTAACTAGGCTAGCAACCTATAAATAGTTGGCTGACTCTTTTTTTCATGCGAAGAAAAGTCACTTGGAGTTCTATGAACTGGCATGTTAACACTGACACTAAGCTTCTCTTCTGCAACTGTGATTACTAGGCTAGTGCTGTTGCCAAACAGCTAACTTTAATAGACTAGCTAACTACTATCATGCTGAAACCTGCTTTTAGTGCTGACATGGAGAAAAATAATCTGTGAACCTGAGGATAGAGGTCTGGCTACCATGACAAGCCTACTTGTTCCTTTTCCCTTTTGTTGTGATCAAAGGCACATACTTTGTTTGCATAACCGAAAAAAAACAACCAAAAACAGGTGTATCAAAGATGCATTATATTATTTATTGTATTAATTATTTGAATGAAACCTGAAAGATGTTGCTTACCAAACAGAAAAAATAAACAAAATTGATAACTTTACAGAAAAAGGAAACATACTTCTACCTTTAATGTTAGTCAATGTAAGTCAATGGAACCAGAGTTTTTCCTATGGTTCATACATCAAGATTTACAAACAACCCGAACAACATTTACATTTACAACATTACACATTTACAAAAAATGTCAAGAGCAATATGTACTTGTTATAATTGTTGCATTCAGTCACATTGTGGGACTTAAGTAAGGGTCAGACCTATCACTCCAGAATACAATCTTGGGATTAAATGTTAGTTTCACAAGCGTTCATATTCCTGGCTTTTGAGGAGAGATTTGGTGGGATTTAAATTTTATGATCATGTGGAAAATCAATGTTCTGTGTTAAGTGAAGCACATATACAGTTTTTGTTTCACTGTTTCAAATATATTGTGACAAATAAAGTTCCTGTTTAAAACGGGCAATATGCAAGATGCAAGTTTGCATCATTCCAAAATGAACTTAAATTATTAACAGAATGTGGAGAAACAACATTTTTCACAGTATTTCAACGATCTCTATGTAATGCTACTTGAGTTAGCTAGCCCTGGCTTCTTATTTGTATTTTCCTTTCCACCTTAACTAGTAAAAAAAATATGGGTACCAGAATGTAAATGTGGTGCCATTTAGAATAAACTGAAAAACTGGAAAGAGTGAAGCAACGTTTAACTTCGATTAGTATTGGACTGCCATGGTTGACTATGGCTTTTAATATAACTCCAAGTTGGGACGCTGTGCAAAAATTTGCACATATTTTTTTTTATTTGTTGAAAAATATACACCTATTTTATATTTGAGACCAGCAATAAGTTTCATAACAGCTCATTTTTAGCATCTGTTTGCTGTAGTTTTGAAAATTAAATATTTTCCCACTTGTGCTTCATAGAGGATTTCAGCCGCTCTGCATTTTGAGATCTCCTTTGTCATATTTTTCCTGTCATAATGTTATCAGTGGGTGACAGATCTGGACTGCAGACAGACTCTTTTACTAGAGAATCATACTGTTGTAATACGTGTGGAATAAGCAAGACGAAAAAGACGTTGTCTGGATGGCACCATATGTTACTCCACAACCCTTATATTTCATTGTGTATTAATGAAAGCTTTACATGTCGCGTATGGCCTGTGCATTAATGTACCCCTGTGCTATCAAGGATTCTGGCTTTTGAACTGTGAACAAAATCCATTGGTCCCTCTCCTCTTTAGCCCGGACGATGCAGCGACCATGATTTCTAAAAAAAATTTTACTTTTTTTTTTGTCAGACCACAGGACACTTTTCCACTTTGTCCATCTTAAATGAGCTCAGGCAGCAGTGTTGTTTATATGGTAAAGTTTAAACTTGCATTTGTTGGTAAAAATTGTGTGCTGAAATACACCAGCAAACACACAACACACAGAAACCCTCCCCATCTTTACTTCTGAAAGATGCTCTATGGGATGTTCTTTTAAACCCCATCAAGTTAATGATTGCACAATTGTGTTTGAAATGTGTTGCTGGCATTAAATAATAAACAAAAACAATAAAATAGTAAAATATCTTAGTTTGCTAAGAACGTTTTAAGTTTTTGGATGTTTAATGTTGATATTTATAGCAAATAATACATACAATAATACATACAGTTGGTGGCTGGCAGCTTTTAGCTTCTAGATCTTGCACTGTATCTGAATTTTATATGGCAAGTTTAGGTGTATCCGATGTTTGGTCCACTATTCTCAAAATTGAATTAGGTCAGTGAAATAATGCTGTCCGAGGGTGTACTTTATAACTCAGTAGAGCTAGTTTGAAGCTTTTTAAGCTGATGTTAACATCACAATTTGACACAATACTTTTTTGAGAACTTTTTTTGCACCCCCTTTTTGAAATACAGACAATTTAGCTGCTACTCTAACATTCAGTCAACTCAAATGACTGTAGCCATAGCCATGCAACAGTGTTTTGTCCAGTAATATCCTGGGATGCTCTAAATGACCTTCTTTACTGTGAAAAATGCTCTGTTGGTACAACCTAAATAATTACTTCATGTGGTAACGAGCAATTGAACTACTTATATTCAACTCAAAAACTTTGATAAAAAATGTAATTTATTCAAACTGCATTTTTAGATGAAATAAAACTAGTTAAATTACTTTTTTTCAAACAATCACATTTCATAGTGTAGCATTGTATAGACAATATATTATGATATATTATATCTTATATGTTGACATCTTAATGTAGAAATAAATCCTTAAAACAGAAACCTGAATGCATTAGTCAGAGGATCCTATTTAAACCTAACAACTACAAATCAACCAATCCACCCGAGCATCTTTCTGAAAAAGAATTTTCAGTTGAAATTTTAATTTGACTGATTTTTTTTTAAATTAATTTTTGTTGTTTATTTACAGGCTTAAATAAAATATCCAGATTTGCAATGCAGTCTCAGACTTCTGGACCCCACTGCAAATCTCTGACCTTTAGTTAGAGTTTTAATTAGACTGGTAATTAAGCTGTAATAACATGCTCATCAAACACTGAACAAACTTTTTTCTTTGCTATAATATTAATAGTAGTAATTAGTCTTGAGCGTTTTGATACTACACTTGGCACTAAAGTCAAATTTATGCTACAGAGACAGCTCTACTTAAGAGTGACACCACTGATTAGACCCCAGCACACCTCTCACATAGTCTAGTCCTGCTCTGTGTCCATTAAATCCAGGGATGGTTGACTGGTTCCATTTCGTCCATTGTGCAGTGCTGTGGAGGCCCTAAACCGCAATTGCAGGACGTTTAACTACTTTCATACCCTCTTTGTGGAAAATTACCCCACCATCCCATGACATTTTTGGAAGAACACCCCCTGAGGTTGTGCTTGTGGGGCTAATGTCTCTCTTTGTGTGGAGAGTGGAGCGTCTTTTGGTCTTCAAAAAGAAAACAGCAGCAGCCAAACCCAACTGTGACTCATGTGAAATGACATGTTAGCTTCTTTGGGCCCTTTTATTATTTTTTTTCTTCAGTAAATATTCAACTGGAGACGCATGAGAAATTTCTTTGTTTACAAAAATTGACGTAAGATGTCTTGCTCGCTCTTCCTCCGCGTCTTGTTGTGCCTTTTAATGAAGCTGGCGTAATTGTGGTCTCTTTGTTTGCGAGCTGGTGAAACGAAACTTTTCTGTTTTAGTACTTACAGAGAAATTAGTTTGTTTTCCAACGTAGCAAACACATCCATTTTTTTCCAGATGGCCCATAAAGCTATTTCAGTTTCTCCTTTTAAAAGGAATTTGCCACACCACTTTTCATTTTGGCACCAGAGCTCAGAGTCTGAGGAACCGTTAAGAGTGGGGGAAAGAAAAACATGCAGTAAACTTCTTTGTATGCTTCTTCTTTCTTTGGATCAGCTTTTTTACTGTTCTCTTGACTTTCCACAGTGTCCTTCTTCTTCTTTCACTTCTTCTTTCTTTCTTTCTTTTTCTTTCTTTTCAGCAGTATCAAGGCCAAAGACATCTCAATGTAAGCCATTAAGAGCTGAACAGGACTTGCATACAGGGGGACATGTGGAAGGACTTTGGTCTCGGGCATTGCAACAAAGCATGCGTGTTTTCCTACTTTTAAAAATGGAAGATCTATATTTTCGAGCAGGGACTGGGCTTCGGCGAGCGGCCTGTTTGTTTAAACTGGAGGCAGTAATGTGGTGGAAGGAGACGTGCGAGGAATGTGGCCAGAGCCCGTACTGGCCCCATCAAAGCCCAGGCCTGCCGTGCTGGACACTACCACCCTTCTCCCTTCCATCATTCCATCCCTCCATACTCACACATAGAGAGCCTCTGCTCTGCGTTGAGACTGAAGGCTCCTCAGGCAGAAACACTGAGGAACTCTGTATGGGCAAATTGAGAATTTTAGTCTTGCACTGGCGGCTCGGGAAGCTGTAGAAGGCTTTTAACCCTCCAAGGTCCCCATGTGTATCTCTCTCTTTCCCTTCTCTCTTTTAATAAAATCTTTCCTTCTTGTTTCTTCCCATTACAAATTCCATTGAAAATGTGGCTTCTAAGCTTTCAATCAAAACCACAATTGTTTTTGTAAGAAAAAAAGAAAATTAGGTTTTATTATCATTTAATTGATCGGAAAAGTTGTTTTGTGCACAGTTAATTAAAAAAAAAAAGTAATTTATGGGATGTTTCTGTCTTTTTAAATTTTTACAATTGAAACATCCCTAAAAAGTATAGAATTGAACTTAAGCTATTTAGCTATTTGCTATTTGCCAATACTGGTGATGTTTACTGATAAATAATGTTACTGAACAATTTGAATATCAGCTAAGATAACAAAGTTATCTTTTCTTAATTTAGATACTGAAAAGGCTTCATGGATGGATGCAAAATGTGCCCAGGCAAAGCTAGTTTTATACAATGACTGCAGAGCATCCACCTGACACCATGAATAAACTATCCACACTATCCACGTATCCTTTTTTTAACCAGTGATACTGACGACTGTGTGGCTTCAGTCCACCATTACAAGCAACATTTCTAATGGCAACCTTTAAAGCAGTATAATTTAGTCATACTTGACTTTAAGTATGTGTTTGCATATGCAAGAGTCCTGCATTTGTTGGAAGTGCTAAAGTTTGTCCAATGACACTTTAGATTGACGATACTCTAGCTCCAGCCTGCTCTGTGAAATAGTGTTGCTCAACCGGGCTCAATGTTCTTGCAGCACAACATTCCATTCTACTGTATAGTCTGAACCCAGCCACAAAGAATTTCAATCAAATGCCAACATAATTCATTATGTGCCCAACAATTATATCTTACTATTTTACATAACTTTATAATGTTATAGACTGTGTTAACTCTCTAAACCTCTAAGGATTGTGTTATACCTCCTTCTCAAGATATTATAACCTCATTTAATTTCTTCAGCTGTTACCATGCTCTGTGTTGACTCTGCACAGAAGTAATCAAGGAAGGTGTTCTTTTGAAGGCCAAGGAGGCTTCAGCTCCACTCTGCCCCCTAGTGCACGCAGCTTTTAATCCTGCAAATACACAGAAAGGATGCACATGAAGAGTGCTACTCATGCAAGTGTTACTGCTGTAAGGCATTATAATTTCAAGTACTACTCTCTGCACTTCAAATCAAGGCACCGAAAATGTTTGGTTCCTGTGGTAAATGGGATGTGTGAGTTTAACAAAACTCCTTATGAGGTAATGGTTCTAAAATGAAATATTTTTTCCCTCAACCATACATCAAAGCCAAGAAGCATACATACACTCAACTCGCAAAAGGCACCATTGTATTGTTGATACCATAGAAGAACTATCATTGGATCCCTGGAGTACCTTTCAGTTCATGAACCATTTTTGTCAGGCATGTGAGTGTGAGGTTTAAAGAAGCCCCCTTAAATAAGTAAACTACATTTACAGTATGTGGAGGGTTTTTCACATTGACAAACTCTTTAAACTTTAAACATCCTTATAATGTAAAGGTTTTAAGATGACGCCTCAAGTAAGTAAAGAACATTTACAATATGTGGAGGGTTCTTCACGTTTACATTCAGTTTAAAGAACATCCAGATAATGTAAAGGTTTTAGAAAGAACTCTTAAATTAGTAATGTATATTTACGGTATGTGGAGGGTTCTTCACATTCAGACTTCTCATTTACAAGCATTGATCTTTATGGAACCTCCTTTCTTTAAGGTTTTTATGTGGCATGGCTTAAAAAACACTTGTTGGCATGTTTTCTTAAGGCATGGGAAAATGTTAAATTTGGGAATATGCATGTGTAAAACATTTTGTATTGCCCAAGCAGAGCGGATGAATCTGGTGAATCTAGTGTGTTAATAGAGTATTCAAAGAGAACTCAGTCAAAACTTGGTGAAGGACTTCCAAGGACGTTAAGTTATTGATGAACCACTGGCATCTTCATTAGTATGATGTTGATTTGAGACCTAAACAGCCAGCTGGACCTTCTTTCTGAGCATGAGCATGTGACATTAATATGTAAAGACATATTACATGGTCTGAAAAACTCTTACAAGATCCAAGCCCATGTTTTTGAACTTTTAATGACTATTTCAGGCTTTACATGGTGACACGTAGCAGCACACACACCATAATTTGGTAAGTTGCTATTTCTTACATGGTGCAACTTAACGTGTGAGCCCATGGAAGGAGCATGAGATCCCCTCTGGCTGCATGTGCACATCCCAAGCAGTGCAGGTCTTTACCAAGTCTGCCCTCAGCGCTGCAGTAGGGCTTTTCTCGGGTGGAGCTGCCCTAATCTGTTAATGTCTTCAGCTCGCCCACACCAAACAAGCTTTGACAGCTCCTCCGCCAGCTTCACTAACCTTCCGCCAGCTTGTCTCTCCAACGCACGCCAACCAGCCCCAGCCGACACTGGTTATTGCTGTATGCCTGTGTACTTGAGAGGTGCTTTTACACCCTCACCCCCTCTGCTAACATAACAGCTGGGAATTTTTCTCCACGGGACAGAGCGAAAAGATTAATGCCGAAAAGGAAGGTTGAACAAACACCTATCGGGGCGAGAAAATGGCCATGCTCTAAGAGCTTAAGCAAACAACAGCAGCCGATGAGAACAAGGGATGAGTACAGCTCGGAGCCTTTTGTCGTAGCCTTGTGATCCCGAGGCGGGTGTTTTTTTCCATCTCCAGGCCCAACTGTCCCTTCTCGTTGCTGGCGTTCCCCGACAGCAGCACCCCCCGATGCGCAGGAGAGACGGACGAGCTGGCGTTTGTTTGGGGCCGGGCCTGAGAAAGCACTGCTAGTTTGTTTTAATTACCCCCATGCTGGCTCCCTTCGCTGGGCTCCGTATGTGAAAACTGGCCCTCGCCCATCTCCCTGCCAGACACGGGTCACTGGCCTGGTGGAGGAGTCTAAGCATGGTGCTTAGCAGATAATTAAAATCAAATGCATTAGTGGATGAGACGTATGTGCCCCAAGACGGTTTTCTGGCACTTTAACTGTTGAACTATTGGTAAACTTTGAACTGGTTGCTTCATAAAACGTTGAACAACATGATATTTCTTTAAGAGAGAAACACTTTTAACATCAAACTGATTGTAGGCTCTTGTTGGAAATGAACTAATGGTACTGGAAATATCATAGTATGGGGCTGATTTATCTTTTTTTTTTGGAATGATGTTGGCAAGCTCAGAAGTGTACAAAGACATTTTGGATGCAAACCTGCAAAATAAAACCCTTCTCAAATGATAGCAATCTGAAAAACATTAGCTGCATTTTGAAAGAATGCTTTGCTGAAAAGAAAATGCAGTCTTGGAAAAGTCTGTTTAAAACAAGTACTTCTGGTTTGACATTTTGTTTCTGAACTTGATACATTTTTTAAAGACACATAAACATCCCAATACATTTGAGGACCACGGAATTTCAATGAATAGACACATTTTAATGATCATGCTTATTGTATTTCTTTTAAGAAATTAAAATTTATACTATGCATGTATAACATAACTTTAATATTAACTTCAGTATTAGTCCTTGCAGAAACAAGCCATATGACATATATTACATATAAATGAGTACAAATCATATATATATGATTTGAGTGATTTATATGATTTTATATGAGTGACACACACACACACACACACACACACACACACACACACACACATATATATATATATATATATATATATATATATATATATATGATTTCACAATTACATTGCAGCATTTCTTTTAGTATGTGAAGACTACAATCTATCAAAGCTGAAAATTTGCTTCTAAATTCTGTTCTGAATGTTTCCGCACACTCTCTCACACTATCACAGTGGTTTGGGAGTTTTGGATGTGGCAATCTCACTGGGACTCAGGGGAGCCAACCGTGACCTGGACCTTCTTCATTTGGCCACCCATATAAATATATAATTGCACACCCATGACCCAAGGTCCGATTTCTTAAAGGCATCACTGAATGTATTTATCAGCATTTTAAATTCTTCTCTGATGTCTGCATAGATGGTTTGTGACTTCAGGGTAAAAAATGCCCATATGCAGTTTAACACGGTCATTTACAGCCAATGTTTTGGTCCTACAATGAAACAAGCACATTTTTGCGAGCTGATGAATCATTTAATGAGCTCTGTTCTAATTTGCTTGTTTACAGCGAGACACCACAATGATCAGACAAAAACAGCATGTCGAAATAGACACATGCATGAAATTAAACTGACCTCTGTTTAATACTATTTTGTTAGCTACGCAAGTTACTTAAAGTTTTGCTAGTAGCTAATGCTATCTATACTAGCTACTTGTTTTCAATAGTGCAATAAAAAATTTAAGTTGCTACTAAAACCTTTGATTTAGGATGGTCTGCTGCAAATAGTCAACAGTCTATAAAACCACATAGCATAGCTGCTACTTACAGGTTGTGGTTAAGGATGTGATGATAATAAAGGTAGAACTGCTCCTTTCTTCAGTCTCTTAAAATGTTAAGCAAGGCCTGTTTCATCTTGTCCACTTTGAATTAAAGTCATCCAGGAACTTGTTAACTGTAGTTGCCACTGGCTTTCAAACTTGATTCTTTCCTATGTTATTTCATGTATTGCTAAGTATCTCTTTGATAAATCTATTAAAATCAGTTTATTTCATTATTTAATATTCCGTGTTCATTCAAAATCATGTTTTTAAACCTTAAATCAGTATTTTAACTCTTCATGAACAAGAGTAGTTTTTGTAAATATGTTCCTGACTACAAATGTTTACAAATATCAATAGTTCCTATCAAATTCCATAGTGAATACATTAGTAGGGCAGTGA
The DNA here is from genome assembly GCA_021613375.1 of Megaleporinus macrocephalus. Taxonomy (NCBI): domain Eukaryota; kingdom Metazoa; phylum Chordata; class Actinopteri; order Characiformes; family Anostomidae; genus Megaleporinus; species Megaleporinus macrocephalus. The sequence continues at coordinate 28,883,871 of CM038717.1, read as the reverse complement.
TACAAAAAAATATTTTTATTAAAAAAGTACAAAAAATAAAACTAAAATCGGGAACAAGTAAATGTAGGATGGCGTGGAAGCCTGAATAATTAAATAAATTTTTTGCAAAGATACAGAATTTTTTTTTTTTCAAAAAGGTCACTTTTGACCCAGGTTGTGCATCGGAGTGTTAACTGGTGCGCACTGTGCTGACTTTCCCTTGACAGCCAGGAAAAGTAGATTTCACCAAATTGTCCAAAATTGGTTGATGTTAATCCATTGTTGTTGTTTCACTGTGTTAGAACGTGAGCTGGTGTATGTACATTTTGGGGACGTAAATAATAATTACAGAAGAGTCTAGAATTTTGAAATTGGCCTGTTTTACTGACTTCTTTAGTAAATGCGGGAATTGTATTTGAAGGAGGAGAAAACAGATTTTGAGGTTTACAATGTATCTGTACTGAAACACAGTTTTCCATTCTGTGGACCTTTAATGACTCTAATTTAAAGTGCATCTCATCCAGGATAACTTTTCTCAAGCAGATGCTTCACAACCTGCAACACGTAAACAATTAGGTTAATGTTGGATTCTGGTGGGTATGTGGTGGTATGCTTTGAGAGCAAGCCAAAAATTTAGGTCTTAAAAACTGTGAATAAACAAGCAAGTTATACTGCCATTTTTATTCATTAAAAATCATTTTCATATTGGACATTGTTCATATTTGCACTGGTGCCAATACAATTTGACTGGTTATGACTTGACCAAACTTGAATTTGCAGTGTTTCAGAACTAAATAAGAACATGAACACATACTGCATGGGATCTGAACGTATCACCGGCAGCACATGGGTAAAGTAGGTAAGATAGGGTTGAACTCCTCACTATGCAGCAATACAAACAGAGCGTTGGTGTAGACAATACACATTGACCACTTCTGACAGCTGACTTAATCAGAGACACTGTTTTAACACCATCCATCAAGACATGGAGCAAATGGTGATATAGGAAGCTCCAAAATGCATTGTTTGACTATACTATGCAGGGGTCCTGTCTGCTGCCTCCAAACTGCAGGGGTGGGTCAGCAGGGGCTTTGTCACTAATACGCAATGTCTGAATATCAAACATGACTTTGCAGGCAGCTAAGCAGCCCTAATACTTTTAAAACAAGGGAGGCCTGTGGTTTATTTTAGTTGTGTACTGGTCCTGTTGGCCCAGCCCTCGGAACGGCTGTGTTTTATGGAAGAGCCAATAGTCCTAAACACAAATTCCTAAACACAAAGTCTTGGAAGTGTATTATTTTTCAATCACACATCATTTGTGTTCATGAGCAGAGGAGGTATTATGATACTGTGTCAGAGAGACCACCTTATATTTATTAGTGTTAATTTCCGATTAAATAAGAGCAAGGTATTCATTTAGAGACATATGGAAGGGAAAGTTAAAAAAGCTAATTTCCTACACTATGGTTCAAAAAATGCATAAAAGTTGAGTTTGAAAGGAAGCCATAACTGAGAAAAGCAAGTGGAATAAATAGTTCTCCGAACAATGGACTGACCACCCCACCTCAACGTAATTAAAGATATTGTTTTTTTCCTGACGCTGCAAAATGCATCCTGAATGGAAAGTAAATAAATGAAGGGTGGTCTCAGACGTTTGTAAAGAAAAAAAATGCTTCACTTTTTATTATTTAGGTTATGTAAGTTACGTTATATATCAAAACTAAATGTCAACTATCACAAATACAGTCTCAGTGACCCCAGTCTCGCTCTGTACAGAGCCACTACTGGTGCCTACTGTTCGGAGAAACTATGCCAAGAACCCCAGCGTGGGACGTTCTAGTGATGGATTCTAAAAGTGTAAGAGATCCAGAAGGGATTTTATAGAAAGCCTTGTAGACCTTAAACAGACCCTAAACGTCTTATCATATCCTGTCATTTGACCTCCAGTAAAGGCTGTTTTACGTACATTATGCAGTCAGCATGGCCACTGCGGTTGCACAATTAGGTAGGGGAAAAAAAGATGGAGGAAAGAGAGAGACAGAAGAAAAAAAGTCAATTCCTGTCCGGTAATTACAGCCTGGTACCCAAGACCACAGTTCTGAAACTCAAGCTGTCCGTCGGACTGCAAAGAGCAGAGCTTTAACCCCCTAAACTTCAGAGCTATTATTCAGCTATTACTCTTAAGAGCAATTATTCAGCATTTCATTCTGTACCCACTTTGAATCCAACACAAAAGTTACTGTTATACAACAGTTGGCTGGTTGGGAAGCGTTCCACCAGTGCTGATAACAGTACAGCTTTCTTTTTATGAGCATATCAATTTCATTCATCAGTATTAGTAAAAAAAGTGGTTGCTGTAAGCTGTAGCTAAACATTACCCATACTTTAACAACATGTAAAATAGAAAATTTTTACAAAAGATATAGTGTTTTTACCTACAAGCTATAAATTGAGGAAAATGTACACCTGCAGAATTGCTACTTTGGGGCACATCAATCCGCCAACTGTAACGGAACTATTATTTCTTTGGCGATATTAAAAGCATGTATTAAAAAAAAAAACATGCTCTGAGCTTCTTTCCATTGTTTTTCTTTTCACTTTGTGCAATAGCTGTGTAAAAGTGATATACAATACTCAAGGCAGCCACAAAAATATCATGGCTGTGATGATCTCTACAGCATATTATGATATTACCCATGAGGACACTACTATTTGTGTACTGTTGCAGCGAGGAACAGAAGTGAGGGCCTACAAACAAGCTCACAAGGGGTTAAACCGTGGAGATTGAGGGGGCTGAAGAGTCCCACTGCTGCTTCCTGCCCTATAGGGCCTGGCCAGGCGAGAGGAGAGCAAGCCCAGTGTTTACTGTAACAGGGCTCATTAGGGCCAGGGGAAAAGCACAGGAAACTGAAAGCAGAGGAGCAGCACGCTCCTGACAACATCCAGCAAGACAGAGAGAGTGAGAGAGAGAGAGAGAAAGAGAGACAGATGTTATTGAGAAAAAGTACAGGACTCTGGAGCAGTAGCAGTGTGCTCTCTGGATTTGGCAGGATGTCAGGAGAAGACCATGTACCGGAAAGTATAGTTCCAACAGTAAAGTTTGGTGGAGGAGGGATAATAGTCTGGATGTTTTTCAGGGTTGAGGCTTCCGGAAGCTATTAATTGCGTGTGTTCAACTTTGTGTCAACAGTTTGTGGAAAGCCCTTTCCTGTTCCAGTATGTGTTCCAGTATATGTGATCCTGTGCACAAAGCGAGCTTCACGAAAACATGGTTTGGTGAGTTCAGTGTGCAGGAATTCCAGCGGCTTGCTTGCACAGAGCTTTGGGATGAATTTGCACATTAATTGTGAGTCAGATCTTCTTGTCCAACACCAGTGCCTGACCTCATAAATGCTCTTTTGACTGAATGAGCACAAACTCCCACAGACACGATCCAAAATTATGTGGGAAGACTGAAGAGTGGAGGCTGTTGCATCTATAAAAAAGTGTGGGGGGACAACAACTCTATATAAATGCCCATGTTTTTGACGGGGATTAATGGTCACATATCTCACATACTTTTGGCCATATATATAGAGAGAGGCTGTACTCATTGATAAATAGCTCAAAGTCTTCTGTTTTTGATTTTGTCCAACCAGTAGTCAATCGGTACAGAACAGCAGTTAACACAGCTGTCCTCTATGTAGCAGACAGGGCTCAATTGACCACCAGGGCAAGAAAATCAGGCTATATTCTAGAGGCAGTTCTTCCTGTACACAAATATGCCACCATAACATCATATAGTTTTTGGCAATTTATTAGATAATCCTACAATATTTCTAAAAAGCCCAGGGTAACCCAAAGGCCTTCAGCAATTTGTGATCTTCGTGTCAACTACAATGTGTTATGTTAGTTGTTTGCCATCCATACTGACGTAGTAGCAGCAGAAGCATCATTAACTGTAGGAGAGCCTTTGTCATTACGGTGTGATTGGGGTAATGGAAATCATGAGCCTGTACAAATAGTACTGTAAAATATAATCACTGTCCAAAGAAAAACAATCTCCATTTTTGTCAATTTAAATGTATTCGAACACAGCAGCCAACTGTAAAACTAAGAAGTGCTTAACATTAAACAAACTAATCACTTTGTTCACTTTACACTTCAGATTCCTTGCAGTTCACTTAAGGTAAAAGCAAAGTTCACTTAAAGGTGTTTTATAAGTGACCCCTTTTTTTTAGATTAAACGCTGCTTTCAAGATCAATTCTCTGATAAACAGGAAGTCAGGTGTGTTATAGTAAGAGTGTGACAGAGCTGGACATGAGAGAGAACAGATCACATCAGAGAGAGAGAGAGAGAGAGAGAGAGAGAGAGAGAGAGAGAGAGAGAGAGAGAGAGAGAGCTGCCAGTGTTTAGGTTTTTGAGAGAGGTGACAAGGACAGAGAGAGAGAGAGAGAGAGAGGGAGAGGGAGAGAAAAAAGGGAAAGAGAGAGAGAGAAATAGGGACGGGGAGAGACAGACAGAGACAGAGCGAGGCAGTGAGAGGGGGAGAGAAAAATATGGACGGGGGAGAGACAGAGAAAAACAGAGACAGAAAGAGAGGCTCAGAAAGAGAGAGGTGATAAGAAGCAAGTGCATAAAAAAGAGTGAGAGATGGAAGTGGGTATAGAGATCAATTAAGAGAAAAAACTAACTGTGTTTTGAGAGAGAGAGAGAGAGAGAGAGAGAGAGAAAGAGGTGACAGGAAGCAAGTGCATTAAAAAAAGGGAGGGAGACGGAAGTGGAGAGAAAGATCATTTGAGAGAGAGAGAGAGAGAGAGAGAGAGAGAGAGAGAGAGAGGCTTAGAGCAAGAGAGAGGGATAGAGAGAGAGAGGGGCTCAGAGACTGAGAGAGGGAGAGAAGCTGAGAGAGAGCGAGAGCGAAAGAGGTAACAGGAAGCAAGTGCATTAAAAGAGAGTGAGAGAGATGGAAGTGGAGAGAAAGATCGTTTGAGAGAGAATGGACGGTGTGTTTTTATAGAGAGGGAGAGAGAGAGAAATAGAAAGAAGGAGAGGGAGAGAGAGAGAGAAAAGAGAGAGAGAGAGAGAGAGAGAGAGAGAGACAAAGACAGGGAGAGAAGCTGAGAGAGAGCGAGAGAGAGAGAGAGAGGGAAGCTGAGAGAGAGAGAGCGAGAGAGAGAAAGCCAGAGAGAAGCTGAGAGAGAGAGAGAGACAGAGAAAGAGAGAGAGAGAGAGAGAGAGAGAGAGAGGGAGAGAGAGAGAGAGAGGCTCAGAGACTGAGAGAGGGAGAGAAGCTGAGAGAGAGCGAGAGAGCGAAAGAGGTGACAGGAAGCAAGTGCATTAAAAGAGAGTGAGAGAGATGGAAGTGGAGAGAAAGATCATTTGAGAGAGAGAGAAATAGAAAGAAGGAGAGGGAGAGAGAGAGAGAGAAAAGAGAGAGAGAGAGAGAGAGAGACAAAGACAGGGAGAGAAGCTGAGAGAGAGCGAGAGAGAGAGAGAGAGAGGGAAGCTGAGAGAGAGAGAGCGAGAGAGAGAAAGCCAGAGAGAAGCTGAGAGAGAGAGAGAGAGAGAGAGAGAGAGAGAGAGAGAGAGAGAGAGAGAGAGAGAGAGAGAGAAGGAGGAGAGAGAATGAGATAAAAAAGAGAGAGGGAGAGAGAGAGAGAAATAGAAAGAAGGAGAGGGAGAGAGAGAGAGAAAGAGAGAGAGAGAGAAAGAGGTGACAGGAAGCAAGTGCATTAAAAAAAGGGAGGGAGACGGAAGTGGAGAGAAAGATCATTTGAGAGAGAGAGAACTGACAGTGTGTTTTTATAGAGAGAGAGAGAGAGAGAGAGAGAGAGAGAGAAGGAGGAGAGAGAATGAGATAAAAAAGAGAGAGGGAGAGAGAGAGAGAGAGAGAGAGAGAGAGAGAGAGAGAGAGAGAGAAGCTCAGGGAGAGAGAGAGGGAAGCTGAGAGAGAGAGAGAGAGAGAGAGAGAGAGAGAGAGAGGGAAAGCCAGAGAGAAGCTGAGAGAGAGAGAAAGACAGAGGAAGAGAGAGAGAGAGAGAGAGAGGCTCAGCGAGAGAGAGCGAAAGAGGTGACAGGAAGCAAGTGCATTAAAAGAGAGTGGGAGAGACGGAAGTGGAGAGAAAGATCATTTGAGAGAGAACTGACAGTGTGTTTTTATATATATATATATATATATATATATATATATATATAGAGAGAGAGAGAGAGAGAGAGAGAGAGAGAGAGAGAGAGAGAGGGAGAGAGAGAGGAGAGAGAATGAGATAGAGAGAGAGGGGGAGAGAGAGAGAGAAATAGAAAGAAGGAGAGGGAGAGAGAGAGAAAGAGAGAGAGAGAGAGAGAGAGAGAGAGAGAGAGAGAGAGAAGGAGAGAGAATGAGATAGAGAAAGGGAGAGAGAGAGAGAGAGAGAGAGAAAAGAGAGAGAAAGAGAGAGAGAGAGAGACAAAGAAAGGGAGAGAAGCTGAGAGAGAGCGAGAGAGAGAGAGAGAGAGAGAGAGAGACAAAGACAGGGAGAGGGAGAGAAGCTGAGAGAGAGCAAGAGAGAGAGAAAGAGAAGCTGAGGGAGAAAGAGAGAGGGAAGCTGAGAGAGAGAGCGAGAGAGAGAAAGACAGAGAGAAGCTGAGAGAGAGAGAGAAAGACAGAGAGAAGCTGAGAGAGAGAGAGAGAGAGAGACAGAGAAAGAGAGAGAGAGAGAGAGAGAGAGGCTCAGCGAGAGAGAGCGAAAGAGGTGACAGGAAGCAAGTGCATTAAAAGAGTGAGAGAGACGGAGGTGGAGAGAAAGATCATTTGAGAGAGAACTGACAGTGTGTTTTTTTAGAGACAGAAGTGACAGAGTGTTTTTTTAGAGAGAGAGAGAGAGAGAGAGAGAGAGAGAGAAAGAGAGAGAATGTGAGAGGGAGAGAGAGAGAGGGAGAGAGAGAGAGAGAGAGAGAGAGAGAGAGAAAGAGAGAGAATGTGAGAGGGAGAGAGAGAGAGGGAGAGAGAGAGAGAGAGAGAGAGGGGGAGAGAGAGAGAGAGAGAGAGAGAGAGAGAGGGGGGAAAAAAGCATTTCCTGGTTTTAAGCGAATGTGACTATTACGGAGGTATTAATGTCTGCAGATTGCATGCTTGTTCCTGCCCCCGCATCCGCCCGCACTTCTCCGTCCACAGCCGTGAAATTAGGACCATGTGTTTTGCGCCCCGCTCCGCTCTCCGGCAACAAGACACAGGCCTGTTTTTCTTTCTCATTCCTCCTGCCGGAACTGTGGGCCAGGACAACGTTCCGCTCCCCCCTCAACACACACACACACCCCCACGCACCCCAGCGCCTGCTCCCAGCTCACAACACACGCTCAGTGTCATCATTACAGTCTATAGGGAGAGCAATGCAAGCACGTTTTATCTATCATTCACGTCAAGCACGGCTTATATTTATGTGTGGGTGTTGCTGCATTCAGTTATTAGAGAGGACGTTCATCATTATCTTATGGTGTCCTCCCTCACTGTGAAATTGCAGTCACATCTCAAACCCCGCTTTCACACTAATATTTCAGATGCGGTGGCAGCTGGGAAAATGACTGGAACACATGGATCACTGAATCTGCAATATTTTGGCACTGAAACACAACAGTCTTCAATATTACATCTTGAACTGTGTCAGCAACATCAAAGAGCTCTAAGGGAACGTTTCCCAATCCGTCAACATGACAACCATGTTTTCTTATATTTAGGAATGCTCTGTTGGGGAGAAGATGCATTCTTGGTTCGTGTGTGCAAAGTTAATGGAGATAATGAGGCAGAAATATGGGCTAAATTATCTTTAAGCATCTGGTAGAATCGCAACGAGGTTTACACAGAAAACCGCAGAGATCTCTTCCCACATCTCCAAAGTTCAGTCTTGGAAGTTGGTTGCACTTTCTGCTTCGTATGATCCACATGATCCCAAACATTCAACCATGTTGCCATGTTATTTGTGTCTCAGTAACAGCTTCTTGACAGCTGCACATCCTTTCAGATCTTTAGCGGGACCCTAGAGTGGCTTCTGACAGTGGAAGGATGGACAGAAACACCTGTGGGTTGTTTCAGATCTGAAGCACAAGTAGAACTTGCTCTTCTCCTCTCTCTCAAAGATGAAGTTCTGTTTATCTGATGCCAGTTTTGGTGGTCTATCAGGTTTTACACAGGTTTTAGGAGACTCTACATCTTGTAAACCTTTTAAACTCCTGTTTGAGAAGCTCCTGTTTTTCTTTTTCTGCTTTGTTGTCTTGTCACTTTCCCTGTCCTTATGTTATTTGGAATTTGCACAGAACGGTATGTTGTTGCTGTTTTAACAGAACCTTGTATATCTGAACTAGTAACTTCATAAAAGTAAGAAAAACATGGACATTTAAGGAAAAAAAATCAATAAAAAATTATACAAAATTGTAGCTGTAAGCATAAAATGTTATTACTACACATGAACCAAAAGTGAGTAGACATTTATTACCCTATTCCAAATAAGTCTAAATAATTTTATATCTGTCTGAATTTTTTTTTTAAATCTATATCCAGCTTTTAATGCTGATATATATGATTGGCTGGACTGAAACCCACCTTATAACTACATGTGAATTGGCTGGATTTGTGGATATAACGCGTACTGAGCACTTTAAAAGGAACAACTCCTTGTTTCTACACTCATTGTTCATTTTATCAGCTCTACTTGCCATATAGGAACAGACTGTAGTCCATCTGTTCCTCTGCATACTTGGTTATCCTTCTTTCAACCTGTTTTTAGCGGTGAGGACACCTGCAGACCCACCACAGAGCAGATATCATTTGAGTGGTGGATCATTCTCAGCACTGCAGAGGCATGATATTATGTTAGTGTGTGTTGTGCTGGTGTGAATGGATCAGACATGGCAGTGCTGCTGGAGTTTTTGAACACCTCAGTGTCCCTGCTGGACGGAAAGTAGTCCACCAACTAAAACTATCCAGTCAACAGTGTTCTGTAAGCAGCATCCTGTGACCACTGATGAAGGACTAGACTGGACAGCAACAAATGAGCTATCTAGATTGAGCTTTACACCTACAAGCTGGACAAACATGGTGTCAAAATGTACATAGTGTTTAAAAACTCCAGCAGCACTGCTGTGTCTGATCTACACATATACCAGCACAACACTCACTAACACACCACCACCACGTCAGCATCACTGCAGAGCTGAGAATGATCCATGTAGGGAGCCTTTCAGTGAATGTACTTTGGCCTCTACTTCTATAGATCATCGCTGGCCAAAGAAAATCAAGTATATCAAAAATGGCAACTTGACAGAAGAGAACAAAAACAGCCTTTACTTTTAATGTGAGTCAATAGAACCAGAGAGAGACATTTTTTCAAGCTGTTTTAGAGCACCTCCATTGGTTCTTTCATCTTGGAATTTCCACACAAAGTAAACAGCAGCTGCAGCGTTCAAATGATGTAGAAAACGAAGATACTTGTTTTTCTTTGGACAGCGGCGATATGCAATTTAATCTACAATCTGTTGACTTCCACTTTTGCTTTTCATTTTGAGTTTCTATTTGTTCTCACACCTTCCATTAATTTTGGTTCTGCTGGTTAAACACCTTAACTGCTTTGCTATTGCATATACGTCTCATTATTTGAGCTTTATAATTTTATTTTACTCAAAAGGAATGCTAAAGGTGTCAAAGTATTCACATTCATTACTCAGGTAGACGTTTAGATACTAGGGTTTAAAAATACTTCTGTAGAGAAGTTGAAGTATCAACTCAAGCTTTTTACTCCAGTAAAAGTGTAAAAGTACTGCTTTCAAAACTACTTCAAGTATAAAAGTAAAAATAATGTAAGGAAAAAAATGCCATTAAGGCCAAAAGCTTGGGCTGCACCACAGGGGTCTATAGTGTAGTAGCCCACCTCCCAAATAAAATCATTCTTCTAAAAGCCAGAATGACTATAATGTTATATTAAAATGTTAATTTTGATAAAGTTGGGATGCGCTAGGCTTCCTGTTTCAGCCGCATATACGCCCATTGAAAATGAATGTAGTTTAGTACAATGTAAATAAATTAAAGAAGTATATCTGTGTACTACTGAGCTTTAACATGTGTTTCATGGAGCGGAAAATATGATGACTAGTTTATAAGTAAATGTAAATGTACATGAATAAAAACAAGCTGAAATGAAATAGGAGTAACAAGCCTTTTTTTAAATGTAAGGAGTATAAAGTACTGATGATGGAGTGTAAATGTAAGGAGTATAAAGTACAGATAATGGAGTGTAAATGTAAGGAGTATAAAGTACAGATAATGGAGTGTAAATGTAAGGAGTAGAAAGTACTGATAATGGAGTGTAAATGTAAAGAGTAGAAAGTACAGATAATGTAGTGTAAATGTAAGGAGTAGAGAGTATTGATAATGGAGTGTAAATGTAAGGAGTAGAAAGTACAGATAATGGAGTGTAAATGTAAGGAGTAGAAGTAAAAAGTCAGCTGAAAAATAATTACTCCAGTAAAGTATAAATAACCAAAATTTCTACTTAAGTAAGGTAACAAAGTATTTGTACTTTGTTACTTAACACCTCTGAGGAATGCTGATAGATGTTCTAGGAACTTCCATTCCAGTTCTATTTTGTTTACCTAATACCTTCTCACTTTTTAAGGTTACTTTCTACTTGAGTCATTACTTTGTTGAAATATTGCAATACTTTTACTTGCGTATGGGTTCAGGCTACTCTACCCACCTCTAGTCAGGAACTGCTACAGCCTGTCTTGGGTCTATGGGTCAGTATGATGAGTTAATGAAGTGTTGAGGGGAGTCTAGCGGCCTTTCTCCTCGGTCACAGTCTAGAGAGTTTTAGTGCCGTGACTACCTCCACACCAGGACAGGGACGCTCAGGGGAGTGTGGGAAGAGCCCAAGTTCCCAGGCCGATGACCACGACGCACACACATGGGATTGATGAGGTTCGTAAGCTCCATCACTTCCAACCTCTGTGCCCTCACCGTAACTTTCTACCCCCTAAACCAAACCTCCCTCTCTCTGTTTCTCGCATACTTTCTAAATCCGTGTTTTTCCTTTCTTCCCCTCTTGAAACCACTCAATCTCTTTTAACCTCCTGTAAAGATAACACAGGGAGTGGGCTTGGGTTTATAACAGCTCTGTCTCCAACATAGGAAAGTCTTCAGCCTTAAGACGGGGATTTAGGAAGTTATAAAAGCTATCGTGTTCGCTAAAGCCCCCCAGGCTCACTACCGTTATTAGATTTGGTGTTGTTCGAAGGTCTAGAAACAAGCTGTGTGGAGAGCAAATGGAACTTGATTGTATGAGTTCCTGAGGGAGTCATGCTGACCTGTAAATCTCTGAATGGACAAACGACTCTTATAAGTCTGTCATTGAAACATACCAGTGAAACGTTCACTGTTAATAGTGATGAATGATGATGACAGGCATTCATTACTTTTTAGAAAAGTAATCAGCTTCTGGCAGATGTTTAGATTTCACCAATATTTAAAACAAATACTGTTGAGGTGATGCTGCTTTCACATTATTATATAAGCATTTTATTCATTTTAATGCATGGAAATATGTTTACACATCTCTGTAATTGTAGATCTACTTGCAGTCCCATATCTGTCCCTTATTAATAATCATTTTAATATCAAGCCACTCAATGTGTTGTTTTTTTCTTAACTGCTTAAAAATGATGATTCACATTTTGATAAATTACTGGAATTGTTCCTTTTGGGAAATATTATCCCATGCCATGTATAGCTTTAAAAGCATTGATCATGTTAAATAATGTAAATTCTGTTAATTTTATAGATTATACTGTTATTTGGATGGATCAGCGTAGATGCTTTGTACCTAATTTCCTAAACTCAACACTAGTTCTATCTTCAGCCTACTTAATAAGCAACTACTATGTAAAACATGTGCACAATATAATAAAATATTAAATTACATAGTTATATGACAATAATGACAATAATGATATGGATCCACCTGTATGTTTGTTTGTTTTTAAATCAAGCAAATTCAAATAATATCACTTACTATCTCTTCCCAAACATGAATGTATTATCAAATATTTTTTGCAAAAAATGATGGTAATTTTATTTAAGTATATTAGTAAGAATCTACTTTTTACTCAGTCACATATGGCCATTTAGGTTTAATACTTTTTGTGTAATGTTCTGTTTTGTTGTTGACAACATCCATACTGTTTAGTGATTGAGCACATCTCTGACTTCAGAGATTTAGTACTTTATTTCTGACCAAAATAAAATAAAAAATAAAAGAATAGAACAATTGGGCCATACAAACTTCTGATAGACTCTGGACTTAGTAAGTTGCTTTCTGTGAAGACAATTTTTCTTGCATCAGTTTTCTACTTCAAATATCAATACCTTTACAGTATTTAGTATTTATTTAGTCTATTCTGCCCACTCTGCTGCATATTTGGTACACATCATTAAAGTGTCTGTGGATAACACCATGGCTTACCTTTACTGTTGATAATTCTATGATTCTATCTTCCAATTGTTTCACATTCCTTAACTTAATCTAAACTTTTGGATGTGCAAGAACATGTTGACACAACAAAGACTATAAGTATCATTTCTCCTTTTTACATGGTTTTCTCTGGAGTTTTTCAGGTTAGTTATTTTTGTTAAATTCAGTCTAACAAATTAACAGATGCAGCGTTTGAATCCATAGTTTCCTCCAGGGCTCAGCAATAAAACCTTTTTTAAAAAAGGCATATAGTATATAGCATAAACTCATGTAGTATTAATGCTGGGACGATTTGGGAACAAATGGGGTCACAAAATGACGAGACCAAGAATGCAAAGTGAACGCCGTTTGATAACAGTGAGTGCCAGATACAAAACAATGATCCACAATCCAGTGATCTCTTTGATATGCCACTTTCACTGGATAAGTCCCAGAACACTTCAAGGCATCTGAATGGTCTCAGTGGTGTGGGTGGACATGAGATAGTGAGTGATTGACCTAGCGTCCACTCCTCAACTCCCAACAGAGATGCAACCCCTCCACCTGGGTAAACAGCCATGGCCGATTGGGGGCCGGAGGAATGTGGCGACCCCAGAGAGTGGACAAAGGCTGTGGGTTCAGAGCAGGCTGGATGAGGGGGTCAATTCTCCCCAGGAACCTCCTGCTATCTGAAGGGTCAAGTTTATTTTTCCTGCCGGGGGGTAGTGGTGGGAGGGGGATCTTAGGGGTGGCTGAGGGTGAGTGGGACGAGCGTAACCCGTGGAGCGGTGAGAGAAGGGGGCCAAACACGCACGCAGTGCAGCAGTGGACGATCATGTGGTGGCAGTGTGAAAGAGACAGAATGCGGCCAAGCAGGAGCTACGACAGGGGACTTGTATTAACACACGTCCTGCCTCTTCAGCTTATCTCTGAGACTACAGCAAAGAGGACAACTTCAGTCAGGCTGGAGAGGCAATGCCCCACATAGATAGCAGAGCAAGCCCCTGTTATCAACCTCTTAAGCACAGTGGACGTCCACATTAGTAATTGTCATACAACTACTTACAGCTGCAAGCTGCATAAAACATATTTGCCATGCAATTTGACAATTACACAAAGCAATTAATAAATAACTGAATAACTGAGGCTGCAGCCAATATATTTGAATATTCTACTAGTTAGCTACAACCCCAAAATAAATTAATCAGATCAAATGAGTTCTTCTGTGTAAACTTGGGTCATTTTATAATTTAATAGAAGAGAAAACTAAAGTACTAGCTATGTAGAACAGTTAGAAGGTTAAGAAAGCAGAATAAATACAGCCAAAGGCAGCTGTTCAAATAGCTATCATATTAACTTTAGCTGGCTAGCTAACTGGTTTCTAGCAAATTAAGCAACATTGTTTCAAAACACCATCTTTTCATTTTTTTTGTGATGAAAATCGAGTCAATCTCAACTAATCGCTGATGATGTCATGATAAGACCACAAGAGAAGGAAATGCTTTGCAAGAAGTGACTAAAAAATTCCAAATTTAAAAAATGTATCATTATGCCAAACTCCACAGGTCAGCAGAGTGTCGGGAGTCATTTCAATGCGCCCTGGGTTGCTTACAAGGAATCGGATATACAGACCCCAGAAACTTGCAAATTTGTATCTGACTAGGCATCTATAGTTATGCAAGACATTTACATTTGAAAGTAAAATGTTTGAAATTTTGCATTTGAAGGAATTGGTGCCTTGTGATGTATAAACTTTAAATCCAATGATCAAACCTACTTAATTTAGTTATTAATTTTTAGAAGGTATTTTTTAAAGATTAGATAAATGCACTTGCTACTATCCCTAAAACACAACACAAATTAACTTCCAAAAAATTATTTAAAAATGTTAACAACCATGCAAAACCAACATTTTCACCATAAATAAGCAGTAGAGTAAAAGCTTCAATTTTTGAGAGAGAGGAGAAAATCAATCTCTACTCTTATTTCTGTTCTAATAAAAGTGTACATGTGTGCACTCTATGGGTCATAAAAGTGTAGATGTCCAGAAAAACATCCCTGCAGATTTATTTGAGAAACTGAAAGCTAGTCTGAAGAAAAACATAAAAGCTGTAATAAAGGTCAAGATTGGGCACCTTACATACTGAAAAAAGTTAGTTGTCGAGGCTTCTGTGTCATTTTCAGCTTATTCCCGGTCACTGAATCCACTAACTTGTACTTAATGGTCATTCTGACCCAATTTTTGGAGTGAAGTAATAAAAGGTGGTCTCTAACTTTTAAAGTAATGAAGTGTGGTTGTTAACCTTTCAGAGGTGCAATATGTGATTCTGAATACTGATTCTGATTCTAAACACCACACATGTACGTACAAATAATCTATGTCCAAAAGCTATAATTTAACTTGTCAATAAATAATTACGAGCCAAACTCTCACCATTAGCAGCTAACGATTCATTACACGGAGGCACATCATAAACACTCCTGTTGCTCCATGTAGGAGATACTGGCGTCACAGATAATATATTCCTGGCAGGTTTAGCATGTCTGTCTGCACTGTTTTAATTGTGACCGTTCGTCTTTGCTGCTCCCTTTGCACTATGGACATCATAAACTTTTACAAGAGAAGTCCGACCCAGAGGAGAACAATATGAGTCAAATAAACACTGAACACCATCCGCAACATGCAGCCGGCAAGACGAGTTCATATGTTAATCGCCTGACTGAAGCGGGTAATCCACCACTTTTGTTTACAGTGAGGTGCTTGAGAGTTAGTCATCTGGCTGTTGTGTTGTCTGGGTTACTGATTTACCCTGGCAATGGCCACTGGGGCAGATAATACCCAGTTTTGCCAAGAAGAAGGCAATTGACCATGCTGATGTGTTGAGATCAATGGGCCAAGCTGACTGTGAGGGAGCCATTACTCAATAAACTGTTACAATAAGTAAAGCAGGTCTGTTTTCATCAATACATCTTGTTTACAATGGCCATGTTGGAGTTACGTGCATGTTTAACTATACTTTCTTAAACCAACTGCAAGAACTAGTTGTAAGAGCATGACAAAGGAAACTGAAAAAACATATATATATATATATATATATATATATATATATATATATATATATATATATATATATATATATATATATATATATAAAGTAATTTCAGCTATTCTTTATAGAAATCTATATACTTTGATCACTGAGATGTAGACAAATCAAATGACTGAAAACCTGGGGTAAAAATATTAACATGCCAAATATAGACTATCCAACATGACCAGTGAACCTACATGTGTCTTTACATGTTCTCTTTTTAAATGTGATGTTGATATTGATAAAGTGTGAAATAAGGTTAATATAAAAGATACATATACACCCTGCACATATCTCTACACCAATGAGCTTAAAAGTCTCATCTAATAATATCATAAAACAAAATTTCATCAAGCAACATATCACTGGGACAAGGAAAAACATTTGTAACATTTATAACTTTAACTGGAAGTTAATTGACATAATTTTTCCCAAGTCATTTTGGACCATTTATATTGATCAATTCATTATGTAATCATTAAAAATAATGAAAATAGTAGGTTTTGTCCTGATGATGACAATAATATTGTCCATTTTGTATAACATATTTCTTTTAGAGGCATTGAAATTACAGTTTTTAGTTTAAACATTCCAAAATGAACTAATATTAGCAACATAATGTGAGAAAATAACAGTTTCAACAGTATATTGCAGACATATCTACTGAAGTTACTTTGCTACCCAGCTAACCACAACTGATTCTGTCCATAATACTACTTTTACCTTGGGAGTCGATTGTGACTGTATCGTCACTGTAGTGTCAATTTGAATCAGTCCAACATGAGAGGATGAAGAAGTAGCACTGACCACAGCACGCTCCCAGCAAATAAAAGGAATTATATGAAAGACCATGATCCTTCGGGTCCTCAGCGTATGCTCCAAAGTGGTGGGAACCCAAGGAACATTCTTTACTTTGAAGCTGCACAAACAATACTCTTAGACTGGCAGGTAGAACAGCCCAGGTGTCTTCTCATGTATTGCATGAGGAGTTTCAGTTACCTCCCTCAAGGAAGTGCTTTAGGGTACCAAGGAACAGAAGGAATAAGTATAAGATTTTCTTTAACCATTACTCAATATTTATACTGAACCAAAACAGAAATGGAAGGCACTGAGGAAGGAAATGTGAGACGCAGAACTAGTGCATTTTGTCAAGGCGATGAATGAGTAATGATGCATTATAGATGTGATGTGTAGTTGTTTATGTATTTATGCATTGCTGAAGTGTTTAGATTTTTTGGTGTGTGTATTTTGTGATGAATGTCAGAGAAAGTTTGTGCGAGACATTTTTCTTAAAAAAAAAAAGTGAAACAAACATTAACAGTGGTGCTGCTTTCCACCGCTGGAGACTAGCTTTCTTCTAGACTGGTAAGAAGTGAAGAGAAAGGAGGAGGGACTGTGCATTTCTTACATTGGGGTGGACACTCCAACTATCCAGTGATTTGTTGCTGCTCTTTTAAGCGCCTCAGATGTCTGGTTCCTATCACCACCACTGTAAACTATTTTAATTTGGTACGTTTCTCTTGAACAGTGCAATTCACATTAAAATCAGTCTGATTGACTGTTCTCGCTTTACAACTTTCAATTACATCAAAAACCTGAAACATCAGTGAAATTCCTATTTAAATGAATAACTAGTGTTAGATTATGTCAATGGTAGTCCTCCATTGTACAATGTGAAATACACTTTGATATACACGTTGCTTTACAGGCACTGCAAAAAAGTCAAATGAAAGTTTTGTGAAGTTCTCAAATTAGTCATAAATGAGTTATTATTGTAACTTTTATTGTAGAATTATCTAAAATTCTTGCAACAATCTCATAATAAGAAATAAGAAATAAGCCTTCACTTGACAGTGTATATATGTTTGCAGAAATGACTTGCCTGCCTTCACCGGCTCTTAGTTTAGCAGTCTTTCTTTTTCCTTGAGAGGGTGTTGGTGTGATAGACAACAGCAAGAGCTACAGAAGGAGAAGAAAGTACTCTTTGTTCAGGCGCTCATTAAATTAAATAGGTTCTCTCTGCCTCTATCTTCCCTCTGCTACCTGTTTATCTAACATCCCATCCCACTGCTGGGATAATAGCCCTAAAAGCCTTGATTATGTTCTCCTTTGCCATAGAAATGGCATTGGTAGAAAAACACAGAGGCCTATCTCCACACGGTACCTTGTAAGGGCCAGGTCACTGATAGCTCCGTTTGGGCCAGCGTGAAGGCCGCCTTTCAGCCCTGAGATAGGGCTTTTGACTGTACACAGCCATGGTGTGGTTTGCATCACCGCTGTGGCTTTGACTGCGTCTTATGCTCGGCGGCAGCCCGTATCTACAGTTGTGTTTCTAATTAAGCTGTGGAGATGGAGACAGACAGGCTGCCTGTTGCCGGCGCTACTTAAAACAAAAAAAAAAAAAACACCACCACTACAACCGCCCCCCAGCCACCCACACCCCTTCAACCGAGTCCCAGACGGCTACCTTAATCTTTCATACTCCTCCTGGGACTCAGAAACGAGCTCCGTGGTGTGGAATGCATGTGCTTGCTGTTTATCTTTCATTAGTATTTGAAGGTTGAAGTCAAAACACTATTTGTTGTTCAGGTTCTAGATGTTCATCAGTGGGAAGATTATTTGCGCTATAGATCAGATATAGCAAATTGAGCTTATTTAAAAGATTCCTAAGGTGAACTTGTTTACTGCACACGTTATACCTTTTCTAACTTTAGAGCCAGAGTTCTCAGAACTCCCAGCATTGTAACGCTGTGGCTTGTTTTTGAAGAATGTTTAAAATGAATTAGCTTGAATTGAGAAAAACAGTGTGAATGAAGGAGATCACTGTAGAACAGTGTGAAGGATGGAGAACAATATAGAACCAGGTGAATGAAGGAAAACATTGTAGAACAACGTAAAGGATGGAGAGCACTATAGAACAGTGTGAATGCTGGAGAACACTGTAAAACAGTGTGAAGGAAGGTGAACAGTGTAAATGCTTGAGATCATTGAAGAACTTTGGGAATAAAGAAGAACATTTTACAACAGTGTGAACAACTGAAAACGTTCTAGGACTATGTGAATGAAGGAGATCACTGTAGAACAGTGGAAAACAAGATCACTGTAGAACAGTGTGAAGGATGGAGAACAAAGTAGAACCAGGTGAATGAAGGAAAACATTGTAGAACAGTGTAAAGGATGGAGAGCTCTATGGAACAGTGTGAATACTGGAGAACACTGTAAAACAGTGTGAAGGAAGGGGAACATTCTAGAACAGTGTGAATGCTGGAGATCATTAAATAACTTTGGGAATAAAGAATAACATTTTACAACAGTGTGAACAACTGAAAACGTTCTAGAACTGTGTGAATGAAGGAGAACATTGTAGAACAGTGTCATTTGAGGAGAATATCCTGGAAATGTAAAAATGAATGAGAACATTGTGGAGCATTGTGAATGTAGGAGAACATTCCAGAACAGTATGAATGAAAGTGAAGATTCTAGGTCAATGTTAAGAAAGGAGAACATTCAGTCTGAGTAATGGAGAACATTGTACAACAGGGTGAATGGAAGATAACATTTTACAACACTACAAATGAAGAACACTGAAGCACAGTGAGAACTGAGAAGAGCCTTTTACAGTTAAGATACAGTGACCGAACATTATATTTTGCTGGTGCTTGTTGGGTCAGTGTGCTTTACAGTCACAGTCAGAGAAAATGACTGATTGACCACTTTCCATCAGCATGCTCGACCAAATGTCAAAGGCTAAAGGTCTTCTTTTCTCGTCTCCCCCTCTCGCTCTTTTTCTCTATGCCCATGTCATCCACCCCTGTTGTGCATCAAAGCCCTCACTTATCTGCCCCCTAAGGGTCAGCTCCAGGGAAGAAGGTGAGAGGACATACCACGGCTTATCTGCTAGGGAAGGCCGCAGTGATAAGCCTCGCTTTCTCGCTCATCTGGCCTGCTTCTCACTGACCCCAAAGCCGGTTTCACCCAGCAAAAATGAGCAGTTAGGTCACCACAGAGCTCCAACCATGTAATCAGATGCCCCTCCAGTCCTTTGCAGAGATCTCGCTGATCTGAATTCCAATGACTCTTTCTATTTTTGCTGCCATTGCTGCTGTGCTATTGAGTTTGCATGTTAACCTCTTAAAACAGGTAACCTTCAACTTCCGAACGTCACGTAAGGCAGATTTGGTGTGGATGTACGTTGATCTTTTACTCACAAGTTTTTTGCTCAGTGTACCATGACCCATCAAGAACCACATTTGAAAATGGCTCAAATCTATTATTGGCCATTTTTTCCCAATCATATGATACTACAACCACTAGTAAGGTGAGGGCTAGCACATGCTGTCTTGAATACATGTAAAGCACCTTTCGAATTACTGCTAATGCAATGTCATTGGACAGCTGACAACACTTGTAGTAGAACATTTACTGCCCATTCTGTTATATCACTGGCTAGCATGGCCCTGTAAGGGGGCTCAGGGGAGAGTAGGACCAACCTAACGACAGAGAAAGAGCAAAGACTATTGTGCTGTCTTGGGCCTCCCATTAGGGATGACTATGGTGTCAATGGGGATCAAACACTGAAGATCGGTTATTCTAATGAACGGCCTATGACACTTGGGAGATCTGATTCTATCTTATTTTTGTGTTCATTAAGAATAAACCAGACAAGAAATAAACTGGTCTGCATCACATTTAGGTCAGAACTGTGCCACTTCAAGCCTTTTCATGTTATGTCCTGCATCATTTGGTCAGAAGTGCCTGATCCATCACGCTTACTCAATCTCCTGAAACCTCCACCTCCTGCTTTCCCGGATGTCTTTATCTTCACTGATACGGTTCCGTGAAGCCGGGGCCTGGGATTAGGAGCCAGTCTGTCCCATGCTGAATCCCAACCGCCCCAGCAGGTCTGATAAAGCAGCAGAAGGGGGCTGGGGGGCAAAGAGGCAGTGCTGATAGCACCCCTCAGGGCCCACATCACAGGAAAACTTGCCTGCCTTTGATAAAACATGCTGCAAGCACCAGCTACCAGGTTTACATGACCAAATCCTAATGGCATTCCTGCTGGAGTCAGCTGATGAGTCAGTAATTGACTTGAGTTTATTACCTTTTTCCTCGAGCAGCGTACAGTCAGCTCTACTACTGTGTATATATGTGTGTGTGTGACTTCTTGACGTGTATGTCACTCTGAACAGTGTGTGTAGTATATCGTTCTCAGCTAAGCCACAGCCAATTTGCCATGAAGCTGCAGTTGTAAAGCAATTACGGAATGACATTTATGAACATAATCTTGGGTTATTAGGCTATTGGGGAGCACTTAAGCTCTTGAGTGCTCATGGTTTTGGCCTCTTAGCAGGTTTGTTACTTAGACACTGCATGCTCTCTTAAAGGAAAAGAAGAGTCTATGCAGATCAGTTGACTGTGAAGTGCTAAATAAAGCATTACGTTTATTTCTTTTTGGTCCCACTTTATACTTTAGGTGTGTAGTAACAGTGTAATTGCACATCAACAATATATTAAACACCATTGTGTTGTTGGTGATGTGTTCACTGATACAGATGGACTCTAGTAGTATAGCTTATGTAGTATAGCTTATGTAAATACACATGCGTGTATATTCTTAGTGTGTAACATATTTCCACTTATGTAATTACACACGTGCAACAAAGTGAGGATAATTACATTTCTTGAACTGCTGTTTTTACAATAAAACATTCCTCAGACATTACTGTATGTGTGCAATTACCTACATTGTGGAAGTAATTACACTGCATATGCACAGGAAATGGCAACTTTCCAAATGTTTTGCTAGCTATATTCTTGTGTTGTGATATGGTAACCTAAAACTCAGACTAAAGAACCATTCTAAAGTGTGACAGTATTAAACCCTCTCAGGTCAACATTGTTGTATGCAACACTGACTGATTGACAAGCCGGGAATAGAGCATCTGATTGTTCGCCAAGTCATCCAACGGCTTTACTATACAAAGTTCCCTTAAATGACTTGAATTTGCAGTTGAGAGCTGGATTACAAAGTTTTTAAAAGAATGTCATTGCACTGTGGCCTACACTGGAATGGAAAAACTCAGGATTTCTAGCAAGTAGCAAATTTGATTTGATGTCATTTGATGATCTATAATGTTCTATACTACATCATCAACCTGAAAGGGTTAACATAGCAACAGTAGGCTCCATGTAACAGCACAAATATTCCGCAGTATTTATATATAGCCTTAAAAAATAAGTGACGTAGGCAATTATAGACAATCACATTGTGATTCCAGTGATTGTTAATTCAGAAATAGTTTTGGTGCAGTATAATACAGCACAACTAAAAAGCTACTTTTAAGATATGTGCTGTTCTTGTGTAAATGCTGTCAAATTATAAAACAGTTTCAAACCAGAACTGCTTATATTGCTAATGTCATACCACAAGCAAACTACAGCAGGAGGAAAGTCGGCATTGTGCAGATGCAGCCTAAGTACTCTTATAACACAGGTAAAGTAGTGATGGCACAATGCACAACACTATAGAGTATCCTTCTCCTTCTTTTTTTCTTTGGTCATTTCTTTGTCAGCTAACTCGTCCTGAAAGTTTTCAAGATATACTTATATGATTTTAACTCCCTGTGTTTGGTCTAATTGGGAAAGGTGTGCTTGAACATAGCTTTATTGCTCATGGTTTCCATATATTCAAAGTTAATAAAAAATGATTGTGCCATAGGAATGAAGGGGGTCCGAAGGTTTGTGTACTTAACTTAAGTCACAAGTTTCATTAGCAACAACTTATTGAACTTTTGGGGGTACCATGGCAGCAGTCTAGTTAACTATGTGTATGGATTTGTGCACAAAACTAAAGACTGGAATGCGTACTCATGCACACATAGAGAGCTGTGTACACATATTATGCCATTATCTCCATAGCCAAAACACTGCTCTTATATTATGAACAAACATCACATACTGTACATAGTCTTTACACCCACCAAAATTATAGCAACCACCTGGGATACCAAACTAACTGCCTGTCAATTGTTCTCAAATTGCTTAAGCTGCACAATCACTGTGTATTTTCTTGAATAAAAGCACTTTTGTAGTTGCTTATGTGGGTCATTGCATCATGTGGCTAATTACAGCCTTGTTGGAAACCACACAGTCTTTCATACAGTTAAACAACAACTCAAAAAGTAGGTGGGTCTGTTTTTAGGGATCTTTTTTGATGAAGAAAAAACGTTCATTTGATGATAAGATTTAGGTTTCATCTTTTGATTACTGTGATTAAAACAAAAGTTATTTGTACTAGAAAGGATTTTGTACTAGAAAGAAGTTTGTACTAGATATGGATCTCGATAGAGGCCTTTTACTGTCTGGCCACTTATATGTGAGGAGTCTTTCTACAGCACAGGCTGAAAGACTTGATCCAAACACTGTAGTTATGAGGCTTTACTTCCTGTCATTAAGTAGTACTCCAAAACCAATACGGTCGAGTAATACTCAATTATTTTTAATATTAGTTATTTTACATCTGGTTCTAATACAAAACACTTATTATTGCCTCGTTAAAACTAGTCTTAGAGAGACTGCCCCACTTTAAAAGAGAGTTAAGAAGATTCAAGAAGGGTATATTCATATTGCATATGCCTGTCAATGTTCCACTCAGATTTATAGGCCTAGGGTTGAGGGACTGCTGCGTTGCATTTTGGTGCCGAATGAACCAAAAATAGCATTACAGTTCTACTATAACAACCACAAGTGAGGTAAGCTCAAAGTAGCCTACAATCTTGAACATCTGACAAATGTTTACTCTTGTCTCGTGAAATGTACCTTTTTAAAAAGGCATTAAAAAGGCTCAGACTGAAATGCAATTAGACTTCCTACGCCTTTGACCAGGCGTACCAAAAATATTTAAAAAATCTACTGACCACTTCTAGACTACCTTATACCTCAAAGGCGTCTTTTAGCTCTTTTTCCCCGAAAGTTAAACGAGGTCCCACTAACTTCACCCCACAGAGACCGGCCCTGAGGTGAGATGATTTCAGTTGCCGCTTGTGCTCAGTCACTCAGGTGGGTGTCACTGGAGGGAGAAGAGCTGCAGTAACTGAAGGCTTGCTGTGTTCGCACTTCTTTTTCCATCAGACCCACCACACACACAAACTTGTTCTGTGTAGGCCACGTGTGAAAGCGCATTTGTTTTCTGGTTTCTTTTATTTTCCACTCATTTTCAGCCAGGAAAAGCTAGCAGATCATAGAGTAGCCTAAACCACACTCAAGTCAAAAATGTACTTCACTGTAATGATGAGTCGAGTGAGAGAAGAAATCAGTTTCTTTAAAAAGAGCATTATGTCATCTTCAACCTCCATTAGAGCTACAAAGTAGGGAAAAGCATGGATGCCTCCAAGAAAACAGGCATTGATAATAACAAGCTAGCCAGTTAAGTTGGAGATATGAATGACAGCCTCAAAGCAGCCAACTGTATTGTTAAGGTTACAGATATAACTTACTACTGTGAATGTTGAATGATTTGTATGTAGTCTAATAGAAAATTATGGAAGTGGTTCTTTATTAATATTGACAGGTTTAGCAGCCATTCTACTTTTGCATTATACCCAGAGATGAGAACACCATGCCAGCCTTCGAGGTATTCTCAGTTGAAAAATGCTGTGAAAATTCTGTTTTGCTCTACCCTGTGTGTAAGTTTGACTGTAGCATTAGTTTTGTAGCACATCCAGCTTCTACTACCACAGGAACTGAAGTTTGTTTGGTGTTATTTTTGCTTTTTGGGATTCTTTGGCCTAAAATAAAATGATCAATCTCAACAGTGGGATGTGTGGGTGCCAGTGTTAATTTTGACAGCAAATTTTGATTTAGTTTTAGTCGTAGTCTTTTGACTAAAATGTCACTTAGTTTTAGTCATAATTTAGTCATCTGAATTGTTTTTAGTTTTAGTCTAGTTTTAGTCGACTAATAATCATAAGAATATAAAGGGTGTAAAATGTAATGCTTTTTCTTCAGTTCCCTTCAATTATTTAAATCATTATATATACTTACACGAAATTAAACATTTATTAACCAGTTAAGGAATATTATTCATGTTTGAAAGACCAATACACACACAGAGATTTAACAAACAACATCTGTGGTCTTCCGTAACTCCAAAGTGAATAAGAGAAAACTGTTATTTTATCCTTGTATCACTTTTTTATTTATCTCTTATTTATTTAATAATTGTTACTAGTGCTGTCAATCTAATTAAATTACATGCTCTGTGATTAACTAATCTACATTAATTGCATTTATCACTTTTTGCTATGAAAATATTTTTAATTGTGCCATTGAAATAAATTTTAGCGTAGCAGTAAATCAATGAATGAAAAACTGCCACATCTCTAGATCACAGTGTTATTAGAGACACACACTGCACTGTCGATCAATTTCGTCATAGTTTTTATCCTTTCTGTAGATTTTATTTAGTTATCGTCTCGTTTTCGTCATGAAAAAAGGTTCGTTGACGAAAACTATAATGAAAATAGTTGGTCAACAAAATTAACACTGGTGGGTGCATAGATGCTACCACCAACACCACAGAATGAAATTAAACACAAAAAGGTACTAAATGTTTAAGACTAAAATGGAACTGAGTAGAGTAATTGTCTTAGCATAATTAAAAGTATTGCCATTTGAAATTACTTTCATTACTCAAATCCATCATAATTGTACTTAAGTGCAGAACATGTAACTGAGGAATCTGCCGTACTGAGTAAGAAACTACTAGCCAGGCCAAGCGCATGGGGGGCCATGACTAGTACAAATACAGGTGAGAAAAATGCCAGATGTGTCAAAAGAGTTTTTTGATGGAGCTCGTCTCATTCGCTTACTGCTACACACTTGCTGCGCAATGTACACACTCTTTAATCGCGCAAGTCTCATTCCCTCAACGGTTTACCGACAAAAATAACTCTGAAGAGGCCTCTCTGTTTTCAGAAACTTTCCTTACCACCGGTTTTGAACAACGTAGGCCAAAATCTGAATAAGTCAGAGCTGAGACTTAGTCAGAGAATAGTGCCCAAAACTGTACCTTCATACACGTTTCAGCAAAAGAGTGCCTTTACAGCTTGAGGTTGCAAATGTAACAGTGTTTCTTTCTTTGGAGGTAAAACAGTGTGTGTATTCATTATTCATTTAAAGAAGGGGCCTAGTCTCTGTTGGAATATATTCTGATTTATTGAGGCAAATAAATGTCAGGATGTAGTGACTGCTGTGGCATGCTGTTCTACATTTACAGTAAGTGCACTGGCGTGTCTGAGGGTGGATGAACATAAGAATTTTTCAGAAACTAATGTTCATGGAAACGGTGTTGAAAAGGAAGTACATATCATGGGGGCACACGCTGCGTGATAGCTTACAACATCCCCTGCCTGGCTAACGCAGGTTCCTGTTAGGAGTTAGAGCGGAAATGTGCTGGCCCTGGATGAGGCCTGGCTGATATAGTGAAGTGTTAATGGCGTGCAGTAAGGTCGGAGTAATCGGTCAGTGTACATTATGACCCATCTCTCACTCCTCCTTACACTCTCCCTATGCTCTTACAGAGCCATTTTTATGTATACAGAGGACTGAAGCTAGCAGGCACAAAGGCATCTTTGAGCCTGGGGGGCTCGTCTTCTCCTGGCGTCCCCCAAACCGAGCGTCCGTCAGTGGGTATGAGGGCTGCCTTTGTGGAACCGTGAGGGCGGAGAAAGGGGAAAAGGAAGGAGGGAGGGAGCTCCGGAGGAGTGAGAGGAAGCTGCCTGACTGTAATTTACAGCACTAATAAATCCCCTCTCTTTAGCCTCTAACCCCTATATCTGCCCACCAGCTCCCTAAAAACTTAATCACTCTCCAGCCGCTCCGTCGGCAGCGCTAGCCAGCAGCTCGCCTGTCCCTGTACCCCACTGCTTTGGGGCCCACACTGGCCCCACGTCAGTGTCACTGTAAATACAAACGGCTTCCTCATTATCGCCCGCCTGCGGCCCAGTCCGGTTGTAGCCCACCCCTGAGCCTCTCTTCTGTAGATGCGCCAGAGCTGGCTTGCTCTGTGGGTTTTGTAGTTTTTGAAGCATTTTGATATTAATGAATAAATGGATCTCAGTCAACAAAAGCCTACAAACATGACTGATAGGCAATTAGTGGTTTGGGTTATAGGAAGTTTTTCTGGTTGACAGTAATCATCAAGCAGGGTTCAAGGAGTTTGGACGTGACGTTCATAAAACTAAGAAATCCTACTGCTTATATAAGTTGGCCTATGTTAGCACCGATAAAAAAACAAGGAGCCACAATGCGGTCTATTATTCTATTGTCAGTTGGCAACATGCTTTGAACAAACACAAAAAAATTCTCTCTCCAGCTACTATGCAGCCAGTAAGTCTAAGAGAGTCAAATGGGGTGTTTGGCATGGCCCCTATCCTTCTAGAGTTCCTCCCTTTATCTATGAGCTGTTAAGTGGAAAGGGAAGGTTTTCATTAGCAGCTGGCTTGGCCTGAGAGCTCCAGAGGGAAGTCATAAACGATGCTCCATCTGAGGAACCACACCAGCCTCTCGTGTCTCCGGGGCTCGAGAAAAAACCAACCGCAGTAAAATGACTGCCCTGCTCCTCGAGGTCAGGAGATATGGAATGTCAATTGGAAAATGCAGTGGGGGGTTTTCATTAAAAGTTCATTAAGATTGTTCAAAATCAAATTCGTTTTATGGAAACGCTGATCCGCCAAGACTTTATGATGCCTGCTTTGTTGACCTCCACAGTGTTGATAAACTTTTAATTCCAGGCGTCATGGAGAAAGAGAGCATGACTTATGGGCCAATAGCTTAACGTATGTCGTTACATGATACAGACTGCAGACAAAACACATGGAGTGCAGACGAAAACAAAACATAACAAGACAAAAGCAACAGCCGCACAATGGTAGTTTACTTTGCAGTTACAGGGAGACACTTAACAGTGTGGAAACTCAGCTGCCAAGACAAAGGAGAAGTAGGGCATAAATCAGCTGAAGGGCCACTTTTTCACAGTCCTGTGGACAATCTCAGGCAAACCACAGTTTATAACACATCGCCGGGTCACATTTAAAGCGCAGTTCGAGAGGTGATTACTTATGGCTTGACATCAGAATTTCATCAGACACATACATTTCAAATCCTCTGTGGCCTACGGGGTCTGTAATTGTTTGAAAACGGATCCTGGATAAATCATTCACTTGCATGCAATTTCGCTCGGCCTACGTCAATGGCACTGGTGTTCGGATATCCAACCCCAGCATTTTCCTCTCTGCTTTTTCCTTAATGGGGGAGAGTCTCAGGGGCATTTTATACCCAGTCTAAAGTCGCCTTTAATTAGGTGAAGCACAGTGCTCAAAAGTACACTGTATACGCCTTTGAAAGCTTGTTTCAACACTCTGTTTTGCGAATGGCACCACTGGGCAGACATCGCATTAAAGTGGCTCTGTATAATACAAGTATACTTAAATGAGGCTGCCTTAGTCGTAGAAGTAAACCTCATACAAATACCGAGAGATGCTGTGTAATCCAAACTGGCTTAAATGGGATTGCCTTAGTCATAAAAGTTCAAGTGACTCTCATACTCTTCACATATGTTGCAAACATAATTTTCAAGAATGGCACACCCTCCCGTTTTTTTTTTTGGTTTTTTTTTTTGCTCCTTTGCTCTCACTTGCCCTTCAAGGGGATGCTCCGGGGAGAGAGCCAGTTATCTCTCTTTTAGAGCAATATTATAAAGGGAAAGACATCTCCTGGGGCCTCTCCACACATCCCGCGCCACCCCCCAACTTCCCTTCATCTCTGTGTACTGTCTTCATCTGCCAATTCTGACACACATACTCTGCTTATTTGAAGAACATGTTGCCAGAAGCCAGGTTTTTATCCATGGGCTTCCTGAGCCAAGACCATAGGGAGAGATAGAGAAGGTGGGGGTGAGGGGTGGGGGCTATAAAAATTGCATATTTGAGCAGCAGGTGAAAAAGCATACTTACCAGCACTTTATCTTCTTTTGAGGTTTATGGTAAATACACATTTAACAATTAATTTTCTGTTGGCTAATCTGCAGGAACTACGGGTGAATGAATATACAGCACTGTGCTAGAGGTTTAGGCAGCCAAGAAAACTGTTTAAAACTGTTTGTCTTGGCAGTAAGTGTGCTATGTGCTTGTAAAAACAAGATTAATAAGTATATACAAATACCTACACATAAATTGAGTAAAATGCAAGTAGTAACATTTTTGGTGGTTTGAAGATTAAAGTTAGAAGGTGATCTGATGGTTTAATTCCATCAGATTTGTTCGATTCAATAAGCAGCACCTGATTTAATGTAGTGAAGGGCTGATTAGCTGAGGCACTCAACGTTCCTATCTTTCCTCCCCTACGCCACCAGTTTGGTTCTTGCCTGGTTTTCCAGGGAGTAGGACCCACCTGTGTGGGTGTCAATGCTCTAAGGCCTGGCATGGGGACAGGACATACACCAAAAATACTTTAATTCCCAAGAACTATTAACCATCAACTTGTAAAATCTTATCAAAGTTTAACATGTTGTCTTTGAGAAATGTCACATATTACAATATTTTGTACAATATTTGTATTTATTCTTAACAAATAAATGTTAATTTCTCACATAAATAGCTTTGCATATAATTTGTTCAGTTGCCTGAGATATTTGCACTGTACTGCTTGAGTGCATTTGGACCAATAGAAAGGCCCCAAAATTGCTTTGAATAAAATCTCTTTTTTACCTCTCCTGTGAAGTTTTTGGATATTTTTTTTTCATATTGGACAGTAATTATATCAGAGGTCACTAATCGGCGGACCGTGGCCCGGTTCCAGACCCAGATATTGTCCAATGCGGACCCAAAGCGATAAACCGTTGAGAACAATTAAATGTAGACAGTGTTTATTTTAAGCAGCAGAACTTTTCTTGTCTTTAAGGTATACAGGCTTTGTAAAACGATTTATTTACTTTTTCTATAAATAAGCACTTTATGATGCACTTTTTTTCAAAAGCATTCTATTTTTTAAATGTAGCCCCTGTTTTTACTAGAAGTAAGGGAAAAAACATTCATTTTTAATATAAGTTATATAAAGTTTTATATATAAGTTTTATAAAGAATTCATTCAGTTCATCATTTAAAGCAATAAATACTGTTGACATTTACTGAATGGTATTTGTAATTTGGTTTATCTTTCAGTTGCTGATTGTATAAGATGCTGATACTAGGCTGCTTCAGTAAACAGGATATGGCACTAAATTATAACACAAGTTAGAAAATATGACGGGCCGGACCTTGGCCTGAGGAAATTTCCTCTGACTGGACCTTACTGAACTCTAATTACATAAACCTGGATTATGTCACATAATGCAAAATGTTATGTATCCATTATTGTTGTTTTTTAAGTTGTATGTAAATTGGACCATAAGAACTGTGGAACTATTTTACATAGAAAATAGTCTGGTTCATTTAAAGTTTTGAAGTTATAATTTGGGAGAGTTATAATTTAACAGCAACAATGTGCAAAAGTTTGTCAAATAACGTTGTTGATTTTCTAAGTTATGCATACTCTACAGAGAAAACTATTTAGCACATTTTAATACCTGCCAAGTGTCATACATTGGGAAAAAAATTAAATTGAGAATGGTTAAAAAAAAGTGACATCTTTACATCTTTACCATTTCATGTTTTTCCTCTAAATTATGCGCTAAAATGGCACATTGAATTTATTCTCTTTAGATGATGTGTTAACATATTTCCACCAAGTTTGCATGTAACTGTTGACAGTAGAGACAGCTTTTAGTGTGATGTTGGTAAATGGTGTACCAGGCCTTATATAGATCCATATATAGATACATTTATCCATCCAAATCACGACATCATGCTGTTTTGTGATTAACTGCAAGCTTATAGAGAAAAAGTACACAGTGAAAAAGTGCTGCATTTAATTGACCGGGTTTAAATACGTGCACCATTTCAATGTAGAATAAATACAGACAGATAAATAGACAGATAAAGAGAAAGAGAGAGAAGGAGTGAGGGTAGTGGTTGTGCTGCCAGTGCTTGGCAAGTGGTGCTGAGCTGAGCTAAATTTCTGGTTGTTAGGAATCCGTGTATGTGAAGGGTCACAGTCAGGCTGTCTCCCTCGCAGAACACTGCGACCGCAAACTCCCCACAAGCCCCCTGAGCTCCACACCACGGAGGCCCAGCCACCGCAAACACACACATCCACTCCTCCCTCGCTCGCTCGCTGTCTCTCCCTCCCTCTCTCTTGACGTACCCTATTATTATGTTTTGTTCTCTTGTGGGAAGGATATGCTCTACTTTTTAACCTCTCGCTGGCCTGAAACACGGTAACTTTGAGGATGTTTGTTGATGTTTCAATAATGGAGTGTGAGTGAAGTCAGAGAGTCGTTTTCTCTCGCTCGCTTGCTCACTCACTCTTCATATTTTACTGGAAGTAAAGGGTGGGTGAATGAGGAGATCCATAGACAGATTGAAGACTACGGCAGGAAGTAGGAGAACCTGAGCCAACGCAGGCCATTCGAGGCCGGAACTCAGTTTTGTGTGAGGTGCAGTGAGTGTGTGTGTGTGTAGAGGGGGAGTCAGGATCCTCCTGTATCCCACTAATTCCTCCCTTCATTCTCCACACAGATTCCACAACCAGCTGGCACTGCTCTTAAACATCGCCAGCATTTATCAGGGAATGTATCTGCTTCCTAGTGTTAAACCAGAGCAGTTGAGTGTGGTCTGCTCTACTTTTTGCTCTACCTCTTTTAGGCCAGTTCGAGAAATGAAACTCCATCAGGCTGATTTGAAACGTTTCTGTGACTGATTAACACTCGGGTCTTAATTAAAAATTAACATGAATCAGAAATCGTACAGCACTTTCCTGCCAAACTGTGACATATTTGAAAAAAAGAAACATGTTTTCAGGGAGGGTATCTGAGCTAGCTGATAAACTTGATTATTATAGGTTTATATTATTTTTCCTTGCCCGCTGGTACATGAGGATGTAATCAAAAGTCACAAGGCATTTTAGAGGTGGGAAAAACTCAATGTATTTTGATGAAAAGTTACAGAAAAATTATCTTTTTCATTTACACCATGGTGAACTGTATTTAATACGAACAGAGACTTAGACCAAGGTTCCAGGTGTAAGATCTAAAGAAACGTAGTCAATGAATCAAGTGAGAGACGCTCTTAAAAGACTATTGCTAGGAAGTTATTAAGTAATTTTTGCACAGAAGGTATAGAAACAGTACTTGAAGTGCTTTGATGATGTGCCAGTTGGTAGTCAAAATCCAAACTTCAAGTATCACTGTGTCAGCAAAGTAATGACTTTGCTTGAGTACAAAATTAGCAGATAAAAAAATCACAGCTACTAGTAAGTAACTACAGAACAGTACAACTCACAGTATTTAAGTTTGTTGGATGCGATAGTTTTCTTTTTAATAAACTCTTGCTTTTAAGCTCCACAGTCCAAGGTGAGACACTGTCAGTGATGTAACATAATAACATCAAAGCAAAATTATGTGAGAATTGGTACTTTTCTGTTCTTGGAGTCCACCATGGAGTCGTTAATGCAAATCACGATTTGAGCCCCGTATCGACAGCTGTACAAGTGCATTTCTTATATACAGAATCAAAATACTCCCATCTCATGCATGCAACTTGCAGGTGTATGGGTGCTACAGATTACTATACTATATGTTTCAGTTGTTTCTATATGTAAATAAAGAAAATCGTGAATGTAACTTGTAGCATCCATATGCCTTTGGGATGCATGTGCACGCGAAGGGGAGTATGGAATTTAGCACAACACAATCGGGGTAGATACAGCTAACCACTGGTTAGGACCTCTGGAGCTGGAATGATGGCTTTAATCATCACAGTAACCACTACATAATAGGCGACTGGCTTAAAAATCAACCACTAGGCTTCTGAATGTCTTAGATATGTCACTGGCTGCAAATATGAGTGGTAAATAAACTAAGGCATTTCCAACAGTGGTTAAAGAAAGAATAGAGACATCAGAAAGAACCATGTTTATAGAGTAATGGTACAAGATTGGTTGCAAACTTTTAAGGTGTATGCTTGGTGTGAGACTGACAAATACTGACCAAGGTTTTTGGTGTGAAATGGGACTAGATGACTCTAGAAAAAGTACAAAACTCTGTTAAACAGGGATGACACCAATAAGGTTACAGCCTAGGTTACAACCTTTCATAAATAGCATTGGTAGGGGTGAACACTCTACTGCCTGACTGCTGTTGTTTTCTCGTTAGCCGTAAGACTGTCTTGCATTCTTCTATCTCGCTGAGCCAACAAATAAACGCCAGTCCAAGATTACCCTGCTCTCATGCTCAGTCACTCGGTCGCTTCCCCTGACGACGTCTTCTTCCATTTTTTCTTTCATGATGTCCATGTTGGAAATACTGAGCTGTATTCTCATCTTTTAACCACTTAAAGATCCATATTTGTTGTGGTGTGACTTGGTGGGGCGGTTAAGCATTATGCCCCTGCAAAGTTACATAGTGCTGTAGCAAAGGGTTCTGGGCCTGGATAGCCACCAATAACAGAGATGCCATTCTCTCTAGTCAGTGTCCCACCAAAATGGTTTTAAAGCGTCACGTCAAGTTGCTTTAAAAATAAAACAGGCATTAGTAACTAAATGTTAATGAATTAAAAGTAGATCCTTTTTATACACACCATCAAACTCCATCCAGCTATCTGCCTAAGCCTTGAATTCCTAATTCTAAGAATGAATGCCTAATTCTAAGCCTTGAATAGTGTTTTGTGTGAACTTGTGAATCTGGTTAGGATGTGAGCAGGTAACCTTATAACACTGCAGTCTATATTGTGGATAAGCATTTAGGCTGTATTGTGAATACCAAACTAGAATAAACAAGTTACTTTTAGATTAAGGGCTGGTGCTAGCAAAATAACAATTGCAGCTCCTTTTAAAGAAATTAATACCTGCTATCCGGCCTGTCTTTCGTCATATTAAACTCGTTACAACACTCCATTGGAAAGTATCACTTACACATGGCACGCCCCTCAAAGTTGTTGTGGTCTTGGCATTCCATCACATAATTACTGCTTAGCACATCACAGACAATGCTGGATAACATAATAGAGCAACATTGCTTGCAAATAGGGTGGCACCCTGGCTCTCTGATGCGGTGAGATTGTGGGAATATCTCATACTTAGAAACCCATTCTCCATCGAGTGTCTCGTAAATTAAACAACGGGTGGGTGAAGGCTCTCTTCGGGTGGTTTAATCCCAGAATCCCACATGCTTTGTTCTGCGGAACAGCAAAAATCAAGATGAGTTCAAAGCGAAGGCAATAAGGCTTTCATTACATCGTCTGCATAATTTTGAGGCCTCTTTATTGCCACTTTTTAACAAGACGAATACAAGCGTTAAAAAAAACCAGGGTGTTGCCACAATCCCGCCTCTGGCGCACACATGGGAAAGAACAATTTGATCCCCCTCGTCGCTCTCGTTCGCAATTAAGAAGGTTCCGGAAAAAAGGGAGCACGGGGTGTTTACAATTCTTGCTTTCCCTTCCGACTCCATGTTTGTTTTTTCAGCAAGCACGAAACTGTGGTTGGCTCTCTCGGAAGCACACATTCAGACACCTCTAATCCCTGCCGCGGTTAGGTTCCGTTGTGAAATATCCTGGAAAAACGTCCCTAAAGAATGACTCAGCTTCTAAGAAAGCTGTGAGTCTGGCTTGAGTGGACTCCAAGTGTTACTGCAAGATGACCAGCCACATCCTCTGGCAATGAAGACATCTATCCTTAGCAGTCAAAGTTAGCACCAATGGAAAGCACACTACTATATTAGTTCTCATGGCATTGAAAGTATGGACTTCACCTTAAAACATGAACCACATTTAAAAAGCTGGAAGTGCAGATTGAAGCTGTCAAAAGGAATATGTGATTTACTACATAACTTTTATATCAGAATAGTTGATTGAGCTTTCTCAACTTTAAATCTTAACGTGCATACTTTCATTTGTCCAAGAGGTTCAAAGGAGACCATTAAAAGCAAATATCTAATAACTACATAAGTGCATTTCCTGAAGGAAACGCAGGATTGCGCATAAACGACAAATAGAAGAGTGCGGGTCAGAATGTCTGTGGGTTACAACTTGCCTTGAGTGAGTGCATGCAGTTTGGTGGCTGAAGGGTAAATGAAACCATGATGTTCGGCTGTGTCTGAAAATCAATGGGACTCTATGGGGAAAAAAGTGGGACGGAGAAAAAACAGCAAAGAGACGAGTGCGGGTCAAACCAACACTACAGTCGTGGTCGGGGGCTGCCCTGAATCAATGTATGTGAAACAGTATCTGTCAAGCGAGCAGAAGTTCAGTAGTTAGGCGTAGATTCTCTATGGCAGGGGTCACTAATAGGCGGACCACGGTCTGGATCCGGACCCAGGCGTTATTCAATGCAGACCCAAAACGATAAACTATTAAGAATGATTTCATTTTGACAGTGTTTATTTTAAGCGGCGGAGCTTTTCTTGTCTTTACGGTATACGGGCTTTACGGCGCAGTGAACTCAGAGACCAATCACGTGCGCTGTAAGATCACAGAAGGCTCCTCAGCCAATCAGATCTGTGCACATTGGGGCGTGCAGCATGCACACAAGCGAGGTACGAAGCGAGGAGCAGCAGGAGGAGACTAAAGCGAGTCAGAAAGAATAACGTGAACAGTCAACAGTGAACAGTGTTATGGAATGGAACAAGTTATGGAATGGACCTGCTCGTCTAGTTTTGGAGAACACCGCTCTGTAAAACCAAGAAGTCAACGAGTGAAGCTAAGTTAACAAGAAAGACGCATTTTATTTACTTTCTCTATAAATAAACACTTTAAGATGCACTTTTGTCAAAAGCATTCTATTGTTTTAAATGTAGCCCTTGTTTTTACTTGAAGTGAGAAAAAACATTTATTTGGAGCTTTATAAATAATTTATTCAGTTTAGCATTGAAACAGTAAATTTACTGAAATATACTGAACGGTATTTGAAATAAGTTTGTCTTTCAGTTGCTGATGGTATATGATGCTGATACTAGGTAACTTAAATATACAGGATATGGAACTGAATCATAAGACAAGTTAGAAATGATGATGATCTGGACCTTGGTCTGGGAAATCTCCTCTAACTGGACCTTACTGAACTCTAATTAAATACTCCTGCTCTATGGGACAGAAATCCAGAAAAAAAACGGTTGATTTCCGGAACCGTGCTTCTGATCAAAACGCTGTATACAAGCCCGAATCACACAATCATACCATACAATCTGGAGTTGGTGTCAATATTCAGAAGACTGTGGGACAAGTTATGTGGCGAAGATCTGTCAGAAAGCAAGAAATGAATAACGATGAATAGTATAGCCAAACATCAGTGATCTCTATCAACTTCTAAGGTTTTAAGTCTGTGTAAATTGAATTCTGAGAACAAATTACTGAAGAAAAACCCTGTGAAATATGTAGTAGTGAATTGTGGAGTTAGACTGTTACCCTGTTTTTCATTTTTGGGGTTCAATACTGGAACCATGCTTAGCATGACCCTAAAACTATATCGATATAAAAACTAGAGTGCATCAGCCTGAGCTAGTTTAGTGCCTACTGGCTAAATTTCACACTATGAGCCCTCAGACCGCACCTGCTTCACTAACTTCATGCAGTACTTTGAGTAGTCGAGTCTACTGATCACGCATCATAAGCATATTATAGTCTCTGGAAGACGCATGGTTATAGAACAGGGGCAATAGGTTACAGGCTACTACTTCTCTGTTAGCGTACACTAGCTTTGCAAAAAATGTTCTGTTGCAGACTGAGAGGAACGAGGTTGATGCTCAGGTTGGTCAGTGTCCTCTGGCTCTGACTGGATTCTAGCTCTTGTGCATCAAAGTTCAGCAAAGCTGCTAGACAGAGCATCAGTTTTTCAGGCTGTAGTGGCCTTTGACCCTTCAGAGATTCTGTACCTTTTCCCACGCCTGGGTGTGGTTTAAGTGCCTTCCGTGGACACGCCCCCAACATTTTAGAGCAGAGAATAATGCTTATTTGTTTGCAGAGGTTTTGTAGAGGCTAATTTTAAACTACAATAAAACAAGCAGAATAATGATATAGAAAGAATTCTTGGTGGTTGATGAATGGTGAAATGTTTGTGAGGGGGGGGGGCTGGAATGTTGGAAGGGAAGATTTAAAGCTTACAAAAGTAAATTAAATTAATTGTATAACTGACCATGTAATCAGTGCTTAATTTGTGCTGGATCTTGCCGGAACAAGATCCAGCACCTCTCATATCTCAGGTACCTGTGTTCCAGAACTTATTTATGTGGATCCACCACCTCTTTGACATCTTTTTTTTTGTAGGACATCAAAAGCTATTCGTCCAGTGGCATCTCTGGGATTTTATGGTTGCAGCTCCTTACTGCATTCATT
Source organism: Megaleporinus macrocephalus (assembly GCA_021613375.1). Taxonomy (NCBI): domain Eukaryota; kingdom Metazoa; phylum Chordata; class Actinopteri; order Characiformes; family Anostomidae; genus Megaleporinus; species Megaleporinus macrocephalus. The sequence goes on along the minus strand of CM038717.1, from coordinate 28,846,865 downwards.
AAAGCTAAGATTATTTTATTGTATAGAATTCTACTATGTTAGATGGACACTTGAAGCACTGTTGTGTCTATGCATTCCAGGACCTTTTGCCTCACTGCCACTTGCTGGATCACCCCACCTTTAGTGTTCCACTACCTGATGTTTTACAAATTAAGCACTGCATGTAAGGACATATTAGTCTAGCACACCATCAGTAATATCTCCAATGCTCCTTGTTGAAGCTGCAAATGTTGTGTTAAAGACTCAGGAAAGACTAAATTCTAACTCCAAGGTCAGGTTGACACAGGACTGCCCAAAGGTTTCAAAATAGTTTAAAAATACAGCATGGATTGTTATGGGGGGATCAGTGAAGTTATTTATGGTGGCTCTCCATGGTCTTAATCACCCAATGCTCAAGTGAAGTGCTACCAAATTCTTCCCATTTTACCCTATTTCCTGTTGTCACAAAATATCCAGCGGCACTAAATCTGCTTAAAGCCTGCCACTTCATTCTAAATCCTCTGGCTGCCTCCAGCACTTAAAGCCAGCAGGTACACCGCCTCCTTTTAGCTTATCATACCTGACCAGCCCTGACCGGGCAGTGAAACGTTCAGAACTGTGATTGGTGTGTACGTCATTTTATCACCCAGGCTCTCTCGTCTGTCAGGGAACACTTAGCAGGGGGCCATTTCCTCTGAGTGGAAGGAGTTCCAGTCTCGCAGCCAGTTCGTCTGTCTGTCAGCCCCTTCAGGCCCTGGCTAGGACCCTGGGGGCCACTCTGCCTGGACAGTCAGTGCTAAGCCCAGGCGTACACATTGTACCCCCCCCTCCAATTACTGAGGCGGAGGGGCTGGAGACTAGACTCCATTGTCAGGGATCAGCTCGTCTGATTGGAGCCCGACTGTTACCGCTAACTGACGCCCAGCGTCCACCCTGTTATGAGACACGACTTTCACTGCCCGGGTCTCGGTCAGACAGGCAGCTCAACATGAAGCTCATGGTTTTAAATGAGGCCAATAAATTTAAGTGGACACTATGGTGCCTGGCAGTCTGTGCTGCAGGGACGGAGGCGTCCGGACCTCGTTCCTTTACCGTTCGGTGGCAAATACAGACGTTAAGCAATACGAGAGGTCAATGTGGAGGGCAGGAAAGGAAGGAAATGTTTTCTGCCAAGCTGCTTGAGGCTTGCTGTAAAACTTATGGGGGTTTGTGCTTAATTGTTTGGTGTCATATGATCAGTGGATAGGGATTTTTAAATGAAAGACCAGGGGTGTATAACACCTACTACTTTTGTACTACAGTAGTGCATTTAAAGCTGCACTATGTAAGATTTTTAAAACTGCAATAATAAGTATGTGTATGCGGCTGCAAGTCTTCTGGCCAAGCCTAAATTAATAATTAAAGTGTCAACAAGAGGGAGGGAGAGAGGCTTTGGTAGAGGGTTGGCTCAACAAGAATATTCCATTGATATTTAGATCTCAAATGCAAAATTAACATTATAGTGATGTAGATATGACCGTAGCAGATGATTTACTCGGGTTTTGACTGAGATTCTCTTTGAATACTCTTTCAACATATTCAACATCTTTCAACTTCATAACCAACAATACAAAATGTTCCCTTGCACATTGTGTGCAATTACACATTTCCACCAGAGAGGTCTTCAAGCCTACAACTCACATAGTGTAAGTTTAAATTGTTATCATAAAGAAATATTTGTACTGAAGTTGAATTACTGAGAGAAATGAAACTGTGCATGAGTCTTTTCATTGATGTATGTTTCTCTTACATTTTTAATAATAATAATAATAATAATAATAATAATATGTGTGCTTAGCCATGTTTAAATGGTGATATATATTTTCCACTTTTGTTCCATGCAGAGCCCATTCTTTCACTTATGTTCAATTTCTTTGTAAAATTTTCCATTCTGGTTCAAAATGATGATTTGCTCAATCGGACTCAAGAGCTTCTTGTTTTCAATTTGCTGTACATTTGATTAGCATTACATAATTGTTTACATAATGTTTATAAAAACCCTATTTCTGGAAAACTTTGTAAAATGCAGTAAAAAGAAGAATCTGTAATTTGTTTATTCCCTTCAACCTTTATTTAACAACAAATGTAGAATAAATGACTTTTCATATTTTGGCATATTTTAATTGTATTTTGTACATATTAGCAAATTTTGAATGTCATGTCTGCAATACTCTCAAAAATGTTGGGACAAGGCAAAATAAGAGTGAAAGGTTTATACAGTATTATTACTCCAAACATATTATCCACAGTTTTGACAGAGCTTGTTTCAATGAGATGTGAGTGAGAAAATAGTTCACTGAGGCCTAAGAAGAGGGTTCAATGGTGTATTCGCCATCAAGGACCTATGAGGCTTAATACGGTCCCAGCAAAGTTAAAGCAAATTAGTTCGGTGACTGAATTCACTGCATAGAGTGTCTTAGATCTCTTGAGAAGTTTTTCTTTTGAGCATAGCAAGATTTACACAGCATATTTGAGCTTCATCCAGAAGCTAATCTCATGCTGCTGCATAGTGGCCAGACTAATAGCCAGATTTGGACATACATGATTGCCTCTTCCTCTTCTGTCTGAGTGAGCACGTGCCTACGTGACTGTGTGTGTGTGTGTGTGTGTGTGTGTGTGTGTGTGTGCGCAAGAGGGAACAAAAAATACATTGACTGGAGGGAGTGCGTCCGAGTAGAATGAGGTGCAGAGCAGGATAAACTCCTGCCGCCCTTACCGCGGAGAAGGAACCACAGAGAGGAAGTAGGAATTCAATCAACCGCCTTCAAGGTCAGTTTGAGCTGAAAGAGCCCCCACCTGGACCTCTATCACTACCGGTGGAGTCTCTCTCTTTCTCTCTTTACCCCCCCTTCCAGCCCCCTGTACTGGCTCACTTTACTACCAAAGCCTCTCTCCCTCCCTCCCTGTCTCTCTCACTCACTCCCTCACTCTTTCAGTCTTTCATGCTGTCTAATGTTGTGCGTTCAGTTTTTTAGGGGGCTCCTAATAATCAGTAAAACCTGCTCAAATCATGTGAAATTCTGTTGCAGCACTCTAAAGCCAAGCAAATCTCAGATACCAAGGGTGTCAGGGCTGATTGGCCACTTCTGGGGACGGGGACACCACTTAGTCAAAACAGCTACTCACTTGTTCAGCATCAAGTAAAAGGAGATATTTTCAGAGGAGATTAAATACTAAATATTCTACTTGCAGAAAACACAAGAAAGTCAAAGGAAAATAAGTAGAAAATCCCTAAATAAACAAGCATTTTCAAAAAAAGAGTTCAAATAATTCTTGGGAGTAATATAACTCCTAACTACCATGCAAGACCTGGTAGAGCACCAAAACTGTCACCTTCAGATACACGAAAGCCATGACTAAAAAAAAGAAATAGATGCTTATTTGCAAGTCAAACAAAAAGAAGTTGTTTATGTTCTCAGTACAATGTGGTCAGTACAAACTTTTCCTTGTGGTCTGGGGCGTCCAGGAGAAATCTAGAACTAAACTTTGTTTGGTATTGGAGTATCAGGTATGTTTGGTATTGGCGTATCAGGTGTGTTTGGTACTGGAGTATCAGGTGTGTTTGGTACTGGAGTATTTCTGCACTGCATAATATTTCCTGCATAGTGTTTAAATACCATATAAAACCCACTCAGGACCAGTTTGTTAATTAGCTGAGTATTTGGATCAGGTGTGTTTGGTATTGGAGTATCAGGTGTGTTTGGTACTGAAGTATCAGGTGTGTTTGGTACTGGTGTATCAGGAGTGTTTGGTACTGGTGGATCAGGTGTGTTTGGTACTGAAGTATCAGGTGTGTTTGGTACTGGTGTATCAGGAGTGTTTGGTACTGGTGGATCAGGTCTGTTTGGTACTGAAGTATCAGGTGTGTTTGGTATTGGCGTATCAGGTGTGTTTGGTACTGAAGTATCAGGTGTGTTTGGTATTGGAGTATCAGGTGTGTTTGGTACTGGTGTATCAGGTGTGTTTGGTACTGGGGGATCAGGTGTGTTTGGTACTGAAGTATCAGGTGTGTTTGGTATTGGAGTATCAGGTGTGTTTGGTACTGAAGTATCAGGTGTGTTTGGTATTGGAGTATCAGGTGTGTTTGGTACTGGTGGATCAGGTGTGTTTGGTATTGGAGTATCAGGTGTGTTTGGTACTGGTGTATCAGGTGTGTTTGGTACTGGGGGATCAGGTGTGTTTGGTACTGAAGTATCAGGTGTGTTTGGTACTGAAGTATCAGGTGTATTTGGTACTGGTGTATCAGGTGTGTTTGGTACTGGTGGATCAGGTGTGTTTGGTATTGGAGTATCAGGTGTGTTTGGTACTGGTGTATCAGGTGTGTTTGGTACTGGGGGATCAGGTGTGTTTGGTACTGAAGTATCAGGTGTGTTTGGTACTGAAGTATCAGGTGTATTTGGTACTGGTGTATCAGGTGTGTTTGGTACTGGTGGATCAGGTGTGTTTGGTATTGGAGTATCAGGTGTGTTTGGTACTGAAGTATCAGGTGTGTTTGGTATTGGAGTATCAGGTGTGTTTGGTACTGGAGTATCAGGTGTGTTTGGTATTGGAGTATCAGGTGTGTTTGGTACTGGTGGATCAGGTGTGTTTGGTATTGGAGTATCAGGTGTGTTTGGTACTGGTGTATCAGGTGTGTTTGGTACTGGGGGATCAGGTGTGTTTGGTACTGAAGTATCAGGTGTGTTTGGTATTGGCGTATCAGGTGTGTTTGGTACTGAAGTATCAGGTGTGTTTGGTACTGGTGGATCAGGTGTGTTTGGTACTGAAGTATCAGGTGTGTTTGGTATTGGCGTATCAGGTGTGTTTGGTACTGAAGTATCAGGTGTGTTTGGTACTGGTGGATCAGGTGTGTTTGGTATTGGCGTATCAGGTGTGTTTGGTACTGGAGTATCAGGTGTGTTTGGTACTGGAGTATCAGGTGTGTTTGGTACTGGTGGATCAGGTGTGTTTGGTATTGGCGTATCAGGTGTGTTTGGTACTGGAGTATCAGGTGTGTTTGGTACTGGAGTATCAGGTGTGTTTGGTACTGGAGTATTTCTGCACTGCATAATATTTCCTGCATAGTGTTTAAATACCATATAAAACCCACTCAGGACCAGTTTGTTAATGAGTATTTGGATCAGGTGTGTTTGAGTGGGGGAAGCCACTGCTAAGTGAAGCTTTAGACAGTGTTTTACCTCAATTGTAGTCCTTCAGCCAAGAGATGTTTGGTGTCTGCAGTTTACATTTTTATTTTTTCGCTGCAGATATGAGGCTGAAAAATCTAATTAGCAATGAAAGCAGTTGGAGTAAGGAGGGAAACTGTGTAATTCTTACTTTGGGCCAAACCACCTCTTTAAGACAATAACAGCTCTAGAGGGTTTGGTGTAAGTTATCTTGCGCTTTTTAACACTGAAGCTTCTGAGAAAGTTAAAAACTATGTGACTTACTGAGCACCACACACCGAGTCGGCCTTCCACAATAAAGACTCAGCAAACCTCCACGCAAAAAGACCACACCATTTGACAGGACAGAAACCTCATCCTCTCTCCCTCTCTCCATTACCCACCTCATTTGTTTGTGTGCAGTCATCCCAGGAGAATATCAACAGATCATGCAGCCAGTCAACAGGAGGCTGCGGATTTGCCATGTAAAACATAACAGCTGCCATCACTTAGGCCACAAGAGCCACAGTTTCCCCTCATGGAACGCTTGCCCCGGAAACGTGCCCGTTCCGGAACCTTCCAAACAAAACACAGCACCAAACCCAGCACGCTCCATCTTATGATGCCGGCTGAACCAGCATTCAGGGCTATTTCACAGATAATTAATAGACATAATTATGGGCAATTAATATAATTGAGTAGGGAACTGCAGTGTTTTTGTGCTCTAGCATGCTTTCGCCCGGCCTGGCGGAGAATGCAGCGATTGCCCAAAATCTGCGTCACAGCGCGTCGCAAACGGCTGGAAGCACTTACAGGGCCCTGCACATGTGAAAGGACACAGGAGAGGACACGTGGCCCGCAGAAACAAGCGCTCGACTGCGATCGCAGACCATTAAAGCGCAATCAGCTGGGCCATCAGCAGGCGAGGAGATTTAGACTGATAAGAAATACAAAAGATTATGTAAAAGCAGGAGAAAGAAATATTACCTAATGTTATCTACACTAGCCTAGAAATTCTGATTATTTCATGACAGCCCAGCCAAGCTTTAGGGACAAGTCCCGGTTCTAAATAGCACTACAGTACAATAAATACACAGCAGTTCAATACAGACATTCAATACCGAAAGGAATGTGTTATCACAAAAAACATCAAAGCTATGATTCAGTGCCATAGATGATCAAAGTGGAGATGTTATTTGTGATAACACATGACCTGAAATGTTCTGTTGCTTAAGCAGTAAATGTTAGTATTGCATTGTGCTGTATTTATTGTTACTACTATTGCTTCGCAGTTCAACTGTTGGCTCTCCTACCACAAACATCTGTAGCTATTCACTTCACAGATAGAGCCACAAAAGTGTTGCAATATCAGGTTCAGCTCAGCTTTCTACATGAGCCTGCTACATTCGCCTGAATGCATGTCACAGCCTATATTACTTACTGAAATGCATTCTGTTTCTAACTAATGCCAGTTTGTTGGGTTATTCCTCACAGCTGCCCACCAAAAAGGATGCTTGTGGTCAACAACAGGTTTGGAATTTTTATGTAGGCCTGGTGTCATTATCTCACACAGATGGAATTTGGTGTAGAATGTGATTTTAGATGTACTTAAATAGACTGTGCCATCAGTACTAATTATTGTAGTGAATACAGCATAGGCCAAATTCATGGTTCCATACGCATAGTTACCATTATGCACATTACCCAGCCATAATAAATATGGCCCCCTGAAAACAACCTGGACAGACATCTGCTACATAGAAATATACTGTAGTCAATGGGGAGCAGTAATAGAAGGCATAAATTAAATCCTTCCGCACTACAAATTCGTCCCACGTTTGCTGTACACAAAGCAGATATTTTCCGCAGGGGCCACGGCACTAGTAGGGGGCCCATCCTTTTCAGCTCCAAGGAGAACATCCACATCCGGCTCCAACGCCTTCCCGGGGGCCCCCAGGGGTCTGCCTGCAGCTGCGGGCCCCTTCGGATCCGTCCACAGCACATCACAAACACTCTCACCTTCCGTCAGTCAGGGGGGCTGAGCAGCGCGCATGCCACTGGCCCATAGAGACCCTCATTTAGGGGGAGAAGAATGTAGCTCTATTCCCTACACGCTTGTGACCTCTAACCTCCACAGGGCTCCAGAGAGCACTCACCTGGACAGGCCTGACCACCTGCCTCATGTTTCCTCTCGTGTGAGTGTGTGTCCTTCTCTTTCCCTGCAGTACATGCTCAGGGTTACAGTCAAATACAGGGCTGCTGTATTTACATTCAATCTGTCTGCAAGGCCTGACTGGGGTCACCATCTACGTTATGTTTAGTCTCAGCTGCCCAGAATCTGAGATGTGAAAACATACAGCAAAAATCCAAAATATTAAAAAAAAAATAGTAAAAATAGTCAGTTTATTTACTCTCCAAACAACTGATCCACCCACATGTGTCTTGTCAGTTTTATAGTTAATGATTAAGAACTTTTTGCATGTACCTCTCCTCCAGGAATGGATATTAGGCCAAAATCATATTGTAAAACCAAATATTATACTATAGCTAAATTTCCTTTCAAATGGTTTACAAATGATATGTGAATTTATGAAGTCCATTCACAATGCAAAGGGACAAAGGCCACCATGATCAGGCGCTGCATCAAAAGAAGGAAGGTGGAGAGATTTATCTCTGCCTTAAGTAGAATTATATTTATGGCCACGATTCCAGGCAGGATGAGCAATACTCACCTAATAAAGGCTGAAATCTCTAAGCCACCCAGCCTACTTCCGACTTCTGGGAAATGTTAATGTATCTGACAATTCTAGGAGCATATTTTGCAGAGCTATTTTTGGATTTGTCATTTGAGAATCAACCTTTGAAAAACCATTCGCCATGATTGGACCATCGTTTCCAGTCACCAGCTGCCCGTGAATCACCATTGCGTTATACAAGCTGGCCACAGGGTAGTGGGCAGAACCTTTGCTGTAAGCGTGTATGTACGCCAAGCAATAAGATCAGCTGGAATGGACTCATTATAACTTGATTCATTATGACTTATTAAAAAACTGCATTTAGCTTTAGCAATATCTATTTAACAATATACTGCTGCAGTGTTTAAGGTGAAATTCAAAATAATCCCATGAGACGTTGACATCAGCCGCAAAGAATTCGCTTATTCAGCGTAAATATGTGATGCTGGCTGATTCTGCAAACACTTCACAGAGTTCATTAACTTAAGTTTTCACAACTTTAATGAATTACATGAAGATGAGCAGCAGCGGCAAAAAAAATCCAAAAACCGAGGTATAAAAAAGGCTAGTTAGGAAAGATAAGGAGAAATCGAACCAGGTGGGCGCTGAGAAATGTTGTGAGGATGTTAGTTACTTAGCCAACTTTAGCATCATTTGTAGCATACTTTCATTACTGTCACAAAACTTGACCCTCTTGTTAGTGTTAATGCTATCACTAACTTTAATGTTTAAGACGGGCTATTCTATCATATAACATCATATAACATCATAACATGTCTGAAAAGTTCCACTCAGACCCTGCCAACTACCCTAATGCAATTAAAACAAAATTACGAATAATATTAGAAAAAACTTAACAAAAACGAAATGGTATTATCAAAGTTTTCACCTTTAAAATCCTAATTCAGTCCAGGCTAACCTTGGTCTGAGAAACAGGCCACATCAGTCTTAAACCTAACCTTCCACGGTTCACCCTGACTGACTCCAATGTCACTCTGCCTGAGGCCTGTCACTCGAGCCTCTCTCTGTCCAGCCCATATAGACCTGACAACATCAGCTAATGACATGTTCCATTCACCCCCCCGAGCACACTGATATGTCTCATTAACCATGCTTAGCCGGTCACGGTGCACTTAAGCTTCTTAGCGCATATACCTGCAATTTCCTTTCCTCTCTGCACGCTCTTCACATGTGGGGAATCCTCGGCCGTGCCGGAGGGAACAGAGGACAGGGAGGAGGGCCTGACCAAAGCCATACTGTGTGAGTTAGAGGCAACCAAAGTAGCGCCGTAAACCTGCGACAATATAGCCAGTGCCTAATTGTTCAGTTTAACGCCTGGCGATTACTGAGGCCCGTAAAGCCTGACGTTTCTCTCTCTTTCTGCCCCCACCCAGCCCCAGACCACACAGAGCGCGTTCTGTGGATCAGCAAACTGCAAGCCTTCACTGGTTTTCATTTTACTGCTGGGGGGGAAGGAGAGGGAGACCCTATGGGGGAGGCCCCAGTACATTTAGGCAGGGGTAATAAACACTGGCGGCCAAGGGCATTAATTGACCATTCACATGGAGGAGTCATGAATCATCGTTTTGTTGCTGGAGAACATTAGCACCTTGTTCTGATGTTAGGCCATGTTTCTAATGGCAATTCGACACTCAGCACCTTCTCTGGATGCTGTTACTTATTAGGTCCACATCATTTGCTCCATCTATAGGTTAGTACAGCATATATGGAGCTTGGTGGTTGTGGAGTAATGCATGAAGAAGAAAAGGACGATTTAATGATAGATATATATGATAACTTTATATATAGCTAAACCATTTGGTTTTAAAGAGCAATTCTGAACTTTAACTGTGTGTATTCTATTATTTAGTACTTATAGTGCAGCATAATATCCTTCAGAATCAGTAGTTTGACACAATCTACAATTTGATATCATTAATATCATCGTTTAGGAATGTTCTCTCACCACAGCAATTTTTAAGCACAGTATACATATATGCCATACCACCACTGGGAATCAGTCCGTCCATAAGCTAATAAATTCAACTAAGCAAGCATTCGTGTAACTCTAACTTTGGTCACTATACAAAATTGTTAAGAAAAATTATTATTATTATGATTATTATTATGATTATTATTATGATTATTATGATTATTATTATTATTATTATTATTATTATTATTATTATTATATTGTTATATTTTATTATATATAATATATTATATTTTTTATATTTTTATTGTTATATAATATATTATATTATTATGTTTTTTATTATTATTATTTTCTTCTTTTAACTTCCTGACCTGCTTTTATTGCAAGTCATTTCTGTGGTTCAAGTGCTCCATTCTGTCATATGTTATGATGACAGTTACTACAGTTATATATTTGCAATAAGACATTTGGTTTCCTAGCAGTATCATTAGCTTTTGGCCTTCCTTCTGCATTCACCATTCATCTTCCAAAAAAAAAGAAAAATTTGAAAACCACCACAACAAAAAAAAAAACATCCCAAAGCAGTTGTAATTTTTCAAAACTTCCTTCCGTCTTTGAGATACATCATTCGAAGGCGGTTTTCCTAGCCTTCAATTTGGAACATCACTGCAGCACCACTGTCTGAAACAAGTACGCATGTTTACAACATTTTGTGACAAGTTCCACATTAGAGATTATAAAGTGATCAATCATCTTGAATACTGAATGCCTCTCAAGTTCTAAATTTCTCACCCATCTGGGCCGAAGCAGCCTCCTGGAAGAATCTATGCGTTCTGTTTGCTCAACTCAAATGTCAGCCATGTTTGTTCTACTTCTGCACAGCTGAGTCTATACTGAACACAATGACACCAGACATTAAGACCACTACTCCATCCCACATCTCATCTGTCTCAGCATGAAAACAGCTAAGGAAAACAGAGGGAATGCAATACAGTGATTTGGAGTTGAATATTTTTTATTTTTTTTGGTGGGGGTGCGGCTTCTGTGAGTTTGGATGTAATTTGATGTAATTCAGTTTGGTAAACGGAGGACAGGAGCTGCCACTGGAGTGAATGGGCTTTCTCCAGAGGCCGGTGGTAATTTGCGGGCTGCATTGTGCTGAGGTCTTTGGCCCCGGTGCTGAGGAGCGCTCATTAATGCAGGAGGCGCTGCGCTCCCATTGTTGTGCTAATAAGGCACAGATGTGGACACCCCAAACTCCAGCAAATCACCAGGGAGAGCAAACCAGCAGCCAGCGCCTATTAAAGAAACACTGGCCGGATCTTGGCTGAATATTGTTTTTTTTACCTTTACTTCATATGGGTCAACTGCAGTGAGGTAAACTGTAAAACTGAAGAGGATTGTCCAGGACTTTCATCATCTCAGCATTTAAGGTCTTTGTAGAAGTAAAATAGGTTCCATTTTCGAAAAAGGCCAAAATCCTGCAATACCAATCAAAACCATTCTCCTGCAAACACACAGAATGTTAATGATGGAGGCTCATTATGGTGGTGCATGCTCAGCCTTGTGCTGGCATAGCATGCTAAGGCTCTGATCTCACACACCAGGTGGCACCTGGTCCCCTCTCCTTCTTCGTATCACTGTTTGGCATGCTAGCCCCTTTTGTCTCTCAAACCGTGACCGAAATCCCAAAACCAAACATACCAAAAAAATCCCTCAACCCCAATTCCACCCTCTTTTTGTCTCACTGAAATGGGTGTTGTGGCACCTAAACGTGATACGGTCATGAAATTGAGGTATGGAATCCATGTTCGGTTTCTTACAGCTCTTGTCAGCTCCTTTGGGAGAAGATCTCAACTGGGGATCCTCTCTTGTGCCAGGTGTAGAGCGGCAGTGGGAGGGTCTTCATTGTTTTGCTCTGGTCTGCACACATACAAGCTGCAGGCACACCTGTTGCCTGTTGGCCAAAACAACAACAGACCTGCCTGAAATGCAACAGAAACAGATACAGGTTGTACTCAAACATCTATTAGTAATGAAACAATGGTATGAAAATGAATGTAATAAGATGGCCAAGCTGCCTAAATATAACAAACGTAAGATGATTGATAATAAGTGATCAGTTCTATTAAAGATCAGTTTAGTCTTTAATTATTGGTCAGGTCTTCTAATATTGAGAGGTTTGAATGTCAGCATCTTAAAAGACAAAACAGAACCTAAGTACAGTATTGTGCAAATATTAGAGACAAATATTTATTCACTATATTTCCAGCCATACTGAATACGATTTCAGCATCTAGTGTGTCCATCTTTTACCTTTATTACAATGCTTGTTTTCCTTTTTTTAAGATCTTTTTAGACCTTTAACTTGGTTGCATCTTCTTGATAAGGTCTGGATCAGGGGTTGGCCAGTTTATTAGGCCTCTTTCACCAACTGTTCCTTCAGAAGAAATTTCTCCCTAAAACCCATATCCCCCAGTATTCACAAAGATTCTGACATTCATCAATATTTTCTTATTTTGGGTTTGTTCTTTGGTAAGAAGAGAATCGATGCACATTTAAAAGCAGAGAGATGCAAACAGTAATGTGTTTTAAGAACATGTCTTGATTTTAAAGTAGACTTTTTCTTAGGACCTTTATCAAGAACAAATTTAGGACAAAGCAAGGGCAAACGTTCTGAGAACATCAGCAGATTCTTTGTTTGATTTACAAATGTGATTTTGTCTTTTCCTATTAATGGCTTTTTGACAGCTACACAGCCTTTCATACTCATAGCATTGTCTTCTCACAATGGAAAGATGGACAGAAACCCATGGAAACCTATCTGAAATACACACTTAATGGTTGTTTTGACCAGAAATTCAAAACTGAAGGGTGGTCTCTGACTTGCAGAAAAAACTAAAAAACTGTGGTTATGTGTTCTTAGAAAATAACATTGCAATTTAAGGTCAGTAGGTACTTAACTTCACATTCAGAGAGGAGCTAAACTCACGGTGCTCTAATCTCACCGCATCCCATTGTTTCGACTGGAGCCACCTTTAGAAAGAAACCCTCCACTGTGTCCCGCAACAATGTATCACATGAGCAAAGAGGAGGGAGGGCTGAGAGCTGAGAGCCAGGCTCAGCTCTCCCCTTTAGCCCTCAGAAAGTATGAGAAGCTCTTAATCAGGCCAAACAATGCAGCCTCCAACTCCTTCTTTCTTCTGCGGCCTGATCTAATAAGCTCGGAGGAGGGGGACTTTGAGCTGATCCCCCTGGATTACTTCTAGAGATACTCCTCAGCGGGGAAACCTGAAGAAGAACCCTGAAGACCCTTTAATTTAGACCAGGGACATCGACCCTTTGAACCCCCCAATGCCAGGCCTCCAAAGGGGGTGGTGGACGTAACAAAGACTGGTGTGACATTGTCAAACAGGGGCTTAATATCTTCATAAGACACCTTTTTAATGGAGAAGAAGAAGATCAGGAATCCGTCAGAAGTGGTTTGAAGTGATTTGATTTTAACCTCCTCAACCAGGCATATCAAAGAGCCAATATTTAGCAGCTTACAAAGTTGATTGATTAATTAAAACGGAAGGTTGATGTTTTCTGGCTGGCCCACACTTCAAATGGTTCAATTGCAACATTATCCCAAGACTAGCTAATAAAACAAATTCAGTCGTCAGCAGAAAGGCCTCTAGAAATCCACCACAGATAACCTCCAAAGGGCAATTTCTGAGATTGAGATGAGATCTAGTTACAAATAATTCTCTTTGTTTTTCCTCCTCTTATGTCTTGATCTCTTCAGAGCTAGCTTTATGAATACAAACATTGACATTTGGTTACTGCCTGGTTCGTGGTTTCTTAAACATTCATGTTAATCAATAAACCACCAAACATATTTTAGATCCATGGAGATAGCATCTACAGCAATTTAACTTAAGCCTTAGAAAACCAGCATTCCGGTCATGTAAGAACATCTCAAACTGTTTATGAGTGGCCTCGACTGTATTTTGGCTTGATTGCTTTTGTATGTATAAATTTCACAATTCCTACGAGAGAACAGAAGGTTTTTATGCTGTTGCTTAAAAATATCACCATCTGGAAGGGTAAAAAAAGTAATTGCTCTGATGCAGATGTATCCTATAGTTTCAGCATTGTTGAGTGCCTCAATGTGATGACAGGACAATGCTAACCACATAACTCTGCCAAAACTCAGATTTTGCAGATGCCTAATTGACTGATCATCATGTTGTAACCACTGAGTGTGGCATAGAGCCATTTTTTCTCTAATTAGTTATATGGCTGGTTGGACCCTCCAACAATTGATGCCTGACACTGATCCCAAAACTGAATCTGAGCTTTAGAGCATACACCAACTTAAATGTACATACAATGTAGTTCCTCAGGAGATACTATGTATAGCAGTGTATCTACTGGGGTGGTGGTCATTGAGAAGCAACTGCACTGGCTTTCCATAATGCGTCTCATCCAGGCTACCCAATCACTGTTGAGATTGCCCACAAACTGCAACATGATATATTCATTACTTATGCCTTAGTCTAATGCAAACATTTAGGTTACATTAGATGCAAGTGGTGGAGTGCCTCAACTTGTTTAAGACATAAGAATAGTAAGTAAGCAAGCAAACTATGTTTTTTATTTGAAAGTAATATTCATATCATCGCTGTTAAAAAAACACATGTATCTCTATTTTTGTAGTTTTTTATTTTGTATATAATTTGAAAATCTCTGTATAAAAATTCTATTATGGATAGACCAATGGAAATGTTCTAAAACAACATGGAATAAAATCTTCTTTTACTGCCTTGCCTTAAAAGTAAATGGTTTTGTCCTCTCCTGTGAAGTTGCCATTTTGGAGATACTTGCCATTTTGGAGATGCAGGTGAATTTTCAGAATATCTGTCCAATTACGTTGTTAAAGATGTAAACAAAGCTATTTTGAGTGGTATTAAAGCTCCATTCTAGAAAAGCTTACTGAGTCAGAACTGTTCATAGTGGTGGTGATAAGAACCACATGTCCTAAGCATTTAAATGCCTCTAAAAGCTACCACACAACCAGTTAATATACAACACAGTTACAGATACAAATATGCCCAGACAACAAGCAGGTTCACTGGTATGCAGTAAATAAAATGTGTCATTGCTGAGACACTATAAAGGTTAGAAAATTACTAGCTTATAATGGTCAACATGGCATTTGCCCCACCTTTTAATAAAATGAGTCAATCAACTTGGACTGAATCAACTGTATAAACTGTATATTTCAACTGGGTCTGTCAGATTTGACTATTAATTTCAAATATGTTTTTGAAATATTCATATTGTTAATAAGTTACTAGATCCTAGTTATGCCACTTTAGAAACATGGTTCATCACAGAATAACTTAATGAAGACAATCATGTTTACCATAATTGGTATCCCAAATGCCGAATACACATTAAAACCATATGCCTGGTTTTAAAAAGCAACCTCTTCTTGCATATCCTGCATGAAAAAAACCTACATTCACAACAACATGGTCATGACATGTCCCAATCACACAGTGTGGGGTGAGGGCACAAACTGCTCAATAAAAATAGCTGAAGTTCTGGGACAATGGAGTGTTGCCTTAATGAGACGGCACATTTGTCTAATTCACTCTCCGAGAGCTGGGGCTTCAATAATCATTAACCAGGGTCTCCATCCCCCGACACACACTCTCAGCTGACATCTGGATTAGAGAAGCGTCTTCTAGATTAAGATGGGGGAGGATGATATTCGTCTGAAACTTCTCCTAGCGCATCCTCGCTTCTGATTAATAACGCATGGAAAAGTTTTGTGTTTAATTTTGTCTAAACCCTTCCAAGCACACCATATTCAAAAACAATATCATATTTAACCACACAAACTAAAATCATAAACTATCTTTAGAAGCACCCAAGAGCGCAGTTATGAATGCTGTTTAGCTACAAAGAAGGCTGCGAATGACAGATTATTCTTCCATTCGTTTTGTCTCAAAGATAATCCAACATTCACCCTTTCACACAGATGGTCCAGCTTTAAGAGATCATTCACAAACTCTGTCAGATTAATCAAAAGCGGCGAGTTCAGAGAAGGTTCATGTGGAGGGCTCCTCGCTCGGATGTGCAGTGGAGGAAAGAGAAAAGAAAACCAAAGAAGAAAGGGAGAAGAACCCAGGGAAAACAGTGGCTGCCACGATATCCATCTCTGTAAAAACAGTTGGGTGTGGGACCCTCTCGGCCTATGTTTTGGCAGCGGAGGCTAACTTGCATTACAAAGTAGGCCTTTCCATCACTGGCATTGTCGGGGCTAGGCCAGGTAATAATTAACACAAACAAGAGACAATAGCCCAGGACCAACAAGTGTTGCAGTTAATGAGTGACCAGCTCCACCTCGCATTCACACGCTCTGTAGCCAGGCCACTCACTGGCCACTCACCCCAGCTAATTATTCACACCACTGTCCTCCCTATCACAGGCATCAGGCAAGCTAAGTCATTAGCATAAGCATGCAAGTATCAATACTTTCAAATGCTTTCAAAGGCCCTCCAGCTAGCTGAGGTGCAAGGAGCCATCCAACCTATCACTAATGTAATCAGATAAGAAGGAGGTGGGGAGGACAGGGAGAATGTTGCTGTTGATTTGTCGCCAGCGTGGAAAAGTCCACAGTCTCACTTTTGTGACAAGAATGCAGGCTTGGGAGACTGCAAGGAGCTTGATACACTTGGCTCTGATTTCAGTTCGAAATCAACTTTTGCAAATCAGCTAAAGTGGTTCGCTTCACTACAAACAATATTTAAGCAGTTGTTGAAAGTTATGATTAAAGAACAATTTAACAAAAAGAAACAAAAGAATGTTAAAGGCTAATTCTGCTAGTACTCCAACGGGATTCTAGTTGTGTGTTAGCACTAAGTTTTGGTTTTAATGTGAAATTTACATTAAACATTCAAAGTTTGTAAAATACTTTATTATGCAACACACTTATGGCAGTTTTACTTCAGTACTTCCTTCAGTAAAGAGCCCTGAAGTAGAGCTGCAGCTGAACTGAATATTAAAACACACTGGTCAGGCTACCAGCCACAGTCAGTGATGTATCTAGTACTTCCAGAGAGATTTGATACAAATTTTGTGCCGCTCATTGAAAATTAAAACATTATTGGTTGCTTCCACTGACAGTTACTAATTACAGTGGAGTCTAAAAGTCTGAGACTTCTGGTAAAATGCTTTAATGACAGCATGCGCTCACTCTAGCACGGACTCCATACGTTTGTGCAAAAGCCTCTGATCAGTAGATCAAATCCAGCCAAAAGTTATTTGAACATGTAATTGTACAAACATTGTACAACATAGCCAAAGTACATTGTTTTGAGCAATTGAAGAATTTCGAAAGTTAAGAGTGTCGTTTTATTTACCACTACTTGGTAAGTGTTTTGGATTTTTCACAATTGTAAAACTTAGACTTCTGCTCTTCACTTAGTGGTTAGACTAGCAAGTCATAACCAAGGTATGTTCAAAAGCAAGTTCAAATAGCATGATGATTATATTAATTAAAAAATAACTGAATAACAGACATGTATTTGTTTAGTCATTAGGCCCTGACAGCTCACCAATGGCTTGATTTCAGCCTAATTTGATTGTCTGGTATGACACAGATTGATCATTCATGATAAGCCATGCCACAAGTTGGGGCCTGGCCTATCATGAATGATCAATCTGTAGAATACCAGACAATCAAATTATGCTCAGTGGAAGGAATTTGTCACAAGGTGGTTTAAATACATGAGCTAAAAGAAGTGTGTATTATGGTATATATGCTAGAGCTACTAAAACACTGACACTTCTTACCATAAAACTGTAAACCAAAGGCCAACCTCTCACACAACGCTTGTGTTTAGTGCTCTGCCTTAGCCCTGCAAACACTTGGAGTGTTATTTACACTTGAAGTGTTATTTATGCTAACGGGAGCAGCTCCACCTGCATCCTATTATCCAAAACAACTAGCTAGAATAATGTCCCACCAACATCAACATGGTCCACAATAACATTGTACTAGTGTTCACAAGAACTAGGCGCTGCCCACTACAGAGGGTGCTGTGGAGTTTGATCAAAAGGGAGGGGAAATTCAATGTTGTGCGCCTCCGATATTGTTTTCTCAACCGGCGGATTCTTCACATAGTTGAGGGCGATGTCGAATTATTAATGGCTAAAGGCTTTCGTGTTTATCCTAGCGTGTTGCTCTCTGGGCCATGAGCGTGTGCCCATCTATCAGGGCCTTATCTTCTTTTACAACTTCCATTTTCCCCTCGTTTAGTTGTGTACTTTGACTTTGGCTAAGGACGCTGTAAAATCTGACCCGGATGGTAATAAAACCCTCCTCTCGGAAAGCAGCAGGGGAAAAAACAAGGCTAAGACATGGTGTATAACAGCCCTGTCGCCTCACTAAATCACCTGCGCGGTTCGAAATAACTGAGCTGACGGGACTGCAGTCATCCCGCTCTGTATACATGCTTAAAAAAGCACCTAAAGTCTCTTTCCATCTTTTCTTGAGCAATCTTTCCATTTTCTGTTGATGCTATACGTTTGCCTAGCACAAAAAAGGGAAAAGAATGCCAAAATAATACGTGTACCTGATTAGCCAGGCCCAAGCAAAGCTTTGGGGAGAGAGTTCTTTTGAGAGGGGCGGTTAGGAGGGGATCTGCAGGGCAACAGAGGAGCTTCAGATAATAGGCTTTAATGGGGCATTCGCATTCAGCAGGCTGCAACAAAGGCCGGGCAGAGGGATTTGGGAGGGCCGATTGTTGCTCCAGTGTGCTTTAATGCCGGGCCCCGGAGACCGAAGCTGAGGACGACTGCGGGGGGAAAATCTACCATTGTCAAGCGGAATGTCAGCGGTTTTCAAGGAGGCTAAAGAGGACCAGAGAAAGAGAGAGAGGGATGAGTGGGGGGGCAGAAATATAGAGAGATATATAGAGACAGCGAGAAGTGGACAGGAGCAGAGGGGAAGAGAGTGATTCACTTTGCCTCTCTCTCACTCATCCAGCAGAGTAATGTCAAGAAGCAGACAGGCGACCGCTGAGAGAGCGCCACACCACAGTGCCACAGTGCACACATACATAAAGAGCTGGAGGGAGCCTGGCAGGGTTGGACACTTGCTCTTGGCTGGCACAGTCATTGGCACAGTCTCTACACAAAGGTCAATAATGGGCAGATTTTGACTTTCAGACTTTTGCTGAACTTCTTTCTTTCTAAGGTCATGTTCCAGTTTGTTGACCAATACGTTTTGATTCAAATGTTTTTATATTGGTTCATCTGACCTGACATTTAGGACTTTAAAAAGACTTCCTTCCAGAATACAGATCTTAATTATATGTATGTCTCTTCTCAACTCCATTTGTGTGCATATTTGTGAACCACTAGCAACCTCCCCACACCATGAAAGCTCCCCCTCCAGCACAATCTCTGGCAGTGCAGGGGTCCTGTAAGAGAGGATGAACTAGACCAAGGGCAGCATAGCACCATAGCCATGAATGAGAGAAATGGTGTTTATTTGAAAGTCAATCCCCTCCTAGATCTACCTCACAGATACTTTCTAAGTTTTAGTTCATCACAGATGCAGCATTAAATTCATCATCAAGATGAGAATGAATGCTGCTATGAAGTGAGAGAATAAGCATTGCGTTAGGATCCTGGGTCAGGATTGCCTCTCTGTTCTTCTTGGTGATAAATTGGTTTGGCAAAACCAGTGGTAGAACACTGAAGTAGCCCAATCTTGGTGCAACACAAAAGTATTATTTTAGACGCTCTGTGCTTTACTTTAGTAGATTTTCACTAATCTGATTGAATCCATTCCTTTTATAGATTAAGACTAAGATGTTTATATATGCATTTTACTGAACAACCTGGTAAAAAATCTCCATTTGCATGCACATTACTTGTAACCAATCCAAAATTAGGTCCATACAAAGAGTACTGCTTAGTGTAGACCTTACTATAAAAATGGGCATCACCTGAGGAACACTTGTGCTTTTAATTGCTTTAAAACTGTGGGGGAAATGTACTTTATATGTACATCCATGTTAGTAAGAAGTCTCTCTCCCATAAATTTGTCCACAACGTTGTAAAATGGAAAAGTGGACTAATACCTGCTTTTCCCATGTCGCTAATATGCAGATTTGAGAATCTGTTTTAATTTGCTCTGGAACTTGTGTAAATCCACTGTTGTTGATTTGCCCATATACATGCCTGAACAGCTTGTTTTTCCAAATTAATGGCCATCCATCCAGCTAACTATAAGTCTTTTAAAGTTTGAAACATAACATTGTTCCTGCTGCGGACCAGTTTCTGGCTCCTGCCATGTTGAACGTTAGGAACCTCTGTTATGATGCAAATGCACATGTGCGGAACGTACAAAAACATTCACAATGGGAATGTAATCAGACACAATCACTGTGGCTATTATTATTCTATTTAACAGACTATTTACAGGATCCCCCCACTCATTCAATTGGATAGAATTACATTTGAAATGGACATAATCTGACTTTTCTATTCCAATTCTGGTGTATACATGGACATATTCTGATTGAGCTATTATCAGATTATCAATTGATTTTTAGGCTAAATGGAAGTGTGTTCATTGATATTGACTATAGTGTTATTTTACCAAGAGGAAAAACATGCTTGTTAAAGCTTTATTTTTAAAGTCCATCGTAATTGCTTTGTAGATAATGCCTAATCCTAAACCCAAACCTAAATTATATATAAAACCTTATACTGAACGTAACCCTTACCCTACCAAAGCCTACTCCTAGAATTATCTTTAACTTCCACCTAAAACCTAATCCTAACACTAACCTTAAACCTAAAGTCCATCCAAAATCTAACCCTGAACCTAACCCTAAACCTAACTTCCACACAAAACCTAACTCTAAACTTAACTTCCACATTAAACCTAACCCCAATCCTACCCTCCACCCCAAACCTAACCCTAAACTTAACCTTAAACCAAACTTCCAGCCATAACCTAATCTTAAACCTAATCCCAAACTTCAACACAAAACCTAAATCTAAACCTAACATCCACACAAAACCTAACCCTAAACCTAACTTCCACACAATACCTAATTGTCAACCAAACCCTAAACCTAACTTTAACACAAAGCCCAATTGTAAACCTAACTCTAACATAAGATAACATAACTCCAACACTGCCAATAACAAAAGAGTCTCACCAGACTGTGCATCAATTAAGAGCGTCTGTAAATAATTTCTATGGGTCAATAAGTTGGAGCACATACTTTTAATAATTTAATTTTAACCTTCAAAGACCACCTCTTGTATCTAACAGAAGGACTTAATTTAGCATTTTTTCTCTTGCCAATCATGTTCATTTTATTACTTAATTGCTTTTTAAACTTTTTTTCTTAATGTAAAAAGTAACTGCCCATGTTAAATCATCTTTGCACAAGAGTCAGTACCTTATATTACTGCAAACCGTTTTCTGGAAGGGGTCAGCACAGGGCAGATTTGCTGGTCTACAGTTTGATCAGCTTGCAAAATTACTTTAATGTAATAAAAGTGACTTCTACATTCCTAAGTATGCTGATACATCGTGACTGCGATTGACATTTTGACACAGTCTCCCATACTTTCACTTCAGAACAGTCTCTCTGAACCCTTTTCCACCCCTGCGCACAGCTACCAAGGTGTGAAGACGGCCTCCACTAATAAATCAATTAGGGGACGAGGTGACTCCTAAAAGGATTATTGCAAGTATGCGCTACGGCAGTGATGTAATTACGGGAAGGAGCCATTCACAGCTTTTGAATACAGTACACAAGTACCCCACAAGTGAGGGTTTGAAAGGAAATTTATGCTTTATTTACCCCCCCACCCCTAATTTACCATATAACACGTTGTAAGCCCGTATTATACAAGACGGCTAATGCTGAGCAAACTGTTTATTTAGGCTCGTCTAATGAGTATATATGGCGCAATCTGCTGTATTAATAATGATCCCCAGTAGACTTTACATATATAAATATATAAACGTGACTTGAGCACGAGTGGACTATCTAGACTGCATGGATGAGCCTACCTGTTCGTGACCAACACAAACAGAACTTCAATTTATTTATTTTCTTGCCTCATATATTCATATAGTCATAAATTCAACCGAGGAGCTCGGAGTACTAAGGGAAGCTAAGTCAGCAGCGTCTTGAAATATATTGGTTGCTGGGGGTCTGCCTCGGGGGATTTGTTTTGGGGGGGAGGTGGAGAAGCGCGCACACACACACACTCATACCCCTCCTCCGCCCCTCGCTCCCTCGTTTTAGCCCATTGTTGGGATCCTTCCAGTCAGAACAGGGTCCCTGGCTGGTGGAGAAACGCTGCTCCTTCACTGGAGCCCACACAGTCACTTCTTCACACGGACACATTCGCAAGGCTCGCGAGCTGAACGGCGCGAGCGGGACCGACTCTCTGACAGAAACTGAATTATCACTGAGAGAGAGAGAAACTACGGGAGCGAACGCTACAATGAGTCCACGGCTCTCACTGGATGCCGGTCTGTTTTAGAAGCGAAGACTCTCCGTGGATTTCTCCTCGTGTTTCTCCTTCTCCTCGCGGGGAGCCGGTGAACTGGTCCGAGTTGAGCGCGCGCTGGCTGTTGGTGTGGGTTTCTTTTTTTTTGCTGTGGATTTAGCGGGTTTTTTTGGCCTCGCGAGCGCTCGAGCACACAGCGAGGCGCTGAGAGTGTAATCAGAGGAAGAAGGAGGACAGCTGGACTTTGTGCGCTGTGTCGGTCGAGGAGCGCCCAGGTGGCCAGCGCTCACAGCAGCGACCCACGTTATATTATTATTATTTTTATTTTTATTTTTTTTCATTTATCCCTTTTTGGTGGATTTCTAATACAGTCTGACAAAGGGGGCGAATTTCTACTGGAGAGTTTTAGAGCCTCTGGACATCTCAGTCGAAGGAAACTACACACAACCTGTGCCTTATCGAACTTTCTGGGCAAAGGGCAGAAAGAAAAACAGGTAAACTGACACGCTGCACTCCTATTTTAAAATATCTGATGCTTTATTATGTTGTAAGACCATTTTTTTTTTCTTGTTAGACGTTCACCTCTTTTAAGACTTTAATTGTATAGGGCTCTGTATATTAAACGCGCACTGGTTACCTCAGCTAATCACAGGCTAGTAAATGTGAGCAAGACTGAGGAGTTGTGAGTGTTTCTTTTTTCTCTCCTGGGAGACGTTGTGCTCATACCTTGTTGAAGACCTCTCTATAATTGTATAAGGCTCTGGATATGAAGTGTGCGCCGGTTACTCCAGCTAAACAAGTGTGGCCAGTGAAGTGAAGAGTGCTGCCCCACAACAACGCACCTCTGTGCAGAGGTCAGCAGTCCCAT
Organism: Megaleporinus macrocephalus; assembly: GCA_021613375.1. NCBI lineage: Eukaryota > Metazoa > Chordata > Actinopteri > Characiformes > Anostomidae > Megaleporinus > Megaleporinus macrocephalus. The sequence continues at coordinate 28,823,618 of CM038717.1, read as the reverse complement.
TCACCACTGAAGCCTCTTCGCTTAAACGTGAGCTCACTTAATTCGTTTCACAGCTCAAATGCGTTTAGTTTGCCGAGTAGTTTCGCACTTGTAAATGGCTTTATTTATCTTAAGCTAACTCGCGCTTTGGTGCGAAAATCTCGCCAGTTGTGAAGCGCCGCCTCGCTGCTAGCAAAAGGCAGCCTTTCTGGAAAAGTAGGGGGTTCGTTCAGAGCGGAGCGAGTGTTAGAATTAGAGCGCAGCCACATGTCCTTCAGTGGTGCGCGACTGTGCCCGGACAGCATCCTCGAAATTGTGGCTGGCTGTTTGTCTGTATGGTAAATGCTCGGTTTAACTAAAGCAGCGAATGGGATTTCGTTCGATTGTGCCCATGTGACTTGCACAACAGGGAGCACTGAAACGCAATCAATAGTATAAGGTTCCATTAACCTTTTGTCTCACTTCGAGTTATTTTAGCAAGATCTGATCTCTGGGTAGTTAGTAACTCCAAAACAGGTCCATGTATACAAATGACCCATTATGCGCGCGGTGTGCTGGCCATTTGCATACAACAGTCCGTAACTGCCCTGCATTCATAGCACCAGTTATTCATGTTATGGAAAGTGGTGCACAGTGTCCAACAATGATCAGGTGTAGACAATGTGTCTGCTACCCAATGCAGGTATGCCTGTGTCCATTCATTTACAAATGTGCTTTTCAGGGGTCCTATTTATATCTTAATGTTGGCAGGCACACTAGGTTTCATGTCGTACAACCACACTCATTCTAACTCAGTCCTATGCTGCTTTTTTTCAGGTCTGTGACTGCAGAGGAAAACATTGAGGGTGCCAATGCCTGGAGTGAGCATTTGAAGCGCTTGCAAGACCCAGATTACCTCAGCAAAATGTTGAGCATCTATAAGATCGTCATTACCCTGTGCCTGGCAGAGATAGCATTATCAAGAAGTGTTCCATCAGAAGTGCGCTCGAAAGGTAGAAACAAAAAGCAGCAAAACTGAAAAGAATGCTTTCATTTCTGTAATGGATTGGCTTTTGACTTTATTTCAGCTAATCCTGGTGTAGGCATCAGTCTTGTTTTATAAGATCCTTGATGTGCTTTTTCCTGATGATCAGGAAAACTATTAACTTTCTCTATGGGGGTCGACCCAACTTCCTGGCTCCGTTTCAGATGGTTCACCATATGGTTCTGTCAGTCAAGTGCAGTATGTGATCAACTTTTTTTGTTTCGATTGTGTGGTTGCTCCAGTTTGCAGAAATTATTCATAAAAAAGCATAGAAGTGCAATCTTGAAGAACTTAAGACCAGCGGAAGTGGTAAAGGATGTAATTGTTTGGAGGGTAAAAGAACCCGAGTATTTTCTTGAGCTGTAAACAGTGCTATCTGATCCTGCCAAAGCCCTAAGGCTCGGAAGTGTAAATCTGTCTGGCCCTGTGCCAGTGACAGGGGATGGCGGGGAGGCCCTTGTGGGGGGGGTCCTATTGATCCTTTACAAATGCAGGGCTGTCTTAGTTTTGTACCTGCCAGAAGGGCATTTGATTATCTTCAAGTGCAATTATGATGTTCACTAAGTACTTGCTGTCTCAGGTTACCTAAACAGCCTAATACAGCAACACCGATTGGAAACAAAGTACCTTGTGTGAGTGCATACCTGCAATGTACGCCATTTAGTATTCAGGCATTGGTGATAAGCTTGACCTGGCAGCTGATGTCTTGCTGTGTTTATGATTATGACAGTTAATATGCTTCACATGGTCATGTAAGTGTTGTTGTTGGTGAGAGAATGAAGGGGGCAGATGTGGACCCTGCCAGAGACCGGGGCAAAGTGTTCGTTAAAAGTGTCCTTTTCTGAGCTCGTCATAAGCTAAGTCCACGCAGGAGAAGTGGTGAAGGTTCAGAGGCCCTGTGGTGCAACCCAACAATGCCCCACTAAGTTCCTGCCAAAGGAAATTAAAGTCATTTGACAACTGTAATGCTTTAATGGGCAGAGCCATTCAGGCAAGCTCCAGTTACCAATAAAAATGCTGGCCTAAGAAAAGGGTTGGTAACAAAATCAGGTTTATCATGAATATTTGCTTCAGACTCTCATGATGGAGTCTTATCATTAAAACTTCACACTCACTTTTACAGTATAGTTTGATATAGTGTGTGACCGCTCAAACTTTCACTGTTCCACTCCCTTTATGGTTCGTAAAAACATCTTTTTTACATAATGCCAGAAAACATCCCAACATTTTTGTTGCTTTTTCTGTCTTTAGGGTCTCTAAATTGGAGGATTTTTACAAAATAAGATTTCAGTATAGAAAAACGATCGCCAGACAAGTATTAAAAGTGGCCTTTATATCACCCAGATCAGCTACACACAGTTCCGCTTCTGGATTTCTACAGCATTATTAATTACTGAGCTCTCTCCAAATGAGCAAGTCAGGAGAGCAGACACACATTTTCTCCATCTCAGCGTTTTGTCCTTCATAACTAACGCCATTCAGCCACTCTTAGTGTGTATGTGTGTGTGTTTTGTTTAGTTTGCCTTTTATTTTCCTACTGACCATTCACACCCTCTCTTGGGGTCAGATGCAGGCCAGTCCCCAGTTTGATTCAGTGAAGTTCATTAGTGTGTTGGTGGGAGAATGCTACGCCTCAGTGCTGGAGGTGACATTGCTGGGTTGGGGGTTCTTTGCGCAAATGCTTATCACATTCATTGTTGTGCCACCAGGAGCACTGCTGTGAAGTCAAACCTAGGTCATCTTCCAATGAGAACCAGAGGTCTGCTCTCTCTATTGTTGATTGCCCCTTCGCCTGCGATTCACCCCAAAAACCGTCCTGATCTTTGAGAGAAGGGGCTCTTGTTAGCAGTTAGAGACTGATTGCTTAAAACTGCACTGCTCAGTAAACACAGGCCGTTCTGTTTTGACTAATCACAGCACACTTGTTGTGTGGAAATGCAACCACACAGTCAGGAATAGACGTGGAGGTAAATACCAGAATGCTCAAAATGGCTTTTTCTCTTACATTTGCCCAGATCCTCGAGTATCTCAGTCCGCTCTTCAACCAGGCTTCCCTGAGAACACCACAGTAACAGTTGGAGGTCAGGCAATGCTGGTGTGCAAAGTCCACCGGCCAGCCACAACACGTCTTCAGTGGTTTAAGAAGGAGAGCGATGGCCTGAGGTCCGATGGATCACCGCTTCTTAAGGCTCTCACTGTAAGATAGTGATTTAAAGAAGCATATTAAACATATTTCAGTCTTTGAAAAAGTAGGAGTCATGCTAGATTTGTTTCCCCCACAGCCTCTTCAAAAGAGCATCTCCAAAGTCAACATTCTTCCTCTAATGAATGTCTCCTTGGAAGACGCAGGAGAGTATATATGTGTGGCGGAGAATTCTGCTGGACAGGCTTCTCAATCAGCCTGGGTGGAAGTTTTATCAGGTGAGAATTTTTTTTATCAATAATTTATTACTAGGTTAAGGTAGCATTCTCATTAGTTTGGTCAATAACTGTCCACTTCCTTTGCAGAAACTCTCCATTCTCAGTCCACGACTACTCTTCAGACACAAACAGGTAAGAACAGCTCTGGCTTATTTTGGTTAGTAATTTGGCAGTACTGCTATCAGCAGTGCACAGATAGTATGTCATAATGCAAGGACATCTTTATTAGTTGGAGTCTTTCTTGAGATTGAAAGAAGCTCTTGTGCCATTCCCGGTCTTTGAACAAATAATAAACTAATTGTGAAAGAGGGTTGGTGGAATTTGAAAGGTCATATCAACTGCATAATGTGTCTTTAAGGGAGGCAGTACTCAGAAAGTTAAGCTTTGGGCTTTTTATGTGATGTTGCCACCACTTAGATGAAACATAGAATTTTTCCCCCATTTCCAGAAGTTTCTGAGGAGCTGAATGAAGAGACATCAGAACACCTCCTCCTAGAGCCGGGTGATGTGTTGAAATTGCGTTGTGACACAAATCGTCCTGGAGCTGTCCACTGGTTCAAAGGAGATGCACGGTTGCAGCATAGTGCTCGCATTCAGATTAGAGCAGGAGTCATGGAGATCACAGATGTAACATATGAAGACTCTGGGTTGTATGTATGTATGCTCCGTGGAACCAAAGAAGCTCTGCGCAACTTCACCATCACAGTAGCAGGTATTTTCAGTCAAATGATGTCGAGAACATGGTTATCATCTATCAGTGTTGTGAGTTCATTGTAATAAAGATATAATAACAGTGGTTTAATATTATCTTTCTAGATGCACTGGGATCAGGAGATGATGATGAGGACAATGGTCTAGAAGATCCTTCTACAGAGACAGAGAATGACCAGGTCTACTTCTCCAGAGGTTTGTTTTGTGTTTATTGCAACTGCTAATAGAATTCTGCTGATATGTCTCTCAGTAACATCTGGTGACTTGGAAATTTTAATCATATATATGTTTGGTTCTTTCTCAGCGCCATACTGGACCCATGTTCAGCGGATGGAAAAAAAGCTTTATGCTGTCCCAGCTGGAAACACAGTTAAATTTCGTTGCCCTGCCACAGGAATCCCTCTGCCCACTATTCGTTGGCTAAAGAATGGAAGAGAATTCAGAGGAGAGCACAGGATTGGAGGGATCAAGGTGAAATGTTGTTACTATTACAGTACTAATCAATCAAATGCCCATTAACAAAAAACAGCCATTGCTGTAGGGCCACTAAACTGTTTAATGTTCATTTTAATTGAAGTAAAACATCACATTTTTACATTTTGTTAACATGATTCAAATCCTTGATGCTTTACAGCTCCGACATCAGCACTGGAGTCTGGTCATGGAGAGTGTGGTGCCCTCAGACCGTGGGAACTACACTTGTGTGGTGGAGAACAAATATGGCTCCATTGCTCATAGCTATCTCCTGGATGTGCTAGGTAAGAAGGCTTTAGCCTGCTATAGACTGTGTCCTGGCTTCATGTGGAGCCACTGAAAGGCAGCCATGTTCAGCGCATGTCAGGGGAGATAAACATCAAATTGGGGAGATCCATGGTTGGCAACTCAGTGGTGGCTCACAGTTAGAATAAACGCACCTTGGAGCAAGTCGTGAAGCCACCACAGGCGCCATGGTTCAGTTAAGGCTTCAGGTGTCTACAGATATATTTTTGCACGCACAGGAAAAGGGCAGTAAATATCGGCACAACAGGGGAGGGAGAGCTTAAGGGGGGGGGGACTGGCGTCAGCCTAGACGTGCCTGGAAGCGCAAAGGACTGGGTGTCCAGACCAGTTTTCTACCTAGCCTGTGACAGACCTGTTTGTTAAGAGTCCGGCGTGGGGTCAACTGCCGTCTCCAAACAGGGAGCGGGGAAAAAGAGCAGACACAGGAGGGAAAATAGGGCTCAGCGACTTCAAAGCATCCCAGTACACAGGCTTGGCTCTGAAATCCCCTAATGGAACCAATTAGTGCATGTTTGGCTAGCTTTTGGAAGCACCACTTGTCTCATTCCCTGCTTTGGACCATCTTATCAGATTAACACTTGTAATTACCACTTTTCTCTGTGGGTTTTGGGCGCACTTATATAAAAAGCATTATACACTGGTTTGGTATGACACCGTGGCGTGGAAGGTCACTTTGACAGAACAGTTGACTTCTAAATGACATACATGGTTATGGTTCTAAAAACGTCTTTCTTTTTCAGAGCGCTCTCCTCACAGGCCCATTTTGCAAGCTGGTCTACCAACCAACACTACAGCAGTAGTGGGAGGGGATGCTCAGTTCCTTTGTAAGGTCTACAGCGATGCCCAGCCACACATCCAGTGGCTGAAGCACATTGAGATGGATGGCAGCCGTTATGGGCCTGATGGCTTACCCTACGTTAAAATTGTCAAGGTATTTGAATGAATGCATATTTTAAAACATTTACTTGCTAGAAACATTTTAAACATTTTATAGTCACATCATTACTTTAACATAATACACAATGCAGAGCATGACAGATGAGGTGTGAAGTAAACATTTTTGTTTTTTAACTTTTCAGACAGGCAGCTTGAACATGTCTGAGGTAGAGGTTCTATATCTGACAAATATCACGATGGAGGATGCTGGAGAGTATACCTGCTTAGCTGGAAACTCTATTGGTTTCTCTCACCAGTCTGCATGGCTCACTGTCTTATCAGGTATGTTAAGCATGTTGTTACAATACAACAACCACACGTATTCGTCAGCTGAATGTTGGTTTCCTGCCTCATTACATGGAAATAAAAACATTAACTTCATTGTCGTTTCACAGAGGAAGAGGTGGCCAAAGAAATGGACCTCATGGAGACCAAGTACACAGACATTATAATCTATGCCTCGGGCTTCCTTGCATTGGTGATGGCTATCGTGATTGTGGTCTTGTGCCGGATGCAGGTCCACCCCACCCGAGAGCCTTTTGATGCGCTCCCTGTGCAGAAACTTTCTAAATTTCCTCTACGCAGACAGGTGAGAGGGTAACTAAGGTTTAGAGCAAGTCTTATGGTGGTGTCTCTTAAGTACACGTGTATTTGAATACATGGATATTAATACTGTGTATCTTGGAAACTTTTACAGTACTCTGTGGAGTCCAACTCTTCTGGGAAGTCCAGTGCCTCTCTAATGAGGGTGGCTCGTCTTTCCTCTAGCTGCTCTCCAATGCTCGCTGGAGTCTTGGAGATTGAACTGCCCTATGATCCTGACTGGGAGTTCTCAAGAGAGAAGTGCGTACCATACTGAAGCCAACTCACACAATAAATTCTGATCACACCGTTGGACAATGAACTAACAATGTTTGTCCTCTTTTTCTAGTCTAACCTTGGGGAAACCTCTCGGTGAAGGCTGTTTCGGTCAGGTGGTGAGAGCAGAGGCTTATGGGATAAATAAGGATAATCCAGATCAAGTAACCACTGTGGCAGTCAAAATGCTGAAAGGTAGATATTTCCAGAGATGGTCAATATGGCATTTAAGAATACATCTGAGGAATTAACTTGATTTGAGGCAACTAAACATGGTAAATCTATTTTTCAGATGATGCAACTGACAAAGACTTGGCTGACCTTATCTCAGAGATGGAGCTTATGAAGGGCATGGACAAGCACAAGAACATCATTAATCTCCTTGGTGTTTGCACTCAGGATGGTGAGTTCAACTCAGTGGCACATCACGGCCAACACGTTAGTTGACTGAATAAGAACTATTTTAAATGATGTCAGTGCTGTGATACTAAATGGTCATTGGTGAACGTAAGATGAATGAGATGTCAGCTACTTTCTATGAAGGCTGTAATGTTAATATGACTCTTAACATGGTTCGGTTCTTTAGGTCCACTCTATGTGCTGGTTGAGTACGCTTCTAAAGGAAGCTTGCGGGAGTATTTGCGAGCACGTCGTCCTCCCGGCATGGATTACACCTTTGATGTGACTAAAGTTCCAGAGGAGCAGCTCACATTCAAGGACCTGCTCTCTTGTGCCTATCAAGTGGCACGAGGCATGGAGTACCTGGCCTCTAAAAGGGTGAGTTGGAGCACTGAAGAAGCAGCACAGCTCATTTGTATGTATGCTAAAAACCAGGCCCTCCTGTCTTATCAACATGTCCTTTTGTCTGACACACGATGCCAGGCATTCCTTAGTGGAGTGGTGGTGCGCTGTGTTTACCGCTGTGTCCATCCCGTCTCTGTGGGCTTTGTCCTTTTTAGCGCTGCCATAAATCTGTTAGCAAGCAGGCGCACAGACCCGCCTGTGCACAGGATCATATTACTAGGTCTTTGTGGCCTGCTAAGAATGCAGCTGTCTGAAACCCTTCCATTAAGGGCGGCAAACCAGGGGCTTTTTCGTCCCCTTTTTTCAATCCCCAAATACCACTTCTATTTAAAATGAAAACCAAAATAAACTTAATAACATGCGTTCAGTTCAGCAAACAGTTTGGTGGTGTTTTTCTATGAAGCCCACATCTATTTAAAGTGAAGCTTGTTTTTGAGGATATGCTGAGAGTGCTCACTGCATGTGGATTTAGAATGCATCTGTTCATATAGAGACACACAAATAATCATTTTTGTCTAGGTCTTGTCTGGTTCTTGAGCAAAAAATAGGTTAATGTCATAAGCAAGTGTCCCTGACCTTTTATTTTTTGCTTTTTCAAATTGCTAAGACCTCTTCTCTCTGTTTCTCAACAGTGCATTCACAGAGATTTAGCAGCAAGGAATGTTCTTGTCACAGAGGACAACGTCATGAAAATTGCTGATTTTGGCTTGGCAAGAGGAGTGCATCAAATTGATTACTACAAGAAAACCACCAATGTAAGCAACTAAGATCAAGTACAATATGTTGTTTTCCATCAAATGCAAAGTTTTTGAGTGTGTGACGTAACCATGTTCAAGTTATAATCTGTCCTGTCACTGCTGCCTGTCTGGTCCCTGGGCCCTTTTGCAGCCATAACGCTTTTATAGACAGATGTGTCCTGTCTGATTGGCAGGCATCTTAATGGGAGATAATTGTACAATGGGTAGAGGATTAGAGAAGGAGCGGGCAGCCTTGTTTTTCATGCATCAAAAGAAAGAGTGCTTTCCCTGTGTTGCAACCAACTGTCCCGCTCACTGTTCTGTTGTGTCCGATTTCAGGGACGTCTGCCAGTGAAATGGATGGCACCAGAGGCCTTGTTTGACAGAGTCTACACACACCAGAGCGACGTGTAAGTCTGGCTAATCATTACAGCTATGCCAAAGAATCAGCTGACCAGGGATCCCCAGGGCTGGAATGCTGGCTTGTTCAAATTAATCAGGATACTGTTTGAGCTCGGGAAAGTGTCAGCATTATTTTATCCTGATTTGTCTAAGGACTTTTCTAATGACTCAAAATATGTACCAACAAATGAAAACGTGTTCCGCAAGAGGACTGAATTAGCACACTGCAAACTTTTGGCAAGCCTTTATCTCGTGTGAATAATGTGCTGAATTCTTTTTGGTTTCTTGCCTCCACAGTTGGTCATTTGGGGTCTTGATGTGGGAGATTTTCACGCTGGGAGGCTCACCATACCCTGGGATCCCAGTGGAGGAGCTTTTTAAGCTGTTGAAGGAAGGTCACCGCATGGACAAACCCTCTAACTGCACACATGAGCTGTAAGTATCAGTCTGTTTCTTGCAATAGCATTGTCGCAGGACCCATTAAGACATGCTTGCCCAACATGCAGTGTAAAAGAGTTGTCAGACTGAGTTGTTAAATGTTCTAATGTCTATTTTTTTAGCTACATGAAGATGAGAGAATGCTGGCATGCAGTTCCAACACAGAGGCCAACTTTTAAACAGCTGGTGGAGGAGCTTGACAGAGTGCTGCTATCCATTTCAGATGAGGTAAGTCTTTATTGTTATGTATTTGACAGCATTCTGTAGTTCAAATGTAAGCCAGTGGTATTGTTAAGTTGAAGCACTCAAACATTGTTTTTTGGTTTTTTTGCAGTACCTGGACCTGTCTACTCCTTTTGAACAGTATTCACCATCTTGCGAGGACACTTCCAGCTCTTGCTCTTCAGACAATGATTCAGTGTTTACCCACGACGCTTTGTCCACCGATCCTTGTCTGCTGGGTTATCATGACGTGCGCTCACGGATAGACCTGAAGACAACATTACGATAGAGTCTCAGCAGGAAGAGGACTTCAGCTTGTGGACAATAAACTTAGCTTTGAAAACACTCACATGAGAAGCGGTACAAGGACTTTGGCCTTCGATGCTCTGCCCAAGAACATTATAATAATGCTTGGCACTACAAACCCTGGTGACGACAAATGGCTGCCTCAGATAATCATGTTTCTTATACATTAACTGGACTGCCTGGGCATGAAGCTATTAAGTCTCGGTTTCCGTTGAAGAGGATGGATGCTGCTTATTACGTTTAAAGTTCCTAGTATTTGAGCAGCATATTCAGTGTTCTGAAACCAGATTTTTTTTTTCTAAAGAGAACATTTATTTTGATATACAAAAGCTGATAGCATTGTTAAATATAAATTCTCTCTATATAAGATTATTCTACATTTTTTTTCTATTTAAAGAGTTGTCTTAAGTCTCAGGATCTCACATGGTAAAATTGCTGTAGTGGCAGCAAAGTGCCTGGATTTTGATTTCCTGTGAATATCTTAAAATATTTTCTGTACATATCATTAAATAAGTCAATTACATTTTATAAATTATTCTAAAAGATATGAAGTAAAGGTGTTACTTGGGTGAAGAGACACAAAATGTACGCTAAATATATACACAGAACACACTATCCCCCAACATTTATTTTTAAATCCATTAGCACAATTGCAATAGCTTTTGTATACTGCCCGGTCTATTGTGTGCTGCCATGGCTTACCAGTCAGGACTCCGTTCACTATGGTTTACTTTATGCGTAGACAGTTTGCAAGCATGGTGTAACTGCTCCCCTCACAAAAGCAGGACACCATTCAAACCATCACAATTGCAGGGGACCAGTGAAGCTTCCACTGCCAGTACAGTACAGTGAGAAAAGGACTGGATTGAATGTGAAAACCATCCCTGAGATTGATTGATTTTAAATGGGAGAATCTTCCTTTGTTTAGCTGTAACCTTTTACCTAGCACAGTCTGTTTGCTGAGTCCAAGCGCAGACTAAGGTGGACAATGGGCCCATGCAGTTATAATGGGTGTGACTGCATGGCAGGGTGATTGGGGGGCTGTCTGAGCCTGTGTGCAAATGAGGGAGGCCTCTTAGTATGGTAATGGTTCCAGCTGCCCATCTTTCTCCTGCACCATCTTTTTGAGATACAAATGCTAATGTTGGCCTTTCTGAGTAAACTCCGCACTGTTCTTCAGGGAATGCAAGGCCTCACCCACAAGCTGATAAGAAAGCAAGGGGTTTTCTCAAGTTAATTTACTTAGTGCTTTGCATTTCCAGTCGAGGATGCTCCCGCGAGTCCCTGCGGGCACATTTTGGCTTGCGCATCAGAATGACTCGGTCATCCAGTTTCCCTTTTGTGTGCGGGGGGGCGGGGGATTTGTTGTGTCATCTTTCTACAAGTCAAAATATCAAATACATAAACCTACCACTAGGGCTCAAACTTTCCTAGGTTGGCAGCTACACAGCTGGGAATCACTTTATTCGGCCCTACAAAGTCGAGATTTCTTTGTCTGAGATGAAGAAAGCAGAAAGTCTGAATAATGAACTGCATGACATTCCATTTATGTACTCCCCATTCAATTTGTAACAATCAACAATGTTCTTATGCATTTTCCCTTGAGAGAATTATTTTAGAAATATCTAATTTATTTGTTTATTGTGCTGTTTTATATTAAATAAAGGATAATTTAAACCTCTGACTTGTGTGGCATCAAGATACATGTTTACACAGTGTGTTGATTTCTCATGTGTTGTAAGCACGGTATGTTCACTCAGGCAAAGCTGCATGCACTGTTACACTGGAAATTCATTTGAGATCATTTAATTACACTCTAGTCAGCATGTCCTAGTATAAAGTGGGACTCAGCATCTGTGGCTGCATTCGAAACGAACAAAGAGTTATCTTGCATAGTTAGCACTGCCAAGTCTGATCACACTTAAATGTCGCTGTTTTAATCTTGTGCCTGTCCCAACACCACCCTGGCTTATCTCTCATGTGTAACAAATCACAGTCTGGAGAGGAGCAGGTCAACCCTTACTGAGTCCTGATAAGTGTCTGTGTCTCAGCAGATATTCTGACAGCCAGCTGGACAAAAAGAGATAAGAGTAGGTCCTCTATAGCTGGCTTCTTCTCATCTCCACATGCCCTGCATGTTTGGTTGGGGTGAAAGGGCCACGCTGGCTCACCAAATGGCTCTCCGCATGCCCCTGGCTAGATCCCGCCCTCTTTGGTTTTTTAAGTGATAATGCTGAGACCTGATCTTATCTTTGGGTAAATTCAGTCCTTTTCACATTCTAGCATGTAAAACACATTGTTTTACACGGCCACATTACATCTCACATTTGTCAAAGGAACAGACACTGGGTGTACTCTACTTCGAGGTAACTGTTTTTGTAAAAACAGGCACTCTGATAAGTCTCTAACAAATGAACAAATAATTGGCATTACTAAGCAATCGAGTGGACGGGAGGAAGGCGTTTCTACCAACTATAGAAGAAACCAAAAAAGGACAGAAGACTTGTGTACCATAGCAAAAGGATAACTTATCAGGTGCCTTTGAGCAAAGGCCTAGAATGTGTTCTGAAACATTATGGATCTGTCTTAATAAAGTCACTCTTTTGCTTTTGTTAAGAGTGAGTGATGTATAGTGTTTCTCTGTACTGTTGGATATGACATTTCTGAGAAACTACTGTATCTCATTGCTTTTACATTCCTTTGGCCAATAAGTGTTTTTGAAGAGAAGGGAGATGTTTGCATAACCGATGAGCTCAAATATTGACTTTATTGAGCTCTACTCACAGTGAGAGGGAAGGAGTTTGGGAAGATATTTGGTGTGTCTCAAAACCTAGTGAGCTGTCTAAGTAGACACTGACTCGGTAGGCAGCTGTTTAAGGTTCATAAAACAGATTAGACAGATTAATAAGACGCTCTAGTTAGAGAGCAGCTGCGTCACGGCTTGTTCCCGCCCACTGCAGCACGCGGCCGGTGGTTTAGCTGGTTGCTAAGCTACCCGCCGGCATCCAAAACAATAGCCAGAGGCTTAAAAAATCGCTAGCATAAATGCTAATGGCTCGAGTATAAAACTGCAAAATGGTCAACGACTTGTTGCAAAGTTGTAAATAAAATACTGCTTTGTGTGATTATATGACAAGAAACACATTAAAACGCCAGAGAGAATCAAAATAACTTACATTTTAAAACGATTTTACTGCTCGTAGGTTTGCCTGCGTTGCATCATGGGATAGCCTTAGCGGCTGAGGAAAGGTGCGTCTGAAATCGCCTACTAGTCAGTAGGTACTGGATTAGAGTCAGTACGTACTGCTCGAGCGGCAGACTAGGTCATTTCAGTAGGCGAGTTTTAGTAGCCACACAAGCTCGGACGGACTACGTCCACCATATTGCCAGCGTCCTGTGACGCAAGACGTCAGACCACCACCGTGAAAATCCTGCTATTCATTTAAAAGCTCCATTTACTGACCGATTTAGATGCTTTTTGTGACACTGATCTGCATTTTTGTCTGAATATGTACTCAGACGGTGTCGAGCTGTAGCCTGGAGAATGTAATTACTGTTTACCTCAGCAGTAGCGCTAAGTTCTGTAGCGGCAGTTCACTAGACGTAGCTGCGTACACACAGCCGACTTTCCACTTTTCAACGTTTTTTTTCCTCCGCTTTGAATTCATCCGCGGTCCAGGCGAATCATGGGATAGCGCTGTGTGCTGTGTTCACCTACATAAAAATGGCTGCCGATTCAGTAGGTCATTTGGGTAACGTTCAGCTACTACTCGATGCCTACTAGGTATTTGGACATACTAGCCACATTCGTCTACTGATTTCGCTACTGAACAGTAGGCAAGTAGGCGATTTTGGACGTATCTAAAGCGTTCAATGCTTCCTTAAAATTAGGTGAAAAAAATGTGCCTTAGTAGACAGCATCTATCACAACAGGTATCTAAGAATTAGGACAACCTACATGTTCTAATGATGTAAAATGATGTAAAAACCAAATAATACCTGCTTTGTGGTGGTCTTGTGGGTGGGCTTGTCCATTAGAGAACAGGGTGAAAGGGGGCCTAACAATGTATTCAAAGAAAGTAGTGGACTACAGTCTGTAATTGTAGTGCTCCTATATGTTAAGTGGAGCTGATAAATTGGATAATGAGAGCAGATACAAAGAGGTGGTTTTAATGTTAATGCTATCGGTACAGTACACTGCCAGTTAAAAGTTTTAGAACTGTTTAAAAACTTTTGACTGGCAGTGATCTAAAACTAGTGGATTTTTGCCAACAGTTATTTCATTTATAAAATAAAAGGAATCTTGTTCTGTTCCTTCTTACAGAACTGCCTCATCTTTGTTGGTAGCTTTCTTGCATGAATATCATTCCTCAATACCATACCTTAGGTTCTGCCTCAAGATTTCTATGGGATTAAAGACCAGACTTTGACTCAGTCTTGCCAAAATGCAACATTTCTTCTGCTTTAAGCATTTTTTGGAGACTGCCAGAGTCTTTAGGGTCGTGGTCTTTCTGAGCCGAGACTTCAGTGTGTTAAACAGTAAGACTCACCACAATCACTTCACATGGACTGTTTGCCTCCCATTTCAATTCTAATTAAGATTACAGCGCTGCATCACCAATCATGATCCAGTTCTACTTCACAAGGACTAATATAAAGAATTGCACACTACTGATAACATTCAGCTCCGATTACATTTGCCATTTGCCAATGATAAATCTATAGTTCTTACCAAGATGCTTAACTTGCAGAATGCTGGCTTTAATAAGAAAATATTTTAAAAAATGTTTTTTAATGGCAACACAGTACATGCCTTAAGCTGGATGTCTGAACCCAGATATTTAAGAGATGTAAACAGCCCATTGTAATGACTGGTTACAGGCTGATGCTGGCCTGCAGAATCTCATGAGACACAGACATCATATGGCCACACCAGGAGGATCATGGGAGATGAGCACACTCTGAAAACTGGACTAAATGTTTTTGTTTATGATATTTGTTGTTAGTTTAAGTTGGATGTGTATGTGACGTGTTACTTGTGTCATGCTGTGATGGGTTTAGTTATGTGGGATTTGTGTATGAGGGGGGTAACTGATAGCTTTAAAGCCTGTGGTTAGTGGGGCCCTACCCCTTAAGTGCTTTTGTATGCGTCTTTCTGCTGGTGTTAATAAAAAAGCACTTCTCACAGCGGAATCACAGCCTCCCCTGTGACTTGCTTAATGCTGACGCTACAACATAATTCACTTACAGTGGTATGAAAAAGTTTTTGCTTTTGCAGTGCTTCCATTTCAACACGTTTTTTTAATGATCATTTCGTTCATTGCAGGACAAAAAGGGATTTTCCTGAACCTATCAACAGATTGTACTATCAATGTTTCACATTGCTCAGGAGAAATCTTGGCCTGCTGGTCTTGGTCTGCAGAATTGCTTTAATTCAGCCAGATTGGAGGGCTTCCGAGAATGCAGCATTCCTGCCATAGCATCTCACAGGGGTTGAGTCAGAACTTTGACCAGGCCTCAACCATTTAAGCTTCATATCATGGACTGCATGTTGCTCAGGAACTAAACCATGCCATTACACACACCATTACACTACCACCACCATGTCTGACTGTATGATGTGTGATGATGCTGTTGGAGTCCCAAAGACTTAAAACAATTACTCCAAACAAAGCAGGGGCAACATATAACCAGAAAATACAAAACCCCTCCTGCTCCCTCTTTAGTCACTTTAGTTAGTCATCTGAAAGAACAATTTGGAAAACCTCATCCCTTTATCTACCAAAAGTGTTTCCAATGATGGAAAGCAATGCCAATGTTAACTCTTGTTTTTTTTTTTTTTTTTGGTCATTTCTTCTTTTGGTTGCTGCCGAATGTGTATTAATGACATATTTTTCCCTTAAAATGATACATTCTCTTAGTTTAAACTTTTGATCTGTGATTTGTGTTCTATTCTGAATAAAAATATTAGATGTTGGCACCTCCACATCATTGCATTCAGTTTTTATTCACAATTTGTTTAGTGTTCCAACTTTTTTGGAATCAGGTTTGTACTTAAAAGTTACTTTTAGTTTGTAAATTCATTCTACAACCTGTATTTTCAAGTGCTCAGTATATGTAGCATTTTCAGCATAGTGAACTTCATCATCACTGTGGAAGAGCATCCCAGGAGGCTCCTCGTGAAGAGGCTTGAGGGAATGCCAAGAGTGTGTAAAGCTGTATGAAGTAACAGGAAGGGCTGATGTGAAGAATCTAAAATATAAAAGATGGTCTGGATTTGTTTGACACTTCTGGTCACTGCACAATTTTATAAGTTATTCTATAGCTTTGATAACAGGAAATTGGAGATATACAATGTGGAGAACAGTTCCATGTTCTTTGAGTTGGTGTGTCTCAAGTCTAGTGGTGTATGTCAGGCGACAAGGTGCTTAAGAATTCTTGGAGATCAACTCCCTTACCTACTAATAACACACCTGAGAGAAAGAGGCCATACCCACAACATTTACACTCCCAAGACAAAACACTTTAAAGGCAAGTAGTGTTTTGTTGTGAAACAACTTCTCTGCTGAAGACTAAATCACATAATATGTTTTGGGGTTTTTTTGCTAGGAAACATATACACGCATATATAACATTTAGTGTCCAGTGTGCTGCAAGTACAGCTGCTTAAAAAACGTTCCTGCACTTTTGGAACTACCTGGATTTCTGCTTAAATGTGTCTTCACATATTACAGATTTTTTATATATTTTTTATGTCATATATAAGGAGTTAGGCGACACGGTGGCGTTGTGGTTAGCCCTGTTGCCTCACAGCAAGATGATCCTGGTTGGATTTCCAGTCTGGGCTGTTCTGTGTGGAGTGTGTATGTTCTCCCAGTGCTTGAGTGGGTTTCCTCCGGTTACTCCGGTTTCCTCCCACAGTCCAAACACATGCATGTTAGGTTGATCGATCATTCTAAATTGCCCGTAGGTGTGAGAGTCTGTTGGCCATGCAATGGACTGGCGACCTGTCCATGGTGTACCCCACCTTCACCTGATGACGCTGGGATTGGCTCCAGCTCCCCTGTAACCCCGACTAGCGGGATAAAGCGGAAGATAATGGATGGATGGATGTAAGGATTTATTAAATAAAGATATTTTCAAAATCAAAGTCAAAGTGAACTTGGTCATACAGACGTCACAGAAAGAAGTGCACAGCTGGATGAAATTGCGTTTCTCCAATTTGAAAAAAAAAAACATTTTTAACACAAGAGACAGTAAACATTTTAGATTACATCAAAGACATGAAATATAAATATAGAGGAGGATAAAAATAATTATATACAGTTGAACATTTTTGTACATCAGTGATGGTATTATTTCACATTTAACAGGAAGTGTAACAGGATAGTAGTGAACTTTTATAAAGTGCTTAGGTCTAGCCTGAATTATTGCACAAATGTTAGCGTTGAAGATAAATATATAAATATTATACTGTGTTTAGTCAGTGTGTGTGTGTAGCAGTCCTGATAGTCTGGTGTGTTGTATATTATGGAGTGTGTTGTGTAGAACAGTCCTGAAAGGCCAGTGTGCTGTGTGTGCTGTTAGTTTAATAGTTTAGCGTGTAGAGTTTATTAGTCTGATGGCTTGTGGGACAAAGCTCTTGTTGAATCTGGCAGTCTTTCCCCGTGTGCAGCGGCAGCGTTTGCATATGCACTGGTTTACATTACTTATCTAATTATCTGACATTATATTATCTGAAATGAATAAATGGTTTATATAATCAAGTCAGAAACAATTACATAAGCCAACATTCTGAACAAATGTGTACTATCACACATTTACTATACATTTATTTGCTATCCCAGTGTCATAGACACAAACACAGCTTCTGTGTAATGCTATCCCTATGATAAAAAATATATTAACCTTTCGAGAAACTTCACATTTATGCATCTATTTCCAGTGTCTATTATAGTGGACAGTAATATCGCTAAAAATAATAGTGTTTATAGATAATCATCTACTCTCACTCCTAAATAAACTTTATACTTTTAACAAAATTAAACTAAAAACCTGACTAAGTGTATTTTGCAATGCAGAATTCTCTTATACTACTCAGAGCATAGTTCATTTAAAACACCCAGAGTACTGCTCATAAAACCACACCTCACAGTTTGTGTATGTAGACATAAATATCTATCTATCAATGTTTTACCTCTCTATGACGAGAAGAACATGCATGCAAAAACATTTCTAAAGTAAACGCAGGATCTTTTAAAAATAGTGGTTCATTTGGTCTCGGAGGTGGTGAGTGTCTACTTCACCAGTTCCCATGTTTGTTTTTCTCTACGACAAGACAAAAAAAAGAAAGCATTATATCAAATGACGAGCCAGTATAAATACTGACCTCTGTAGAAACATATGGAAGCGAGTGAGAGGCTTCTATTTTGGAGATTTGACGTGAGGAGACTACACAGAACCCTGCAATCATTCCCATGCATTTCCACTGTCATTACAACATCACTGTAAAAAACCTTCTATAATACTAGGACTCTGCACATTCACATTCACAGACATACACACACACTGCAACACTTTCGCACTTCATCATCCGCCCGATCATCTGCCTGTGCTGAGAGAGTGGAGTCATGCCAAGTGCTCAGCAGTTTATCACAGTTAATGTTCAACTGTTTAGCCTTCGGACCTCCGCTCCGGACGAGAGCACAATGGCTTATCTGTGTATGTTTTCTCTTTCTCTCTATCTGCTGATCGCAGGAAGTATTTGAACACTTGTCTATACACAGAGCCTCTGCAGATAATGCCTGGAGAGTGTGGGCACAGGAAGTGTGAAGGGTAAACAGTCCCGTTAAAAACGGCACCATTTCATTTCGACTCATTCCCACCCACAAGTGTGACTAGATCTGTTCCACATTTCAAGGGCAGGAGTATTTTGCCTATTGTGGCGGGCTTCTTTTGTTTTGTTTGGGTTGTCTTAACAGCTTGAATGCATTATCCCATCGCAATAAAATCAAAAGCTTTTTAAATAACATAATTACCCCAATTATAAATATTTCCTCACTGTCCAAAGAAAAACGTGTCTCTATTTTTGTTTATTTTTTAGTTTTCCATATTATTTGAATGCAGCAGCTGCCGCGTACATTGTGTGAAAACGTCATGGTGATTGGACCAATAGAAATGCTTTAAAATAACTTTTAATTCTGGTTCCATTGACTTCCATTGGAATTAAAGCAGGTTGGTGGCCACTCCTGTAAAGTTACATGTATTTTTTAAGACAGCGATGATTTCCAAGACAAAACAAAACAGAACTAAATCAGATATTGATATTTACCTCCAGTATTTTTAAAAATGGAGCAAGCAGAGGCCTTTTCTAGTACATCATGTATTTCCACACTCCAGTAAGTAAACAGACACATGGTTTAGAAAGAGGAGAGACATATTTCCCAGTCCAGGGCCGCCACAGGAGAAACAGGGAGTCTGCTACACATTGGATCACATATCCTAAGGCTAGGCCCAAGGTCACAGACAATAGAACACGCTGAAACTAGAGAGCTGAGACTCAAGCTGGCCTCATGCATGCTGTGGATGGCAGAAGGGGAAGGAAGAAAAAGGGTGAGGAGCGGAGGAGACATGGGCCATTCCATCGTCAGCAGGCCCTCATAACTCCTTCACAGTTTTCTGGGAGGTTATTTATTGCTCTGTAATTTCGGAGGTGCCAGGGGAGCGTAATTGATTTGGCTCGGATTTCAGGCATGGGAGGAGCGGGAAAGGCCTGTGCAATCGGAGCGCAGAATCTGGGCCCCCCGAGCCGCCTCGCTTCACCTCGCGGCCCGCCATAATCTCCCAGCGGCCTCGCTTTATCAGCATTCTCACAGCACGGCGCGCCTCGGCGCCTCGTCTGCGCCAATCACTCCCAAGCAACCCGAACTGCTAAACGACAAGGTTTTTCTTTCGCTTTTAATGGCAGACTTCTCCAATGAGGCAATGAAAAGGGGCGGCGGAGTGAATAAATGTTTGTGAATGTCACCAGGCTCAACCACAGTGTTATGATCTTGCACGCGCGCAACCTCGGCTGATGAAGGGGCCGTGCGTGCAAAGGGAACGGAGGTAGGATCTAACCCAAACCTCAGGAAAATTACGGCCTCCACTTGAGCGGATCAGACTGTAGAGGAACCCGTCTGCAGGCTGGATCTTTTAAGGGGGGGGGGCTGTGACTGGAAGCGCTGAGGTGTGAGTTATGGGTGAATGTTTTTGTGAAGCCGGGAAACAAAAGTCGAGATGATGCAGAGCATGCCAATAAAGTGTATACAGCGTTATGGATACAGAGTTTCTAGTCAGGAGCCACATTGGCCTGTGGGTACAAAGACAGTGAGGGGGTGGAAGAAGGTTCATTCATGGACAAGTTGCAGAAAAGAAGAGGGACAGAAAAAGATTGAACGGGAGAACCAAGACAGGATATGGAGGAACCAACCTGAAAAAGTAAAACATCAATATCATTGCCATGGTCTAGTCAAACCTGGACATTAGGCAGGAAATCAGGCACACTGGGTTCCCTGGGCTCAGAGACCAGAGCTCTACGTCTTTGAGGGGGAGGGACATGGTTCCCACACTTCACCTCTAAACACCATTTAGCGGAGGCGTAAAGACAAAACAAACAGCAAATGTCAAGCTGGCAGGAGTTCCTCTCAACAACAGCTGAAAATATACAACTTCCTTATTTGCAAACCTTTCACCTAAATTTATGATCTGGATTCAAGTTTGTGTTGAACCGTAAATCAGAAATGATAAAGAAAACAGAAAAAGTATTGGAAACATAGCGTTCCTATTTAGATAACATGATTTGAAATCTCTAAATAGTTCCCTGCAACTTCACAAAAGCATGGTTCATCTTGAATAAGCTCATTCAATTACAGGCCTCTTGCCTAGCAAATGTTTCGACATGGTCCTCTCTTAATCTGAAACGGCTCTGGCCTCATTGTGGTCCTCGAACACCACATGATAGCTGAAGCTCCACATCGCCGCAATTTTGTGCATCTAGTGAAGGTGAGCGAAGGGTGTAATTGCGGGGGCGCTGTGGTGGGGACTCTGTGCTGGGCTGCAAAGCCACAAGCGCTTCCAGACTCCAGCTTTTTGTTTGTTGACAGCATTCTAGTAGACGCCTAATTAGTTTCCAGACACAATGGCAGCTCTGGGCCAATGGCGTCGGGCCGCGAGACTCCATTTCTTCCTCAAAGCTGGCCCGCTGAGACTGCGCTGGCTAGATTAGGTTGAGTGAAAATCCATCAACAAATGGGTATTCGCCCACAAACCCACATCCTCTTCTCTACGTACATAGGCTCGCGCACACAAATCCACAACTAGGCATACATATGCGAACAACTCACCAAGCGCACGCGCGTACGTACACACCTCCCTGTTCTTTCACCATGGCAGGTAATTGGCTGTAAAGCATTATCTGCCTAATTATCAAATAAATCCCGCTCTTCCTCTGCAGTGCTGCATTTACACAAAACAGGAAGGGGGGATTAGTGGGGCGCGCTGTGCTCAGATCCGGAGCCCTGCAACTCACTGCAGGAAATCTACTCAGCATTCAGCGCGCTATACACACGCTTGCCAGCACAACACACACACACACAAGCACATACATCGTTTTAGAGTGGGATCTAGTTAATATAGAGTTTGAGTAGTTTAAAGTTTGGGACATTTTGAAAAGAAAAATAAAAGATTTAACTAGCAGTTTAAATACTGTCTCACAGATTTTGCTCATGTTATTTTAACTAGAAATATAAAAGTATGAGCAGTTTATGACTAGAGCAGACATGCTGAGGGCCCCCTGCCCTGTTTGACACAAATATCACACAGGCGTGCTCTGTTCTGCAATGAAGCGCCAACATCAGGCTTGAGACCTGCAGTATTTATAGAGCATATATAAGCTTTTGGCAAATCAGTGCAGTGTTTACCAACAGCAGCCACATATCGTCGCTCTCCGATTTCTATTTTTCTACATCAGTTAAACACAGCAGCTGCCATTTACATTGTGTAAAAAAATTATGATGAATGGACCAATAGAAATGCTTCAAAATAGTTTGGAAAAAATTCTGGTTCCATTGACTTCCATTGAAAGTTTTTGGTCTCTCCTGTAAAGTTGCCACTTTGGGGATACCTGTTTTTCATTGGACAGTGAGGACATGTAACAGGTATTGAAAAAATTACACTTTTTTATGAATCAGAGACACTGAAGTGCCTAATCATCCTGAGATCCTCATCAGTTTAAATGTGTATAGAATTAGCATTTTTGTTTCATTCGTTTCTTTAACTGAATTTAGTTTAGTGAATTTTCCCAGTTCCTACAAAACTCTGGACATCCCCTCCAAATGTCCAGCTCAAATAAAACCTAGTTAACACGCGCTTCTCATACAGTGTCTGTTTGACACAGCCCGATGACGGACGAGAGCACAGCTTTCTAAAGATATTGACCTTGCTGGTGAATGACTCTGTACCGAGGGGGGGGTGTTGAACATCTGTTGGAAATTGCGCAGGGGCAACGGCAGCGGTGGGGGCAGCCTTCCTCTTGCAGGCATTATCTCATCCCCAGAACACTCCCGCTCCATCCTCCCCTGGCTGACTCTACGCACAGAAGCATTACTCGCATCTGTCACCCATTAATCGCCAAATTACAGAAGAATTGCGCGTCAAAAGCCATTACCAGTGCTGCGTCCCAAGGCTCCCATATGCTCTCCTTCGCTCTCACAGTCTCCTCTCTGCCTCTGGTAGTCCTTCGCTGTGTTTCTCAACAAATGGGGAAACAGTGTTTGCCCCTGTTTGTAACATCATGAAAAAGTGTACAGCTTCCACTCCCCTATTTGTTGAGGACTGTCTTATCATTGGTTATAACTAGAGATGAACCGATCAGCGTTTTTGAGGCCGATTCCGATCGCCGATCACCTTTCAACGCGATCAGCCGATGGCCGATACCAATGAGGGCGGGGCTATATGCCTATATGCAATTAGTAGCGCAAGAAAGTCATGAAACATGGTCTAAACTGGTTTCTTACCATTTTTAAGGAGCTCATGTAAATCAGCATAATATTTTAAACTAAATTAGAAGTTGGTCTATGTGGGAGTAAACCGCTTGATACAGCTCCAGAAGAAAAGTATTTGTACTAGGAACAGCAGAGCGTAGATCCAGGTGGAATATTAAGCAGCAGAATGAACGTCTTCTACAGCCGAGAAGAGCTGCTTATCTAGAACTATAAACTCAATCACTCTGGCTGTGGTTCTTTAGCTCTCTGGCTGTTGCTGCTGCTGTTCTGTTCGTACCGGTCAGATCTGGTCTACACGGTTCTCTGGGTTATCTGTTTAGTGCTAGCTGTGCGTGCTAGCTCTGCTGTTTGTTGATACTCACTGTATTCAGCCGTGTGGTGTCTCTGAAGTGTCGTATCAGATTAGTGGTGTTAAATGTCTTTGTCTTGGTTCCTCAACGAGAGACGCTGATTTTATTCATTTTACAGATGTTACAAACTGCCCTGGATCAGAGTCACATACACAGACAGACGTTGTTTACTATCCGCACATGCGGGTGAACGGTGTAAACTGCTCTCGAGAGGCCGCTGCTTTAGTCAGTGTGTGGAAAATGAAAGGGTATGTATTTCCACCTAGTGGTTCAGATAGGAATTGCAGGGAGCTGGCCGAAGGGAAAAACAGAAATTAGGCTCATTTGTGTAACGTCATCGATCGGCTAAATTGGAGAAGTATCAGCCGATCGCCAATCACGTATATTGATTAAAAATCGGCTGATACTGATACATGGCCGATTGATCCTTCCATCTCTAGTTATAACCATTTCTGGATAAAACATGCTTTTTACAAACACCATATTTCCACTGAACAACTCCAACGCTCTCCCCACCTCTATCACCTTCTGCCCTTTGCTTCACAGAACATTGTTCCAGTCATGTGAAAGATCCAGATGGTTTTCAGCAAACTTGCAATGAACAGCAAAGTTATTTCATTTAAGTTTCTGGACAGCAGTGTTTTCCTGTACTGACACCTCCTGACAACATCACACTTGTTTGGTGTGAGCTTATGACAGACTTGTGAATTGCAGGACTTTAAGATTCTTTGTCATTTCCTTGCGCTAGTCTTCGTAGATTGCTCGCTACTAGAAAGAGGGCGAAGAGTGTTGATTAGACAATATTGTTCCTTTTCCATGGCATTGCAGTTCAAGCGTCTTTCCAAACTGATTTTAAGAGGTCACTAACTTGGAGGGTTGCATACTTTTCCCCAGCAATTTTCTTGATCCTTTAAACCGAGCGTGTCAGATTCCAGTCTTGGAGAGCCACAGCTATGCAGAGTTTCACATTCTACCTCATTTATCACACCTGATTCAACTCAGCAAAATCAGCTAATTGGCAAGGTTTCCATGTTTAATTCAGAAGCTGCATTCCAAACGCTCAGCAGCAGCCCAGAAAGTTGGGTTTTTGTATTGCATAATCCAAAGCAGAACCAAGACCTCTTTGTCACGTCACTGGAAAGAAGTCAGTGCACGGCAATGAAGGAAACACGCGGCTGATGGGAATGATAGTAAGTTGGCAAACAAAACACTGATATGATATGAATTGAATTGCTTCCTGCAATGCTATTAGTGCATCCTCTTGAATTTTCTTCAGGTTAAATAAAGAATTCTAGGTAAACAAAAACTGTAGGCTGCAATTCTGTGCTGTATTGGAAGGATTCCAATGTAATGGTATGATGTAGAGGGATAGAAATGCAGCACTTAGCGTTTGAATTAAAAAATATACAGCAATGGAAACTGCTGTCTGTGGCATTTGTTGAATAATAATATTTGATTTTACACATATTGTTGCTGTCCAATGAAAAACATTTTTGACGATTTCTTTTTTCTACATCAATTAAATGAAGCAGCTGACGTTTACATTGTGGGAACATTTTTATGCTGAATGGACCAATAGAAATTCTCCAAAATAGCTTGGAAAAAAATCATTGATACTGAAAACAGTTTTTGACATTTCCTGTGAAGTTGCCATTTTTAAGATCCTGTTTATCATTGGACAGCGACGATATACAAACATATTCTAAAGGTTTATTTGCATATAAAATATTAGGCTGTTGTAAAGCATTTTGCCTCTTGCTCACCCTTCACCTGGTACAAAGTTTGTTTATAAGTTGGAATTAAATATGTTGGTCTTGATTAATTGGTACAGTTGTGTCACAGTGTATAGTGGGCAATGAATTAGAGACTATGTAGCAAGAGGTCTCCAAAAGTGTGGTAATCAATTTACTTTTGTGTGATAGATTTTTTCACTAAACAGTTTTTTAGGCACCTTCAAATATATGTGTAGTACAATCTTTATTTTAAATTCTGCTAATTTAATTTAAATCCATGCGATTGCTGAGCCCAATGATGAAAAATCAGGAATCCAATTTAGTTCTTTTAAAATCAATGTGAATCAAAAATTAGAATACATTTAATGTCCTTAACGTATTTCCAAGTGTTACAGGCTACTAGGGCGGGAAATAAGTGTGGAGGGGATGGTATTTCTTGAGGATCTGGTTGGAATGTGAAAACGGAAAAAAGCATTCTGGAGTCAGGCCCTTACTCTGAAAATACATCTGGTTCAAAGTAAAAAATGAAACAAACAGAAATTGTCAAAAAGCAGTACAGTACCTTGCAGAAGTACTACACTATTTTGATGCATATTGTCTGGGAGCATAAACACATACACATGAAGTAAAATGAGTGCCAGTAAAGTCATTTTCACAGTAATACTGCAAAAGCACTGCATTGGAAAATGTTGTACTACACTGATCATATGGCATTTACCACTATCTGGAAATACTGACCACTCATTTGATATACAGTGCAGTGCAAAATGCAGGGACTTAAGGACATTATATTTAAAATGTTTTATTTGCTCAGCAAAATACTTATTTAACATTTAAATATTCAAATAGTATTAATACAGTAAGTAATGGTTTTACATATGTTACTGTGTTCATTTACCCCTTTCCAAGCTTTTCTTTGTGGGAACTCACTTATTAACCCAGTATTGCAGTTATAATCCAATACTTGCTTTGACTGCTCAGTACTTCATTAAGCTAAATCAAGATTACTGCCAAAGGAACTGAAAATATCCATGCAATGTCTGGGGCGTCCAGGAGAAATGTGGAACTAAACTTTGTACTTTGGACTGGCTTACAAGATATCATCTACTTCTTTTTTAAAATAAGGTGTTCACACTACTGTAATTATGCAACTATTATTGTATTTATGCTTATTTACATCTGTTTTTATAATACATGATGTTCTTACTGGTGAAAATACACTTGCTGCTAAGATAAAGACTTTTAAACAGTTCAGGTGCCTTTTGCACAGTAGTGTATATATTTATATACACTTGACTATTACTTTAATGTAAGGATGATTTGATGTGTTGTGTTTAATGCAGACCAAAATAATCCTTATAGAAGATTTTCCAGAGATTCATGCAGATTCACAGAGTATCACACCATCCATACATAGTCTCTGTACAAGAATCTGTGGAGGATTAAACTGGTCTTGCGCTTCCATATCACCATAAGAACAGAGGTACTTTGCCCCTTCACTCTCTCAAGTGCTATGTTGACAGAGAAAACAGCCTGGCGAAATACATGCCAGAGGAACTTTGAGATCTAGTTGCAAGCCTCCCTCTGTGTTGGTGAAGTAGCTTAGCCTAACAAAGGGCCTCGATTCAGGTAAGCAATAGTGGTGACCTCACGTCACAGAACTGTAGGGTTGGGGTGGGGGAAAGGCCAGTGGAGGCTCAAACCAGTCCTTTCACAGCACTTGGGGAACAAAGACCCACTTATACTGCCAGCACTGACAGCTGAAAACATCTTTAAGCTTAGGCTGGTGTAAGGAGTGTGTGCATGTACGTGCGAGAGAAAGAGAACAAGGAAGGACATTGGTTAACATTGAAATTGACTTTTTTCACCAACCCAGACCACGATCCTACATAGGATCAATCTTTAGTTATTCCAATGGCTTCTTACGTACTGTTCACTTAAAAGCCATTCCTAAGCTAGTTTAGAACAGATATATGAGGAGACATGACAATCACCAATAAAAAGCATCACAGCAGTCTAAAGAGAAATAACAGTAAAAAAAAAAAACAACTCAGTCTTACAGCTAATTCACAACTACTGCCTGTCACCTCCTGTTGCTGGTAGAAGGCTGTGGCCAGCCTGCCTGAGGAACAGCAGGCCTCCCATGCGTGACCATGGCCATAGGCCCAAGGCTCACCCCTCCTCCAACACAGCTGTTGTTTTCAAGGCTCAGGGCTGCAGGTCAAGACCCATAGACAAGCACTGCAGACTCAATGCAGCCTTTGTCTCATTCTAAGCGGACAGTAAGGTGGGCCTTTTGGCCTAGCACCCCAACAGGGAGGCTGGGAACCCCATACTGTGAAAGTCCACAGCAGCCATTTTGAATGAAAAAGCTCTGCGTGATACATACAATTGGCAATGCTATCAGTTAGGTGATGCCTGCAAAGTGAAAGGGAAAATGGAGCAGTATATCAAAACATCAGCAGGTAACACTGGGTAAAATCAGTCATTGCAAAAAGCTCTTTATAATAGCGGGGTATACAATCCCTCTCTAATCTAAAAAAAAGAAACAAATCTATTAAGCAAACTCCACCTTTATGTTGCTTCTGCTATTACTTGCTAAAATGTGCATGCTTAAAGACCTGTATCACTTTTCAGCTCTTGTCAAGCCATCAGTAGAAACTGACCATGCATACTCTGACCATTAAGAATCTATATAGTCAGGTCATTAAGTATTTTTGTAACTGTCGCTTTGCACACCATCACAATAATTTGAAATTAAGTAGTCAAGATGGGATTAAAGTGTAGATCTTCAGCTTTAATTCTAAGGGTTTCACAAAAATACTGCTTTAGTAGTCCTGTTTTTTTTCCACAGGCTCTAGACAAACTAATATGATTATAGATACAATGATTATTTTAAATACCTGAAAATCAACTGCCGTAAATGACTACCTGAAGTCTGGAATCAATGCACATGATAAAATGCTGAGTTTCCTCCTTTCAGATTCTTTGCCAAGCAAGTATGTGGATCTTTCAGCCTTTCGTTCTGTCCCAGTAAATGAAAAAGATGCACAGGTTTGAGATCAGGTGAACAACTAAGCCATAAGAACATTATATTTTTTTGCCTTAAGAGGCTCTCAGGTTGATTTGGCAGTATGGTCATTATCCAACTGTACTGTGAAATGTCAATCAAACAGTTTTGCAGCATTTGACAGAATCTGAGCAGGACGTGTAGCTCTATCTAGACTTTAGAAGTCAGAATTCTTTTTTCAGTAGTCAATAAACATCAGTGTGCCGATCTATAGATGCCCATGTTATCACACTGCCTCCAACATGTCTGACAGATGCAGTGGTTTGCTTTGAAACTTAAGTCCTTCCTTTCCTTCCCCATACTCTTCTCTCTCTGTCATTCTGGCACAAGTTAATCTTGGTTTTCTGTCCAAAGAGTTTTGTTACAGAACTTTTTACGCTTTTATAAAAAGTTTTCTAGCAAATTCTAATCCAGTCTTTCAGCTCAAAATGCTACCAAATGCATATTCAACATCTGAAATCATCTCCAGACTTTTTACCTCCTTAATTTTATCACCAAATCAGGGAACAGGCCAAACCAGGAGAGATGTGTCAATTGTCCAATTACTTATGAGCCTGTGAAAACATAGGAATTCTGCAGAAAATTCCTAAAATTCTAAACTGTTTTTAAACCCCTTGAATTAAAGCTGAAAGTCTACACTTCAATAACATCTTGACTTCTCCATTTCAAATCTACTGAGGCAAACTTTATGCCATTGTCCAAATACCTATTGACTTCACTCTGTACTAAAATATACATCAAGTAGCTCATATGTGAAGAACATTGTATTGGTTTTATGGCCATTTAAAATTGTGCTGATTAGAGAAACCAGCTGGCAGAGAACACAAGATTCCCTGCATGCTTTCCTGAGTGGACAGAGGCATTCCAAACCCAAGATTTCTTTTTTGGCTTGTCCTGTTTCTTAGATTGTGTTTTCTATAGAGACTGTTAGCTTTTTTCCTCTCTCTTGGGTTGTGGGAGGTAAAGATTATGTGGCAAATCACTTCCTGAGGAAATGTCTCCACCGCTGACAGCATTCCTGGAGCGACTGTTATGCTAATCTGGCCATGTTGCAGAATGTTAGGGACCTGAGGGCTTGAGCGGGGAAATGCACCATGAAACGCAATAGCTCTGGGCAGGAAGCCGGGATCCAGTAGAGGAAGTGCCAGGAAGCAAACACAGCAAACATGGCATGTCTATGCCACCTTTAACAACCGAGCCCCCCCACTCCATCCTGCACCT
Organism: Megaleporinus macrocephalus; assembly: GCA_021613375.1. Lineage (NCBI taxonomy): Eukaryota > Metazoa > Chordata > Actinopteri > Characiformes > Anostomidae > Megaleporinus > Megaleporinus macrocephalus. Next base: position 28,794,583 of record CM038717.1, on the reverse strand, counting down.
TCAGCTGCGTCTGACCCAATCGAGTAGGGCAGTATCTTGTTTTCAGAGGGGGTCTCGTCTCTACCCAATTTTACAGCTGGATGGAGAACTTCAATGGAGTCACTGAAGCCGGGTCTAGACAATAGACTGTTAGCCAAGCCAGCACGCCAACCCAGGATTTCCTGGCTTATGGCACAAAAAACTATGCACAATTGTTGCACAATGAAGAATGAAACTCTTGTGCTTTTGGAAACTAGTGCAATGGTTGTCGATCATAGTCTCTACCAGAGTTCCAAATTTGTCAAGGGCTTCTGGTTGTTAGATATTAGCATGTACATGGGTGCCATCAGTTCATATAACAGGGCTTGAGAAGCAAATAGGGTGTTTCATATGCACAATTCTTGAGATTTAAACAAGGATCCTGGTTTCTCCTCACCTTCTATTGCTTGTGTTTATCTATTGAGCATTCATCTAATATAGTCTGTTTTAACAGACTCAGCTGCTTCTCACTTCACTCATATGGACAGCACCTTCTCCTGAACTCACAGTAAAGGTGCCAAATGTCCTCAGAACACACATTTTTAAAAACAAAAATCTGAACAAGATCTGTTGCCCTATAAATATCGTTGCTGTCCAATGAAAAACAAGTATCTCCAAAATTGCAACTTTACAGGAGAGACCAAAAACAGACTTTACTTTCAATGTAAGTCAATGGAACCATTTTGGAGCACTTCTATTGGTCCATTTATCATGAATTTTTCTGACAATGTAAACAACCATTGGCGTGTTCAAATGATGTAGAAAACTCAAAATCGTCAAAAATGGGGATTCATGTTTTCATTAGACAGTGACGATATGTTAAAGGTCTGTTTGGCATGTTTGGCATCTTATGGCACAATCAATAAAATAACTAAAAGAATCTCTTCCAAATAATAACACCAATGAGAATATAGCCTATAAGTAACAGACAGTCGAATAGAGGGAATTAGGAATAAGAAAAACAACATATGCTACTTCCTGCACATCTATCACCATTCTCTCATTTTAAATCTCAGCGGTAACGGTTGGTTCGACTGATGAGTTCGCTGTTCCTGACCCTCCTAAACTCATCCAATTCATCCGGTACTTCCGACCACCACTGGCAGAGGACATAAGCCTCTTAAAGTCAGTGCTGTAGGCTGAAAGGCAGCAGTGGAGGGTGGCTCTGTTTGTCTTGTGCCTAGTGTTTGGGTGGCTAAGCAAATGCTAGGGAAGGTTGTCGAACCATGCAGGCTCAACTCCTTCAACAGAGTGGCCATTGTGTGTGTGGAACAGGAGAAGGCACTGATTACAAGCACCAAAGTGAAAGATCTCTTCCTCCCCAAATCCTAAAGACAGCTAAGAAGCCAAAGTCACCTCCATTGTTGTTTCACTTTAGTCCAAACATCAAAGTGCTAGATGAGAACTACTCACAACATGTGGCGGAAATGCCAATCGGTCTTCAATTATGACTTGGCATGACATGTCCCTGTAAGCTAACTATCATACACTGGGTTGGCAGTTTTATTAGACCCAACATTTAAACACATTGTATATTCTAACCTGTCATAAACCGTGTGATTGTGGCTTCAGTGCATGGTTCCAAACAGACAGACCAGTGTTTCTGGAATCAGTTAAAGTTTAATTGAGCATTGGAATGGGCAAACAAGTAAAATTAGTGACTTTGAATTAGGAGTGTGCCATATCGTATCATACACAATAATATCGCCAACATTTTTGAATATCGTGAACGATATTATACCCTGAAATGTCGTGCCACATCACCCATCCCTAATTATCACATCAGGATACTACTTTTTCACTGGTTTTAGCAAAAGAAAAATTCACACTTTTCTCATTTCCCATTATATATCTAGTAGAGCCCAGTATCATTCATTTTACTTCAGTCCTGGATATATGGAGATATTTGGAGTGCATTATTTAGTATTGTGACATTCTGGATCAATGACTTCTGTTACAATCTAATGAAAATTCTTGTATTTTTTAATATCTCAGTTAAGGGTGTGCCATATCATAACGTATGCAATAATAAAATTTAATTTTTATTTTGTTGCAGTAGTGTATTCTTGAAATATATATTTTTTAATTTGATGTTTTGTCATATCGCCAAGAGTATTGTTACCGCAAAAATACCATGGAATATCATGATATTATTGTAGGGCCATATCGCCCACCTCTACTTTGAATGTGGCATGACAGTTGCCACTAGACGTGTCTTTTTTGGCATCTCTCATGTCACGGGCCTTTCACACATAACTGTTTCAAGTTCTGCAAAAAAACAAGCAGGACAAAAACAGTTTGTGGTTCCGTGTGGTCAAGGCAGAATTGTGAGAATCATGCAAGCCACAACCACAGACCACATTTCCACATTGGTGCCATACAGGTGCACTTTGTAGCTCTACGATTACAGAATGTAGTCCATCTGTATAATTTGTCATCCCACTTTTTCCCTATTTATCAACGGTCAGGACTCCAACACGACCACCTCAGAGCAGGTATTATTGGGGTGGTGGATCTTTCCCAGCACTGCAGTGGCGCTCATGTGGTGGTGGCATGCTAGTGTTTGTTGCACTGCTAACAAGACAATGTAGTACAATCATCTCTGTATGGCATGACATTCCTGCACAAAGTATCCATCATCTTTTAGAATACATGGAGGAGGCCAAACTGAAGAGGTGAACCAAATAAATTGGCTCTCCACAGAAGCCAATTCCACATAAACCTTTGTGAGTTATCATGCTTACCTAAAAGTTCTCCCCAGTTCCATCATTTCACTATCATTGTATACATAACTGGAGGCTTAGAGATGCCATTACAGTTCTGGCTACATAAACCCTTTAACATAACCTAAAGATCAAACAAGTGTTCTTTCAGGCCACCACCTGCTATGTTAGGCTCTGCCAACTGAAGGTGCTGAATCTGGAGAACCACTCATGTAGCTGTAGTACAAGCATGTTGCAGATCCTTCCAGTGCCCTGAAAGAAGGTTATTGTCCTGTACTGCTACAGGACCAGCTCTCTCTGTACTTCTCTAAGCCAGCCTGCTTTCATTAGCTCCCCTGTTCAGACCACAGCCACAGATCTGCTTCACATTCAGTGGATCAAAGCACAGGGAAAGGGCTCTGTAATGCAATAATGTGTGTCCACGGGGGAGTCCTTCTCTGGGAAAGTGCAATAGGTTAGAATATCAGTGAGATTTGCCGGCTGACCGTAACCGTTCACCTGTTGTCTGGTCTGGCTAGCCACTCAGAGAAGCACTCCATCTCCACTTCCTCAGACACTTAAATGCTGAAAATGATATCCATCTGTTTACTGGGGCAGGAGGTGGAAGACACTTCCTATTTGGGCCAAAGCTGAAGTCCTACAATTTATTCTGTGTGTTCTAAATACATTTAAATAAAATAAAAAAAAGGTCCAGTGTATAAATGGAATTAAATCAAATCTGGAGATCTCATTACTGACATCAACTCATTCATGGGAGTACATTAAAATAGTCAGATTCATCAAAAACAGTACCAGGACCATTACTTTCCAATAATTGACTACCTAAAATGTATTAATGTGTCATAGATATTTTAGGGACCATTGTGTATACAAATTAAAACATAACAGAAACTGAGAACTCAACCTAAAAAAAAAAGCTCCCAACTTTTGTCCTCAATAGCTTGGTCGTGTCATGCTACGACTATCATGGGATGAGAAGTTTGACAGGTGGCTGTCCAAGCTGCCCATTCACTCAGGTTGTAGCACATACTCCCTGCCTGACTGCTACAGATTAAGCGAGTCCATCTGTCAGAATAATAAGTAGTAATCTGCTGGAATTTTCAGATTGTGCAGAGTTTTGGTCTAGAGGGGAATGAGAAGTAATCTGAACCCCATAGCCACCTGCACTGATCTCAGACCCCAGGAAATAGAGTGCATGAGAGTTTCTCCCAGCTTACAGAGAGGGTTAATCCCCATTTGAGAGTCACATGTAGACTTGTGTCACATGTAGAATGTATGTTATCCCTTGTGGGAGCAATACAGAGTGAGATTGATAAGGATTACTATAAAAACTCTAGCAGTTAATGGCAAACAAATGGCATAGACCTGGTATGTTTTAAGGAGACCATTACTGTGATCAATGTTACACTAATATAGTACAGGATAATCTTTGAGATATTCTTGGATGGTCTTGTGTTGAAAGACAAAAAAGCCCAGGCAGATAGAGAACAGTGAAATGTAACACAATGAGCTTGACAAGCTTTTCGTGAAACTGTATATACAGAAAACACATCCAACCAGCAGTAAGTTTGTGTGCCAATCAGTCAAATAGCATATAAGTACTAAATTTAATTGGAGCATCTAAAATATATAATACAGCTCTCTTCCCCATCTCTGTCGTGCTACACCGCGTTCATCGACACATTTTGAAACAAACACACGCTAAACCTAAAATCACTCCTAGGTGTGCAGTCGTTTGTCCCTGCCCACCGCTCTCCCAGCCTGCTCCTGGCTTTTCCCACACTGTTCATCAACAGAGTAGAGTGGAGTGGACCTCAGCCGCCAGGCAAACAAGTGTTTGACCTTCCCTTATCTCCAGCTCTAAATTTCTCTCCATGTTTGTTGCATTAGGTCACCCGACATCCGATTTGGGTTATGAAACAGCATTGCTGCAACTTCCCCTGAACGTTTGGCGATGCTAAATCTTGGAATATCTCACGGGACATTATGTTTTCAACTGAGATTGAACATGCAAGTCATAACATGCTTGTTTTTGGAGGATATACTTTTCAAAGATATTGCAAAACCGCAAGCAAAGAGGTTTGTACCTTTTGGAAACTCATTCTAGCTCAGTCACAGAGGAGAGCATGGGCAAACAGCTGTGTTGTTCTTTTGTTTCTCTTGCATATATAATGAGACTGAAGGGGGGAAAAAGAGTTTTCTAGACACTTAGGTGACTGAAACAGATTTCATGGAAATCCCCAAAGTTAAACATTTCTTTATTCCACCCACGGCAAGAACAGTTTACATCTTTTGTAGGGTTTCTGCACACATACTTGGGTTAAGCTCAACCTACAACAGTGTGCACAGAAGCTAGCTAATCATCTCCTGAAGTTAAAAAAGCATCCGCACACACGTTTGTGTTTATTTGCACAATCTGAAATTCATTCCCGAGCACCCAGCAGTGAAAGATCTTGGCAGTAGGAGACAATGAACACTGTCAGTTCGTTTCCATATTTATGTACCCCATTCGAGCCACCTGTGATTCCCATTTGGTTGGTGTCCACACAAGCTTGTTTTGTTCCTTGTTCACACGGGCTCTAAGGCATTGACCTCTGGACATCTCCATCCAAGACAATTACCCACTGAAACGGTGCTTGGGAAAGCAGCATACAGCTTGCCCCACCTCCTGCCAAAACCGTAACTACAAGTTCTCCCTCAACAAGTACAAGACAGGCATTTGCACACACACACACAGGACCCCTATGCCTTCCACAGCAGGGCCTGTCATTTAGAAAAGGTCATAGTAATAGAGAATGGTGTGGAATTCCTTTGTTTTCCAGAAAACTGTTTATATTATGACTTCAGGGTTCAACCTCATCAAGGGCCATAATGAAAATAATGAATTAAATATGTTATTTATGTGGAGCTGGTTAACAAATGTACAGCAATGCTGTATGCTATTGTACTAATCATAAAGAAAAACTTAGAAAAAAAAAAGATATAGGTCTCACATAGTCCATTCAACCTAGACAGTACACGCAGAGGGAGATTAAAAGGCTGTATTTGCATAGACCAAACATGCCCTAAATAAACACAACTTGGTTTAAGCTACTGCCCATTGGTCCTCCACAGTGGAAGGCACATTGCAAAACAGAGGTTTAAATTTGAATCAGTGTGCCAAAGTCTAAGAGTTGATCAGCAGACGTGCTACTAAACCTAAAATGCTAGTGTGTAGGTACAAACAAGCGCAAGGCAAACGTAAAGGCTGTACAAATATCCTAAAAGACATTTAACATTTAGTTTAATTCTGATGTATGCAATGGCCCCAATCTTTACAGATTAACAACAGTAATATGTTTAATGGTAGTCTAGAGGCAGCCGCAAAGATAACTCTTGAAAAGTTTGCAAATATCTACAGCACATTTTACTGTTGGCAGATGGAAGATCTGATTGAGAAACTCTATATTAATGATTTACTGAGAACACTGTGATTAACAGAACAGTGTAGAACACTGTATTCAAAGCACTGTTAAATATCTAAATTTAAAAAGAATGTATGGCCTTTTTAGCCAGTAAACTTGATTCCTCAATCACAGAGACTCGCCAAGGAGCATTACACTGCAAGGCTAATATCTCCGTGGTGAACATGAATGCTTATGGAAAAACTAATGACAGTGTATTTGACTAGTTCAAGGCACACAGTGGGAGTCTGTGCGTCTGTGTGTTGGCTGTATATGGACCTGGGCTGTTTATACGCTGTGGCGCCTCAGTCGAGGGGGCAGAGTGCCTCACTAACTGTGAATGGAGGGGCCCCAGACACCTCCCCTCTCAGAGTAAATAGATCTTATCAATGAAAACAGTGAACCCGCCTTCAGCTCTCCTCTTTTTTTATGAATGGAAGTCGCACCTATGCCAAAACCAGGCCTCATTCACCTTTATTACTTAAAAGGAATGTACCAGCGCGGTCTAGAAAAGCAAAACAAAAAACGACTACGGAACTACGAAATCATGTCCCGCTGGGGAGTAGCCAATCCTCGTGAGCACTTATTCAGAAAGTCCAGTTCAGTGTAAGTTTGATTGGAGTCGTTCTGAACGATTTAAAAATTTCAAGGGACAACTTTTACCACAACATACCACAACGTTTTAGAAAATGATATGCTTCTGAAATACCAAGACTCAGGCTTTTGGGGCCATAGAGTGCCATTTGAATATACCAATGGCTCCATCTAGAGGGCAAAAGGCAAACTCTCACTGCCTGTTAAACGATTTCATTACATATTCATTTTCTGATACTACTTCCAAATCAACAAACACTTTTCTCCTGAAACATTTTAATAAATGAGGTTTACTGTACACAATCAACGCATTGCCTATTTTACAAAGTAACTGATCATTCACGACACAAAAGCTAATATGCTACCCATAAGGTTAAGTAATTAACACTTTTTCGCATTTACACTGCTTTAAAAACCCTAAACATTATGCCCCTGGGGACAAAACAACACCACCTCAAGTATTAAACAACGCAGTTACTCAAATAAGTCAAGTATTTCGTTTGCTGTACATGACTCTACATTACTATACATGACTCTACAATATTACACCTTTATCTCTGCTGGCATGACACACGTTACTCTCTTTAGTTTTCAAACAATGTGATACAGTAGATTCAAAGTTTCTTAATTTTTAAATAAGGCCCTTTCATAGTAATTGGGTTCATGTATTTTATATATAACCTACAACTCTCGCATTCACTTCTTCAACCATGTTCATAAAAGAAGTAATAACATCCATATTCTTACCATTCCTTAAACAGTTAATGCAATTGTTGGAGACTGATTCTGTCCTGTAAATATAAAATAACTCCTGGTGCATTAAACAAACTGCTTTAGTTGAAGGACACACACACACATGTGCTTTAACAAAAGCTATTTATTTACTGCACCAGAAGTATAATTTGGGCCTGGACAACCTTAACCCTTACCACTTAAATAAAAATACATAACATCACAACTCTCTTAGCCTTGCACAAACTTTCTATATCTTTGCATTTTATCGGCAGAAAAAATAACCCAACTTTTATGCTACATTTTATGGTAAAAAAAAAAGAACCAAGCACCACCCATAGCAAATTATTTATACGGCACATACAGTACCAGTCAAAGGTTTTGATACATCCACCACTTCTCATTTTCCCTTAGGTTTAGTATTGTCAGACATAGACATTTTCTGGTTTCGATTTTTTAAGCACTAATTATAGCTTCATACAAGCAGGAAGCTTTTCCAAACCTCCCCCATCCCTTAATAGTATTTAAACATATATTTATGTAGCTTTCTGTGTTGCACTGGCATTGTACGCTGGCTGCTTGGTCACTGCTGAAAACGCAGCTTTAAGGCTTAACTTACTACCTGAGCAGTTCAGCTGTGCACATGATAACACTCTTAAACCGCATGGACACACCACCATTGTAACGATTTAAAACATTGCGAAAACTCTACCAGGTCAATGCAAATATATATTTCATTCAATAGAGTTTCCAATTAAATGTAATTAATATGTTTGCAAATTTCTTCAGTTCCAATGTTACACATGTTAATTACAAGAGGAACTATCAAGAAACAAGGATCAAAGAAAAACAAACAAACAAACAAGGCTTCTAAGATGAACACTATTGCCATTTCAGTCAAACAGACAGATACCTCGTATATATGATCTAGGACCACATGTGGAAATTGGCTCAAACAAGACTAAATGGTTTCGATGCTCTAAAAAAAAATGTCTCAATTGGGCAAAAAAAAAAAAAAAGATTTTACATGTTCAAGCTTGTAATCTGAACATAGACATTAAAAAACGATATGTTTAATCAGGTGTGTCCAAATCTTTAGACTGGTACTGTATACCTAAGTTCAGGATTGCAGAGCACAGACTAATAAAACGAGGATTTTTGCATATTGTTTCAAACAAAAACTTTCCTTTCATTTCCATAGCATTGTCTTCGTTGCATTTTTACAGGAACTGCACATACAAGTAAGTTACTTTTACCATGAAGACCTTTTAGCATTAATGAAAAATGTTCTTTTAATACTTTCCCCCCGCCAATTGCTAATAGGTGACATTTTAAGCTGTAAATGAAACATAAAGCAATTCAAACCTGCTTATATTTGCTGTCTCACTTGGTGGTCAAAAAAAAACTTGGCTAGGTTTTGGAGTCTCTTTGCACCATTTATACTTATTTCAACGCATATATTATTGTTTCAAGCTTGTGAAGTTCATCTTGTTCAACCAGCATAGAATTACACTGAACCGTGTTTTAATAATTTAGCAACTGTTATAACTATACCGGCAACCTGTTACAACTAACCCCATCTATGGGAAAGGTGTAACATTTGCACTGAACACCTTCACTTTAATGTTAATGTTAAATTGCTCACAAACGGCATGTGTTCCAAACAAAAATCAAGTTTTCTTGACGTAGCTCATTTAAAGCAATGATCTTTATATTTATATTTTTTAGATTACTTAGCAAAAAACTAAATGTGTACCACATTCCCGTCAGCTATGCTTGGAAGATTTTATACAGGCATACAATTCCATACACTGGCATACAGCCTCTTGTTAATCCAGGTTTCTACCTATGCACTTAAAAAATGAAAGAATTCAATGATCAATTTACACATTTTGCTTGTTTGCACAAATTGAGGACATGGTCACTGAAACGTAACATGCTGCTTAATAGAGAGAATTAGTCAATTATAATTATGGTACACAAAACAATAATAAAAAAAAACAAAACAAAGATGACATCCAGTCAGTGCAAACCGCAGTCCACAGTCTGTGGTGTAAGCAGCTTGCGGCGACGTCATGACTTTTTAGCCAGGCAAATACAATGGTGAAAGAAAAACATAAGCCTCTACCGCCCTCCATTGGTCAAACAAGGAAACCTGTAATGACTTTACATACAATGACTCCTTGAACATCAACAATACAAAACAAAAAATGGGAAATTATAGCACTATTTAACCTACAAGATAAGCTCACACCAACAGACACCTCTTTCTTTGCGGACTTTAACAAAAGTCCCAATTTAACCCTTTATGCTAAAATGTCAACATCTGACAGAAGTTTCGTAAAAGACACATTCCTTTGAAACAAAAGTTGTAAAAGTTATGAAACAAGTTTAAAAAAAAACCAAAAAAAAAACCAAATGACCAGAAACTGTCTGTAGCGCTCAAGTTTTCATGTAACATGATCTTATAATAAACACTCTTAAGTTACTTAAATATTCGTAAACTCTACTGAAATGCAAGATATCATGAAATGCCCTAATGAGACGGGAACAGCTCTCTTTTTATTGACTTCTGCTTTCCTTCACTTTCTGTGAAAATGGATACAGTATGGAGGTTAGACGTTGTCACTCATCTATGTCTGACTGAAAAATAAAAGAAATACACCAAATACAAAGAGGAGCTGTGATGAGCAAAAGCTGGCATTAGGAGGTGCACAGTACAAACAGACACTGCCTGTGCCCAACGGTAGCAGCTCGTCACACATATGGTGAGGGCAGTGATGGCTAAAGGCATCCCCTCACTCATAGTCCTGGTTGAAGCTGCCCCAGTCTTCCTGGGCTGGTTCCTCCTGGTTGGAGCCATACTGGTACACTGGTTGATGGTTGTCTGAAGGGCTTACAAACGAGTTGCCACCTCTCTTAAGCTTAACTCTGTAAAAGAAATGAATAATGATGTGAGAAAAGAGAATACTATTGTAAAAACATCTGTATGTGGATTAGATCTGATAGAATACGTACTGGTTCTTGTGTTTGGCGCCGCTGATATGAGCCTGGTACTGTTCCACTGAATTGAGCTCAATATTGCACACAGTGCATGGATAGCCCTTTAGTGTGGAGGCTGAATGGTTTAAAAACAAACAAACAAAAAACGAAAAAGTTATAGGTTTCTTTCTGCAAATTTAGATGCATGCAACTATACATCACTCATAACACTGGGCCTCATTCACCAACTGTTTTTAAAGACACAGATTCTAACATGCACCATGGTTTTCTTACTTGGGATATGTTCTCAGGTGAGATTTACATACACTACAAACAATTCCGCATGCCATGAATCCAACACAGACTTTTTCTTAGGACATTCTCAAGAACAGATTACAGACAAAAAATTACAAAGATATCATGGAATGAGGCCCAGTTTTGTTGTAGTAACAATGATGCGTTTGTTACCTGGTGCAGTGGAAGGTCCATAGGTCTCCATCAGTTTCTGCTTAGTCAAATGTTTTTTATGCTTTTTGCCAGCATAGTGTTGTTGAGCCATGAGTGGGTTGTTGAAAGAAGCCTGGCAGATGGAGCAAAAGCGGTTGGGGTCCTCCGCAGCAGGGCCCTGCCCTCCTGCAGTCTGCACATCATCCTTATTCACCTTAGCCTTAGGCTGAGGTAACGCTGTTGGATAGTTACATTCCGAGTAAGGGATAAGGACATTTCTAAGGTTGCTGTTTCTACATATAGACGTTTAATGACACACATCAAAACACCACAGTTTGGTTTCATATCAAAATGCAAAGTAAGGAAGGATTAAAAAAAATGGTGCTCATACCTGGTGTCTGTGGACCAAAGTTTTTTAATCTAAGATTCTTGGCATGCACTTTGCCTTGATAGTGAGATTCTGCCACCACTGCTGAGGAAAATGTCATGTTGCAGACATGGCAAGCTTTGTATTTGTCCCCTTGACCTGCATCACTAACCTGCAAAGAATAAGACAAAGGCTGAAAATGAACAGAATCACATATGACACCCTAAATAAAATCTTTACAACACTGTTTACTTATCTAAACTCTACACTTACAGCTTCTTCTGAAGTAGACTTAAATCTTTTGGCAAAGGGCTCTTCATTATCTTTGTGGTTGGTCATGTACCGGCGTACTTTACTTGCATGTTTCTTGCTCTGTGGGGGTGGGAACAAAACAGAGGGCAGCATTACGGGTCAAACATAATGAACAGATCCATCAAGCTATGATAACTATGTGCGTGAATGAATAATTTGCTCTTTATATTCAAACTTTGGACACCATAATTCAAAGGGACCCCAAGGAGTAAGCTTACCTGGTAATGAGCAAGTTTCTGAGACTCAGAAATGAGGACAGCGCTGCACACTTTACACTGCGAGTCAGAAAACAGGTCGCCGTGTTCCTTGATCATCCGGTTAACTGCAACAGAAAGTTAACTTGAGCTGAAAAAGACGAATTAGCCAGCTCGCTGCTAGTGCGACTGAATGAGTGGGACGTTGGGCACTCAAGAAATTTAAAAGCAACAGGAGCTGATATTTGCTTCATAGCACGTAGAGATCGACACGAAAGCAGTGTGACTACAATTCTGAGTCCAAACTTAATTATCAGCTTGTTCACTTAGACGTCCTCTTCTTAGTCTTAACGGCGACCTTGGGAGCCAGTCTTTCTAAACCACATAGCTCGCTGGCTACGCGGCTAGCGGGCTGCTAGCTCTCTGCAGCTCCAGTAGCACTGCTGCTAGCTAGGCTTTGTTGTGCTTGCTAAGCTACGACTGAATGTTTTTGTCCGCATTTCCTTCCGCTGACTTCTTTCATCTGCGGCTACAACTGCCGTGAACGGTTAAGTTTGTGTAGTTAATCTTACCTTCTGCTGCCCCTGAAGGTAAATATGGAAAATCTCCATTCGCTCCTCCGAACGCCATGTTTTCCAGGAGGCGGTGCGGTGGGTGCTGTGTGCTAGAGCAGGCGCAGGCACACGACCTAACCCCCCTCCCGCCCCCTCAAACAACGAGCCCACAGTGCCTTTCACGCGTTTCTGTGACCAACATGGGCTCTCACTGAACCAAACAGAAATGAACTCACTCCTTTGTGCATCAACCTGATCTGTCTGAACAGTTGAAACCTTGCACACGGCATGTAGTCGTTAGGGTGACGCAGAAGAAGCAACACAAACGGGTAAATATTGAACTCGGTCAGAAGTTGACAAGCTAACTTAGCTTCTACTAGCTAGATGTCATCCCAGCATTTATTTTAGCCCCGAGCTCTGCTAGCTAGGCTATCAGGTAGCAGGTGAACTCACGGTCACATCTTCACGGAGAGCTTTAATCTAGCATGGTTTCGGTGGTGTTCTCATATAAAGTTAAACCCGGTTACCGTAAAACTCAGACTCGCTATCAGCTTAACGGCGTGCTCTCTGAAGTTAGCTTCTTATTCGAATTCCCGGTTCCACCTTAAAGATGCAGCTGTTACAATAACTACTGCGCCGTTTAAGGTGGAACATAGAAATCGAAAAAGGAGCTAACTTCAGCTTCGTCTCTCTTCAGGTTTACGCTTAATAACGGGGTCTCCCTGAAGCCTGTCGGTTGTGTCTTGGTTGTTATCTTGTGTAGGTTCGGTATTAAAGGGGACACTACTCTGTTGTTACACGTTTATATGTATAATAAACTCGTTTTCCCTTTTTTTTAGAGGCGGTGTTTGAGCAGCTAGCCTAATGGCAGCGTTGCTTGAGAAGATTTTTGCGCGCGTTTGTTCTTAAACTGTGTTTGGGCCCGCGCTGGTCACGTGACCTGAAAATGGTTCGGGGCGAGAAAACATTCGTCCGAAAACGCCTGAAATAAAACTCCCCAACACAACCCCGCTCCTCCAGCAATTCTTATCCACTTAGTATTGACCAGCTACGCAGTTTTCTAGCATACGGCAGTCGTTCTGCTCGCCAGCTAATGTTTGGCCATGTCAGCCTATCTTATTTTACAGTGTCTGCCACAGCTCCGCTCCTGCTAGCTGGCTAGTAACGTTAGACGTTAATCTTGGCAGTTTGTTTGTGCGCAGGATGCCGCGGAGAAAACGAACCACACCTCAAAATGAAGGACGGAGAAAAGTTCGTCGCACTGATGGTCAGCAAGATGAGGATACGTTGGTCATCTCTGACTCCGATAAAGAGGAGGTTCGTGGTAACTTGGGTCGAAACTGGATCAGACCGAGCTGTTTGGGACTTTGTTGTTGTTTGTAAAGTTAAATCTGGCTGTGTTTTGGCTGTGTACTGGTTAAAGCTTGAATGAAAGCATTATTTTTATGAACAATGTGCTCAACTTCCACCACCAGGAAGAAGACACTGTCACCAAAATGTCAACAAGGGAGGCCCGGAAGAGAGAGAGGGAGAACAGGTCACAAATGCAAGGTACAGAAACCAGACACTTATGCATGAGCAACGCAGGTTTCTAGATACCATGATCAGGATCTGGATGATTGATTGGTAGTTGAGTGCTCAGTATGTCATTAAAACATTCACTGTTTTTGTTTATGAATAAAAAAAAAAGGGGGCATGTATTTTGACCATAGTGACTGGTGTACTGTCATAAACTGTGGTGAAGCCCAGCTGATAAAACTGGATGCTAAATAAGTAACTTTGTAAACCATGTCAGAAAGTCATACACTAGCCTGGTGAGTAAAGCTCAGTACTCACATTGTAGAAATAAAGTTGCTCAGTAACAAGGGTCTTAGAGGACACCAAGTCTTGCGGTGGATGGGTTCACTGAGGTTACAAATCTTATTCATATTAAATATTTTGGCAGTGCAAAGAGAACCATGCCTATAGGCCAAGAGCCAGAGCCAGTAAAAATATTTGTTATGATGTTGTGGAAACACAGCTAGCTTCTGGTCGATTTTTACACTGCAGTGTTCTGTAAAACTATGCAAGCAAGTGGTAGACATGGTTAGTAGCCAGCAGCAATTCCCTCTCTTGGCCAAAACAAGCACCATGTGAGATATATGCCAGTGTGCTTTGTTGGCAGGCCTTTCATAGGACTTCACAGTGTGTTTTTAGTTCACTGTTTGAAACGTGTGGTTAACCTAGAGCAGCAGAAAGCATCAGTAGTGTAAGCTTTAAACCTGTAAATATCACACCTTTTCAAAAGTTATAAAGATTGTGTCATGAAGACGTCTGAGAGGACAGTTTTTCAAGCTTCTTGCTTTTAATTATATGTATTAATCTACTTTAAAATGCGTGTTAAAGTTAATACATAATGATGACTTTTTGTTTTTTGTGCCATTGTTCCAATAGACATGACTGAGGAAGAGATGTTGGACCTGGCTATGAGACTGAGTAAACAAGAGGCAAGCAGTGCTGCCCAAAGACAACAGCTGGAAGATGATGACATGAGAAAAGCCATTGAAGAAAGTCTTCATGTAAGGATAAGCATCTAGCTAATGCCATCTTTACACCGAACGTCTTTCCAAGCAGTTTCACTATCCCGGACAAAATTCAATTGTCATCTTAATGTCCGTGTCCTTTCTTGTCATCTCAGCTGTTTAGTGTAAGGTGGTCAGCTCTTTTTCTCGTCTTGACAGTCCAATAAAACAGGAAACAGCATAGTGGGTACAGGAACATATTTGGCGAGGGATGCCTCTGAAGCGGCAGTTCTGTTGGACTGTGCAAAAGAAGATGCTGGTAGTAGTAGAGTGAGCAAGGGTGTCTCTTGATGTGTCTTCCTATTTGTACCACAACTGAGTGGAGAAGGAAAAAAGGTGGACAGACTTTGCTTTCCTTGTTCACTCAACCAAGGACATGTTCACATTCTGCAGTGTCTTTTTCTTCCTCAAACCACAGCTGTGGCCAAAAGCTGCTTCTGTTTCAGCTTAATTGTTCAGCAGGTTCTCTTTTTGTGAGTGTTCACTAGAAGCATGATGCCTAGTTACAGTGCTGCAAATAGAGACTCTCCACGATCCCCAGATCTTTCAGGGTGTCAGACTTTAAATGTCTCCTACTTCATGGTTACCATTCAGATAGCAGTATGAAATGCCTGAATTAGATATTCTTTCCATCATTACCCGTTTGAATTTATAGGATTGTACATGTTTTCACACGTTAGCATTGAAGGAATGTTATCATGATAGCACAGATGAAACCTTGGCCAGAGATCTGTTTCAGGTTGTTGCTTACTCGGTAAAGAACATATTATATGTGTCCTGTGTGCTTATTGGCTTAATTATGGGGTCTTTAAGGTTATACTTTGAAAACCCAATCATCTTAAAACTGCTTTTCCGGTCACAGGTCAGCCAAAACCAAGATTTGGAAGAGTCATCTAGCTCCACGACAAAGCCTAGTCAAGACCCAGCCACTGTGACCACTCATTTGAGACGCAAACTCTCCTTCCCCTGCAATCTTGAGATGGCCAGAGTCGGTGACGATGAGTTTACTGCTGCAGCTGAAGGAGATGAGGATAGCATGCAGGATATTAAGCCACTGCCGCCAATGCCTGATCTCTCTCAGAGGACCTTGTCCCAGCCCTCGCCTCCAAGCCCAGGCCTGCCTCCTGTGCCTTCTACAGCTTCTCAAGTAGGTCACTTTGCATTGAACTGATGCTTAGTTCTTTTATTTGCATGGTATTCGCAGGCTGTAGTCTGAACTGTGGTGACTGTGCATTAAATAGGGGATCAAGCAAGATTTTTGGATGTGAAAGCTAGCTAGGTATGTGAACAGTTACTTGTTGAAACAGTTAACCAGAAAAGTTTATTGAACAAAATAATTCTCTCAATAAGAAACTTTAATTGCAGATTTATTTTAAAACAAATGTTTACTTTCACTGACACAAAAGCTTTCACATCATTGTAGACTTAAGTATTTGCTGTAAGTAGAATTAATCTTTGCTATATAAGAATGGAGGAAACAAGGCATAAAGATTGTTTCCCAACAGATCCAATTTTCCACAGGAAAAATCAAGATTCAGGGCAGTGGTGCTTCACATCAGAAGACCACGACAGCCCAGCTAGAGAAATTAGCCATAACAATCAGTCCAGTACATCACTTAGTGGTCCTAAGCAGTAATATAATTTAATTTAAGTTTCAGTGCTATGGAGTCAGCAAGAGTTTCACACAAGCAGCAGAGAAGGTGAATGTGAGGATTTTTACCTCCACACTTTGAGCAGTATATATTCACACATTCATAACATTGAATTTACAAATGCAAATCTTTTCTACAAATAAAAAAAATATATATTTGAATTATTATTAAAATTACTTTTTGTTTCAAGTTTGTTTCATTTGTGGATTTGGCTTTTTTACGTGCATGTAGTTGTTTAAACGCAGCTGCAAGTTCCAGTACATTTGTGACTATTGTTTTACAAACTCAAAATCTTTGACTTTTTTTTGACTCCATACAGTGCAGACATTAGTTCCCTCATAGGTTATACTACTCATTGTTTAAAAGATGTTAAGTGTTTAGAGGTAATGATGAAGATTTGAGTCATGTCTAATGCCAGCATTGCAGCATTTTAGTATATATATGCTGACTTTGTGTTTTGTTACAGGAATGCCACTCCACACAGAAGGACCAGGATCAACAAGTACTTAATGTAGACTCTCTGAAGGATGAGCCTTCACAAAGTAACTCTCAGGGCCAGGGTTCTCCTGGTTTTCTCCAACAATGCAGTGTAGGAATGGGCCAGGACTTAATGAGCACCAGCAGAGCTTTGTGGAATCCACGGTCAACACAGGACAGTTCTCTTAGTTTGACGTGTCCTGATAAGTCCCAGCTCACCCAACGGCGGAGCCCGTCCCCTTATAAAAGCCCTGTTTTTGCGAAGACTGACCCTAAAGGAAGTATTGAATTGTGTGAGGGCAAAGTTATCCGTACACCTGAAGATTATCTTACAGACAAAGTATGCACACCTAAAAAAGAAGACGGAGGAATGGTTAAAGAATCTTCAAGCCATAAAAAACTTCATGAAAACAGGGATCCTCGAAAACGCCTTTCACTCTACAGAAGGTCGCAGCCATCACCTCCCATTTCAGTGCCTGATGTAGGTCCAGAACAGGTTTGTGCGGACGTAACTGTAGCCTAACATAGTAATCATGGGTTTTTTTGGTTTTTTTAGAAAGACTTCATTAATTGTTAGTAGCACTGCATTTGCTTTGTTGATAGGATGCTGTGCAGCCTAAACAGGTGAAGGATGACCCCTGTGATAAAACCAGCTCAAGCGCCGTTATTGGTAGGAAATTATTTTTTCTTTGTAGCAGTTAACTAGGGCATGTGTGTGGTGTTTCCACTGTGGCTGCAAAACTGAGCAGTGTACTGCAGTCCATGGCATCACGCAGAGTGAGGATGGTTCCTGCCGACAGGGCCTGCCAAGTTATTGGGCTCCCTGTGCGATGGTTCCATACAAACAAAAATGTTCTCTTTTAGGTCTTAAAGCTTGATATACCACATTTCGAAAGAGTATGTTTAAGGTTTTTTGTTGAATATCAAATCCTAAAAGACAGAGATTTGTTTATTATTATTTTTATTATTATTATTACCAGTTTTACTTACCATGTTTAGTAAAAGTTAATGTTTTTGTTTTATTTTGCTTTTGGTTGAGGATCAGACTGAATTCTCAGTGCATATGCTAGTAGCAACAGAGCTCATTTGTTGTGTTTGGACATTGCAGAGAAAGTGCCAAATTCAGAGAAGAGACCTTTGCCTGCAGGCAACAAACCTTTGGAGGAGTTCACTAGTCACATGGTCCTGCATTTGTCAGATGGCGATGACGATGAAGCGGAAGAAAAGGTATTGTTTTGTGTATGTGTGTATGATTTTTACAGTGCACGTCCACTGTATAAAAAGTTCCACATAACTGTAAATACATCTATGTAGTACATAAATTAGTATTTAGTACGTCTGGTTGTGAACTTAAGTATCTAATTACGTTTTCCAGGTAGATCCTAGCCCTGTCTTCCACCAGGAATGTGTTCAACGTCCAGGCCAGGCAAGGCTCTCTCCAACCCAACCATGCTGCTCCTCACCTTCCGTCACCATTACAGAGGACAGCTCCCATACAGTCAGCCACTCCAAACAAGACTCTGATTCCCAGCGTGTACATGTTTGGAAGAAATTCACCTCTAAGACTTCTTATCCAGTAGAGTCTGGCAAGTTGGACGTTGGTTTTCGTACAAAACTCGCCTGTGATTCTAGATCCACACACGTGATGGAGGGGAAAAGGGATGGTCTTGTGTCATATTACTGGGGAGTCCCCTTTTGCCCCAGGGGACAAAGCCCAGATGATTACACAAGAGTCATCCTTAGCCAGTTGGAGGTCTATGAGAAGAGTCTAAAAGAAGCCCAGCGCCAGCTTCTGCACAAAGCTGAGTGGAGTCTGCCAGTGAGTTTGTTGCTTAACTTGTTTGCGGTGTTCATCTAATCTTTAACCTCAGAACTATCCTAAAATTAACAACACCATCGTGAGATATATACGTACATATACGCAGGTTCCCAACGTATATTTGTTTGGTAAAACCCATTCAAACTCAAAGTGAGCTGTCAAAAGCTTTAGAAACTTAATTGCTAATAAGAAACTTCCGGCTTAAATTTAGTCTGTGCTCTTTGCCTTATCCATTATTGCACGAGCAAATAATCACTAATCTGTATTTAGAAGCAGTGAATTTAAAGCTCCACATCTTAATGCCAGGTAATTACTCAATGGAAGGTTGTATCTGTGTATGCTTTGTAAACGCACACATGCCTTTTTGGTGGTGTTCTGGGTGCAGCTGTTCCCATGCCCAGCAGAAAGGCCATTTAGCAGGAGAATGAAGCGTCACAGAGCCCCTCAGCTTCTGGAAGAGGAGGAGGATGCAGAACCAGAAAAGGTGCAGGAAGAGAAAAAGAAAAAATTGGAAGAGGAAGAGGAATCCCGGGTCGGTTCGGAAGAAGGAGTGGAACTTGGACAGAGTGAACCATATGTGGTGGTGTCCTCTCCAGAGACACAGGAGGAACTTGTGGTGTGTATTATCCACTGCAGTGAAGCACATTGACTAAATGCTGAACAGTGTACATATTCTTTTGCTTAGTTTGATCAAAAGCATCAATTGGAAATTTCAGTTTAGTTGAAGGGTTCTTCTCTGACATCTAGTATATAGTATTGAGACTTTCAGTATTGTGTTTTACTATATTTGCCATGTTTTCACAGCAAGTTGGCGTTTCAAAACCTCTTTTATTCAACATTAGTATTTGTGTTGGTTGTTGAAGTCTAAGGCTGTGTTTACAATGCAGGTGTAAGTGACCAGAAACAATTTCCAGGTTTCTGTTTGGTTGTTTTCAATGTGGCGTACATGGTTAACATTAGTTTAAACAAATTAGTTTGATGTCTTTCAATAAATGCCACCAGGTTTATATGTTTATATTGTCTTGCTCTTCCTTGAACATGAAGCAAAGCGTAAATGTTTTGAAAGACATTTTAGTAAAGTTGCAGTGAAGGGTCTGTTTGCACCAGAAGCTTGTTTTTTATTTTTCTAATTTATTTCAGGTACGTTAAGTGTTTTACAGTACAAAAAAAGAGAAATTGATGGGTGAGCATAGCCTAAGTAACATTGTTTTTCTCCACAGCCAAAGTGCCCTTCGTTCATTGGTCAGCATGAGTCTTCAGATGCCGTCAAACCTTTCAGGTAAACAGTGAAAAGAATATGACGTTTTTGGAAGTTTGTGCTTTCACTAGTAAATCTCTCATGTACGTTATTTCGCAATTTGATGTTTTACCAGTTTTGCCCATCTGGACTAAATAGTTTCAATTTAACACAAAACATATTTACAATTGTAGGACGTCTGGACTTAAGGACCTTCCCGAAGACACCCAGATACAACAGTCTGATGAACACGAAGATGCTCAAGGTGATTATGATGGGGAGAACACTATGTGTCCAGGTATGATCTGGTCCAGCTACTGAGTCATTCTAGGCAAGTCTTTGTAACATTTTGGTGTTTGTGTAACTGCATTAAAGGAGCAGTGTGTAATAATTAGAGGGTCATTATTTTTTGCAGAAATGAAATATAATGCACAAATATATGCTTTCTTTATTGTATAGTAGGGCTGGGCGATAAAACGATAACGATAATTATCGCGAAATAACATTCACTCGATAGAACTTTAAGACGTAGTCTATAGAAAGTCAATATAATATAAAGTTCCGTCCGTGTTTTGAGAGACAACACGAACAGCCAATGAGAATGAGAATAGCACCGCCACAAACCAATCAGGTGGCTGAACTAGAGTTCCAGCCACTTCATGTTTGCTTGAAGCACACAGCGCAGAGTGTCGGCGTAGCGGCAGCTTAACGTCACAGTCGAGCAGAGAGAACGAAATAAGACAAAATGACGACAGAAAACGTAACTACTACTGAAAGAAACATGTGACACGTGTTCATAATCTTAAAATAATCTGCTTAGATAAGAACAACTAGTAAACAGGTGCTGTCTTGTTGCTGTGTTGATAAAGTGCTATGGGGTGTTTGAGCTTTAAGTGCTCGTGTGTAGCAGCTGTACAGTTGTGTTCTGCAGAGCTGACAGAGCACCACACTGTTGTGTTTCTGTGTAAAATACTTCCACAACTTTAGATGTAGGTGAGCGATTGTTTGTAGCTGCAGCTTGCGCTCCGGATAAATCCAGGCTTTCAGTGGGCGCGGCCACCTTTGCAACCATCGATGCACGTTATGCTAATCGACGTAATTTCGTAATCAATAAACATGTATACTGTATGAGTTCGAGTGAGAACGCTGAGGCAAAGTTGACTTTATAATCAAAAAAACAGAGCAGGGAAACTTTATTTTCTACCGAAACAGATTTGAGCCGACAGAGAGTCGACTCACCGCTACGAGTCATTTTCTCAGCCCTTAAAGGACCAGCAATAGCCTGCTTAACACCGTGTCTGTGTGTGAATACTGTTCATACTAATACTGCCCCATATACACAACATTACTACTCACTTAAAGTAAAAAGGAAATAGTGATTTGATTTATATCACGATATATATATCAATATCGACTGATATGAAAAAAAATATTGTGATAAGATTTTTTTCCCATATCGCCCAGCCCTATTGTATAGATTACCTGTAGCAACAAGGTGTTGTATTCTCACTAGAATGAGCCCCTTATATTTACAAGGGAGCTGGTCGTGCCTTTATTACCAGCATTAACCCTCTTCTTAAAAATGTTCCATTCAGCCTTAAAGTGTGCAGCATTTACATTCCAGCGCTGACATTCAACTATTTATATGCTCAAATGTCTTACCTTAAACGTTGCAGTGGTTATAACACATTTGCAATCATCTCTCAGTGAGCACGGATGTTGTTTATCTTCAAATAAGGCTGAAGTTGGCTCCCTGTTAGCCAGCTTCTTAATCAAATGTTCTGTTCCATATTAAATACTGAATCTTGTATGGGTTGCAGAATGTAGTTGCGGCATCATTTAAGGTGGAACGAAAAATTTGCCAAAGAAGCCGGTGAGCACAAAACTAACTTTAGTGCCCACATCTTTAAGACCCCGGAAAAGTTTCATTCCAAGATCCTCTGCACATTTTGACTCCATCCAAGGAGTACAGTTTCCCAAACCTTATATAATATCAGGCCTTCACACAGTGAAGAGGGGGAAAGAGATCTGCAGTTCCACCTTAACTACCATCACAAACCCAACGGCAACCTGTAAAAAGCAGCCGTGCAGTAGGATTTTATCTTCTTGAAGCAGATCATCTAAAAACCTAAAAGTTTCACAGTGAGTAACGACTTCAGTTTACTTTGTGTTGGGCCCGAGGTTCATTTGATTTTCCTGGCTGTTTCTGTTTTGACGTTGCTTCTAAACCAACCAGTCATAAAGCTATAAAAGGTAAAATTGCTCATTTCATTCTAGGGACAAATAATAGGGCTGTAAATAAGATCTGTTTCACCCCAACCACAGTCACATACCCTTGACATCAGAGAATAATTTAAAACACTAAGGTTTTATGGCCTCTTTTAAAATAATAATTGGCGTCTGTTTATAGTTTATATCTATTTATCAGGGGGTAAATAATGATATTAGACTGAGTCTGTACTGAACTGTAGTTATTACTTTGTACTAATGAAAATAACATGCTAGGTAGCACCACTCTATAGGTAGAATAAACTGCTAAAACTGATGCTGGCTTTGAGAGCCCAAATTTTGGCAAATGGAGCATCGTACTCATTGGGTCTGTCTCAAAACCTAGTGAGTGTCTAAGTAGTGCACTGTCTAGGTAGGCAGCTGTTTAAGTAGCAGCGTTCTCTCCTTATAAGACTGATTATTGAGATGCGCTAGTTAGAGAGCAACGGCTTGTTCCTGCCCAGTGCGTGCGACCAGTGATTTAGCTGGTTGCTAAGCTACCGTCCCGCTATACAAAACAATAGCCTGAGGCTTAAAAATCCGCTAACATAAATGCTAATGGCTTGAGTATAAAACTGCAGAATGGTCAACGACTCGTTACAAATAAAATACTGTTTTGTGTGATTTATATGATGAGAAACACATTAAAACACCTGAAAGAATCAAAATAACTCACATTTTAAAACCACTTCACTGCTCGTAGATTTGCCTGCGTTGCATCATGGGATTGCCTTAGCGGCTGAGGATGCTCCCTTAAAATCAGGGCAAAATAAGGTGCCTCAGTAGACTGCATGTTTAAGGTATGTAAGAAATGGGACAGCCTACATGTTGGGAGCGCATACTATGATGTAAAAGGCTGTCTATGTAGGCAGCTCACTAGGTTTTGAGACACTTTTATTTAGCACATTCAGCCAGTTGTGAGAGGTTACACACTGCTCCTTTAAGCTGTTACAAGTTTGTTTGTTTTTTTTTTTTTTAACTTACTGTTGTACCTTCAGGTCTTTTTGGTGCTCCTTCAAGATTATAAAAGCAAGCAGTGTGACTTATTTTGAGATTCATTAGTTTTGAACCATCTCTTTGAACCTAGAAACTCAGATGACTGAAGACGACACACCGGAGCTGATGGTGACGAGTCCTGCACAGGTACCTTTCTCAGAACTTTTTTGGAAGAGTTTAAAAGTTTTTGAGTCGTAAACCTTTCTAATTTTTCCTCTCTCAGCCGCAGTCACGGGCCGAGAGTGAGGTGATGGAGGTGGACGAAGGAGAAGCCGTTGAAGAGGAGAGAATGGAGCAGGAGCAGGCAGAGGGGGAGCAGCAGCAGAAGGAGTCAGTTCCTGTACATATCCAGAAAGTGGAATGCCCCATGTGCTCTCGTCTCTTTCCCATCAACAAGATCGAGGTGCATGCCGCGTACTGTGATGGCAACCCAGAGGACCAGGAGCAACAGAATGACCTCTCACAAAGTAAACATATCAGCAGTGCTCTCTAGTTTTTACTTTTAACACTGGTTATTTGTTAACGCCAAACTGCTTTTGCTCACTGGTCTTCTGTGTATTTAGCGGTTACTCTGCGTAAGAGGACCAAAAGAATACCAACAGAGGAGACCTTGTCAGGATCGGAGAAGTAAGTAGGTATCATAATTCCTGTGAGAAGGAAATGTGTTCACTTGTTGACTCCTAAATAAGAATAAACAGACATTAATGGTTATACAGCAGGTCAGAGCAGCAAGAGAAATGCTACCTGTGTCAGAAGCTTGTTCCATCCAGGGAGTACAGCCATCATGTGGACAAGTGCCTTTTGCAGAAAGGATGCAGAAATAAGCAGGTAAGATGTAAATTGTGGATACACTTCTATTTATATTTTTCTCTATTATTTTTGGGCGTTTTCACACCAGCACTAGTTAGTCCGGTTAAAGCAAACTCTGGTTGGTTTGCACTCTTGGTGCAGGTTCGTTTTGGCAGGTGTGAAAACCGTAATCGCACTCGGGTGTGGGCCAAAACAACCGCACCGAGACCCTCGAGAGGTCGTTTGTGGTGAGTACATGATCCGACCCAAGTATTAGGTGTACTCCACAAATTTGATCTAAACATCTCCTGCAGCCAGGTGTGCTTTGCATTATGGGATGCGGCAGATCAGGACAATGAACCGAGGTCTCTCTTAAACTAGCAGTGAGGGACGTTGTCTACTTGATGTTTGGAGTGAGCTGGGTGTTCTGCAGGTGGACTGTAGTTTAGTATATTATCAGATTATTATTACAGCTATGAACAGATGCTGTCTCCGCCGCTGCTCCGTGCTACGCTGTACAAGAAATGTGCAATAGTTTAGGAAAACCCGATCTTCTCCCTGTGTTTACTTTCTTGCTCGCACGCCAGACAGCTCTGACCAATCAGAGAAGACAACGTGCTCACATGGTTTGTTGGGGCGCGTTTTGGTGCGTTTCGGTTTTTGCCTGTGTGAAAACAAACTTACCCGAGGAGGGAAACGCCCCAAGTAAACAAAAGGTGCGCCTACTTACCTACTCCTCAGTAGGTAGCATCTCCGAATACCTAGTAGGCATCGAGTAGTAGGCGAACGGGACCCGGGTGACCTACTGAATCGGCAGCCATTTTTATCTTGGCAAACACAGCTCACAGCGCTATCCCATGATTCACCTGGAGCCGCGAATGAATTCAAAGCGGAGGGAAAAAAATGGTGAAAAGCGAAACGTCGGCTGTGTGTACGCAGCTACGGCTAGTGAACTGCCGCTACAGAAGTTAGCGCTACTGCTGAGGTAAACACAATGATTACATTCCTCCCGTTTCGTCTTCTCTGAGTTACAGCTCGACACCGTCTGAGTACATATTCAGACAAAAACGCAGATCAGTCTCACAAAAAGCATCTAAATCTGTCAGTAAACAGAGCTTTTAAATGAATAGCAGGACTTTTACGGTGGTGGTCTGACATCTTGCGTCACAGGACGCTGGCAATATGGCGGACCTAGTACGTCCAGGCTTGTGTGGCTACTAAAACTCACCTACTGAAATGACCTACTAGTCTGCCACTCGAGCAGTACGTACTGACTCTAATCCAGTACCTACTGATTAGTAGGCGATTTCGGACGCACCTAAACTCAGTAACTGATCCGGACCAGTGAAACAAACTACAGGTGTGAAAACGCCCTTAATGACTTTATATGAAGTTTTTTATGCAGGGAATGTGTCCTGTTGAACTTGGCCACTGCCTGCATGCTACTGCTGGTTCTTGACCCTGTATGTCAGTTAGAGACTCCTATTTTAAGTTGTTTTCTCTTTGTTTTTGTTATTTGTGACCCAGGGAAATGGCTTGCTCTCCGCCCTACATCAGGCAGAACGAGTGCATATAGGTGGGTATCATTCTTGGGTTAATCTTTTTTTCACCTTATATTAGAAGCAAAGATTAATTTTTTTAAGTGCGTGTGAAACTTATGATGTTAACATCATGATGCTCTCCAGAAACTTAATTTATAATACTTCTAATAAAACACCTGGATTATTTTCAGATGATGATGACGACGAAGCTGGACCATCTGATGTTACAAGCAGAAACCACAGGTAGGTTTTAAACCCTTTAGTCCACAGTTTCCTTCAAGCAGTTTAAATCTTGACATTAACGCGATCATTTCATTGGGGGCTCTTCTGCAGTGGCCCTGCAGACTCTTCAGCGGTGGTTAAAGCTGGTGGAAATGGAAACTGTTCAGCGTCAGATTTTCACGTGAGCTCATCTCCCATCAAATCCTTCACCCCAATATCCGAAGCTACAGACTGTCTCATAGACTTTCAGCAGCAGTACGCAGCCAAAAGACTCGGGAGAAAGAGGAAATTTAAGAGATAGCATCTATATGCTTTATAAGACTGGTGTCTGTCTTTTTAGATGTCTTTTTGTATGGCTTTTTATAATTATTATGTTTAAATGCGATTAAATGTCATAAAAGGTGCTTTACCATTTCATTTTTGTACTCGGTTATTTTGATGTATGGCCGATGCCATACATGAACAGCAGATAAGAATATCTATAATCTATAATATATATCATAGAATGGTTTTAATTTAAATGTTTTTTTTTTTTTTATTCCTGCTGTGACAAAAGAATTATATGCAACTTTGTGTAAGAGGGAAAGACATTTGGAATATATTTACTACTCATTATGATGGGCTGTTGTCATTGTGAAGGCTTTGAATGCTGCACTGGCCTTTACCCAGTTCATTCCAGCATGTGGTTATTGTTGTGATCTTCATTCAAAAGTTATTATTATTATTATTATTGCCAATCATTTTCAAATGCTAATGGCTGTCTAAAATGACTGAACGAGTTGTTTATGTGAATAAAGGCTAATTTTGTGGTTTAATGTAGGCTAGGACTTTTTCATGTAAGGTATTATATGACCCACCAGGCGACCTCACACTTTTAAAACTTGAAGTAATTGCACTACATAGATCACTTGCTTTATTAACCTGTCATTGGAAGTAACTTAAGGTGCATTAGTCTGCTCTCTATTACTGTTTCTCTAGTTTGCCTTTCCTTTGGCCAATCTTTATACTTATGTATACGCGATGTATGCGTCTGAATTGAACACTTACTATTGACCATGTATTTCATTTTTAGATGAATTAATCCAATTAGGTACTTATATGAGTATTCTGCAACTTAAAAGTTAGTTATCTACTAATTCTAAAAGCAGGAGGTTGTAGTTCTTAAAAACGCAAGTCATATATTGGAATGTTATTTTGTTAATAAGCAGTAACTATAAAAATAGCTCTTTTCTTAAAACCTCTGACTTAATTTTTTATGATCTGCCCAAAGAAGCCTGCTATGGTTCATATGATTTGATTTAA
This sequence comes from Megaleporinus macrocephalus, assembly GCA_021613375.1. Taxonomy (NCBI): domain Eukaryota; kingdom Metazoa; phylum Chordata; class Actinopteri; order Characiformes; family Anostomidae; genus Megaleporinus; species Megaleporinus macrocephalus. Next base: position 28,767,353 of record CM038717.1, on the reverse strand, counting down.
CATGACAAAGGTAGAGATCTTCACTGTTTCTGTACTGTGTAATGCAATTTGTAGCTTTGACAGCAGCTTGTATTAATCAACATGGTTCCGTGGGTTATATCTGATGTAAAAGTTGTGTCTGCTTGGCTTGGACGTCTACAACAGTAATTTGCAAGTATTAACCCTTTTACATGAATATTTTTGAGTAAACACATGTCTTTACAGTAAAACACCCATATATGCACACTCTAGAGGGCAGTGAGCACACTTGCCCAGAGTGGTGAGCAACTCTATCCACAGAGCCTGGGGAGTAGTTGGGTTTAAGTTGTCTTGCTCAAGGGCACTTCAGGCACCCATCATCTGCTCACAAGGCTTGCCCCCCAACCTCCAGCCCTCGGCTGCCACATGTGAAACCAGCGTTACCGCATCAGTGTGATACTCTTATTTGGAAAATCTGCTTCATCTTAAATATCATTGTTTTCATTCCACAAATTGAGGCTAATAAACATCATTTTCCTGAATGATATGGTACATTTATTTTTGCATGGTCAGAAATACATGTGTGACATGAGGTTGACTGCAGCTCTGCACTCTTGAGTCTCAGCGGTGCTGTTGCAGACACATGTGATTGTTTCAGTCTATCCACTATCCGTTTCACTCGCCTGGAAGTGTTTATGGAAAACTGGAAATCTGCCTATGCACTTTTTAGACAATTATTTAAACTGCAGAACAGTAAACAGCCAACATTTTAATTGACCTTCACTCCATTCACTTCTATAACAGATAATTAACAGGTGAATAGCAGATTCAGATTCAGGAGGACTGTGATGTTAATTTACTTCTAATTAGCCCAAACAGTTAAATAAATAGTGGCTATAGATTGGCTGAAAAAGACCACTGCATGTGCAAATGAGTGTATGTGAGCAGGCAGGTAAGTGGACAGGTAAGCTTTATATCATAAGAGCATCTGTTTTGTTGATTGCTGTCAGAATGTAAAGAGTATTTTAAGTAATATAACAAAGTGTTAACAAAATTCAATTCAGTGTTCAATTATATGTTCCTTTAAACTAGTGCTTTACATGCTAGCAGACAATTCAGTAACTTGGTGTGCATTCATTAGATACCAGTGTTGCCAACTTAGCGACTTTTTTTTTTTTTTTTTTTTAATCTAGCGATTTTTATTCTGATGTTATTGAAGACTTTTGGAGACTCGGAGGTGAACACACATGATCTTCAGTTACTGTCCTCAGCGAGCAGCAGGGGCTGCCGTAAGCCCGCCCCACAACACTCCCAGTGCTCAGTCTCACAGTCAGAGTAGACCCTCACCACTCCACGACCCACTACACTCACTGCGCATGCCTAAAGCCGCCTCTGACCCCGCCCCCTATCTACAGAGCAGGTTATAAATATAAATGCGTCTTAGATAGATATATACTTTATTGATCCCAGAGGGAAATTCTTCAGTGTGACAGAAGAAGTTCATTTATTCAGAGTTCATATTATATATAATGTGTTTTTCCTCACTTTTTACTCTCAAACAACGTTATTCCTTCGAATACACGCGAATAGACGATTATGCAAATTAGGCGATTACGTCATTTAGCGACTTTTAGGACAGCCAATAGCGTCTTTCCTCACTGAGGAGTTGGCAACAGTGTTAGTTACATGGTCACTTTTGTGCATTACATTGAAAGCTGCTTCTAATTCGCCAGCCTTTGTTGGGAGTGAAGGAAGGCAGCAGATCCGATAGTAGATCTTATACTATGCCATCACTTATGGCAGCATTTATTTCCTTGAGAGATAGGTTATGAATCCATCTTACTAAATAAATAACGATTATTATTTATACTTGTGTGCCATGATTCCTAGGTCCTAGGGTCTGCGTTCTTTAATCACATCACATCCGTAATTCTTTCACTACATCAGTTGATGCTGTGGTGGGGAATTAGATTTTGTCACTAAAGCAGATGACAAGTTTACTCTATCCTGCTTGCCCTGTAATCTCTACAACAAACATTAACAACAAGTTATTTGACCGCTGGTATACTGAAAGGTGGACAGTTTACATTAGTGAACTGGCAGGTAGGTTGAACACTGACTGCCAGCACAAGTTTAATTTGATCCTAAAACTAAATAGGGATTCTCAAAAAAGAGACATTCTCAGGATATAGCCGAGGCAGACCAGGACCAGCCATGCTGAATAAAGACAATGCCAACTGGGCCAGCAATAGAAGGCTGGCCAGAAGAGTCTATAAAATCCTAGGCCTCACATTCTACTACTTCAAGATCATCAAGCCAGGTTTGTTCAGGGCTTCAGTAGGTTTCTGATATAGTAATGGACAAGAATAAAGTGTTCATGTTTGTGGTCAGTGATCAGTGAAGATGTGTGGATGCATGTTCTTATAGAAATGTTTGCAAAAAAAAAAATGACTAACATAAAACTGTTCTGCCAAAATTCCTACAAAGAGTAGCTGATAATAGCTTTAAATCAACTTCTGCTGTAGTGAAGTAATACAGAGGCTAAAAACTTGACGCCAATACTTCCAAGTTTGTGATTTTCAACACAATTATAACAGGAAGACTGTTGTAGTGAAGCTTTAGACTAATCAGTCAATGTCCAACTTAACCCGAACAGTAAACCAATGATCCACCAACCAAACTCAGGTGATACAGAGTCTACAATCATACAGGAGTGACTTACTCACATGTAATTGTCTACGATGACTGTTTACAATTATATTAAAGTGGTGGGACATAAAACAAGGGGTGAACATGCAGAGGCGGACCTCTGTGCAAAGAAAGCAGAGTCTTAACCCCAAATGGCATCCAGCGCGTCTGGTTATTCTGCTTTTAGTTAAAGACAGTTTTTGTTTGAAGTCTTGCACCCCTGGCCATCATGCTTAGCTCCATCATGACTTAGCATTTTATAGCTGGGAGGGTATTAATGACTGTACTGTCAGGACTTGCTTTTTCTAAGCCTAAATCCTGATAAAGACCTGTAGAATTACTGATCAAAATGTAAGTCAAAACTATGCACAAATGTCAATTGATGTATAATTTCTGAGCAAAATCTTATTTAATAAACGTTTTACATACAGTGAAAAGTCCAGTTAAACATTGCTCTTCAGTGGTGGGTGGTGGAAACAGAAACGGCTCAGCATCGTATTTGTATGTGAGCTTATCTCCCATCAAATCCTTCACCCCAATATCAGAAGCTACAGACTGCCTTGTAAACTTCCAACAGCTTCCAGCAGCAGTACTCAGCCAAAAGGAAGAAAGAATAGCATCTATATTCTTTATAAATATACATTATAACTCTGATATCTGTTTCTTTGTTTGGATTTTTATTGTTAATATGTTTAAATGTAATAAATTATTTTCTATAACATTATAAAAGATGCTTTATCATTTTGATGCATGTCCTATGAGGTAAAAAGCAACTTCAGCTGTTTGTGTAGCTGTTTTCTGTGTTTAAGCCACTGTGCTGTGTTCATCCTCCCACTTTCTTCTGCCTTGCTGTGAACTCGCTTGACACACCCGCTCCATGACTTTAATTACCTAATATTTAATAAAGACCTTTCATTTCATAAAAAAGACTTTACTAGACACTTAAACAGAAACATGTAGATTTTTTTATATATAATTTATGAAAATCAGACGACAGCGCCCTCATATTCCTGTGTGGAGGCGTATCTGTGACCTGTGAACAGTTTCTCATTCTCTGCTCTGTATTTTACATAACTGAAGTCGTCCTGTCTGTCACTGTAACAACACGAGCACACTGGACACTTTTGATTGACACAAATGCTTTTCTGGCAGGCCAAGCTGCTGGTTTAACCCTAAAATCACACAAAAACCCAAACGCCAGAGAGTGAGCAGTTTGCTTTACACATTTAACAAAGTTGCAGCTTTTCTACATTACCACATACACCTTATGAGTCAAACAGGAGAAGAACGTCACTGGAAAACAGTGGTTTTAAATATAAAATTCAAATTTAAATATTTCCAAGCTAATTTTCATGACAAATGGACCACCAACCAACTCCAAAACAGCTTGGAATAAATTCTGGTTGCATTGACTTCCTTTGAAAGTAAAGTATGTTTTTGGTCTCTTCTGTAAAGTTACAATTTTGGAGATACTTGTTTTTCATTGGACAGTGATGATATATTCCATCTGATTGATAAACGTATACTGTACCTGCATTTAATTAATGCTAGAAAGTGTGAAAGAATGTGATCTTGTCAGTTCCAGTCATGCCAGCGTGATAACACAGGTTTACAGGGCGCTTGAATGTCAGTTAGATACAGTGTAATGTTCTGAAAGTCTTAGATTGTCATAAACAACTTTTCTTTATCATAAACAGGTAGAATTTAAATCTTATTATATACATTAATATTACTATGGCAAGTTAAATAGTGCTTTTTCCTTAACTACAGTATTCAAAACCATGTTAATTCTTAATTAAAGAATTTGCTAAACAACTCTAATTAGACTTCAAGAATTTATTATATTATTTATTTTTTTCTTTAAATTTTTCTTTTCTTCATTTCATTTTTCTAGTCGCCTCCTGATTGGTTCATGTGAAGAACATCACAGAGCGGCAGTGGATTTTGGGTAATTGACACCTTGAAAGTGAGGTCTGTTGCAGATTTTTTAAATTAACTTTTTGCTTGAACAACCAAATGAAGAAAATGCAGGGGGGGTAGATAAAAGGTAAAAGATATATATCCTAAAAAATCGAAACAGTTAAAATCATAAAGCAGACTTATCACATAAAACAGCCAAATCGGTTTTTTTAAGCTTTCTTATTACAGGAGGAGGAGAAGCATCTCAGATAAAACTACACGTCTTTATAGTCGGGAGAAACATCGCAAGTGCTCGTAGGGGGCGCTAGTGAGCGCCCTTGTTGGGGAAAATGAAAGAAACAGGACCCTAAACAGCCTTGAACACCTAATAGAACACTGTGAATGCGAGCATATGCCTGGTCCTTGGGTTGCCCCCCCAAAACAAAGTTACACAAACGTCTCATTTATTTACTGATCCATTTGTTTCTGCCTCTATTTAGTGCTGTTTACAGTTTTTAGAGAACGGAGGCTTTAAAACATTGCCAAGTTCAAATCACACTAAATGAACAAACCTCAGTGTGACTGAGCTGATATGCATAGAGGTTTAATGGAAACAATGTCGCCCCCTTGTGGAATCTCTGTGCAGTTGCTGCTCCCTACATGAACGTGTTCGCCATTGTATCATGAAATCTTTGGTAGGTTTATGGACGGATATGATTCAAGGTCAGAGTGAAGGTACAAACAAAGAACCACATACACATAACATTCCCGTGTGTCTCGACTATGTCTCCAGTTCCTTTGGGAGGAAAAGAGCTCCACACATTCATGTCAGTTTCTTGTTGGTTGTCAGATAATGGTTGTCTTACTTGTTCATGCACATGTAAGAACTTCTACAGATGTTAAGACTGCCTTGTTTTTGTTTTTTTGTTTTTTTTCACATTTTGTAAATAAACAGGATGAGCAACACTGCTGTCATTGCTAGTGAATAGGTGGTGGGGCACACTGGGGCACTTTAGCATTCACACTACATATGCGCCCCTGACCACCTCCTAAGGTGGTTAGAGAGATTGGATCACAATGCTTCACCCCATTCACACCTGCACCAAACGCAGTGCACTTATGATCAGACTACCCAAGACGCATGCTGATACCAGGTGTGAATGGGGCCTTTGTGGGGCCCTTGTTTAAACATGTTTAGTCTTGAACCTGCATGCTGAAGAAGTACTTTCACAAGAACGCCATATATTATTAGAACAGATAAATGAGTCTGAAAACAATACAAAGTAGCTTAAATATCTTATGTTGAAAGAAGTAGATCATATCTTGAGCTCCAGAACTAAGTTTAGTTCCAGATTTCTCCTGGATGCCTCAGACGTTGTATGAATTTATTACATTCCTTCAGCAGCAATCTTGATTTAGCTCAATGAAGTACTGAGCAGTCAAATCAGGTATTATAAGAACTGTAAATAATACTGGGTTGTAACAAGGAAAAGCTTGGAACGAGTTAAATGAGCACACTAACGTATGTAAAAACACTATTTACTATACAATATTTAAAAAGTGTTTTGCTAATAAAAGTGTCCTGTCTGTGAAACTAGCTTTTTAAATATAGTAGTAATGTCCCAAGTTTTCATAAAATCAAATGTTAAACAAAACAAAGCTTTTTTTCTCTATCAAGTGTAAAAATATAAGCAAAAAACATTAGCTCCATAATGAAGGCTAGCATAAATGATAATAGTGGTAGCTCTAGCTTTCTAATTAGCTCCTCACTTTTTAGAAATCAATTTATACATAAACACACTTTTTTAATTTTCATTTAGGTGCACTTATTAGACATGTGTAGATCCTAATAATAGTACTAATAATAGTGCTTGGCAACTTCATCCTTACTAATCCATCCTTACAATTGCTAAATAGGCTTGACCTGCAACAGAGGACAACACCCTCAAGTACCATTAGACTCTGTTGGTACCGATCTTCAGTAAACCATGAAACTAGAACCTTTGAGACTGTCCCGATGGGACAATTGTAAAGGCATGACTCTGTTTATTTAATGCCAAAGGTTCTGCTACTTTTGTGTGGAGCAAAACTCTAATCAAAGCATAGCAGGACACAACTATTAACTAAGACCTAACAACCTATACCTGAAACAAGGGAGGACAGCACTAGTATAATTGCCTCCAAACGCCATCAAACATTTCATTTCCTGAGACAACTGAGAACGTTTTTGGGTGCCAAAGAAGATGATGCTGCCAAATAAAGTCTACTAATGTTCTCTGGTCCAACAGCAGGAGAAAGGAGACGGCTAGAGTAGACGGCCAGGACAGGATTTCATCTCAGTTGTTTCTGTCCGTCACAACTGACTGCTATGCGTGGTATACAAAGTTCTCATGGACACTTCCAAGTGCTTGACCAGAGCGGGAGGACAGCACCTATTGAATAGAACCACTGCTCTAGTCAGGCTTCTGGATGCAGCGTAAGCAATGGGACTGAAAAATCGGAGGGTAATCTTTCTTACTGCTGTTTGAACAGTAAGATATAGACACTGTCTGATACACAATAACTGATCATTTGATAGCATGTAAAAATGTAATATTTAAATATGTAAAAACATTGCATGTGGCTCCCCCTAGTGGTCTTATTGAGAATATTTTGCTCCCTCCCAAGGCTGAGGCTGCTGAAGGCCACTACAGGGGAGAAATGAGCCATGAATGCATGAATTCTGTTATTGCTGGGGACACTAGCAATACCACACCGTCCCAGTTTCATCTAGCATGATCCAGGATCAGTGTTACTTTAAATTAATAATACATATTTTATATTTCATCACCATACAAAAGAACATGCATCCCATTTTTTTAATTAATACCTTTCTGCACTGTTTGTCATTTACTTTATTTGAGAATTTCATGGTGGATGAATCAATGTAAATGCTCCATAATGGCTTAATAAGAGAACAAAGCCTCTTTACATTAACTTAAAAATCTGTGTTTCTTTTGAAGAGTAAAATTCTACATCAGGAGTTCCTAAGAAGGCTCAAAATATTTGACCCGTTTTATCCATCTTGCACAAGCTGTTCTTCTGTGAATTAGGGACCATTTACAATCCTTCTCTTGGATGCAGGTTTGTTAGTGATACTAAAAGTAATCAAATCTGAGCCCTAAAAAAATTTGGACCAAAAAAAAAAAGCGTGATGCCAATTATTGTAGAAAACTGGGCTTTTATTTCTGAGACTGCTCAGTTAGCAGGGGATTCAAGACCAGTCTTGTTGTTCTTTGGTCTTTTGTTTGTTGGCAGAGCTGCACAATGGTATGGGTATTTTTTGTGTGTACGCCATATGATTACATTTTACTTTACTCAAGATTATAATTTTTTTACTTTAATGTGAAACAAATTGATGCTCTTCGTGATGTTTGTCGCTCCAGTGTTTTGTAGCGTATATGTATGTGTAACAGAATGGCAGAAGAATTCAGTTGTGAGTTGTGTTGTATGTGGAAATACAATGCATTAAATTGTGTTGTGATTAGCTTGTGACTAACGTGTTGGGACTAACATGTTAGCTTGTGACGTGTTAGACGAGGACATTTGGAGGTCCGCTGCTCTGCACCATTTAGTGTTTTCCCTCCTCCCTAGACAGCTGATCCAACTAATCAGCTCTTTAACAGCCCATTATTGAGTTACGGTGACCATGTTACAGCAGGAGAAGCACTAAAACGTGCACAGCAGTGGGCCCCCAAGACCAGGGCTGAAATCACTACTATACAATGCAGTCTCTGTATTAAAAATGCATATATATATATATATATATATATATATATATATATATATATATATATATATATATATATATATATATATATATATATATATATATATATATATATATATATATATATATATGCAATTCTAATTTTAAATAGATATGCAATCAAATGATTTCCTTTGTGTATCACACCCCTAATATTGTATTGTAAAATTCAGATATTGTATGTGATTTTTTTTATATCTAGGATAATCAAATATTTATATATTTTAATGTGTGTTAGCTTATCCAATTCCAAACTTATATATATATATATATATATATATATATATATATATATATATATATATATATATATTTTTTTTTTTATTTTTTTTTTTTTTTATTTTTTTTTTTTGACATTTTAATCTCCAGGCAAAGTGAGTGGTTTTTAAAACACGCATCTCATTTTTTTCCCTCTCACATGACTTTAATATCAGCTTGGTTGCCATGGTGAATGATGGTGGACGATGATGAGCTGTTGCAGCGGGAGCAAGCACATGAGACTGGTGTGCTTACAATATCAAAAAGAGATGCTGCAGTGAAGACCAGCGATACCGTTTGTAGAACAGTTTGTGTTTCTGAGTCACACACAAGCTGCGAAGCGTGTACTGCAAATTCAATGACCAGTAGATGGTCACGTTACTGTTTTGAGACTTTTACACTGAGGACAGTAGAGGTGAGAATAGAGGGGAGGAAGAACTCTGTATAGTCAATATAATCAATCAGCCAAGACGTGATTTGCAGGTTTGCAAGCTAATGTGGCTTATAAGTATCAGAAGCCTAAATCACCTCACTTTAAATTATGTTGAATACTTAATTGTATCTCGAATGGACTTGATCATGTGGTTTCTGACTATGAGACACTGTTGTCTATAAAACAAAAGGGCTGTAAATACTGGCTTAATATATATATATATATATATATTAGCTGTTCAGAGTACTGGCATACATTTTTATGGATAACTGTATGCAGTTAAGTATCAGAAACCATATAAGCCCATATATAAGTCCATATGTGATTACTCAATATCTTAATTGGGTTTAATGCTAAGCATGCAGATTGTAAAACCCTAAATGGTGTTGAGCTCTCATCACTTATTAGCTTCATTACCCTCAAAGCTGCAGTGCAAAACTGAAGTTCAGACTCAAAACATGCTTTAATCAACTTTGATAAACTTCTTTTGGTATATAACAACTGTGCCTCAAGGTATTCCTTTAACAGGGAATGGGGAAACTACTCTGTAGGCTACCAGTAGGAGTTAGTTTCCTCTATTTTGCTTTAAAGGGAGCAGGATATTAAAGTTTAATCTTAGGTACACCTTAGGTACACTTTCACAGCATTAAGCAGGTCTTAGTGAAGACTACATGTTATTACATGTTAGCAAAACAAGCTCATGCTTATAATAAACTGTACATGCTATGAGGATCATATCACCGTTTGTAAATAACTTACTAATAATATGGTGGTAATAATAGTTGTTTGTGATTATCGTTGGTGCTCTATATCTTTAACTTCATATAGCTGCCAAAATTACAATATTGAATATGTTCCTCTGGCAGAACAGCTTTCTTTGAGGTTTTCGAAGATGGTCAGTATCTCAGGGAGCAAACTGAACTGATCCTGATTTAACTAGCCTAGAACGAGCCTCTGTTTTGGGGGAAGGACCTCTGAAGCTCTCTCCACGCATGGGACAGCTTCCAGACCAGATTCATGTCTGAAATAGAGCTGTATGTAGGACAACTCTGGTTTTCCATCTGCCTTTGTACAAGCCAATATCTCAAAGCAAAGGCAAACATGGACGCTTCTATTTAAAAACCAACGATGCCATGAAAACAACTATGTCTTTTGAAGAGTAGAGAGAGCTGCATTCGTGTCGTTAATTCTCATACTTGTGGTCAGATATTCTAAAGAGATCTTGGGGGAGTTGAACAGAGAAGACTGCAAGATCTAGCTGATCTATTAAAATCTGTCCACCAGTTTGGCCTAGTTCTGCACCACTACACTGACCACCATTGTTGACCATGTGAGGGAGGGGCACAGGCTGGAACACTTTAGCACCATTGTAAGAATACATCTACACCAAGCACCTTCAGTAAGCAGAACGATGTATGACTGTTATCTGTTGTGCAAGGGGGAACCCATACTCCTTTAGTTGGGGGCATTTGTATTGCAATGGCTATTGTTATTTTGGAAATTGGACAAGTTCCCAGCCTTACAGACATGCAGCATATTGTAAAGGTTTCAGATGCGTCTCAGGAATATTTACATTTGTTTGGCTCTAACCTATTTGCTGCAGAGCCACTGTGAGGTAGGCCAGTGCTGCATCTCTAGTTAGTTAAGGAAGACAGAAGCTGATCGGTTGGGGGTGAAGCAGTTAAACATGACCACTCCCTGAAATTGTATTTAAGCGTCTGAAACCCTAAAGGACAGAAAGGCGACAAAGCAAGTTTATTTTCAGGGATCTCCCAGAATACATTCAAGAGGCCCAAGAGGTTAACAAGTGGTTCTCAGTCCCCCCAGCCAGGACCCCATGAATTTCACACCTTGACCAAGGGTGCTGCCATGGTTGTCAATACATACGGAATGGCCACTCCTCTCCATGGCTGGAAGGTGTCAAGAGGGAGTGATAAAAGAAAACAAAGGGTAAAAAGGCTGAAATGCTGGACAAATAATGGACACAAAAATAATTCTTGGCAAGACAAATTCATACATGTCTGCATGTACATTCACTTTTTCTGTCCAGGTGCTAGTTTGGACAGGGATAAGGCTGATCTCAATGACTCATAGGAACACAATGCGTTTGGTTGTAAAAATCAATGTTCTGTCTTAATGTGTTGTTTTGTTCTACTTGTATTGCCAAAGATGTTCTATTTATCTGACAATCAGTTTTTAAAAAGGTGCAAATAAAGAAAGTAAAGCTTATGTACACCACTAAATAAGCAATTAGCCCAAACTCAGTGAAAACAGCACAGTCACTAATGCTGGTTTATGCTGGTCTAGTGCTGGTTGGGCGTTGGTTTAGCTGGCATCTCCAGGAGGGTCTTGTTGGTTGACTAGCAAATCATCATCAAAATACAGTAGAAGCTTATTAACATTCACTGCTGGCTGACCACCATAATACCAACATCCAAAACACAACATATCGCTGCTGTCGAAACAAAACCTCTCCAAAATGAGAACTACAGGAGAAGAAAAAACTTGCTTTCCTTTTATTACCAATCTGACTTTTTGGACCATTTATTTTGATCCATTCATCTTGAAATTTACACCCTATGTGAAGAACAATGTGTACTTTAAAATAACTGAAACTGAACTACTACTGAAATGGCTAGGCGAGGTTTTGCTCTATACTGTTTTCCTTGAATTGGCTTTTCAGGGTCTCATTTTATCTTGACAGTGGATTTGATGGTTTCCTTTTCAAACACTGTCATCACCGTGATGCTCCACACATTCAGCACACAACCAATATCCCGCAGTGCGGTTTTAATATATAATATCTTTATTGCTATTATGGATTCTGAACTGAAGCCATTGAGGAATTTTAAAAAAAGAGAGAGATATCACTGCCAGAGCTGGCCAAAACACGTGAACACTCCCCCTGCTGGATAAACAAAGTTGCAGAACTGAATGGTTAGTTTGTGATAAGAGGTTTAAGGAGTAAAATATTAATCAACAGAAAAGCGTTGAGTCGTGAGGTGTTTGGTTAGTTTGTGAGAACTGGCAGTTTCCTTTCGCTTCATTTCCATATTTAACTCCTCGGGACTTCAGACACAATGTCGCCCTTAATGCGCGAGGTCACGTGACTCACAACAGGCCTCGCTGTATTCCAGTTTTCTGAATTAAAAACATTCCTCCCCCCCTTAAAAAGGAGAACAAATAAAACAAATGTACACACCCCGCCTTAATACACAGCAAATAATATTTTATTTAAATAAAAAACTTTTGATATCATAAATCATGTTCTGACTCCCCTCACACAACAGGTTACATGTTGATATTATATACATATAATTTGAATGCATTTTTTTTTCTTAGAACAAAACAGCACGTTTCTGCTCTCAGGGCCACAACAGACACATTAATAAAACATAATACACTTCTTATTATAAGTTCTTTGGCAAATCGAGTTTGGCCACACCTAGATCCTGCCCCATTTTCACAAAAAACACACTAAGCTTTTCCTCTGTAGCGTTTCTCTGAGTGTGCCGGTGAGTACCCGGCTGTGTAACTTGATAGGGGGGCAGAGAGAGAGAGGGAGAGAGCGAGAGAGTGAGCGAGAGAGTGAGCGAGCGAGTGAGTGAGGGAGAGAGAGAGAGAGAGAGAGAGAGAATAAGGGAATGCTGAACTGCAATGGAGCAGAATAGCATACAGGTAATGCAACTTCCAACTTTATATTCCTGTAAAGCGACGTGCTGTTTACGGCTGCGAGTCATTGACTTGGCCAAGCGCGGAGCATTGTTATAGATATTTTCGCTGATATTTATTGTGATTTTATTCCTCCCGGCAACATCGCCGCCTTTTCAATTTTGTTAAAAGGCTGAATTGATTCTCATCCTATCAAGCCAGCGAGTCGACACGAAAAAAAAAAATTTCGACTCAGCTGAACGAGTCGAAACTTTTGGGATTGCGGGTGAACTTGCGAGAAAACGAGCCTCTTTTGTGGCTCGATTTCAGTGCTCTGCCTCTCCGGCGAGCTGCACGGTTCCTCCACATTTATTTTCATTTTAATATGTCGATTTTTTTTGTTAATGATTAATTTCTTTGTGTGTCGTGTCGGCTACCTAGGTCCTCTCTCTCTCTCTCTCTCTCTCTCTCTCTTTCTCGCTCTCTCTCTACCCCCACCCCCACATTTTCACATTTGCCTCACAGAATTTGTTTTATTTTTCTCGAGTGTGCTCCGAGTTTAATATTAAGCTTCTTCCGACGTTTCCTCATTTCGTAAATGCCATTTTGGGGCTGTTAGTCGAGCGACTAAAACTTAAACTCGACAGGAACTTTACTTTGAAATGACGTGGTGATATTGAGAGGCTCGGAAATATTGTTGAAGACAGACACGAACTAGGTGGAGCAAATGATTTATTGTAAACGGCGAACATCATATGCTGCAAGTATTAAAAAAAAATAAATCAGCTCTGAACATGGAATTGAGAGCGAATATTGACTCATATCGGCGGCAAATATGCTGTAGAAATAACGAGGGACTGAGTGCAGATTAGAGGGAGAAGCCGGAGAGAAAGACGAGCCTGAATGTATAGACTGCTTATATATTTTTTTTTGGTCACGTCGAATTACACTTTAGGAAGTGAGGCGACCAAAAAAATAATGCAATATAGCGCTTGTATCTAAAAACTGGAAAGTCAGTGAATTAATTTGGCAAGAAAATAACAGGGTTTGAGTCGTCGCTGGCTCGGACTAAGTAGTTTTCGACTGGAACTACTTATGGTTGTATATTTTTTTCCAGACCTACAGCAGCAATATTGCTCAGCTATAACTGTAGCCTAAACAATGTTGGCTTCTGCGAGAAGCTCCAAGGTCACATAACATGTAGCCCGTGTTTCTAAGCCCCTTTTCCAGGTCTGTTTGCTGCAAATTTCCCCCAAACGCTGATATTATCTGGGTGTTTCTAGTTCAAATACATTGCGAGCCAGTCTTACATTTTGTGGTTGTAAGCTAAGCTAGCGTAAGCCCAGGCGCAGTACCTCTTTTCCACCGCTAGGGGCACACGGACATGTGGCTAAGCTTTCATAGGACAGGAGCTGAAGGAGGAGGATTGAGGGGGGGGGTATGTATGTATGTATGCATGCATGTATGCATGTATTGGTGGGGGGTGGGGACGGAGTGGCTTACTTCCTGATCCTTTTAGTGGGTTGTTTCACAATTTGTGATTTCTCTGTGAAGCTGAGCCCAAAGTCAAGTCTGTCCAATAGTTACATTACTGCTGGAATAGACTCACTTTTGGCTTAATTTATCAAGCCTTACTGGGAAATCCTGCTTTGTGGAATACCCCTCCCTGTGGCAACAGTGGGTAATGATATGATTTAGAAAAAAACAGAATGTCAGCAATACCACCCACTGGGTCCAGCAGTAAAACCACTACAATATCTTTTTTTATTTGATAGTAAAGTTCCAGTAATTATTTGAATTAAAAACAATATAAACCTTTAAAAAAGTCATATTTTGTCCCGATCATGGACCTTTAACATTTTATTCATTGATTTCTTTGCTCATATTTATTTGATAACCACAAAACCATGCTGGCACCATATATGTGAAGTTTCCCTTTTTTAAATATATCACATATTAGCTCTCGGAGAGAGAGGAAAAATAAGTATGTGTGCATTTTTCCATCACTATCAGAGCCGTTTCTAAGTAGCTTAATACACTGGAATGTGTTTTCAGCCATGGAAACATTAACAATGACGACCAAGGAATTCTTAGTAGTTTAAAGATGACTGAAATCCAGTGTAATTTGCCCCCCTTTTAGAACTTTGTGGTGCCTGTCTGAAAGCAGTTTTCGTCCAATGAGCAGAGAGAACTAGTCGCATGAACCTTGGCGAATTGGAGCAGAAGAATGAAGGCTTTTGTCAGTGACGTTGCACTGCTTTGAGAAATGTGCAATGACTATTGCAGAAATGGGTAATTTGGATCATGTGAAGGGCTGGCTGTATGTGTTTGTCAGGCCGGTTTACATAGTGCCTAAATGTCTTGAATCTTGTAAAACTAGATTTCTTTTTTTTTTCCCCCTCTTGCTCTTTTGTTTTGCTGTTTACTTAGTAAGCCACTTAGCAATATCATGTGGCCACCAGGGAGCACAGTAATAAGTTATTATATAAGTAATTGGTTCTTGATGTTGCTGTTTAAAGTTTAAATGAACAGCTTTGGAATATAAGGTCAGTGGTGATGGTATTCTTGAAATGTATGACATATTAATATGTATGAATGGACAAAACAGGCTTTAAGGTGTCTAGTGTTTTAGCTCTACAGCATACGTATGTCTATTTTTATAGGTAACCATATGTCATATGGTGTCAAAACCCACATAAACGAGTTCGCTTGAGATTACTTAACAGCGTGATGTGGTTTGAGGTTAATAAGTGGTGAATTCTGTGTGCAGCTTGCTTTATGCTTACTGGTGATTTATAAGCTTCCATGCTTGTTAGAAACATTAGCTAGCTGGTTTCATTGGAAAAACTAAAGAAGCAAACTTTACCAGACAAGTCAAGACAACAGGGCAAAACACTGTGTTTGAGCAGTGCAGCAGGGTTTACATGTTTTTTAACCTTAATTATAAGACGGCTGTAAAGTTTTGTGTTTTGTCCTCTCCAGTGGGTCGGCCCTCCCTGCTGCCGGCGAGGCACCTTTGCCTTCTACAAGTCGGTGTGCTATAGGCCCGAGGCCGGGGCTCCTGTTAAGGTGTGGACGCTGGGCGAGTTCTACTATGTGCGCTGTGGCCCCCAGGAGCCCGTCTGCATTGCAGAGGTCACCCTGCTGTGGGAGGACCAGAAACAGGGCCACCTACTGGCTAGCTCCAGACTCTACTTTCTCCCGGAGGACACCCCCAAGGGCAGGACTGGGGAGCATGGAGAGGTGAATAAAAAATAAAAAGTTTTAGAATAAGGAATTGAATGGATACCCTACTGCTACAGCCAACTGGGAAAGCAACGCTTCAGGATAATGCATATTCCCTACAGCAGTGCTGGCTGATGATTTTACATTTATTAAAAAAAGATATAGTTGATTATTTTTTGGGGTGTTTTATAAAAAAATATTTTATAAAAAAAATTGAGTATAGTATCTGTGGTCATGATTTTATTATGTATTTGTTTTTCAGACATTTTCAACATTAACAGTTCTGCCACAATCATATTGGTCACTAAAAAAAGATATATATATTTTTTTATATCGTTAAAAAAAGATAAAAGGACGCTTGTTGTGGCATTTAAGTTGGTTAACTGAAAAATTGATAACCTCTGAACCCAAATCATATCAGAGTTTTCTAATAACTGCTTCAACTTTATAATTATTATTATAATTATTATTGCTTCATCATTTCTGGTTTAATTTCAAGTGTAAACATTGTGTAGTACTCTAGGAAACCGCAACAAAAATATATATATCAGTACAAAAGAAGATCTTTTATTGTTGTTAGTAAGAAAGTAACTTCAAACTTGTGCAGAGAGAGTTTCACTTAACAGCACAGGCTGACAAGCTGCTATCTCATGAACTGTTGGAATGATCAAAGTTAATAAGGTTAGCTTTAACTGTACTTTTTGTAGCTTGTTTCAGAGTCTAATAATTCAGTGAGTTGTGAGCTTTAACCCCCCCAGATATTTCTTTACTGGAAAAACACAGTTGTCAGAGCAGTGGCTTGATGTATGTATGTGTAATACTGAGTCATGGCAAAACCAGTCATGGCATTTGGAATCGGGAGTCAGATTTCCTGCCCAAGTTTTATTTAAACGTGATGTTTTTAAAGCAAAACAAATCCGTTTGACTGAGCGCAAAAACTGGGATAAAAATTTTAAGAGACAGGTTCAGAGATGCCTTTTTTGGTCACAGTTCTATGTGCTGTGATTTTAAAGCCGGATTCTGGTGTCAGTTGTGCTTTTATATTGGTTTTCAGCAGTTCGAATGGATTATCTTTGCCTGGGGGTTGGTGGCCTATTGTTACCAGTTGCAGTCGAGAGTAGCAGGCAACCCCTTTGTCGTTTATGTGTGAGAAGATATAGGCTATCAGCCAGCAGAACCTGATCTGGTTTGTTTAAGCTTAAGCTTCTAAGTTTGTATTTGCCAGACTCTGAACCTTATGCCACTGGAATGTATAGCGTCCGCTTAATATGCGAAACCATTTTTTTGTGATTGCGCGCATATTAGGATGAAGTTCTCGGCTTGTCAAAGAAGATCGTGGTCAAAGTGGAAGACTTGGTAAACTGGACGTGTCAAGAACCTCCCCAGTGGAAACACAGCTGCCCAAAGAGCAACGGCCTCCACAAACCTGACAGTTCCCCGGGTGAACCTCAAGGAGTGAAAACTGAGGGTAAGGATAATTGTTCACACAAAATACAGCAGCCCAAGTCAAATCACACCGGAATATTCTTAGTAAAATAAGTTAATGATCTAGAGAACCTAAATCTAGGGTTGCTGTCAGTCTGAGACCTGTGGGTCTTTTTCCCCCCAGTTATTAATACAACTAGGGGCATTGTAATGCAAAACAGAACACAAATAAAATTCAAATAATTAATTATAATTAAGGAAAATCACAAATATTGTTATATAATATATTGTTGGGGGACTATCTGATGTGGTTGGTTAAAAAAAAAAAGACCTATGCGACAGCATGCACTGGTGAATTTCTGATGAAACAAGCTGAGGTGGAATGATTGGTAAGCTCGGGTAGCTTAAACCGGATCTTAGAACAAGAAGTCTGGTGGCATTTCAGTCCTTAGAAGAACTTACAACACAACAGAGGAGGCTGTTCTGCAATGTTGTGTGTGTATATATATGTTGTAAATATGATCAGAAAAATAAATCAATAAAAAGCCTCATAAAAGAAGCGCACAAACTGATCTGTTCAAATCTTAAATAACAAGTGTTTGTTTATTTATTAATTAAAAATCAATTTATTATATTTGAAGAGATATTTGCAGCAGCCTAATAAGCCCATTCTGGCAAAGATAAGAAATATTTTTATTTCAAAGCGGCAGTTTTTATTTCCCTCTAAAAATAATTCCAAACTTAAATAATTCAATTATGTGTATAGAGAAATAATTAAGTTAGCTGATCATGTGGAAGAAGAAATTGCATTCAGTTATTTTATAGCAATGCTGTGAATTTATTTATTCATTTGTTTGTATGTTTGTTTATTAATTCACATGTCAGTTTATATGTTTCAAGTGCAAAAGCAAGTAGGCTATAAGAGCTTATTATAAACAGATATACATGCACACTGTCTGTCATATTATTCCACAAATCCATACGACAACCCAGCATTATGTATTGGACACACTTCAGATCTTTCATCATGTGCAGCAGCTTTTTATTGTTTTATACATGCTCAGAATATATCAAAATATGCTCCCACAACTGTTATTTGACTTTGTTAATTTGGTCGAGCTCACCACTATGAACTCATGCCATGGATTTTCTGATTGCTGGATAAGGTATGTGAAAATGAGCAGGTAGTCGAATCTTCAGACTGAACGGCCAAATCCGATTTGGTTTGAGTCGAGTACAGCCCTACCTAAATCTGTGTTTTCGTTCTAACTAGGTTAATCATTTTATGCCATGTAAACAGTAAACATGTACTAAGTGTACTATTTAAATAGAGTTCTAGGGGCCAATAAATGACTGATTATATTTCACTCCTCTCGATGTGAACTGGGTGGTCCTAATCTTAGATAACGCTTCTGTAAGCATTCCCCTAACCAATGTGTATGTGTAGCCAACGTCTCTCGCCCTGCCCACGCAAAACTGTTCCACAGTCAGAAGCTAGCAAGCCTGACCACCTGTTTCTTGCTGCCTGTCGCCCATTCATTCATTCATTCATTCATTTATTCATTCATTCATTCGATTATCCTAAGATGAACATAGCTTGTTCATATGTTCTACAGGGTAATTGATGTTTTTATTTAAATATATTTTAGTTCTTTAGTATTAAAATATATTTAAATAAAACATAAATTACCCTTATCTTCTTAATGCACCAGCGGTGATTCCTTGGCATTTTGAATGATGATGATGATGATCAGAAGAAGTACAAGCAGTGGTCTAAAGGCCTTCTAGTTAATCCTGTCCCAAGAGTCTTAGCTATGGTTGTTATGTTATTGTTTGCTGCTGTCCATAAGAATTACTTTTTTTTTTTTTTAAACTTGATGATTAATCATTAAAATAGTCAGTGCGTTACACGTATAGGACTATTATTAATAAAAATCTTAACTACAAGATTTGAGAGATCTTAATGGGTATTTTGCATTTCCCCCCCAGATGGTTCTCCAGCAGCACAACAGAGGGTTAAGGTGCTGAGTTACCCCCAGTACTGCCGCTTCCGCTCTCTGCAGAAGCGCGTCCAGGACCGGGCTGGCTGCCCCAATCTGCAGGACCCTCACCTGTTGGCTTTGGGAGGACTAAAAATGGCCCTGCACAACACACGAGTCATGTACTGCAGGGACATTTTTAACCACCCCAGTCTTGGTGCCAGCCCAAGTTTAATGTCTCAGTTTGGTAAGTTCTGCTTGTACTTTAAGCCACTGTACCACCACTGCATGGTACTGTCTCGACTCCGCTCCGCTCACTTTCCTTTGGGCAAATCTGGTTCCTGGTATTATTTTGTTGTGTGGCCTCTATCCAGGAAGCAAGCTAAGCCAAAAGGTGACATAAAAACAGAGCAGACTACTGATTGGTTGGAGAGACTCGTTACTAAAGCTAGCTACAGGGTTAGTGTAAGCCTCTTGCGTCACCTTTGAGCAACCAGATTGGTCTCATCGTCTAAACCCTGATGTAGCATTTCCCAAAGTCTTCCCAAGCAGTCTTGCTGTCGTCAGCTTCTTGTGAACAAAATTTGTCTCCTTTACATCACGGCAGTTTATATGCCATTGTTATGTCGTCCAGCTACATTGAGGAGTATTATATCTGCAGTGGAAACAAAGTGTCTGGTACCAAAAATAAAAAGAGTGAAGTTGATTTGAGATGGAGGGAAAAAAAACACCATATTGTAATACAGACTTGCTTGACTGCGTAAGTCTATTAAAAAAACGTTTGTTTTAACATTGGTGCACACATCATACTTCTCTTGGGGGCAAACTTGTTTTCAGAGCTCTGGTTACGCTGTTAGTGACAGATAGTGGCAAGCTGCGTAGAAAGCGGTCGTTTAGAAAGTGATTAATTTAGTTCTACAGTCACAAAAAGGCCTTAAAGAAACTTTTGATTTAATAAAAAAAAATTGTTTGCTCAGTCACAGACGTGATTTTATTCCCGTCTCTCTCCCAGGATGCTCTTCTTTAAGCCTGAAGGGACGACCACGAAAAAGAAGGGGCAGAGACAGCAGTGGAAGCGAACAGCAAAACTTCAGCCAGTCTGAAACATGGGGAGAGAGGTTGAAGGTATGTTTTCTAAAAACCTGCAGAAACTCTTTCGCTTCATCACTGTTTCCTGTTCAAGGTGCACACACGTCCACATGCCTGAAAGAGGCAGCTGAGCAGGATGTTTAATAGTTTTGATGTGAAACGTCAGTGGAGGTTAATAAATTAAAGCGATCGTTTGTTGAAAATAAAATCATAGAAATTTATTTTATTCCTCTTCTTACATCAACCGTAGATGATCAGCCACAATAGTTGGTGTTATTTGCTTTAAGTTATTGTAGCTAACAAGTGATGGGTAAACGTAAACCCTAAACATTAGTATCATATAGATTACCTCCTGAAATCCGGATAATTTCAAATGTATGTTCTTGGGTGCTTCCTGACATTTGTATGTACACTTATCTTAAAAACACATGGCATATCGTCGCCGTGTGATGGATGCTTAGTGGGGCGAAAGCTCCTGGGGGTAGAGATGCCACTGGGTGGTTAGGTACTTGCCCTGTCCTCTGGAGGGAACACACAGGAGACAGCAGGTGCGGTGCAATGGAGACCATTTATTGGGCTGGGGAGCTTCCACACTCCACATCATCACAATCGTACAGGCTGCAACCTAGAGTTAACCACCATACATGCGTACCTGTCTGCATCTCTATTCTCTCTCGAGTCTGAGCAATTAACCCTGTAGTGTCTAGTCTACGGCACTGTCAAAGCCGTACAAAGAGAAACATGTATCTTCGTTTTTTTTGATGTATCTTCAAATTCATGATGAATGGACCAATAGAAATGCTCTAAAATCTCCAGGAAACAATTCTGGTTTCCATTGACTTGTATTGAAAGTTAAGACAGTTTTTGACTGTAAAGTTAGCGACGATATATAAACAATATATAAAAACAGTAGCAGCCACTGAATTTTATACTTTTATCTTTGTTTTGTTTTGTTACCATCTTGTGTAAAACATTATTTTCTGCCAAACTACAACTTCATGTCTGAATGGCTGTGTGTAGGAGAACTTGATGGGCGATGTGGAGATGGGGTGGGAGGGGAGCTGGCTTCCCCATCCTGAGGAGCAGCTCTTCCTGGACAGGCTATATGTCTTCATGGAGCGTCGAGGGTCCCCAATCAGCAAGGTCCCCAATCTGGGCTTTAAGAAGAGTGAGTATTACTCGACTGGCTCACTATACTGTAACGTAGTCTCCAAAGACTGAAATTTCAACTGCAGTCATGTTTATTTATTTTTTTGTTCCTTGATTCCACCTGTAAGTGTTTCCTTCATTTGTCAACAGTTGATCTCTTCCTTATGTATTCGCTTGTCAAGAAGCTGGGAGGCTATGACGCGGTAAGTTTGAATATTGTATATTTATTAAATCAGACGGAGGACTGGGTTAGGCCTCCTCGGTTGTAAAGAAGGAGGAAAGTGATAGGGGCGAGGGAGTGGATGCTGTTATTCAGAGCTCGTTTGACTTGTCTTGCCTAAAGGTGACATCTCGGCGATTGTGGAAGACTGTTTACAACGAGCTGGGTGGTAGCCCGGGCAGTACCAGCGCCGCCACCTGTACCAGAAGGCATTATGAGAAGTGAGTAAGAGCCTCCAATTACACCAGTAAACTTGTTGCCACTGCTGCCTGACGACAGACTGATATATTCTGTTCAATTCAATTGCAGGTTGATGCTTCCATATGAGTTGCATATAAGAGGAGGAAATCAAGAGCAGAATAAGCCCAAAGCTACAGCAACGTCAGCATCCATCAAAAAGCCTGTGCGTGGGAGAGGAGCGCAGGGTGCCGCAAAGAAGAATGCGGTCACAAGCCAGGCAAGTATATTTTTCCCTGCAGTCGTGTTCCTCACAGTGAGGAATACTGCTCTGGAGTATAATGCAACTTGTACATTGCCATGTATTAACATAAAACAACTTCTGGTTGGAGATACATGTATAAAGAAAATTACACATGATACATTTATTCTGCATCCTACTTTTTTCAAACGTATGGTAAACAAAACTTTTTAGATGATCCTAAATGGGTTTCTAAAATGACAAAAAATAGGAAAGCCCTGCACCATTAAGAAGGATGATGTAATGTCCTGATGGGTATCCACCGTTTCCAATCCACTAAAACTGATTTGATGGCAGGTAAATAAAGAAAATGGGTCCCTGAGCAACAATTCATGGTTCATAACGTTTGTCCAGCACTGTGGGTGAATGTAAAATTCCTGAGAAAGAACATTTAAGAATGAAATCCCAAGCAAATTAACATCCGGAATGTTTCTCATAAGGCTCAAGCTAACAATGTCCCCGATGTCTTATATTTCAAAAGGGGTGATTAAATCTGGAGGGTATGGGGTGGGGGGTGTACAAGTTACGGAAAGGTGCAAATATAGTATAAATGGGCAAATGCAGTGGGTAATTTCTCGTTTTTCTTTGTGTCCCAAATACATAGTGTATTGAATAAAATGTTTAAAAATGTTCCAAATGCAGAAAGATATGATCTTTGTGTTGGTTCAGAATTGATTTGGGAATGACATATGGTGGAAATAATTTTCCTGAATTGTTCCTTTTTATTTCAGGCGTCACCACCAGATGGCATGATTGCGCGAAAAAGAGGTAGACCTCCCGGCAAACGGAATGTTAAAGTTTTGGCTAAGAGCAAAGTTGGGAGACCTTTAATTGCTAAAATTCACAGAGAGCAGGTGACGGTTAATGATGGCCAACAGTTGCCAGACCTCCAGCAGTTAAGGGTTTGTCAGCCTCCAGCATCCATCACTCTTCTGCCCCTCCAACCTAAAGTAATTGGAGATGTGAAGATAGAGCATGAATCTTCAGCTCCTTCTTCATTGTCTGGTCAATCTAAGCTCCAGATCGGTGGCTCTTTGGAGGGATTCAGCCCTACCAAAGGCATGTGCCCCTTGGACCTCTTCAGGGCTCGTTTGGGCCTCAGTGGAATGGGTGGTCCAGAGAGAACTCCTCAAGACCCCTCAATCCCCCATCAGACTACTCTGCTTAGCCATACCAAGGTCAAAAGTCCTGAAACGCCCGAGAGTTTACAGCACCAGTGTTCGGGGTGTGGCTTGGATAATCAGTCTTGGACCGGAGGCCCCAGAGACGGTCGGACTACCAGACCACCCCTTCCTCCTCTCAAGATCCTTCCACTGGACATTGACTGCAGCTTGCAGTTGCGCCAACTCATGCGAACCCGCCTGGGCTCGGCACACATGAATTCATTCACCAAGCGCCTCTCTGAAGCTCTGGCCCAGGACCTCAGCAAGACCTACCCACCCAATGGCATTGCCCTGCCTGTTCCTCAGGACCAGGCTGTCCCCCTCAATCTAAGCAAGAAAGCCACCACAAAGAGGTCTTCCGATGACGCGGAGGTCAGGGATTTGCAGTGCCAAAACTATGGAGAATTGCAAGCCAAGAAGCTAAAGACGGAACCTGAGGATCTGCGCCTGAGTCTGAAGCAGAACGGAGGTTTCTCAGAGGCTCCGCTGGTCCAGGATGAGCCAGCTGACTTGAGTTCTCCACGGAGGGTCAGGGCTCTTCTACAAGGCAGGACTAGCTTGGCTTTGACTGACTCTGAGGCTCCCAATGCTGAGGTCTCCCCTGACGGAGTTTTCCCCTCCAGTGTTTTCTCTTCTGCCATTGCTCGGAAACCGGAGGTTGAAATGATCCCGGTGGATCTCAAGCTGGGGAAGGCCCCTGTCTGGAAGACACAACCGGAGATAGTACCGGTGTATCAGAATCCCGAACCTAAGCGCGAGCACGTCTCCCAATGTACTCCTTATGAGGATTCCACAATGCAGGACTACAAAGTCCCGTCTCTTAAAGAGCTCTCCAGTTCACACTTATCCAAACCATCGCAAAGCTGTTGAAACGCAGACATGAAAGCATGCCTGCCTAAATATGTCTCACTGCTAACACTTGTCTACTTCATCACTCCTTTCTGCTCATCACTCCCGCTCCCATCCCCTTCATGCATACGAGGTATGCGCAAACGGACAATCATACGTTCATGCTGCATTCGTAATCACCGGAGTACCTGTAAAACACTACTACTGTACTTATCGATTTTACCCTGTGGTTTACTTAAGGACAAAGTCACCCCCGCAGTTGGAGTACTTTATATACATATTTTATATTCAGATCATATAGCGTCGGCCTGACGAGGCTCAGTCAATAAAGGTTATTTAACGTGATTTGGGGAACATTTAGTGGTGTTGTTTTAAAAGAAAAAAAAAAGTCTAAGTATGTGGTGCTGTTTCACACGCAATAAGAGTGTAGGAATTGTAAATCATATATATTTTTAGGTCCTTCATGTGTCGCATTGCAAATCACATCATAGATGTGCATATTTTGTGATGTCCAGCCGCTAATATAAAAGCCAGTTCCACAGGAATTGGGAGGCTACTGTATTTTCTGACATATTTTATGGTCAAAAATATGCTATTTTATGCTAAATAGTTAATGTTTTATATAGCGTAAGCCAGCGTTTATCACTTTTTCATCTGTTTGTCGACGTGCCATCGTTTGAGGCGTGATCCTTCTACGTTTTTATTTGTCCTTTTTTTATTTTTTATTTTTTTTTCCTTGTTAGAATTGAACTATAACAAGTCAGTGCATAATGTCGAATTTTGGTGTCTGTTCAATGTTCAATTGTGTTCTTTGTGCAATTAGTCGTTCTTAGACTGTAAGAATACTTCTTCACCGAGAGCTTGGTTCTTATTTTAATTTTTTATTTTATTTTAAGGGCATTGTTTTTATTGTTAACGTCTTTATTGTATATGAATAAGGACATGTTTTTAGCCACCTGTGAGGGCTCATTCTTAGCCATTTACACTTCAGTATAGAATTCAAGAACATGTTTACAGAGAAGCAGACGCGGAGTGACTGTGAGAGGGCCCCAAATAGCTTTTCTCACACTATCTTTCTCTCTGTCTCTCGGTCTTCAGTACTGGTTTACGGCATTAATTCAACCGAATGAATCACAAATGATTTGTGAATTAATTCAGCAGCACTGTTTTAATGAATCTGGCATTAATCCATTCTTGTAACATGTCCAACGTTGTTGATCACAGCAGCACTGGACACTCATTTCTCTTCTTTTCTTTTCTGTACTTGAATAAGAACCAAATGTAAACTGCTCTTAAAGTCATAGGAGCTGTGGACGTTATGAAAGTCCTTCAGACTTTTCCATCATTTTATGTTTAAAGTGGTTTAACAGATTGGACAGAGTGTTTGCTTTACTTTTTAAGAGGCACCAATAAAACATATGGTGATTAATGTGGGTCAGTAACCTTTAGAATGATACTATCAGATTTTTTAAATATTTAATATTTTGTGGCTTGTCTGATGGGACCACTCCCTGTTTATAAGTTTTCCCACCATCTTCTCTCTGTTTGAAAGGAACCGGACTCTGGCGCAATGTCATTACAACACTGAATATTTATAATAAAGTTACTCTGATCTTCTGTTCTATGGTTTTTGAAAACAACGTTTCTAAAAACTGTACTGTCAGGGCCGTGCCAGTGGGTGGCGACATTTGTTCATGTGCTTGGGTGAAGTCTTGAAAGGGAAAAGCCATCCTGCTATCAAGCAGTCCCCCATTTTGAAATGAATGTGTTTATTTCCCCTCCACATTAGAAAGCGAGTAATTGTAGGATGGCTGCAATCAGCTTCAGAGATCTTTGATTGCTGGGTGTTTGTTTCCTTTTCCAAATATTTTCTTCAAACAGCAATTTACTACATTGCAGGTCAAAAGTTTGGATCCACCAAAACTGATTTAATGGCAGGTACAAGAAGGAAATAGATCCCCAAGCAACTATGCATGGTTCATAACGTTTCTCCAGCACTGTGGGCGAATGTAGAATTCCTGAGAAAGAACATTAAGAATTAATTCCCAACCAGATTAATGTTTCTCATAAGGCCCAAGCTAATATAACTGGAAGGTTTTGTTCCAATAATGCATTAAATGCCACACTTAAATGTAGGGCTGGGTATC
Source organism: Megaleporinus macrocephalus (assembly GCA_021613375.1). Classification (NCBI taxonomy): domain Eukaryota; kingdom Metazoa; phylum Chordata; class Actinopteri; order Characiformes; family Anostomidae; genus Megaleporinus; species Megaleporinus macrocephalus. The sequence continues at coordinate 28,740,934 of CM038717.1, read as the reverse complement.
GCCACTGATTTCCCGGATCGATTTGATCCCGATTCACAAGGTCCCATTTCAATTCGATTTCCGATTCGATTCAATTTAATATCGATTAATTTCAGTTACAGTAATATGTTTTGTTTGAATATAAAAAGAGATTTTCAGAGAACTAATGTGGTAAACGTACAAGGAACACTCAACCTACCATTACAAAAACATTAGTGTTTATATGTTTATATTCACCGAATTTCGCCAAACCCCCTTTCAAGTGTTTCTTCCGGCGGGGGGCTGGAATGCTAATTTTAAAGATCGATCTCGGGTTTATACGAATCGGTATCGGATTTTTCAAATGAAGATCGATTTTAATCGAAATATCTGTTTTTTAAACACACCCCTACTTAAATGTTTTTTTTCTGTATATATATATATATATATATATATAAATATATATATTTGGGGATGGGTTTTACACATAACATTCAGAATTCTATGATTAAAACCACATAAAGTAGAGTGTTTTTGACAAAGTGTGTCATGTTTGTTGTTGTTTTTTTTCCAAACATCTTTGAATCCAAATTCAGTTTTTGGTCTGATCACTTGGCCAAAATGATGGTAAATAAGAGACAAAATTATTGGGACACCTACAGAAGATTTTATCATTCTAAATCCACAGGCATTAATATGGATTGGTCCAACCTTTGCAGCTATACTCTTCCACTCTTTAGCCGCCTCCGTCCGACACTTGGCATTGTTCTTGGTGATGTAAGGCTTGCATGCAGCTGCTCGGCTGTGAAGCCCCCGGTGCACACTTTAGTTTGTGTGCTGATGTTATATCCAGAGGAGGTTTGGAACTCTGCAGTTACTGAGTCAGCAGAGCGTCGCCAACTTCAATGCATTATAGGCCTCAGCATTAGGTGACCCTGCTCTGTAACTTTACATCGTCTATCATTTCATGATGGAGTTGCTGTGGTTCCTAAACACTTCCAATCACAATTAAAAATTCACAAACTGTAACGGTGGCACCTTATTACAGTACCACGGTGGAATTTAATGAGCTCTTTAGAACGACCCCTTCTTTCATAAACGTTTGTAAAAGCAGACTGCATGGCTACGTGCTTGATTTAATACATTTGTGGCGATGGGTCTGAATGAAACCTCTGAATTCATTGATTAAGAGGTGTGTCCCAATACTTATAGTGTATCTCCTATTAAGCCTAAAGCAGCTTATGAGATCTGACCTTTTATGCACATTTACGAGGAGTGTTTCAGCCCAGACTGTGAAAAAAGAATGATGACTGGTTTAAGTCCATTAAACCACATGAGCGGTGATACCAAACTTGGGAATGGTAGTGTACGGTTCCTGGAATATTACACCGAGCAATATCTGTTACTGATCTGAGAAATAGATCAAACATGTTTTTACGCAATAACTTACTCCATGAACCTTTTTCCAGAGCAGTCAGTCCTGATACACAATACCCTCCTCTGTAGGAGACCGACTCCTTGGCAGTCTCCAGTCAGAGCTGACCCCCAGTCCAAACAAAGAAAGAAGGATATAAGCACGTTCCTTTTCTCTCTGAACCGACACACATAAGAACATCACGTCTGCAATCTGCTTCAGAAAAACTGCAGTGTGTAAAGTTAGCGAGGAGTTACCTGTAGTGCCACGTATGCATTGCAAATTTGAAAACTGGTGATCAGAATATTTACATTTACGACATTTAGCAGACGCTCTTATCCAGAGCGACTTACAAAAGTGCTTAGTGTTCGGTTAGAGTATGAATCTCTATCTAGTACAAACAGGTTTAAGTCCAAACTACTCTTATACTCAAACACTGCCATAAACACAGGGCCAGTGCTGATACCTAGAAAAAAGACAATGCAATACCTAGCCAGACTGGAACACCTACAGAGAAGAGAACAAATACAAGACTACATACAGTACAAGTGCAATACTTAGCCAGTGCTCCTAGAAGATCAAGTGCAATTAGAGTTTATACCAGTACTTTAGTAGATCAGTGTTTATAAGTGCTTAACAAAGAGATGGGTCTTCAGTCTGCATTTGAAGACCGCGAGAGACTTCGCTGTTCGGACAGCCAGTGGAAGTTCGTTCCACCATCTGGGTGCCAGGACAGAGAAGCGCCTTGTCGTGTGTCTTCCACGCATATCCTACTTTTATTTATTTTTCTTTGAGATTAATTTATAACATTTGTGTGCTTTTATTTATCAAACATGGCCAAAAATTATTTACATACCCATTTTCTAATTCTCTTTATTCCCTAGAATATGAAACAGGCCTTTTTTGTTACTGGGCCTTTAAGACTGACCTAAGCTAAATGAACTCAGTTCTGATTGGTTGTCCTGTATTGTGTCTCATTTAGAAAAGCTCTCAGAGATAAACCATTTCTTAGAACTCAGTGGGCGAAGCTAAACTGCTGTAGGCTGAATAGGTGTTTATATGGAAATCACAGAAACAGTGAATTTAAAGCAGGCTGGTTCTGCTCCTTCGTTTGCATATATGAAGGACTGGAAAGTGAACAGCGCATGTTTAAACTTTAGCAGTGTCTACATTTTACTTAAACTCCTTTATGTGGAAACCAGTGAGGCTTACATTGTATGGGTTCTGTAAAAACTATGTGATCTGCTTTCATGCGTCTGGTATGTTTGGGGTATGTAAACTGCAGCCCAGCGTTCTCCTAACTCATTGAAGCTGTCTGTAAGCTGCTAACACCTGATATATCATGTTATTGTTGATACAAGCGATGGCACGTACATCACAAGAAGGCCGAGAGAGGCCCAAGGTAGGAGCGTGCACATTTCACTTTCATTCCTCTCCTCTCTGCACAGTACTTCTGTTTTTCTCTTCCACAGAAAACATACAGTATGAGTAGTCAAATATAGAGTATAATATATAGTATGTCCAAAAGAGTAACTTCACGGGAGACACACAAAAAAACTCTTCAATGCACAAAGATAGATAAAAAAATAACCTCTATATATCCATGTGTGAACAACTTTGCGTAAGAGCCCATATCTTGCACTTTTCTTGTATTTATTTATTTATTTATTTATTTATTTTCCCGCCACAAACCCTCCTCTTTGATGGACCAATGTTTCTTTATTCTTTATTTCTAGTATTACATGTTTTCATTTAGTATATGCAGTCAGTGTGTATATTTAGTATATGCAGTCAGGGAATGAAGGACAATATATATACTATCGCTCAAAATAACATCCTTAACTTGGATTGGCGGCCGTACCAGGAGATTTAGACAGAGGACTGAGAATTGCTGATAATAGGACCATATGCAAAATAAGCCTCTATACAAAAATAGGCTTTAATACAAACATTTTTATTCTTTTAAAATCATCTGATACACTTAAATTAATTGTGAAATGGATAATATTGTTTGTTAATTGCATGAAAATTGCATGAAATTAAATTCTAAAGTGATCCTAAACTTTATATATAGTACAAGGAGTTGAGAGAGAAGGTAAAATAAACAAACATACAAACATATTCAACAAAAAAAGTAAAACAAAAGTTATAAGAAGTTATAATATATAATATTTTAGCCTCCAATCGTGTACTGAGTTGGAGCCATTTATAATACCTACCATAAATATTTATTTGTATGTATATGTGTGTGTGTGTGTGTGTGTGTGTGTGTGTGTGTGTGTGTTAATATGTGCCCAGGACCATTTCTTAATTTTCTACAACAGCATTAATGTTCCAGCTGTTTATTCTATGCTCATATCATTAGTGTAGGGTAGTAACTCAACTTTCAAACGTTTTACTGTGTTTGTAATCTTAATACAGTACAGACCCAGTCTAAAATCACTATGTAGTAGGCTATCAAAGCATGCTTATTATTATTTTACACTGGTAACATTGCTCAATAAGCAAATTTGCCAACTCCTTGTTAGACTTTCCTGTTCCACCTTAAATAGTGGAGCATGGGGTATTATATTAATTGCTGCACCTTTTAATGTGGAACATCAAATCTGAACAAAAGGCTGGTATTTTAGAAGCAGACTTCAGTCTCGTAGTTTCAGTTATAGAGATTTACAGTAGGACATTCAAGAAAAGGCCCGTTTTCCAACTGGTGCTATAGTGGCTTTCTATACTTTATTACATTTCTGCTGATAGATCCCTCTACATTTTACATACTGCACCTTTAAAAAAGCAAGAGAAATTAGTTTTGTTCCATGAGATGCACACTTTCATGTTTAAATGATTCCCTGCTTTATTCCAATTAAATATTTTTTTCTAGAAGCATATGTGCCAGCAAAGAACAATTAAGAGGTCCGGTGTAATAGTGTAACTTAATGTAATGAGCTATTTCTGTTGGTGAGTTTATGAAGAAATGTTCACATCAGATTATGATTTTGATATGGTTTATCATATTTAATGTACCTAACAATGTTTAGTTTTTTAGTTTGCGTTACCATCTGTTTACTCATCTTAGTAGAAGGAATGGGTGGGTATTTGAATGGTTGTGCTTGACCTGCAGATTAAATCCTCCTGGAGCTCCACAGAATGTTTACTTTTTCCATTAATGAGTAAAACGAATGTTTCAAGGCGAAAGAGGAAAGTTTTTCCGTGGTAGCGATTACAGGGCCATTGACTGCTTTCACTTCACTATTAAAACCAAAAAAACTTGCAGTGCGAGCCTTGTGTCCTGATATAATCATTAGCCTAGTGTTTGTGTTCCTACTGTAGGTTTCATTACAGAACAGTGAGAGATCAACAGGTCAAGGACTCTGATCTCAGGTAAATATCTCCAACCTTCAGTCCACTTTACATATCGTAATAGTAATTTACAGGTTATTTAAAAAAAGGGGTTACACAATTAAATTGCTAGAATATTTTATTAACTAAGAGTGGTTTAATAGGAAATGCACCATAAGAATTGTTTACAGTGGTGAATATGCTCTCTGACACCTGAAAGACAGTTTTACAATATATCTTATAAAGGTTTATATCTATAAAGGTTTTGGCTAAAGATGTTTTAGAATTCCCACAATTTTACCCTCATAAATATTACATAAAACTGCTCAGAAGACATGTATAGGCTGAACTAGTCATTTTGGATGGTAAATAAAATTGGTACTTAAAAAAATGTTGTTGGTACAATTCTCTCCATTGGGCCAATTCATAAAAGAGCTTTGTTTGTTTGTATCTTAATAAATAAATAAATAAATATAGTTCATTAATAAATAAAAATCTATATCAGTTCCATATAAGAATAGTACAACTACTTATGATATTGTTGATATTATTTTCAAAGCTATAGATTCATATCAACAGTGTTATTGTTTTATATACATATAACAATAACTTGTAATATATGTTGATGTATAATAATATATCTAAAAATATATAACAACTAATCATGTCCAATAATAGCTAATGATAGCTAATAATATAGCTAATATAGCTAATATAATAATATAGCTAATCTTTATCTATTGGTGAATGGAGGAACAGCAAAGTAAGAATTTCATTGTACAGTGTAACTGCCTGTTCTGCTGTACATATGACAATAAAACTCTTGAATCTTGAAGCTTGAATCTAATAATACAATATAGATATCAATATTGTAAACAAGACATTTAAAGTTATTATTTTAAGAACTTTGGAAACAACAAATAACAATGAATAATAAACTAATTACCTCTTTATATTCAAAAGACCTGATCTCTACTATCAGCATATAAGCCACTCTGGATATCTAATTTATTAAATCTGTATTCATAAGTTACATATATGTCATTTTCGATTTATCTACAGCTCTGTTCATCATTTTAGACATACAGGATTTTATGGTTTCCAACTTTCCTTCAAATTATTTTAATCCTAGGACACTGTTTAGACATTTATCCACACGCACCTATGTCAGTTTTAACATCTGCTTAGCACAGCATGAAAAAACAGCATTGTATCCCGGCATTAAACTTATCTTTAAATCTTAATCTCAGACACAAAAGCTTGTTAACAGAAATAAATGAAAATCCAATGAAATGCTGGGACGCTCCACCTCCAGGCCTGCAACGGGTTGTCTGCAGTCACATGAATCCCATCACACATGAAATTCAGATGGAGGGCAGGAAGTAAAAAGGAGAATGGACCAGATGAACCCATACTGTGTTAGTTAAGATGATATTACGAGAGAAAGGTATATACAGCAAATCACAACATGTTCTGATTGTTATGTTATAAAAAGGAGTTTTTAAACTGAATGGATAAATGTGTCTGCTGTCAAGCTAGAAGATGTGTGTGACTACCTTCTCCTCCAGACGTCCTGCTGCTCAAGAAAACTAATGAAAGCATATAAAAGTATTGGTTGGGTCAACCTTGGTACCAAGGTGCTCCACAATTACTGTTGTTCTTTTAATGTCCTGTTGATTAGCCTTGCAACAAAAAACACAACTTTACGGTTGTTTAGCTAACTACAAGCAACCACCACCAAAAATTAAATTCTGAGAACAAGCTGTAAATAGAACAAATCATTTTTGTTGCTGTTTTTCAGTCAAGGGCTTGTATTTTTTCACCTATTTGATTCTACATAAAAGCTTTTTGTAGTTTTCTGTAGTTTGATTTGAGAAACCCCTAAAAACACAAAACACAGGCATTTCAAGAGATTGGGAGTGAGCTCCCTATGTAGAAGATCACTTCCTGCCCTCCATCTGCATTTCAGATATGACATCATTTGCATATTCAGATACTCAGGCTGCTCAAGACTGCCCACTTTCCCAACAGGCTCCTACTGTAACGTCCAACCTTTTAGCTCATTTGACATAAGGCTTGACCTGTAACTCCCAGAATGCACTACTCCTTACAGCATTCTGCTATATTTCCTTTACAGTGTACCAGAGATGCACAGTTTTGTTATATGCACCTGTCATTCTGTAGGGCAATCAGCTCAGCTTCACGTGGAAGAGACCTTGGGTCTATCTTGACCTTCTCATGGTGTACACGCTAATGGTTGTATCAACAGTAACCTGATATTTCAGAGCGTTAGTATCAGTTTTGATACAGTAATCTCTCTGCCTGCAAACCTGCAAACTCACTTCAAAGCTGGGACTTAATGCAGTCATGGAACCCGAAAGCTGTATTGTTGTTAGCACTCACTTGCCGGTTCTGTTTGAACATGGTGTGAATTCACACTGAGGCTCACACACTTCCCTTTGGACGTCTGCCTGGTCTCTGCCGGACAGATGTCTTCACTGAGCACAATTCTCATCACCGCAGAAAATAATTGCTACCTTTTGTAGGCAGTAGGAAGCAGCTAGGACCGGACGGGTGAGAAAAATTAATTAACGTTAACCCATTTAATGGGCAGTGGAGGGAGGGGGAGGCGGGGGAGGCTCGGGGGCAGAGGGAGATTCGTATTGGATGAGACAGCAAGCAAGGAGGGGAGCGTGAGTGGGGGAGGTAGGATAGTGGGTCACTGCTGTGGAGGCGGGGCCAGGCTTCCAGAGGGTGATGCGCTAAGCACCATGGCTTAGTGCTTGTGAGTATGAGTATGCTTGGATATATGGGGTGAACTGAAGTGTGTGGGCTGCGTTATCTCGCCGCCTGGCCTAATGATCACAATGTCCCGTGTAATGATTGACGGCTCAGGGTTTTGGATACTGCTATTGCAAACATCTCTACTCACCTCCTACTGTGGTAGAGTCTAAAGTGAGATTTCCTGCTGAGGAAATGATGTTGTATTGTAATGATGGAGGTGGGGGTGGATACTTTGGGGGCTGGTTGCTTGAAATTCTTTTCACTAGCTGGCTGACTCTTCAACTGAATCATCCTGTGGAATATAAAGAAAAGAATAGCAACCACCTGAGGTTAGTGCGATGTGACCAATGCTGGCGAGCACCACCTTGCAATTCTTAGCTCCTAGATCAGTGGCTGGCAGTCACCACTGCAGGGATTCCCAGTGACTGTGTGGTGTATTTATGTAATGCATGCTGGGTATTGTAGTGAGAGTATACTGCTGACTGAAAACATCGTAAAGATACAAAGATAATGAAATTCTGTCAAAGCAATAAGGCTGGGGGGGGGGGGGGGGGGCTTGCATAATGCTGCACAGCAAAACAAATGCCATATTAAGTGCTAGTGTTAGGTCAGAACGCCCCTTTAAGCCACGATCAAGGATTTGTGCTGATGCCATTACTAAGATAGAACAGCTCTAGCTGATGTTTTTCCTTTAATCGGTACAGGTTAGTCTTAGGCTATTGAAAATGGGACAGGATTTTAGATTAGACTAGCTTCTTTCCCTTCATTATGCTTGTTTTTTTTGTAGCTCATCCACAGAAGGGCTGTCAGCCTACTTGGTCTTCTTGGAGTACAAGGCATTCTTTGATTTATTCATTTTTTTTTCTTTGCTTTCTTTAAACAGGGAGAACTCATTGGTTGTACTGTACAGCACCCATTTGTTTTTGGCTGCATGACCATTCTAATGGGCTCACATTTCTCTGTCATTTCCTCTCACTTTCCAAACAGCTTGAAGGTCTGGCTCCTGCTTGAACTCTCCGATGGCTCTGGCTTATTAGCTTCTGCTAGTTCCAGCGAAACACACGCCTGGAGCTTCCGTGGCTTCAGGCAAGTAGCCTTTTCCTTCCACCCAGACGGCAGACATATATCTCTGGGGAGTCTGGACAAAGCCTCAGCTAAAAACGAGGATCAGGACACGTCTTCCGTTTCTGATTAGATAGAGTGTCAATAGGTTGACCTTTAAAAACAGGCAGTGGTCTTATTTACTGGAAAGCCTATTTAAAAAATAGTTTGATGTTGGTTCTACACATTGCTACAGTTTAAAAGGGACCTATTATGCTTTTGATTTCCTTTAGTGTGTTGTGTAGCCTGCAAGCCTGGTCTGTAAAGTTATAAGGCCAAGAGTACATGCCAAATTCTGTAATTCCAGCCCTTCTGTCTGTGATGTCATCTAGTAACACAGTTCTTATGCCCGCCTACCAGCAAGCTTGGCATGCCCTCACACAATACACGGAGAGCTAAAACATCCTGCTCCAGTCTAGCTTGGGGTCAGCTCTGGCATGTTGTTCTACATGACTTTTAGAGTTAGACTCGGGGCTAAGCTGATACAGCAGAACCGATGTCATTGTAGGAATAGCCACAATAGGAAGGATAGATGCGGAACCACTCTGGTGGTTGGCCAGTCAGAACAGAGTAGGTGAACTGACCAATCAGAGCTCACAGTGCTCACTGAGAGGCAGGGCTTAAGGACACAGGAGCTCTAACGGAGTGATTCAGACAGATGGTAAACACAGATCTATTGTAGTTACATGATGAACACTGAAAATGAGCACAAGAGGTGCATATAGTGCAGAAATGGAAACCAACGACGACCTGTTTATAGTTCCTTGTTTTGGTGATGCATAAAAGTCACCATGTTTACACATATCTGCCTACTAAACCCACAGCCCCACCTGTTCACACTGCACTTTTAAAGGGGGTTTCAACAGGACTGCTTTTTTTAAGGAAGTTTAGGGCTGCCTGCCAATCAGAAAGGAGCTATAAACAAGTTTTAAGGACACAGCAACAAAAACTGATTCTAAGCAGTAAAAAAGATGTAATGGAAAAATAAATTATGACTGTTTTTTGGTACATGAACCCACACAAATGCTGAACTGAAGAACCGAACCTCCGAAAAAATAAAAACAATGGAAACATTAGAGCCATTAACATTCCAGAAGTGCATATTAGAGCCACCATAGCCCAGAAAATATCTAATTGTGATTTTTCTGGCCAACATTCTGATTGCAATTTAAAATTTTAGACTCATTTCCATTCCTTCCTAATTTGGCCAAGAGGATCAGAATATCAGCTTTTTCTGGCATGAAGCCTGAAAGCTGAGTGCACCAGACTTTTCCACCGGTTGGTTGTGATGTCACACATACAGCGTAGGACCTGTGCTTTGTTTACACTCATTGGTCTAACTCATCCACAGGCAGCTCACAAGCTCTGTGTTGTTTGGTTCAGTTTCTCCTATTAGAACATATTGATAATGTAGAATAGTTGAATACATTCTATCATAGCTCTCTTTTAAATTGCGATGGTGATTAAAATATCATCTTTCAGCTCTGCCCCAGAAGCTCAGCAGCCCAGAATCACCATCCACTGAAAAAAAAAAACAAAACAAAAAAAAAAACCAGGAATAAGAATTGCTTGCAAACCTCCTCCTTTATCCTATGGAGATGTAGGCAGTTCATTTCCCTATGGCATAAAAATCATAGAGGAACTATTAAGCTCTTAAGCGTCTTATCTCAGAGACATCCCGCCTGTGAGTGTGGCAAAAAATAAAAAACCCTGTGCTTTTTTGTGCTGACGGTGCTGCACTGATTTTCCAGCGGCCATTGAAAATTTGGCACTAGGACCACGCAGAGAGAGAGAGAGAGAGAGAGAGAGAGAGAGAGAGAGCGAGAGCTAGAGAGAGAGAGAGAGAGAGAGAGAGCGAGAGAGAGAGAGAGAGAGCTAGAGAGAGAGAGCGAGAGAGAGAGAGAGAGAGAGTGAGAGAGAGAGAGAGAGCGAGAGAGAGAGAGAGAGAGCTAGAGAGAGAGAGCTAGAGAGAGAGAGAGAGCTAGAGAGAGAGCTAGAGAGAGAGAGCTAGAGAGAGAGAGCTAGAGAGAGAGAGAGCTAGAGAGAGAGCTAGAGAGAGAGAGCGAGAGAGAGAGAGAGCTAGAGAGAGAGAGCGAGAGAGCACAGCAGCAACAGCAGCAGCACCAGCAGCAGCAGCAGCACTGTCTCTCTCTCTCTTTGTTCCAGCCACAGTACCGTCCCCCCTCTTCTTTTTCCACCTCCAGCACTCTCCCCACTCTCTCCACTCGTCCTCCTCGCGGTGCTACCACTGGCCTGGATGACTGCAGCAGCAGCGACATGGCTGTGAATCTCAGCAAGAACAGACTGGCCCTGCTCACGGCTTACCAGGATGTTATCGACGAGACGTCGACCACTGACTGGTAGGACGACATTCCGTGTCTTTCCACTCGTTTTTGCTCGTTTTTCTTTTTTCTCCCGCGAGCTTTTCTTTGTGGCGGTGCTGATGGATGCTTCCATGCAGCATCCCCCCGTAGAGAGAGAGAGAGAGAGAGAGAGAGAGAGAGAGAGAGATGGGGGAGAAGGAGAGAGGGGAGAGAGAGAGTAGCTAGGTTTGGTTTAAGGGGAATGACTACAAGGCTGGGGGTCAGCTTGTTCGGATTTCTTCGTTCCACCTTAAATGGTGCAGCAGTTAAGGTGGAACGGATAAACTCGAACGAGAAGCCAGGCTGCCTCGTTGGAGATTGTGATGGGCTTGTCGCTTTAGCTGGGAATAAAAGGGTCCGTTAGTCACTTTGGATGGCAAAATGATACCGAAACTGAGCGGGACGGAGGGGGAATCTGGATTAGTTTCAGTCTGAATGTGATCAGGGGTTTTTTTTGTTGAGGGGTGGGGGTCTATTGAGGGGTGTCCGTTGCAGATGGTGCTCTACAGACGAGTTGTGCAAGATTTCTTTTCTGTTTGTTCAATCGAACAATCCTGCACCGCCACCGTGGCGTACTAGCTCAAAGCTTTCAGACGAAAGCCGACCACTCCACAGCTGCACGGTACGCTGAGCCCGGAGAGCCGTTGTGTCCCGGCGCACAGAGGAGATGGGCGAGGCCACAAGTGCCAGACTGACAGGCATCTCTTTATTGTGAGCCTCTACTTTTCCTCCCCTGCTCCGTTACCAGCACGCTAGAGCTGCTGCGGGTCTCTCACACACGAGCAGGGTCCGTTTCCCGTGCTCGACACTTACATGGACGCTGGCTGAGTTGGGTTTCGTTTCTCTTTGTGTTGAGGTAAAAAAAAAGTATTCTGTAGGCCTGTAGGTTTTGCTGCAGAGCCACTCGAGCGCATGGTCGATATATTGCCCGGAGTGGGTTACCTTTGTCTGTAGTGGTGCCATTTTTATCTCAACAGACCAAAAAAAAAAAAAAAAGAGGAGAAAAAAAAGACTGACCACATCTAAACTCAGCTTATAGGCCACTCTACGTGGGGAGTTCTATTCACAGTGCAGAATAATAGCCCTCTGAATTAACTGCAATCATTTCACAGTTAGTCTATGTTTATTCCAGTAAACATGGTTTCATCATCCTGCTTGAAAAAACCAGTATAAACCAGCATCACTGGTCACCAACAAAATCAGAGGAGCGTCCCTGTCCAAAGAAAAACAAGTATTTCCAAAATAGCTAACACAAAAAAGGACCTTCCTAGGTTTTAATATAAGATAATGTAAAAAGGGTTTATTTTAAGAGAGTCTGGAGCATTTCTATTGGTCCAATCATCATGAAATTGTCTCAGGATATAAAGAGCAGCTGGAGTGCTCATATGATATAAAGAAAATGAAAATATTGGAGACACATGCTTGTCTTTGGACAGTGATGATATTTTGGATGGTCAAACAGTATGACCATGTAGGGTGACCAGCTAAACCAGCACCAGACCAGCATAGTTTTCAGCAGGGCAAGTAGCAACAAAGTATGTTTGGATGACTTTTAACATAAACAGAACATCTTTTGGTGCTATATAGAACCAGTGTGTTGAAGGTTCTCCAAAGAACAGTCTACAACAATTCCATCACAGAGAAGAACTATTCAACAAAGGACAGAAGCCTCTGTGGAGGGTTCATGTTTTTATACTGTCTTAGCACAAAGAGGGTTCTATGGAGTACCAAAAAAGTTCTATGGTGCTATTTAGGACCGTTTCTGAAAAGGATAGGATTCACGGCAGCTTTCAAAATGTTTTTTGTTTTTTTTTAAGTGAAGGTAATTGTTCTAAAGGAGATCTCAAAAGGTTATTTACTAAAAGCATTGGTTGTGTGTAGCACTGTCACAACCACAACTTAACCTGTATAGCAGCTAGAGGGTTCTGTAGAGTACCAAAAAGATTCTGTGGCTTGCTACAACAGTTAAGTTCTTTGTGTTGGTTCTACATAACCATTGCCTTTAGAATCTTTGAAGCCCCACCTTTATGAGGTTCTATAGAACTATTACTTACCAAAAAACAAAGAACCATTTTTAAGTATGCCACAAATCTTTGCACACAGAGAAAGAACCTGAACATACTGTGCTCAACATACTATGTATATACTTTCAATGTTACGACTACACTTTTCACTGCTTTTTGAAATTATCTTCTCACTGAGAGAACTTTAATAACCATAATAATAGCACTTGGCACAACATCACTGTCTTTCACAGCCATGCAATAATTGGATAATGCACCGGGTCTGACTGGAAGAGAGTGGACTCGTCACAAACCATCTAGGGACTCGTAACATGCACGCTTACATTAGACGGTAGTATCTTCCGCCACTTAAAAATGAGCCAGATCAATAAAGGTTCTTCACCATGTTCAGCCCCCATATTTGCTTGTTTGTCTGATTACTGCTCCGATTCGACTGATGTTGCAAAGTGCCCCAGGCTTGCCCCCATTACTCACACTTGAAGTGAGGCGAACAAAGACGAAGCTTCTCAGCTATGGGTGACCCTGTAAACAACTGTCCTCCCCGTCTAAATCACCCCTGAACTCAGGCCCGAAGAATGTGTCTGCTCTTGATCAAACCCACACAGTTTCTCTGAGAGCCACACGCTCAGCCTTCTCAGCTCTCTGCACCACCAAGCTGGTCTCGTTCTGACTGGAAGTGAGCCTCAGCGTGTGCTTGGACATCCACATGTTTGACCTTCTCGATAGCTGACTGGCCCGTCGTCAGAGATGACTCGCGTTCTCCCCGTTCGTCTGCCTGGAGTTGGTCTTGTTTGGTGCAAGAGTGCGGCGTTCGGTGCAACCGCCTCAGCACAGACATGCACACTCACACTCGTCAGTAAGCCCCCACGGCCATGAAACCTGAATACAAAGTGAGCTCTGTGCTGCAAGCTGCAGTCAAACACCCAGGCATAACCACTGCACAGACCACCGTCTGAACAATGCCCACCACCTGAAGGTGTTCTTCAAAGGTAAGCAGACCCAAAACGGTCATGATCTTTTCTAGCATGCGTGAGGAGGAGCTCACAAAGACTGATGATGAACATTAATGTGCCGTCTCTAGGTTGTTAAAGCAGAGGGCCGTCAGTATTGTTTACAGGGAACGTGATAGGTCCTGATGAGGGGGCCTTAGGTCAGGATGATTTTTGAGTCATTAAAGAAAGAGGATGCAGGACATCAGAGTTATTGAATATCAAACAGTGAGACAGTTTGTGTGCGGTGCAGCTGAGGCCCTAAAGGATGTGCATATATTTGACCATCAAGCCAGTGGACCTGTTTATTTCACAGCTGTTGAAATTTTGGTTGGGTCTTCAGGCCTGGATGGTTCACTGGGTTTTCATTGTGCTATGGCTGATAATAGATGTAGTCACTTCTTTGCAACATACAGTAAGGTAAAGGGGTCTTCAGTGTCCACCATTACCTCTGTCAAGCTTTCTGTCAAGGTACTATGTGTTTGAAACTCCAAAAGATATTCAGAAGATGTGGTTGGAGGATCTGTATGACAGAACCTGATAGTAGAGGATGCCTATTTCCAAACCCAAATATTAAATGCCAGCCTCTGGAGTAAATAAAAAACAGTTGGTTCATTGGTTCTATCATTGGTTTGATAGAAGCACAATATTTAAAACAAACACTGTGCCTAAGTGTCCCAATCTATTTTTCTATCCACAGCCTAGTATGTTAGCTACAAGCAAACATGATCATCATACAATTATATTAATTGCAATACATTTCGATCCACTGTGATGTGCTGTACTCTACTGTTATATCCCTAATTAGTTACAGTGACTTGAACCCAACATATCACTCCATCTCTGGCCAGCTTTTGAGCAGTGTTGCTCACAGTGGATTTTTTTGGCCCGATCCATGAACCTTTTAAATGTCTCCCAGATATTCAATCCCTAAATCCCCAGGTTCTGCCCTGGTTGAGATGAATGAAGTGGCTTTGAGTCATTCATTGAGGAGCTGAACTTTAAACTGACAACACTTGCAGAGCTTGGTAATACCCTGTGGACCAACACAAGACTGTTTTTCTTTCGCCCCAGTGATTCTGGAGATCAGTGGGGATCTAATCATCCTTCAGCTAACATAGCACAGGATGTCATGTATAGCATCACTCTGGGAAAAGGCAGGACACTTTCACAACACGCTTAGTCAGTTTGCCAATTAGGCAAAGGAGGCTCTGAAGCTATAAAGGTGATTTTTGCAGCTGGATAAACCTGTGAGTTTTAACAGAGTTCTTGGACTTGTTAAGGAATGTCGTGGTGAAAACTTGATAACAAACTTCCTATAACACATAGAAGTCGTTATATGAGTGACTTTGTAGTACTTTCCGATTCCCACGAACGAAAACCAGGAAGTGAGTAAAACGAACAAGCAGCATCTATTTCGCAGGCTGAAAAGAGCTCTGGACTTTGGCTAACAACCTCCTCTGAAAGGAGGGATCATTTCAGATCCAAGCTAGAAAGCAGATGGACTGGAGCCTTTGTACTTTTCGCCTTGGTCTTCTGAGCAGCAGCACAAACAAAGCTAGAGAAATTTCAGAGTCTGTGCAGAGAGGCCCTGGAGACACCTCTCCTGTTTGCAGTTGGCTGCCAAGAAACGTCTAAGAAACCGGCGAGAGGGCCGGGAATTCTTGGGTCACGTGTCGTGCCACTATGAAATCACCTGGGGGAGTTTTACCAACAGAGTCCAAGGGTCTGATGCCTGCATTCCTCCTGGATCAAATCACCATTTTAATCATGTTCAGCCCTCCGCCATTTGTCATGACTGACTGCTGCTTTATCATTGTGAGTGGGGGATATAAATGCCATTTCTTTGACTTTGGAATGTGTACTCGTAAATTACAGCACACAACTGAAATTCACACCAAGTGCCTTGGGAAGGGCACGAAAAGAGCCACCAGCCACCAGAAAGCACATTCTGAGAAAAGAAAATGAAAATATGAAGTAGTGTAACTGATGAAAGTACACTTTTTCAGAGAGGTATTGTGTGGATACTCGCTCCTCTCGTGGACTCAAGGCCATCTGTGAAAGAAAGCTGATTCAGAGGATGGCTTTCTGCTTCTCCACATGCCCTGTAGTCTATAGCATGTAGAAGTGATTGAAGAGGCCTATTGAATGGCTCTTGAAACCTGGCATTACTGGAGTGTAAACTCGTCCATCTCCCAGTTTGGATAAGATCTGGAACACAAAGGCTTTGTAAAACGGACTGAGTAGCATATGTACCCACTTTTCAGTGCAGCTGCTGCAGCTGCTAGTAATCAATAAATGCTCCATTTGTTTTCCTCAAACTCGGGTTTCTTGCTTTGTATCCGTGATGGGTGTTGTGAAGGTAGTGTTTGCATATATCAGGTTGCTTTCTACAAGGTTTTGGTCTGCTATATTTTTATTTTCATCCTGGCTCTCAGTCACATCTAAAATCTTAAAGGGGGCCGGTTATGCCTTTCTGGTTGTTGTGTAGCTTTTTTGTGTATGTAAATGGCCAAAAGTACATGTGAAACGGGTTAGAAATGGCCAAATGCTCAAGGTTAAAATTAAGCAACAAGGTTTTATTACATATAAAAAATCACCATTTAAAAACAAGGAGCAGACAAAACCAGTGGTAGGCAAAAAATCACTGTAAAGGGACATAAACAAGGACTAACCGAGAAAGTAACCCATTCATATCCATTATTTGCAGCTTCATCTCACTAGTCGGGGTCACTGGAGCCAATCCCAGCATCATTGGGTGAAGGCGGGGTACAGCATGGACAGTTCGCCAGTCCATCACATGGCCAACATTCATTTACACACACAGACAATTTAGAATGACCGATCAACCTGACTGCATGTCTTTGGACGTGTGGGAGGAAACCAAAGGAAACCCACTCAAGCATGGGGAGAACATGCACACTCCACACAGAGCAGCCCAGACTGGGGATCGAACCCGGATTGTCTTGCTGTGAGGCGACGGTGCTAGCCACTAGACCACCATGCCGCGTCGAGAAAGTAATGTTAAAAAAAGTAGCAAAACAGGTCAATACACGAGAAAACAGAGCACAGGAACCGAACTTGGTACGCTGAGGAAAACTGTGGCAATACTGTGTGCATAGTTAATACTCTGGTGACTGGGATCTGGAAGGTGCTTAGTGATTGGTGGATCAGGGGACATCTGTACCATGTGATGTCCTTGAGGATTCTGGGAATTTGAGTCTATAAAATAAAAAAACAGTTGGTTCATTGGTTCTATCATTGGTTTGATAGAAGCACAATATTTAAAACAAACACTGTGCCCAATAGTGTCCCAATCTATTTTTCTAGCCACAGCCTAGTATGTTACCTACAAGCAAACATGATTGTCATCATACAATTATATTAGTTGCAATACATTTCGATCCACTGTGATGCGCTTTACTGTACTTTACTGTTATAGAAGTGTTAACAACTATAGAGCTGGAGGGAGGTGTAACGACATGCTAGAGGGAGAAACTCTTTCCCATAGAAAGCACTTTTCTCAGCTGCCTGAAATGCTTTGTTGGAATTCCAGCCATTTTCTGCGTTACAAGGTGATGTCATTTCGTAACCCCAATCCTTATTGGCTGCCTGTGGGTGCAAAAATGACACTATGCCTTTCAGTCGCTCTGGCAGTTAACCAGTGGGCGAGCTGACCAATCAGAGCACACTGGGCATGTTGGCAGGTGGGGCTTAAAGACACAGTAGCTGTAATAGAGCGTTTCCGACAGAGGGCAAATACAGATATACAGTATGAGAAAAATAATGTGTTGAAGGCACAGTTGAAAGCACCTGCCTGACATATCTAATGGAGGAAAAGATGTAGATAGAGCTGGATGCTCCTCAGGGAATTTTCTGAGGTGCATAAAACACAGCATGCATTCTTCCCTGTGGAAGTGCAGCATAACCATGGTTCAGAGATTTTGATTTTGGCTTGTTACAATGGCATGGAATGAGAGACTTATTGATTTCCAAATGCGTGTGGTAAGCATACAGCGACAAACCATTTGCTGCCTTCGTCCTTCTTACCGTCTCCCTTATAGCATGACAAGTGACGTTATTATGTTGTTTAGGGTGCTCAGAATGATGTCTTTTCCACATAAGGGTCTAGGATTTGGGCCTGTTTGGTGGGGTTAGAGAGGAAGGACAGCCAGTGAAGCCTTTTTTTTACTGGAATGTATTACCAAATCTTACCAAGCCTTTTTAAGGGAATGTTTATGTGAAGCCTAAGCCAAGCAAGAGTTATTCCTCACAAGTGGGATTCCTAGCAGGCTTTCCATGCCTGGATGGTTTAGAACATCTGGCAGTGCCCTACGTCGCTGCCACTCTCTGACACCACTCTCTGATGGTGATTGGGCACCTCCCTTACATCTGGCAGGAGTGATAGGCCAACATGTGGCCGTACTCGCCTTTTGGGTCGGTAATGACTCCACTAATAGGCCCTTGTGGGTTTCAGAAAAGCAACAGTGGCTTTTTTTGGTACAGGTGAAAATGCTCTCCGGATAGTCTTGGATTAGTTTTGCGATAAACAGTATCTTCAAACTCGTTGGCGCTTGATAAGCTGGGTTGTCTCGTTGATACGTACAGTACATTCCAAATCGGCCCAAGGTTATCGCATTGTGTCAGATGTTTGCAGGCTCAATGCAACACATAAACATCCTTAAAAGAAGCTGGTCATTTGTAATTCTAAGAAACGGCTGAAACAACAGGATAGCATTGATGAATATTGGCTCCACTGGTGTGAGTCAAAGTGCCTGTGTCCTTGTGTTCATATGCGTCCTCTTTACACACTTAGTTTTGGTGGCTCCAGCCGCGTTCAGTCCTGCTGCAGCTTCCTTTCAGGAAACACTCTTGCGAAAATAGGTTTACTAGTTTCCCCCAGGTGCCAGCACTTGACATCCTCCTCCTCAGACAGCTCAGTGTCTCTTTTCATCAGGATTTCCATTCATTCTCTACCATCTCAGACACACTTGTCATACAATAGGAGGAAGGCCGCTGTGTAGCAGCCTCTGGTGCTCCAAAAGCAGTGTCCAGAATAGTCTTTGCAGTTAGACCAAGGAGGTCAGGCATAGGCATACACAGATTTAGATCATTTAAAGGTGGCTTGTTTACTTCGTATACTGTATATACAAACAGTCTGAAAGGACCTTAGAGATGCCTCCACAAGATTGTCCATATCACCTGGATGTACTTCGTTGCATTTCCACATTTCACTAAAATGCGTCCTCACTGTTAAGATGAGATCCAACATTACTTTGCCATTGTGTATTGGCGATACAATACTTATGTAATACAGCAGTAACGATTCAATATATCGCGTTATATTGCGATTTTTTTCAAATCCTACTATTAAAATACACCACTATATGAACAGGTTTGCCAATGCTTACAACAGCATTGCGCCCTTGTGCTGCTTGTTAATGTTGGAGTGGAGTTGAAAATGGATTACAACACTGCCATCTATTGGTCAGAGTTTTAAACACAACACACAATGAGTCACTATCAGCCAGGAACCTGTGTATCGATACTGTGTTTTTGAGAATCGATACAGTATCATGAAACAAAATATCCTGATATTCGATATTTCCGATATTGTCCTACACCCCTACTCTCCATCCTCCACCTTTTCATGTTTTCTTGTTTATCCTCCTACATGGTAGTCCGTGTTCACCGGTTGCATTTACACACACATAATTGTACACAGATCTACAAGTTGCAGTTTCATTTGTAATCAATTCTCTACAGTTTCATCATTTCATGAATTCAAGTCCTGTTACTTTGACCAAAAAGACCAGAATATCTGTTTTTCTGGCTTAAGGCTTGAACACTGAATGTGGTGTGCCAGACTACTGGTTAGATGTGATTGTGTTGTTATGTACACAGCACAAGATTGTTTGGCTGCTGTTGACTGGAGTAAGGTGAATCAGAGCATAGTCACAAACTAGGCCAGGTCAAAACCAAGGGGAGCATAAGCAGGTACATGGGCAAGAAAAAGGTGAGATGAAAAACACAGGAGCAGACAAATCCAGTGGGCAAGGCAAAGAGAAAACCCAGAAAGCACAAACAGATCATAAAGAGTTATAGGCAAGGACAAAAGACAGCTCAATGTGCTTTAAAAACAATGGCAGTACTTACAATGGATAGAACAAAGGGTCTTAAATACAGACAGATGGAATATGGGACAGGTGAGCATAATGCTGGTTGTAGGGATTCCAGAGGAGTCCAGAGAGGATGGAGAATGTATCCAGAGGCGTGACAACTGGGCTACTTATCTACAGGCAGTTCAAGCTTCATGTTATTAGGCTATTAGGCTAAAATTCTCCACTCCAAATGGGGTTTACGTGATCTGATCATACTCCAGTCACAGTTCCTCCTGGGTGTCACTTGGTCTCTAACTTGACCCGATCACCGAAAATACATGTTGATGCAAGGTGTAACTTTCGTCCACTAAATTATTCTCCCTGTTATGTTTTATGCATGAGAGAAGCTTGGATCAGCTCTACGCATTCAAGACCCTTTATTTGAAAAAAAGGTAAGCCTGGTAGCGAGGCCTCAGCTTTGGGATGACTTGTTAGTCAGGTTTCCATTTCAGATAATGCTTCAAGCAATGATCAGAAGTGTTCATTACTCATTACGATCTTTCATTCAGATTTATCATGCATCACGAGTTCCCATCGAGTAACTGCAGCATTGCTTGGGCAGACGGCGGCTGTCGGTGTTTTCAGTTTAACCCCTCGGAGCGGTTTGGGAGACTGCCCGTACTGATTGCAGCAATTACTGTTGTGTTTATTTGCTGGAAATGTTACTCTGCCTGTTATTTGGAGGTTTGCATGGTAAAGGCATTGCGGAAGATGAAGGTGTATAGTGCTTTTGGAAAAACAGCAACAACAGTCGTCTCTTATTTGATTTTAAAATGCATGTATGTGATTTTAAAAATGGATGATACTTTTCTGAGTATATGGATACGGAATTCACTGCAGTTCTTTTGCAGGATGTCATATTTTAGTCCAAAAGCCTAGTTGGCATGTCAGTAAATAATATTTGTGTGGAAAAATGTGTTCTAATCCCTTTTGAAAATTAGTATTTATATCCTCCAATATGAGCGGCGGGAACCAGACTCCTATTCGCGGATAAGGCTCAGGGATTTATGGGAAATGATTTGCTTAGTGTGGGTGTTGGTTGAAAGCGGAGAGCTTTCAGAAAGAGGGGAGGGGGAAGTGAACTGAGAATCCAAAAGTCATCATAAAAAGCCATTCATCTTGGAAGACATGTTCATGGCTTGTAGATGAAATGAGACATGAAAGAAGCCTTTTATTCCCAAATATTTCACTTCATTACCTCTCAGATAGCGTTAGCAACGTATAGGGCCAGTATATATACGCCATCTTTTTTTTTTTTGCAGTTTGACATGCTTTTAGAATAGTTACATCTTACTTCGTTCAGATAGCTTTTCCTTCAGAATGGCTCCATTGTCTCGGGTCATCACTAAAAGCCTCTCTTGTCAGCACCAGTTAGTGTTTTACTGCGAGCCGTAGTTGGTGCGCTAGGTTATCTGCGGCATGTCTCTGTGGGTGGATGGTAGCGTAGCAGCAAGGCCTCTGCACTCCTATGAAGTCCATCTGGCTGCCTGCTCAGCCTCGTTCTCATCCGGAATAACACCATTCGCTCTGATTAATTCTCAACCCGAGGACTAAAAGAGTTCGCAGTCAGCCAATGCAGGGGGATTTAGAGATGAGAACGTACACTTCAAACTGTACACCCATCACGTCTCCCTGAAAAGAACACAGGCCGATTGCAAACCTGTTCAGTCCGGTCAATTGATATTGCAGTAATAGTTTCATAGTACAGGTGAAGAGACCCACCCATTTGAGTTATGAGACTAATGTGGTAAGTAATGGAAAGTGTATCTCACCAATTAGCATGGTGCTAACTTTATGCGTAATTCACAACAGAGACTGCACAGTTATGTAATGTCAAATAATAGAATTCCTTATGTGGGTTTTGACCTAATGTGAGTCCACCCTTCATTTATTTCATTTCCAGTCAAAATGGTCATCAAGTACAACTTAATTTCGCAGCCACTGGAAACGAAGCAGAAAAACACTTCATGACCAGAAGATTACGCAGAGGCCACAATGGCGGAGTAGTAGTTGTAAGTGGTGGGTCCACTCTTATTATTATAATGGTTTCCTATCTGAATTCTTATAGAAAGAATCTAAGACCTCCAAAGGACTTAGATATTGGTTGCATGTTCTGCTTTTCACAATCCAAGTAACCCCAAATTACAAGATTGACCCTCATCAGCCTATAAAATCTTACTCACTTGTTCAGGTTTGGTGTTCTAGTGATGTTTCAGTACTGGCTTTCTGTGCTGAGAACATCCTTCCAGACCCATAGCATTGAGTTTGGTGTCTTCAGTGGAAAGATAGACAGAGATCAAACTCTGAAGCGAAAATGAGCTTCGTGTTCACTTATCACTCAAAGATGAAAGTTCTGTTTATTAGACAACTACCTGGCAACCCAAATCTGATTGTATACAGAGAGAAGCTATGTAGTTCCTATATAATTCCTGATAGCTACGTCAATACTGCAGCAACACATTCAGATATGTTGGGGAAATCTGGACACACAAGTTCAGTCTGACTACCTACAAATAACAGTCATTTCAGAACAAACAACAAGTCCAGTTTTCATACAGTCTGATCACAGCCTTTGAGGGGAAACATAATGTCAGTCACACCGTTGGGAACAGCTTTTGTTGGGAGGACACATCTGTAACTCGTTAGGGTTAGGCTTGGAAATGTGCAAGAGTTAAAGTGTCAGTAGGGTGCACAAAAGTAGAGAGCTTTGTGTGGTTTCTGTTAAATATGTTTCCTCCAATTCCTATTTTAAAGTAGTTAGAAGTCATTTTTGTTTTAAGTAAATGAATGGTGCTGTCTGACAATTGCACAGTACTGGATGCCATGCTGTGTCAAAACCTCACAAGGAATTCTGTTGAACAGCATTAAATAACACAGACCTTGTGGTGAATTATGCATGATGCTAACTAGTGGGATATAGGCTTCCATTACCTAATGGAACTTGATGGAGTAGCCTGGAAATTAAATTAATGAATGGGTGTCTCCAACTTTTGCACAGTGCTGTAAAAGCCTAAATAAAGTTCTGCCATGTTTTCTATCACCCAGTTGATGTCACTAAATTATTGCATCTGATAGTTTAATCTCATTAGTAAATCTCAGAAGGTTGGAGCAAGATCCTTTACTTCATGAACATAAACATCCAGATGTGAATTTGGTCCATAATTCTTTTCTTTTTGTTGGCTCAATTTGTTTGAATACTAAAAGTAAGGTACAATAGTTTTATGTGCAGTATGAAATCTGGGATTGCAACAGAGCTTCTAACTAGAGGTGCAAAGTCTCTCTGACATGCATACAAACAAACAGATTTGATTTGATGTCATATTAATGCCCAGTGCATTCAGATGTTCCAAGAAGCACTAGTATAGACATATCATTTTTTTATAGGTTACCTCAGATCTCTCTTTGTCCTTTTGTTATTTCACAGAGTGAAACTGAACCTTTGTCTCTAGTTACATCTGAAAGTACAATTTGTCTCAGAACATGGTTTGACATGAATATGCTGAAATTAATACAAGGCCCAGGCTCAACCAGCCTGAAGGAACTAAGCAGAATCTGTTAGAATTGATTTATTGGTATATTTATATCTGTGGTACTTTGTGGTTTAACCTGTATTTTGTGGCCCTGACACATCAAACTGGATGTACTGCTATGCGTTGATATTCAGATATATTTTAGTACTGTAATCTGAATTCCAAGATTGTTAGAGCCAAGGAGTTAAAAGTCACGCAACTGAATGTATGACTATTTAGGCAACACTGTGCTAAAATGTCTACGGATGCACAATTATATCAGAATCATATTAGTATCGGCAAATATTAATTTAGAAAAATAGCATTGGAGAGATGTTTAAACATAACTCATATATCACATTTATTTTTAATGACAAATTTATTATCCTTTAAAAGAACAGACTAATTTTAAAGATGGTGGATGACAATTGTATTTGTTATTGCATTAGTAGCTCTCTACAGCTAAGTTTAGCACTTCTCTGTAATATAATCCAGGCAGATGTAATTCAGCTGTGCAGCTTTTTAGTTATTGTACTTTAGTAGTACTGTATAACTATACCAATGAATTTGATTGGCCAAAGACATGGAGTCAGTCTAGCTCGAAAATCTAAATTGTGTATAGGTGTGAGTGTGTATGTGTGCAAATGTGTATGTATGTGTATCTGCCCTGTGATGGGCAACCTGTCCAGAGTGTTTTCTGCCTTCTGCCCAATGATCCCTGGGATACGCTCCAGCACCCCAACTCCCTCTACCCCAAACCCCACTTTGACCCAGGAGGATAAGAGGCTTAAAATGAGTTCTAAGTGTTTATGTGTTGGCATCATCATAAATGATTCTGTATAATGTGGCGGTGCATCCTGATCTATGAACTGTATTAGCTTCAAACCAATTAGAGTTTATCAAGTTAAGATTTTCCGTAGTGAGTAATCACTCAATCTTCAACCTCTGAATTAGAAATAAGACCAACTGTAAAAATCAGACTGCTCCATAGACTTTAAGTCTGTGAATGTAGGGATAAAAGAAATGATTCTCAGGACTGACACTGTTGCCTCTGGCTGGTGTTCCTCATCCCCCTCCATCTAAACTGCTGGGAGGCAAGTTTGTGAGGGGGAGGGAGACTGACTCGCCTGCAGCCCGGAGCGAACAGTGTGCGTGTACGAGGAGAAACGTTTGATGTCCAGCTGCATTTCAAATAGGCTCAGCAGAGGCCATTGATCCAGGCAACTGTAGAGGAGGACAGCAGCGACTTAAACACACCAAGCAGAATGTATGTCCAGGAAACGTATGACAGAAACATGAATATGCATGAATATTCAAATGAACTAGTTAAAAATAGGGGTTAAGCTGGGAGTTTTTAGCTGACAGTTAGAAACGGGCCACTGGTGAGATACGAGGGTAGAGGGTATATAATGGATAACAGTTTTCAGGCTTTTTTACGAACGTAATTTTTACATTTCAAATCTAGGCTGTCAGAAAAAGGGCGCTTTTTATGGAATTGAAAAAAAATGGTTAGTAAGCTTTGACGGATGTGATCTCTGCTTTGGCTATGATCTCTGCTTTGGCTGTACTGACCAGTAGCTTTTTGATGCCATATGACGATGACCACATTTCAGCAGTACTTATCTTGTCAGTTGCTGCTTTGGCTTTCTATCAGCTTGGTGCAGATTTTCCAAATGATGTTCATGGGTCATTTCTTGGGCATATGGAGTGTGTCAGTTGCCAGCAGGGATGATGGAAGTATTTATGTAATGACAACAGCCAAATTATAAGTGATAACATTCAGCAACAGCACATCCACCCCTGAATTCTACCCTGTATTTACTATTACAAACAGCAGAATGTCATACAGTGTCATAAACTAGGTGACCATCAATAATAATCAGACTAAACAAACAGCTCCATCGTCATTATTCTAGTCAAAGCAAAGCAGTGACAGAACAGCTTAACAACAACATGTGGGGGGTAAAAAATCTTAAAGGAGGTCTTCTTCCCATGTTCTCAAAGACTTTACCAAGACTCCTTGGACTTGATGTGATGGTTCCACTGCATTAAAATCAGTACTTGGTGTGAACACATTTTTCCATTACTTCCATTACTTGTTAGCTACATTAGCCTTAGAGCAACAACATTTGGAACAAGGGGAACGCTTGTCAGCAAAGTTGTTACCATGGGTACATAGAAAAATTCTTTTGATTCGTAAAGTGAACAAATATTATAGAACTGCATGTGTGGTAAGCTGTGTCAGTTAGTGTAGTTAAAAGCAAAATAGCGTTAACAGGATCGATTACAGGTTCTTTTAAACGGGGAGAAGGGCTCAGGGGCAGCAGGGCATCTGCAGTAGCCAATCGATTCTGGACGTGCCTCTATTTCTGGCCTCAGCTCTAAGTGCAGTTTATGGTGAACGTGCATCAGGAAAGGGCAGAGGCTAGAGCTGCACAGTATAGTGGTTTGTTAATTGTTATTGTGGTAATAGCCTGTGCCATTCTTATGTCCCAGAAGACTGAAATGTGAGCAAATGGAGTCCAGACTTCTGACCAACCTCACTTAAGTTTCTGCTGGTGTTTTGATCAGTCAAGGCATTCAAGTAACCCAGAAGTAATTCAGAAGTTCCCCAAAGCATACTGCAGCTCAGTATTACTGCAACTCGCTTCACTCTGTCCACAAATAGGCACCTTTATATCCAATGTTCTTCGGAAATTAAGGAATTAATAGGGAGTTTGTTCCCTCTGTGCTGCAGTAATAGTCTCATCTGATCGAGCAAGGCTTTAGACTATACGTTGAAACATTGGTGTGATGATTTGATTGCTTTAAGCTATGGGTGGTTGATAAAAGCAAAATATATATAAAACAACATTTAAAGGCATTTCATAGTATGTATCTCAATAATGTGACACGTACACCTTTAAAAACCTCCAAGCAAAACTCATCAACACACTTAATCTAATGAATCAGGTATTAATTACACTCTCATACAGCTGGTCAAGGTTTTTTTAAGCTATGGACAGTGGCAGTATACTCAGAAAAATTATGTTTAGCACAATAACTAGGTTTATAATAATAGTAATAATAATAATAATAAATATAATAATACATTTATAATGATAATCATATGCAGTCAGTCTCAAGAACATTAGGGGAACATTAAGGGAAGTACGTATGCTGAATAATCCAGAGCATCACCTTCTGCCTCTCGGTGGAGATTATATAAACTCTGTGTGCGCAATTCAATTCCCGTGTCAGCATTAAGTGCACCACGTGTCTGAATATTTCTGAAAATATAGTGTTTTGCCTATGTATGAAAATGAAAACCAAAAAAAACTGAAGGAAGATTTAAATAAGGGAGAGAGATTTCCGACTGCAGGAGCGAGAGAGAGCCTGATATTGGAAGGGAGGGCGAGGTGCTCTTAGGCCAAGCTGCAGTTTGCTGAGGTAAGCATGCTGCTGAAGCAGAGGCCCATAGAGGAGGGTGCTGTTGGCGGGTGCATTTGGGGATCGACAGCTAAGCTCTTGTACCAGGCTGTTTAGGCATTCTGGGTAGTCACTTCTCTGATCCATCCTTTCTGCCCGGATGCAAAGATGACCGTGCCCGGTCAAATAGTCAAATAGCCTTTGTGCCCCCTCGCTTTATTGAATCACACTTGTTTGTACTGCCTCTTGTACAGGGTGTACCACCTAAACCCTTAATGCAGCATAACATCATCACTGGCTCCCGCTTTGTCCCACTCATCATCGATAGTTTTAATTGAATAGCCTTGTTTTGTTTTTTATTGTTTTTTTAGAAAACAGAACGAAGGGGAAAAATACAAACTGCACCGGGCCTCGTCATTCTTGGCAAGGACTCCTTTTTCTCCGCTCTGGAGGGGGTGGCCGGACCACTGCAGTGGAATTTTAATACCCTGCAGACATCAATCAGTTTGAATGGGGCCAGCTTCAATCCTCCTGCGTTTCCTGTGCGCTCTGCTCCTGTCTGTCTTCCTGGCCGTGCGTGTAAGGGATTATTATTCTGTAGTGAAAGAACATTTGAGCTGAAGTAGGGAAAATACCAGCATGTGTTAGATCAGATGCCAGTAGTGTACTTGGCTGTCAGGTTTAAATCATTAGATGTATTGTAGAGTCCTGTATACAAACAGTCTGATCTCGATAGCATCGCTCGAAGTCTCGTTGTTGTTTTCGCCCCACTTGAAAAGCACAAGTCCCAGCTAAATCGAAAATCACTCTGAGTCTGGGACGACAAAAGTACAATGGAGATCTCGGCTGCTTTGTGAGAAGTAAGACCCATGACTGATGCTGTGGAAGCAGTGCAGATAACCGCAAAGCCTAAATTTAGCCGCTGGAGGACAGTGTCTGTAATAGAACACGGAAAAAGGTAATAGAAGTAATAGAAAGGGATGTCACCCACTCTGGAGCCATTTTCTGACCTCTCTTCAAGGTAAAAGTGTATCATTAACTTAACGCTCACCTGTGGTTGGATGTTGGCGTTTTTGATTTACAACCCACATTTCAGGTCCCATTATTGTTACTTTGCTTATACCAGCTGCCACAGCTTATGACACTGCAGTTCTGTCATACTCTTTTTCTTTCTGAAACCAAAAGCTTTAAGTTGTATGTGTATGTGTGTGTTATAACAGCTTAAAATACTTTTTTGGTCGTATATTGAATTTAAACACCTTTCGCCTTATACCAGCCAAGACATGCAAAAGAGAGTTTCTTCCCCTGGTCTGTACTTCAGGCTTTATAACTTGTACATGCATAAAAAGCCACAAAACACAGGAAAGAGAAAAAAACACAAAGGCATACTGCACATTCCTAAATGTAGTTTACCATTTAGCTAGCTACAAATTATAGTGATATGATGAAAAACTGTAATTATACCAAGTTATATTATCTAGCTTGACAAATAGTTACAGCTCATTAAACTTTCAACACATCAGAATTCTCATAATTTCACATAGCGAGGCTGCTGAGTTCAGCTCGGGCTTGAGCAGGAAATTCGTATTGATGTGAGAAAATCACAACTGTAGTCAGAGCTCTATAAAAATAAGCCATTAACCAGTTAAACAGACATCAAATAACAGCCGAGTGTCCTGTTCCTCTTTCCATGAGGCTGCATTTGGCTTTTTTTGGTTTTTGTTCCACTTTAAATGGTGTGGCATATACCTAAAAAGTGTAGAGGTGCATGAATGTCACTTCGGCACCTTTTAAGGTGAAACAGAAAACTTAAATAAGAAGCAGGCAGAGAAGTGCATTGCAGAGGTAGATGTTTTTATCAGTGACAGGACTGGACTGGACTGGGCAGCGTTGGATTATCCTAAAGTTGTTAAACAAACATGCGCTACTCAAATTCAACATCAAGCTTCCATCAAAGTATCCAATGAACTGAACTCCAACCACAAACCATCACTGCCGTAAGGGTTAAGGACATGTTGAAAATGAAAATGCAAGCTAGAGTCACAAGGTAGGATATGTTTAACGCAGCCCAATGACCACTCTATTAAGTATTATTAATTTATTAGTATTAAGCGAGCTCAATGACCACAGTATGGTTTAAGCTATCTTAGTGATCACAGTAAGGTTGAAGCTAGCTTAGTGATCACAGTAAGGTTTAAGCTATCTTAGTGATCACAGTAACGTTAAAGCTAGCTTAGTGATCACAGTAAGGTTTAAGCTAGCTCAATGACCAAAGTAAGTTTCAGCTCACTCAGTGACCACAGTAAGGTTTAAGCTATCTTAGTGATTACCATAAGTTTTAAGATAGCTCAATGACCAGAGTATGGTTTAAGCTATTTTAGTGATCACAGTAAGGTTTAAGCCAGCTCAATGACCAAAGTAAGGTTTAAGCTATCTTAGTGATTACCATAAGGTTTAAGCTATCTTAGTGATTACCATAAGGTTTAAGCTACCTCAATGCCCAGAGTAAGGTTTAAGCTAACTTAGTGATTACCATAAGGTTTAAGCTATCTTAGTGATTACCATAAGGTTTAAGCTACCTCAATGCCCAGAGTAAGGTTTAAGCTAACTTAGTGATCACAGTAAGGTTTAAGCTAGCTTAGTGATCACAGTAAGGTTTAAGCTAGCTCAGTGATCGCAGTAAGGTTTAAGCTAGCTCAGTGATCGCAGTAAGGTTTAAGATAGCTCAGTGATCGCAGTAAGGTTTAAGCCAGCTCAGTGATCGCAGTAAGGTTTAAGCTAGCTCAGTGATCGCAGTAAGGTTTAAGATAGCTCAGTGATCGCAGTAAGGTTTAAGCTAGCTCAGTGATCGCAGTAAGGTTTAAGATAGCTCAGTGATCGCAGTAAGGTTTAAGCTGGCTCAGTGATCGCAGTAAGGTTTAAGCTGGCTCAGTGATCGCAGTAAGGTTTAAGATAGCTCAGTGATCGCAGTAAGGTTTAAGCCAGCTCAGTGATCGCAGTAAGGTTTAAGATAGCTCAGTGATCACAATAAGGTTTAAGCTAGCTCAGTGATCGCAGTAAGGTTTAAGATGGCTCAGTGATCGCAGTAAGGTTTAAGCCGGCTCAGTGATCGCAGTAAGGTTTAAGATGGCTCAGTGATCGCAGTAAGGTTTAAGCTAGCTTAGTGATCACAGTAAAGTTTAAGATAGCTTAGTGATCACAGTAAGATTTAAGATATCTTAATGATCGCAGTAAGGTTTAAGCTAGCTCAGTGATCGCAGTAAGGTTTAAGCTAGCTCAGTGATCACAATAAGGTTTAAGCTAGCTCAGTGATCGCAGTAAGGTTTAAGATGGCTCAGTGATCGCAGTAAGGTTTAAGCCGGCTCAGTGATCGCAGTAAGGTTTAAGATGGCTCAGTGATCGCAGTAAGGTTTAAGATAGCTCAGTGATCGCAGTAAGGTTTAAGATAGCTCAGTGATCGCAGTAAGGTTTAAGATAGCTCAGTGATCGCAGTAAGGTTTAAGATAGCTCAGTGATCGCAGTAAGGTTTAAGCCAGCTCAGTGATCGCAATAAGGTTTAAGCTAGCTCAGTGATCGCAGTAAGGTTTAAGCTAGCTCAGTGATCGCAGTAAGGTTTAAGATAGCTCAGTGATCGCAGTAAGGTTTAAGCCGGCTCAGTGATCGCAGTAAGGTTTAAGCCGGCTCAGTGATCGCAGTAAGGTTTAAGATAGCTCAGTGATCGCAGTAAGGTTTAAGATAGCTCAGTGATCGCAGTAAGGTTTAAGCCGGCTCAGTGATCGCAATAAGGTTTAAGCTAGCTCAGTGATCGCAGTAAGGTTTAAGATAGCTCAGTGATCGCAGTAAGGTTTAAGCCAGCTCAGTGATCACAGTAAGGTTTAAGCCGGCTCAGTGATCGCAGTAAGGTTTAAGCCGGCTCAGTGATCGCAGTAAGGTTTAAGATAGCTCAGTGATCGCAGTAAGGTTTAAGATAGCTCAGTGATCGCAGTAAGGTTTAAGATAGCTCAGTGATCGCAGTAAGGTTTAAGCCAGCTCAGTGATCACAGTAAGGTTTAAGATAGCTCAGTGATCGCAGTAAGGCTTAGGAAAAGGAGAGTGCGAGAATAAAGAGCTCCAGTGACCCTGTGTAACTGTTCTGTGAGTCTCTCGTCCTTCTTGTGCTTCTTGTCCTTAAATTATTTCTCAATCATGTTCTGACATTTTGTGCTCTCTCTCCTATTGTCTCCTTCACGCTCCCTCGCTCTTTCCCTACACCGACTGAAGCTGTGCTGATGTATCGGTCAAATTTGAGTCAAAGCAAGTTGTTGCTCTGAGATGAATTATTAAGAAACGTGTTACAATTCTTGGACTGGAATGCCTAAGTATAACGTATGTGTAGAGAAACACTGGTTCACATTGCTAACAAATAAACTACTTAACAATTCCAACTTTGGTTGATGCTCCCCATCTAATGACAAGAACCTCCTAGCTTACCTCTTGTCATAAAATGGGAGGAGCTTGTCCATTCACCCTGTTACTGGTTCAGATCTATGTTTGGTTACTGGGTGCACCAATAAAGAATCCTTGAGAACGATTCGCAGGCTGCTCCGGGTGGGCGTTTTGCATGGATAACAAGATTTGCCCCCGATGGAGGAGTCTGTTTCGCAAGTATGGTGTCAGTGCTGTACTGTGATTGCTGCAGTGTGTTGGAGGAAATCGGGTGTGAATTGACTTTCAGCATCTCCTTCAGACGTGCAGGAGAGATTGTTATGCCACAGAAACACACAGACTCGGAGAGATGTGGTGCAAGCAATGAGAGCGCTGAAGAAGCTAGATGCCTCCCCCACCACCGCCACCTATCCTGGAGAGACAGCGAAACCCTGACAGACATGCTTTCCCCTGGGGAGATTGACATTTCCACAACTTCAGTACTGGAGTTTATTTGCCTGATGGATGTAGATAGTGTGCTACGCCACAGGCAGCTCATTTTTCTGTCACTGTTGTGAATCAGTTGAGAGCAGAATGGCTAGCTTGGCCACTGTACTGCCGAGATATTAAACTGTATTGTGGAACAGTGTCTTTTAACCCAATTATTATGTGTAATACATACAATTCCTAAGCATTTAGAAGACATGAATTATGCCTGCACTGTGGACTGTGCCAGAACATTAAACAGAAGTACAACTGCAGGTCAATGATGTAATACCAGCATCCTTTAACTCTATTTCTGTATTTAGATATACACCACATGCCTGAATTTATCTCAGCATGCTCAAAATGTATCTCTGAAGTTGTGCATCATTCTGTAGGTGTCTATCTTGCCCATATTAGGAACTGCAAATCGAAAAATGAATTGCGTATTTGTACACCTTGTCATAAACTAGAACCCAATTCATGTTGCTCTATCAACACTTATTTAAAGGACATTCTGAATTTTATGGTTATTTAACAGTAAAATAAATATGAACATGAATAATACTACATACATATATACAGCTAAGTCCTTGAGTAACTCAATTACTAAAAAACATTGATGCTAATTCATTGTGTTGAAGTTTTTTTAACCCGTATAACTATAATCAGCTCACTGTGTGATTATTACTGTCACACCCTGCGCTTACGTTGACCTGAAGAAGATGTGATTTGATGGCATTGTTTTAAAAAATGTTGAAGGAGATAAAATTGCTTGGGCCAAACAGATATATCTACCCAGAACTAGCCGGCCACAATAGCACAACAACAGTGCTTTAGCATAATAGCAGAAACCGCCCTGTCCACAGAGCAGACCTGACACAAGGTAACGTTAATGTTAGCATTTAATGTAAATTAGTATGGTTGCTAGAATGTACGTTAATTGTGGTTATACGTAATGGCTATTTAAGAACGTTAGTCAATAGCTAGTCATGATGTCCCTAAGTTAGCTAAGCTTTGCATTCAGGCTATTATTAGTATAACACACACAAAAACAAGCACTCTTCACCCAAACACACACACCTACTACCCTCACAGCACCAATTAGTTGTTCCTGTCTCTTCCTATATTTACTATTGTTTTTTAACAAAGCAAAGACATTTCCGGTTTGATTAATCTATATATTTGACATAATATATTTGATTAATCGACATAATTGGTATAATATTTGATTACTGAAATAATCAGTAGCTGCAGACCTACATACATGCTACATGCAAGGTAGCTGCAGACCTACATACATGCTACATGCAAGGTAGCTGCAGACCTACATACATGCAAGGTAGCTGCAGACCTACATACATGCTACATGCAAGGTAGCTGCAGACCTACATACATGCAAGGTAGCTGCAGACCTACATACATGCAAGGTAGCTGCAGACCTACATACATGCATGGTAGCTGCAGACCTACATACATGCAAGGTAGCTGCAGACCTACATACATGCAAGGTAGCTGCAGACCTACATACATGCATGGTAGCTGCAGACCTACATACATGCATGGTAGCTGCAGACCTACATACATGCAAGGTAGCTGCAGACCTACATACATGCATGGTAGCTGCAGACCTACATACATGCAAGGTAGCTGCAGACCTACATACATGCAAGGTAGCTGCAGACCTACATACATGCTACATGCAAGGTAACACCAAAATGTAATAATAAAAATAAGCCTGTTTTATTACAAAAGCTGTTTAAACTGTAGCCTACCCCAGCCAAAGCAACTTAACTACCACACTTGCTGATTTCCTACAGGTATTTTGGCAAGGTTGTTAGTCTAGGATGTTTTTGTTTACCACAGGGTGCGATACCAGCGATTTTACGAAGAGATGCAGTGTCAGCAATGTCAGCTATAGAATGAGGAAATAAATTCAAAGGTCTTTGAAATATAAAGCATCTCCATCATGCTTTTTAATGCCAAATATACATAAACCTGTCACAGTGTTTAGTGTTGCCAGGCAGAAAATGTGATAATGTCAAACCAACACCACCAAAATCAGTGAGGGGGCTGATGCCAGTGAGTCCCAAACCAACTTCCCCTCAGCCTTCCTCTCTCACAGCCGTTCCATCGCCGATTAGATGTTTTTTCTGATTATGTCTAAACTCCCCTGCATAAATTTGCTTAACCACAGAGTTTCTATGTGGAATGTTGCTTCTCCAAGTACAGCATGCTCAGATTGATGTTTTTGAGTTATATAAGCACAACAGTGTGCCAAACCGCAAAAGCTAAAGGCTGAGGGATCAGGTTGTGCCCATGCTTATGGTATTGTGTCTGTCTGTGATGAGGTGGTTGAGGACAAATTTGCTTTAAATAGCTTTGTATATTGTCTATCTGCCTGTATACTTGATGGTAAGCCTCTAGCTGCTTTATTTTGGAAAGTCATACCATGTCTTGTGCTATGTAGTCCAGGCGCTGTGGAGTAGCATGAAAGGTTCTTGGGAATCACATAGAGGCCATTTTTAGGACAGACACTACAGCCTGACTACTGTGCCGGTGACCAAGAAACAAATCTGTGCCAGGACCCAGTAGGAGAAGGCTGCTGAGTCAAACAGTGGCGCTCTCTCTCTCAGGACAGGCCATTCGGCTCTTATCTGTGGTTGTTCCCATATGTCTTCAGAGGTGGGGCTGTTTTTTTTTCTTCTGCGGCTGTCATCCATATGTATACCAGCCTGTATTTCCTATTAGCTAGCTAATACACATAGGTTTTAACCATAAGCCAAGACGTCTGTGGCTTCAACATGTTGTTTTCTGCCTCAGACAGATGGCTAGTCAGTATTCAGTGTGAAACGGTGGCCCAAATTGTGTTTGTTTGTCATTCGTGCCGTGCCGTTTCAATTGCTGACACTGGGGAAATTCATAGGGAGTCTTTGGCATGATGGGTTTTTTTTTTTTCAATTTATAAATATACCCAACCTGTTTCTGACCATAAGGTGACTATAGGACTGAAGGACATAAGTAGATGTACTGCTACCATGTGTTTGAGACTCATTGGGCAGCTGAATTCAGGCTCAGTGTGTAGTGACTATACTGTCTGTATAGTAAAGTCTTTGTAATTATAAGACTCAAAGGCCAGATTTATTGCTCTGGTGTCTGTCTGAGCCATCTAAGTGTTACTAAAGGAAATTCCATTTGTAATTTGATTTGTACTGTCTGGCTTCTACGGTCTCTGAGGCTCTTTCCTGATAACATTGAAGAATTCCACCCTTGTTAATCGATGGAGCGCCGGCTCTTGTTTTACAGGTCATTTTGTGGAGCTAAATGACCCTAAGGCATGATAATTTCATACTTGAGGCTCTGCAACAAATGCCAACTGTGGTCCTTTATACAGTCAGTAGACTTCTGGTATTCGAAGAAGGCTGAGAAGGGCCTCAATTTCTTCTTTGCTAAGTGCTATTTTTATCTTGTGCATATTTGGACATTTAAGTCAATCAGTTGTTACAGGTTCTCACAAACGTCAGGGAGGAAGGCTGAAATGGATGGAAACTTTAACATGCCAAAACCACGATGAAGTAGCAGGCTGGTCTATGTGTTTTATAGCGTTTCACTTAATTAAACCCCCTGTTAGGGTTGTTTTCTCGTGGCAGTGGGGTCTTGTAAACAGTTAACACATCGCGCAGGCAGATGTATCCTATGACGGATTTATGGCCTCTCATTTCATTAGTTCTGGCACCGGGTCAAGTGGGCTTAGCAGTTCTGGAGGCTGCTTTGTCCACCTCTCTGTCTCTCTGCTACATCTGCCAAGCCCACCTCATTGTCCACCACTGAATCTGAATTGATAAGGTGGGGGTGACCCCGCTGACCTTGGCCATCCCACTCGCCAATGGACATCTGGATACACTCAACTCTACTGACTACACAGATGGTCCCTTCATAGCACAGTCTGAAAAGACACTGCGGCCAGAGGGCTCGGTCGAGAGACTGTTGGGCAGTGATACTGCGATGATGTTGGGAGGTCTGATTAGGGAAATGTGCTTTAAACTATAATGAACTCAAGTCTTTGTCCAAGATCCTTTGAGAGGGCTTTTAACTGTGAACGATCTACTGGAAGCTCAACGAGCATGTTCTTCTTGGATGTTTTGCTTGGAAGAGGCCTTGTATGGCTGTTTTGCAACTATTTTTGAAATGTGAACCTAAAGACACCTTGGATTTCTTCTACGACGAGCCAGTTACGACGAGCCACGTGTGGGCGGTAATCATTGAAGGGACGTGCCACTTAATGATCGCCTCTTCACACTTACCTCAAGTGTTGCTGTTTGCAGATACATTAGTGGGTAGCACTGGCAAGAACCACAGAGCACACAAGTGTCGTGTAGACCTTTGCTAGTACTGCAGCTGCCAGACATTTGGCTTATCAACACTTCTCGAACCTCCTGCCTAAGATAACTCTCACCTTGTCAAATGAACTTTTTCTGAAAGTTAGCGTTAACGTTATCGTTATTTGGACTATGAAGTTGAACATAGTCCATTTTATCTTCTGGCTGTGATTTTCTTATTGCATGTTTAAACATGGCCTCTGCCAGATCATTCCTAACTCTACGCTCTTCCTCTGGCCCTTGCCCATGGCCAATGTCAATCAGATGAAAGATGCTGTCTCTATCATTCTGCTGGTTTGCCACTGAAATAGTTGGCAGAGTCTGCTTGTACAAGAAGCCTGCAGTCTGCCTGACAGACATTTTGGCCCAAGTTCTGTGCGAGCATGACATTGCTTCAGAGGTAGCCGGCTAATTCATCCCTGCAGTTTCTTTTTCATGCAACTCTAAGACTTTCTAGCTCTTTCTAAGTGGTGTAGTATTGTCGATTCTGTCATTTAACATGTCTGGTGATGTTTTGCTTTTGTGCCGACATGACATTGTGTAGAACAGTGAGGAATATGTTGTGTTCCGCTGGAATACACAATTCAGCGGCAAGCCTTTGTCTGCTGCCGAGGCACAAGCTATTATTAACGTGCTAACAGCGCTCCGGGAAGATTGACTGATATTGACTTTTATCACTGAGTCTGGCAGATCAGAAAATGCATTATGGACTTGTTTAGAATGTTGACCAACAAATCATTATTTGAAGCGCGTTGATCACTCCTGTCTAGTTTTGTGAAAGTGCTTTCACATACATACGGATAGACCACCCTTCATTCAAGCTTTGACTTATTCAGGAGATATTTCCGAGAAGATACAATGGAAGTTAGAGGAAAGTGAGCGGGAAAAATATTAAAAGACATACAAAAATAGGACTCCTGTGCAAGACCTTGTAGACCACCAAAACTGTCTACCATCAGATAAACAGTACTTCATTTTTGAAAGGTGTAAGAAAAGATTCACTCTTGTTTCAGATCTGAAGGGTATTCTGTAAGTCTTTCTACTTTGAGAAAACAAGTCAACGTTATGCGTCTGAAAGGACGTGTAGAAATAGACAACAAAGAGTAACGTTTGAGTCCAGGCCTCAACATTTCTGGTAAATATATCGTGCTATCCAAAGAAAAACAAGAATCTTCAAGATGGCATCTTTATAGGAGAGGACACAACAGTCTTTACTTTCAATGAAAGTCAATGGAACCAGATTGTTTTCCAAATTCATTTGGAAAGTTTTTATTGTTCCATTCATGAAGTATGCAGAAAAATAAAAATCAACAAAAATGGATATACATGGGTTTTTTTGGGGACAGTGTCAATATGTTTCCTGCCATTTTCTGGTGCTGAAAAAAAAAGTGTACTTTATGAAAGTTTTGACTGAATATTAAAGAAATAATCGGTTGTCGCTTATATAGACTTATATTGTCTCGTTTAATTACACAGTACTGTATAAGAGGGCAGCACGGTGGTGAAGTGGTCAGCACTGTCACCTCACAGCAAGGCGATCCGGGTTGGATTCCCGGTCCGGGCCGTTCTGTGTGGAGTGTGCATGTTCTCCCCGTGCTTAAGAGGGTTTCCTCTGGGTACTCCAGTTTCCTCCCACATGTCCAAAGCATGCATGATAGGTTGGTCACTCTAAATTACCCGTAGGTGTGAGTGAGTGTTGGCCATGCGATGGACTGGCGAACTGTCCATGGTGTACCCCGCCTTCGTTCGATGACACTGCGATTGGCTCCAACCCCCCCATGACCCCGCCTAGCGGGATTAAGCGGGACAGTTGCTAGTTGTACAGTTGCTAATGTCTACTACTAATAAAATAGGACTATCTAATCAAAGAAATTAGGTGTTTGTAGTCGCACTGAGTCTGTAGTACTCAGAATCTCAGAATCTCCGAAATTTTGATCCAAAATGTTTATTTGTCTGTCGTTTAGTCTCAACAGGACAGCGTATTGTGTTTGTTTCCTGCCTGTTTCCGAGCTCACTGTGCAGAGTTGCTTCCATAAGGGAAATTCATCCTTTGCCAAAGCCGGAGGGAATATGATTCCTATTTCAAGAAATAAGGGTGGAGGAGCAGTGACATCTCTTACACGCTGACTGCACTCACAAATACAAGCCAGAACAGAGCAACATCCACATCAGCGTCAGATTAATTAATGATGATGCAATGCTAAAAGAAGGCCCGCCCATTTTTAGTAGACCTTTACAGAATCTGTTAGTGGATTGGTAAGATAAAGGTGGGGTACAATGTCTGAATCTGCGGCTCCCCAGAGAACTGCACCGTTAAGGTTTTTATTTATTTTTTCAGGTGCTTTCGGAGCAATCACTGTATGATTGCATTTGTCGAAGCTGCCGTGCTTCAAATTTGGCAACTCAGTAAGAAAATTGGACCTCAGCTAGAGATGAAGTGATTACTCTGAAATGGAGGCCGATGTTAAAACTCTCTGATCTGATAGCTTGAGAGGAGTATCAGCAGAGAAGCCATAGCACAAGATGAGGGAGGGGTTTGTGATTAGATGTTTCGGCCGACTCATTCTCGCCAGACGCAGAGGACGCGGAATGTTTTCGAGTGTATTTTAAATATACAAAATGGCTTCTTCTGCGTAGTCTGGTAAAGATCCTCACCGAGGAACTCTGTGGACAAGAGATCTTTGTTTTGATCTGGGCTGCTGCTTTAGCTGAGATCAGCACTTGCATTTCTGAAGAAGTTCCTCTTCAACATGAATAAATAACTAGAAGGATATGACAACATCTTATTCAGGAACACTTTGGTCGCAGCCTTTGTTTATCAGCCGACAGTGTGCAAAAGCAAATGCTGGTGTTTGTTTTGTCTGCAGGATGGGATGGGAATTGTCTGACAAGCCAACCTGTATTGCGTTTTACGCAGCATTAACTATAAACTGAGGCTGCACAATAAAAATATTGCTTAATCAATTCTATTTTGGCCTTTGCACTAAAGATACCACAGAGGGATGCTATATGCAAATGATGCCACTAACCAGTAGGGGTATGTTTTTTCGATTCAAATAGATCTTCATTTTAATAATCCGATATTGATTCATATACACCCGAGATCGATCTTTAAAATTAGCTTTCCAGCCCCCCCCCCCAACCAGTCTCACGTGCTCAGCCATTATTTTTTGCGCAACGAGATCTGGCTGGGGGCGCACATCAGTTAAGCATAGCTGGAGCACAAGTGAAAGCGCCCCAGAACTTGAAAACAGAGGTCTGGCTACATTTTGGATTCAGAAACCATGACTGTATATAAACATATAAACACTAATGTTTTTAGTGATGGTAGGTTGAGTGTTCTTTGTACATTTACCACATAAATTTTCAGAAAATCTCGTTTCATATTCAAACAAAACATATTATTGTAACTGAAATATCCCTAAATGAATCAGTATTGAATTGAATTGAATTGAATCGAATCGGAAATCGAATTGAATTGGGACCTTGTGAATCGAGCCCAGCCCTACTAACCAGTGTTTGTTACTGTGTGCTGTGATCGTCTTGACCTCTCATCATTCCAGATAACAGTTTCTATGGATGGTTTGGTGAATCAACGTATGTAATCCAACAAAAAGAGGATTATTTTTGGTCAACATATTAATCCAGGCTGATCTTCAGTCATGAATGAATACAGTCATCGCAATATGCAGTAATATGAAATTCATGTTTTCCTTAAGCTTTGTTTAGCTTTTCCTATTGTTAATGTTTTCTGATTTATTAGCAATCGGAAATTTCAACAGTTCAAAGAATTTCAAAAATATCTGAATCAAGAGTTTGTAAGTGAATAAATTAACTTAATCACTGCTTTTGTGAGCAGCATTGAAAGAGAAGAAACCCACACCAGCAGGATCTAATGATTTACTCAGTTTCACCAAGTTTCATTTTGAGAGTTATTGATGTGGCTAGTGTTGCAGTATAGAAATAACTGTTTATAACATCTGACACGTGTGATTGGATAAGCAGCACTATGTGGTCTTGTTGTAATATTCCAGTAATCAACTAAATCAACTAAACCCCTGTACCTTTACTGACATACAGGGACTGGATGATCTGCACGTCTGGAAAGAATAACATTTGCTAAAACAACAACAAAGATAAACATATTATCCAGATGTTTTAAGGACATATAACATGGTACATATTTCCATATTTCCTAGTACATGTAATATCTTATATTTAAATTGTTCACATTTTTGTTATAAACCATTTTCTCAGTTTCGCAGTTGGTTAGAGACAGTCCGTCCATGTTCTCCACATTGTGTTATGTAGGGTCCTATATAGTATATGCTGTTTACATTTTACACAACATCAGTTAAATACTGTTGCGTGCTTCTGTAGCAGCTGTTTTGCGTTCAATATCTACCCGTGTTCTCCTGACTTTTCCTTCAGGCTCTCTTAAATTGAATGAACACATTGCCATTTTAAATCAGGAACAGAAGTGCACTGGTCGTGCTCTCGCTTCTTGGCTAAATGTCACTCTGCAAGAGTTCGCCTCGGAGTCTTTGCTGGCCATATGGAGCAGGGCTCGGCCTGAAAGCTTTCTCACCTCCTTCCTGGAGCTTGCTACAGTCTCCAGAAAAGAAGGAGGAGAACACAGAGTCTCTGCTAACTGCTACTTCCCCTACATGCCTGCACTCCAGGAGGGGAAGTAGAGAGCACAATGGCTCGAGTACAAGCAATATTACAAAAAAAAAAAAAAAAAAAACCCGGCAAAAACCTTTCCTTCCCTGTCTGCTCGTTTCCTGTCATAGATACATACGCTAGCCTAAGCAATGGGCCACACTTCTCTAAATGACTCTGTGCTAAAAAAGCTTTGCTGGCCCAGTGATGTCTATAATCAATAATTTAACAATTTCAGGATTTTTCTTGTTAATGTAGCTGTAACCTCCAGATGAATTTCCCTGCTTAGGAATGTAGATGAAGGAGGATGGCATCGCCGTAGGACTTGAAAAACACTATGTATCATTCATACTGATGATAATAATAACCAGATCCACACAGATCTGGATCAAACAGAATATCTTATCTCCCTAAAGCTGAGGCTGCCATGAAACTACCATGAAATAAATTTGTTATGTAGTTATGAAAGTGAGGAGTGTGTAATTGCATAACCGTTGAGCTTTGCTTATGGTTACTTGCCCATTGCCCATACAGTCCAGTCTGACTGGTGAGTAGACCTATGAGTGGACATTTGGATCCTGGAGAGCCGAGGTGTTCCTCAGACAGATCATCAGACAGTTGGGCCCCAGGCACTTCTGAGCCGACTCCCAGTTTGACTGCCCCTCCCGCTGAAGGCTCTAATTGCCTGTGCAGGGGAGCAGGTGGCATTGCCTTGCCCTTCAATAAGGAGACTGTCATGGCGGCCAGACTTTGCCTAGTAATTATATACTGTCACTGACAAGGAGTTGAAGACCGCTATGGAGGCCCTGGTGCCCATGTGGGTGTCAAACTTTCTTGGTTCTTGGTCCAATAGAGATTGCATGGGATCTGTTGGAGGACATTACCATGCCCCACATTTCCTGTCACTGGCTTCCACCTTAGATGTTACTGGAGCCCTAGGGCCTGTGTGGGGCTGCATGAGCCCGCCCGCCAGTCTGCCTTAGAATTAGAGTGCTCAGTTCATTGCATGACGCCGGGCTATGTGAATAAGGCTAAACTAGTGTTTAAGCATTAGCAGACTAGGCTAATTTGCAGGAGTACTGGCGGCCTCAAATTTGCTTTTCATGATTAGTGATGAGGAAAGTTGATAGCTTAGTGAACACTGTAGTACCAAAGCTTATACATGAGGTTATCCTGGAAACTCTAGATTTATTTTTAATGAATACCTTGTTAAGATCAGTGTATTTGTTTCACATTGGTACATCATTTTGATTGGTTTGATGGAAAATGCAGCATTCTAGAGAAACTTAGTTGGTCTGAATTGGTGTTGGTGATAGGAACCAGACATCTGAAGTGTTTAATGCCTGCAAAAGCTACTTTCACAGAAAGTTATTACATAAAATAGTTATAGATACACTTCTTGCTGTTTGGAACATTGTTATGTGCTAGTTTTCTGATAAGGCTTTGGCCAAAAATGTATTTTTTAATCAATTCATTGCAGAGATGTGCATGAAGGGTGTTATACAGCGCATATTTCTGCTACAGTAAAAAGAACTAAGGTGATTCATTTTTTGCACAGTGAGTCATATAATAGCTGTAACCAATTCATTATGAGCTCTTAATGCTTTGCGAAATAAAAACTTTTGTAAGACATTCAGTGGATGGCTGCTGAATAATGCATGACTTTATTAGTATCAAATGGCTGATAGAATTGTTCTGATTACATCGTGGAATCCTCAGCTCTTATGAGTGCTGACATTGGCCAGACTATTTGTCTTGCTCTGCCTGAGATGCATAACAGAGATACTGTATGATCCAAACACTTCAAATGAAGGAGCCAAATATGCTGTTAAGAAGCCCACCATGTTGGAACATTTGATCATTATTTAACTGTGAATAGTATTCCAGGCTAAAGAAGATCGTCTTTCAACCGTTGTCTGCATTTCGGTGCATTAGCCTAGCATTGCATCACCTTATCACTAAGCACAAAATGGACGGCACTCAATGTTGCTACGGTCTCAGCAACCACAATTCGATGTGTGTACTGAACTGGGTGCTTAGGCGATGACATCACCGCCACATTACACAGATCGTCTCTGGCACATTTGAAAAGGGCAAAATGAATGAGGGATGGAACATGAAGCAAGAGATTTACTGATGTCATTTAACTTGGGAGTCATTATGAGGAGCCTTCTATGGTTCACTGTGGTCTCTTGGGGTAAGACTGGTTCACTTGAATCTGTATCCTCAGTAGTAGTACAGTATAAAAAGGGCTGTTCATACTGCTACGTTTTGCTGTATTCTTTGCAGACAAGTTTGGTGTAGGGCCAACATATCTGGCTTCATGGCAGGATGCCCGTTCAGAGTTGCTGGGGTTGTTTTGCTGTTGTTCATCTTTCCAGTTCCAGCAGCATATTAGCCATTAAAACTGATTAAAGATGTCTTTGATTCTACTGACTTGGGAATTCTTTTGTGTCAGAAGATGTAAAACATGTATTATAAGCATTAACATTAGTTATTGAACTCAAACGATCAATTTTGCAGTCGAGCCCGAAGAACGCTGAGATGAAAGCTTAAGAAATAACAAAGCCTTTCCACCACACACAATGCCATCCTGTGTAATTGGGTTGAACCTGAATGTGAGTTCTCAGAACCAGAACATTGTGCTTTGCGCAGAAGGCCAGGCGCTGTACCGCCTTGGAACCCGATTATCCTCGCTGAACGCCGACAGTAATTTTATATGAAACCTTCCTCCGAGGGTGTGCAGGGGAGCTGGCCCTGGCCAAGGCGAAAGAGAGGTCACTGTTTAGTTCTGTGACAGGCTCTTGGCAACGGGTGCAGACCCGAGCTTGACGACTCAGTTTTTGTTTGCCGAT
The DNA here is from genome assembly GCA_021613375.1 of Megaleporinus macrocephalus. Classification (NCBI taxonomy): domain Eukaryota; kingdom Metazoa; phylum Chordata; class Actinopteri; order Characiformes; family Anostomidae; genus Megaleporinus; species Megaleporinus macrocephalus. The sequence continues at coordinate 28,697,107 of CM038717.1, read as the reverse complement.
CTCGTCCCCAGACTTTGTTTACAGCTGACCATCTGCTATTGGCACTGCTGCACCATATTGTGTACATTTCGGCGGTCAGTTCTAGTGAGGTCATTGAGACTGAAAAAAAAAAAACAGAAAGAAGAACAGCCTCGCCGTCTCCTGAACCACAGGAAGTCGGCGGTATAAACACCTACTGCAGTGTTCAGAGTACTGCAGTGAAATAAACACCTGGGGATTTGCAGGATTAACAGGCCATTCTGACACTTCCAACAAAGTGAAATAAGGGATTTAGTGCAGTTAGGGCAGTGAAGCGAGCTCACAGGGGAGGAGGAATATGTGCGTGGAAATCTGAATACATCAGAATCATTCATTATCTGAAACTGGGATGTTCTGAATTGTAGGGCACATGATCTGAGATCTAAAAAGAGACCAGAAATCAAAGGATTTTAAAGAATCAAAGTCTAATGCTGCCCTCACATGCAGTTAGAATTACTGTAAATACAGGTTCCCAACATAAAAGCACATAAACACAAATGTGATAATGCGGTAAACATCCAAACTAATGGTAGTGCCAAAGACTCATTGGATTTAGTTAAGACAAGGTCAAGTAACGATTGAATGAAACATTTGGGCTTGTTTATGCATATATCAACCAGCCACTCCTGTTTCTTTCATTTATACCAATATTTCTTAATCCTACCAATTGTCATGAACATGAAGCATGAAAAGGGGGCACTAGATGCAAAGCACTTAGTCTTACATAGCCATGCTGGGCAAGGCTGGTCTGTGACCAAGTCATTTACAAATACATGTCCTTTGGTAGTAAATTAAGTAGCCTATATTACACTAAATGGTCAACGATATGTTACAGGAACCATGTGTACACACCTAATGGTGGGATGGTGTATTGCAACCTACTGAACTACAAGGTTCACCCTCCTTTACTGGTGTTCTCTGCTCTTTTATTTGGCAAAATGTTGGATCTAAAACTTCTCACAACACAAAATAGTTAGTCAGCACTTTTATTATGTGTTTGATGTCAATTCAGTTTATAGTCAGTTTAATATTACTATTTCTCCCTGATGAGCTGATTTAAACTGGTAGAACGTACTAATTATTCTTTCCTTGTTGGTATAATTGTTCTATAAAGACTTTCGCAAGCTTCTTGTCAGAATTTTCATGTTCCACCTTAAATGGTGCTATGGTTAGGTTCTGGCTGCTGGGGCCTTGTAATAACTGCTGCTTCCTTTAAGGTGGAACAGGACAGTTTGAACATGAGGTTAGCGAATTAGAAGCTGAAGACCAGCAACATAATGTAAATGCTGCGCCATTAAGGTGGAACTGGATAATACAAACAAGACACTGGTGAATAAGGATACAGTTATAGTATAGTATAGTAATTCAGTTAGTATAGTAATTCAGTTAGTATAGTAATCCCTAATAAGGAGTAGTAATTCTACCTGGATAATATCCTACTTAGAGTTTTACATACAGAGCTACAGATATTTATATTTGTGTGTGTGTGTGTGTGTGTGTGTGTGTGTTAAACATTTTTAGCAAGGATCTTCTTTCTGCGTCTTCTGTTGGAAGAGGACCTATTCCTATGTAAATAGATGCCTCATTCAAAGATGATGAAAACACAACTAATAAGAGTTACAGGTAAACATACAGTAATGAAAACATGCTTTTGTATATTGTATTGTATTTCTGTTAACAGATCCCTCTAAAAACTACACACTGCTCCTTTAAATCTTGTGTAACTAGTGCAGCTGCTGGTGCCCTGTCAGTATTTCCACAGTCCACCACAAATCATTAAAAAGTCAAGCTATTAAAACCAGAGAGTGAATGGGTAATGAGTCAGTTACTAATGAGGTTTGTAAGGCACATTGCCTCAAAAAAAATCTAAAATAATGATGGCTTCAGCAGAAAAGTTTAAAATTGGTCTGTCCTCCAGAAAGGAGAATGGACTCCTCAGAAGTGCACCGCTCAAGACTCTTAGGAAGACGGTGTAGGGTTTTGCTGCTGATGATGGCAGAACAGTGCTGGCAGACGAGAATCCTGAAGCATCCTCATCTGGGAAGAGCTCTTCTTTGGCTGGGGCTTCACATCTTGTAACTGCTAATGCAGAGAGCCAAGCAATACGGGCTTCGCAATCAGCACCAGAGGCAGATTTAATTCTTCATGAGGAGTTCTTCCATATTCTCGTTCAGCTTGAAGATATTTATTGTATTGTGCAGAGCATCATGAATCTAAAGGTTTCTTTTTCTTGACAGTGGCTTTTATTTGGATACTGTTTGTACTGTTGTACTGGAATGACATGCACCCCTTTCTTTGCAAAACAAATGGAAAATCAAGATCCAGAATCTCCTCTTTAGTGATTTATGTGGCTTTTGCTGATGGAAACGCTTAGCTAAGGAGTCCTTGCTTTAGAGAGCAGAAGCATCTGTTACTTCAATTAGAAAAAGAAGGACCCCGTGTACATTGTGGTGCATAGAGAGCCTAAGCACACGGCACGCAGAACAAGACCATCGGGACTGAAATAGCTTGGCTGACTGACTCCTGTAGTGATGTGACAGTACGGCTCTGAAAACGCAGACGCTGGAAATAGAAACTTCACAAGACTCCGGCATCAGCTAGATTCCGTTCTCCTTTTTCAAATCACATTAGAATATCGTATTAGAAAAATTAAGGACAATGCAAATGACGCCCCTACGAGTGCAACTCACTGATAGCCAGGCTTGGGGTCAGTTCCATGTGCCCCGTGGTTCAATTGGTGCTGTACTTCTGGGTCAGAAGGCACCTAATTTAAACGACAGAGCAGGTTTCTTAGGCTGTGTCTCAAAACCTAGTGAGCTGCCTACATAGACAGCATTTTCAGTCATAGTATGCGCTCCCGACATGTAGGCTGTCCCAATTCTGATTTTATTCCGATTTTAAGGAAGCATCGGATGCTTCCTCAGCCACTAAGGCAATCCAATGATGCAACGCAGGCAAATCTACAAGCAGTGAAATCGTTTTAAAATGTAAGTTATTTTGATTCTCTCTGGTGTTTTAATGTGTTTCTTGTCATATAATCCCACAAAACAGTATTTTATTTACAACTCTGTAACGAGTCTCTGACCATTTTGCAGTTTTATTCTCGAGTCATTAGCATTTATGCTAGCGGATTTTTTAAGCCTCAGGCTATTGTTTTGGATGCCGGCTGGTAACTTAGCAACCAGCTAAACCGCCGGTCGCGTGCTGCAGTGGGTGAGAACAAGCCGTGACGCAGTCTCTCTCTGACTAAAGTGTCTCAGTAATCTGTTTATGAGGAGAGATTAGGAGAGAACGCTGCTACTTAAACAGCTGCCTACATAGACGGCCTACTTAGACACTCACTTGGTTTTAAGACACACCCATAGTGTTAGTGAATAGAGGTGTGTGCATATAACGTATTTGTACACGCTCAAGCCTGGTCTTATTTCGTCGTCTGTTTCTCTCTCTGGCTTGTTTCTATCAGGAAGCTAAACTGATAAATCCAGCCAAGGTTTCTAATAGACTGCTAGTTTCCTCTGCCTTTTTCTGTCCACAGCTGCAGTGATCTAAAGTGGTTCAGGAATAGAGCGAGATACTCATCTTCAGCCAAATGACTCCACATAAGAGCACTGACGTGAAAGATTTCAAGCTGATCTTTTTTTCCCCCCTCTTTTACTAAATCGATCCAATTTTCCTGTGGGCACCGAATGCAAACCCCTCGAAGAGGCGTGGGACTAGAGTCCCTAATTATAGAAACCCTTGAAGGGTGAGTTTATTTTTAAGCTCGCTCTGCAGCTGAATGAGAGACATGTCTGTGCGTTCACAACAGCAAGCTTGATGTCAAAAACCTAGCGCGACTTAGTATACGTCCAGTTCAGACATTCAGATGTCCTAGTGGTCTCTCCACTGTGGGCTGCAACTAATGATTTTTTCTATAATGGATTGTACTAATGAGATTTGTCTATACACAAGCTTGGTATTATTCAAAGTTCCATCTGTGTGAGCAGCGGTTCTTTTTTTAACCATGCAAGAAATAACAGAAAGCATACCATGCGCAGCTCCGCCTGTAGTGTAGGGATGCACTGAAATTTCAGCAGCTGAATTGTTTTGGTTAATAAAGCACTTTAATTTTTTTTCCAGAAAAAGAAAAAGGAACATTTGTATGCATATTTACAACGAAGTGTCAAGATCCAGCACTTAAAGGCACAGAATACAATGTAAATACATTCATACAAATACAATTATTGTTGTGTTTAAACCTCTGACCACTAAATGGCAGTGTTTCAGCTTCACTCCAACATTAACAAGCAGCACAAGGGCGCAATGCTATTGTAAGCATTGACAAACCTGTTTATACAGTGGTGTGTTTTAATAGTAGGATTTGAAAAATCACAATATATCACTTTGCTTGCAATATTGCAGTATATCGTGATATATTGAATCGTGACCGCTGTATCACGATACGTATTGTATCGCCAGGTTCCTGCCAATACACAGCCCTACTACACATACTGTCCTGGCTCTGTATATGGGAAATAAACAAAGTGGCTACAGTTACAGTTGCACTATTCCAGCCAAAAAGCAACAGGGGTGCATTAATGCTTATGCACAGGACAGTTAGAAGGGGAGGGGCTACATTCTGAACTCCATGCATTGTTAAAAATGAGAGATGGCCAGGAAACAGCCAAAGTGGAGATCTGGAGAAGGCAAGGACGACGAGATATGTTGGTGAGGGGTTTCAGTAAAAGGAGAATCTCAGAGGCTTTTGTGGAAAGTTGGTTTCAGTTTTAAATGACAAAAAACAAATAAGGGAATTTATTAACTTAGATGACCAACTATTCTCTGTTGTTAAAGATGTTGATATTTATGGGATATACTGTAGCCTTCATACAGTAATCAATTAATTTATTTAAATTTATTGTCAGTTTAGCCAATTGAAAACAGGCTTTATAATACTCTCCTCATTACTGAGTAATTTAGTATTAATTCAGGAGCATAAATAAAATGGCTAATTATATATATATATATATATATATATATATATATATATATATATATATATATATATATATATATATATATAAATTAGGCTTTTGGTTTCAGTTTTTGGTCAAGCATGTCCTCACTACTGCAGTATGAAGATTAATATGAAGATTATACAGCATTATAGAGGTTTTGAATCAGATTTTTTCTGTAATTTTTTAATCTGTTTTTTAGTAAGTGATGTCAAAGCATCACCTGTTTCCAGAAACAGCGTCATCTGTGACTAATTGTGACTGTACTGTAGCACGAGTGAGCACATGTATTGGAGAGGCCGTTTCTGGCTGAACGAGCGTTTGCGGTCTAAATGATGGTGAATCTGGATGAGATGTAACGTAGTCCCTAAGAAGCAGCATGTGACCTCTTTTCCCGTAGCAATGTGTCATGGTATTCCTGCATGCGTGAGGAGTTTGTACGCTTGCTTGAGTCGAATGTGTGGCTCTATATGTGTGTATGTGTGTGTGATTGTGCTCGCTTGCTTGTGTGAGTGTGTGTGATTATCGTTCCTTAGAGCCACAGATGTCCTTATTGCCTGCTGCCCCGAAGTCTCTGGAGACCCCTGGGGTGTTTGAGATCCACTTTCAGCTGTGCAACTTGCTGTTGCAGAAAATGTCCAAGCCACCCCCAACAGCCCATCTGGGTCCCCTTGCCTGTCACTCTACCACTCTCTCGGTCTCAAGCTGGAACGTGCGCGACCTGTGCAGCATAATCACTGCAATTAGAAGTAATTACTCCTCAACCTGGTCCTCCCTTGCTTAGAAGGTAATGACAGTGGGCATCTTAGCGGGGGGTGTGTATATATGCACCAAATCACAGCCCTGTTTACTGACGCCGAATGCATTTGCACAGTCATTGCTAGTGATTTTCTTTTTCACATCCTACTAGGGCTTTGCTGTAACCATGGCTATATATGGAGATTTTCCCAGCTCCTGCCTAGCTCGCTGAACCCTCTTACTCATAACACATTCCCAGACTGAAGAAATTCTTTTTGGCGCTCCCCACCCCTCTGCTCCCCGAAATCATGCAGCAGATGCTCGCTGAACAAGCAGAGGGAAGTGATCTCATTGTGTTCTCGTCAAGCGTGGCCGGGGCAGCTCTCGTTTGAAAAGCCCGAGGGTGACGTAATCTGACCACTGCCACCCGCCCCTCTCTCATCTCCACCCATGACAAAAGCTGTTGCTGGTTGCCTATGTGAGGTGGGAGAGGCATTGATTAACTTTGGGAAGATATTGGGGGCTACACTATAGTTAATTTTCATCAGCAATTTGTAGCTACACTATAGTTAATTTTCATCAGCAATTTGTAGCTACACTATAGTTAATTTTCATCAGCAATTTGTAGCTACACTATAGTTAATTTTCATCAGCAATTTGTAGCTACACTATAGTTAAGGCGTAGTACACATCCAACACACTTGCCGAGAAGTTCTAAGTAGTGTAGCTGTTGATGCATTAGCTTTAGGGGTGCGCCAATATGTTTTTTTTGGGTCAATAATGATAGCCAATAAATAACTAGAAGAATGCATTTACAGATAAAAGCTGGGAGGGAGAAGGCTAGCATGTGCTCTGAGACATATGACATTAGCCATCGCATCCTTTTGAACTGATAAAAGTACTTCAGTGTCATTGGAATAAAATGCCAACTGTCAAACTGTTATGTCTGCAAACAAATGCTAGCATTGGCTGATATGATGCCAAGTGGTAGCCCATTGATAGCGAATAAAAACAATTGTGTCGGCTTGGCCTCCCAGCCAGGGACTGGACTAACCGATGACAAAGCCTTTTGCATTTTAAAATTTTATTTTTAAATGTTTTTATATTTTTAGTTATTTCTAAAAAGCTAATTTTATGGATAGGAACGTTTTTATTTGCTCAGCAAAACACATTATTTTTAAAATATTCAAATAGCATGAATACAGTAAGTAGTGCTTTTACACGTCAGTGTGTTTATTTAACCCTTTCCAAGCTTTTCATTGTGGAAACCACCCAGTATTATTATCAGTTCTCATCTAATACCTGCTTTGACTGCTCAGTACTTCATTAAGCTAAAACAAGATTACTGCTGAAGGAACTGAATGCATTCATACAATGTCTGGGGCGTCGAGGAGAAATCTGGAACTACACTTTGTTCTTCAAACTGGAGCTCAAGATATGATCTACTATCTCAGAATAAAATATTCATACTACTGTGTATTGTATGTATGATTATTTACATCTGTTCTAATGATATCTGGTGTTCTTACTGGTGAAAATACATGTATTGCCTAGATAAAGCGTTATAAACTATGAGTTTAGGTGTTGTTGTTGGGGCTAACAGCTATATTTAACAAATTGATTTTTCAGTCAATAATAATAATAGCCTTAATTATAATTAGATGTTTCTATTGACCCGCAAATATAAAGGCTGCCAGCATCTATGGCACCACTGACTTGCTCCAGGTCTGTATTTGAGTAAGGTAATATAATGGATATATTATATTCTAATCTTGTTATAGCACAATTATTAACAAACAAAATACTGTACAGTCCTAATCTGATTTACAGTATTACAGTTGGACAACTGGGATGCGAGAACTGCAGATGTTGCCTCTTTTCCTTTCAAGACCCCTTTTCACTTGGCTTGTTTCACTGGAACGAAGCAGTGAAGAGGAGAGGCGAGCGAGGAAACTGTCCGAGTTAATGTCCTTGTCTGCTGCGTGTCTGAATGTAACATGGGTGTCTGACTCCGTTCAACTTTCCGACAGGAGATTCAGCTTGTATTCTCAACTCGGGGATTTTCAGCTTGTCATATGAGCGAGCTTGTAAATTACAGTCTGAGCATTTGTTTCCTGCACAGCTGTTTCACGAGAGTTGCTGGTAGAAGTTGTTCTCGAGTTTGACCAGTCGTTCTCCAAGTTTACACTGCAGAAGAATGAACATCCGGAGTGCACGAAATAAGCCTGAATTTGCCGAGTTCTTTGTGTTCTTTGAGTTCTTTAGCTTGGGGGCTTACTCTTATCAGTTTGACCATGTTGCATTTGGATAGCTCTGAGACGTGATCGCGATCTATCAAATCCACTTCACACAGAAGCTGAAATGAGCCTCTGCGGCCTAAATCCTTCTATCCAGCGCGTCCAAAACACCACCAGCAACTCTGCAGCCTTCAGCACATTCTTCCTTCCCCGGTCCTTTTCCTCCCCTACAGAGATTCTTGCGCTGTTATGTAAAGCAAATGAACTTGGCTATTGTGATGATCTTCCCTGAAGGATTATCTATCATACGAAGGATTAGGACTCACCCCACCAGGAGGTGGGGGAGGCTGTTCCTAAGTGTTCTGCCATATGCATGGCGAGTAAGATTCGGCTATGGTCAATCAGGCACAGATGCGGTCAAGCCGTTTTGTCAGGAACGGTTGTCAGTTTCTAATCTGATCGTGCGCCAAGTGGTGTCTTGAATAATCATTATCAAATCCGATTTATTGCAGGCCGATTTCCAGGATGTAGTAGTTTACAAGATTCTATGCAGAGCCGTTTGGCAGTTGCAGAACTTCGGAAATGCTTGTCGCGTCCATCTGAACGATAGGTTACAGGCTGCATGTTATTAGCATTTCAGCCATTTTAGGTACAGTGCGGCGCGAAAGAACAGCATTCCCCCATGTATAATGTGGGGGATTCTCCGTTGCCATGACAACACTGAGGTAGCTCTCTGTTACGCGATCCCGTGTAATTCCCCAAGTAAACGGCTGTACGTGAGCCGTCTGTGTGGTCCGTGAAAGCGCAGCAATGGAGGCCAGTCAAGATCTTAGCTGAAAGAATGCTTTCATTGACATGTATTGCTTTAAAATGGCCTCCTAGGTCCTCCAGCTTAGCTGGATGTGATGGTGGGGTGCAGAGTGGGGGTCTATCTCTTTTGGGGTACAATGAATGGGCTGAAGGGAGGCAGTTCAGGAATACTAGATGATGTTTGGTAGCATGGAGAGGGCCCCATAGAACTGGGGTACTCTAAGGTGAACCTGTATGATTTAAAATTAAATTTGAGATATACATTGGAATATATATTTGTGGATGGTCCTTTAGCATGTAGCATGTCCTTTAAAGGCCAGCACTCATTTGACCAAGATTAATTATATATAGGCCCATTTTTATATATAGGCCCATTTGCATCCTGCAGCAACCAATTACCCAACTACAGTCAACGAACAATGCATTGCTTATTCCTAATCTGGCTTATTTTCAATAAGTGTAAGTATTATTGAAAAAAAAATTGTCATGTGCACGATTGTGTTCTTGTCTTTCTTTGGCCATTTCCTTTATACAGTCATTGTAATCTATGGTTAGTTTAAAAATATACACAGTAGAAAAGAGTGCACTTGATTATAGGCTACACAAACAGAACATCACCAACTAATTAACTACACACATGCATGCTTTGAATACCACTTCAGAAAGATTATAATGATTCTCATTCTGACAAAGAATGCTGGGGTACATGCAGTTGAACAAGGAACGTATATACATGCTATATGTGCAGGAGATATATATATATATATATATATACATATACACTGCCGCTCAAAAGTTTGGGATCATAGTGAAATGTTCTTGTTTCAATGGAGTATCTTCTTCCTTAACACAACAATGGACTGACGGGTCTCTAAAGAAAGTTGTTTCTTTCTGGTCATTTTGAGTCTGTCAGCAAGCCATCAACTGCTGATGCTTCAGATACTAAACTAACCTAGAATGCTGTTCTCCCTTTTATACTCACTTATTAGTAGAATGTTTTTCAGCTGTGCATCACAATTGAGCAAGAGTGTCCTAACAACCAATTAGCCCATATAACATCCTTAACTTGGATTGGTGGTCGTACCAGGAGATTTAGACAGAGGACTGAGAATTACTGATAATAGGACTATATGCAAAATAAGCCTCTATACAAAAATAGACTTTAATACAAACTTTTGATCAGTAGTGTATATAAAAAAGAAAGTGTTTTGCTGAGCAAATAAAAGCTTCCTGTCTGGAAAAATTACTTTTTAAATATAATAATGTCCCCAAGTGCCTGGAATGAATGCCCAGTTCAGTATATACACATATAAGGCTCTGTAAATCCTACATACGGGACTGAATTTAAATCTTAATGATAATGTTTATCACGATAGTTCTGCAGATAAACGTTTCTTTAAATTTCCATGTCCAGCTTATTCTTTACAGACACAGACTGTCATCACACACGCAGACACAGGACTCACACAGCTGAAGCTGGCCTGCTATTGCTGGCAATGAGGGCAGTGGTTCAGTTTGTAAATAGGCCAAACTGCTGAGGACGCTCCACTGTTCTCAGGAGGTAGCACTGGGCATTTGAGTTAATTACTGCACAGGCCGTCTCTGGGACAATACTTTATCTGGCGAGATTATTATTTTTTAAGCGTTTGCTGGGAAGTTTTTTTTTTGTTTTTCAACGAGTTCTTTTATCCGTCTTCCTGTATTAGCCAAGAACTCATTTATGAGCCACATTTGGCTGGTCAGAGCATTTCCAGTAATGTCCATGCCAACTTGAGCTCAGGCAATACAGGTTTTTCCCCCCATGCTGACCAGGGTATGGAACGTTTTGCGGCTGACCTCTTTTTGAACACGAAGCAGGAAAAGCGAGACAGATGTTTTTGTAAGCCGGTCTTTTGAAGCGGCGTGTGTCCGTGCGTTGGGGATGCACTGGCTCTCTTATCTGGCCAACAGACTGCAGGCCTTGCGTGCGTGAACATGGACCAGTCGGAAACATCGCAGCGGAGTCGCCTCCCTGAGTTGCATCGACCCACTCTCCGGTGTGTCGTTACTGCCAGATAGACACTCCTGCACTGTCGTAACCATGGTAACGGCAGGGATGCTGTTGGTTGTCCTGGTGATGTCCCGTGGGGAGTGGAGGAGAGGGCTCGTGATGAGCAGGAGAGGACGAGAGTGCGCGGATTGTGTGCTTGTGAGTGCTCAGCTGTGACTGTGCTGAATTAGATGCTCAGGTTGTATTGTGTGCATGTGCTTGTAATACAGAGCACTGAATACATTTGCATGTCACATGTAAGCATGTGTTAGCATGAATTAGTCTCTTAGGTCTGTTAGTTCTGGCCAAAAGTTATTTATTTTATTTTTATTTTCTCAGTGCTGTGGGTCTGTTAATTTGGAATGATATCAATGTGATTTAACAAAGCCAAAAATATGATTTTTAAATAAAACAGACCCAAAAGTTCTTACGTGTCCAAACTGCTGAACTCTGTGCAAACAGTGTGCATTTGTTATTCAGTGATAAAAAACACAGAAAAGCTCCAGTTTAACATGCTGATGTGTTTCACTCTGGCTAAGGTGAGTACGCACACATGCCTTAACTCCTCTGGGGTTCAACGGGGTTAATTTGGTAGGAAAACCAGAGAAAAACAGGTGTGACTTACAGGGTCAGGACTGGACCAGCGCAAGGGATTTTTATATCATTTCAATTAGAATGTAATATTTATTTATTTATTTGATTATTGAGATTGAAGGGCGGCACGGTGGTGTATTGGTTAGAACTGTCACCTCACAGCAAGATGATCCTGGCTGGATTCCCGCTCTGGGTCGTTCTGTGTGGAGTGTGTATGTTCTCCCCGTGCTTGGGTGGGTTTCCTCTGGGTACTCCGGTTTCCTTCCACATGTTCCAACACATGCAAGTTAGGTTGATTGGTCGCTCTAAATTGCCTGTAGGTTTGTGTGAGTGTGTGCATGAGTGAATGTTGTCCAAGTGATGGACTGGCGATCTGTCCATGGTGTACCCCATCTTCGTCCCATGATGCTGGGATTGACTCCAGCCCCCTCGTGACCCCGACTAGCGGTATAAAGCGGACGATAATGGATGGATGGATGGATTATTGAGAATGAGGTTAGACTAAAGGTTAGAAATGAGGTTGAAAAATTGGATTAGACTGTAATGATACACTCCATAACCCCACAATACTGGGTTCACGATTCAGTGTTCTCATGAAATTTTGAGCAAAATTAACTAGAGCAAAAATGATACCTGTGCTGTTGTTGCAGTTTTCCACTGAGGCTAGAGCGAAGTTAATGCTAATCATTTAAACTTCAGTGGTCAAATAATGGAACTGCATTACAACATGGCAAAGTGTGACACACGCATGGCGCACGCTTGCACCTCTGCATGTTTGACATATGTATAAGAAAATAAGTGTACGTGTGCGTGTGCTCACGGGGTCCTCCTGTGATTTTGGCATAGATACTCTCACAGCAGGCTGACGGCACACTCCGGCACACAGCAGCAGATGTCTGTTGTAGCCTGTCTCGCTTTCAAATGCTTGCATTGATTTCCGTTTTGTTTTGCTCCTTTCTTCATCCCCCCCCCCCCCCCCCCTTTTCTTCGGCTTTCTCTTTTTTCTCTCACAGCGAGAGGAGGGGGCTTCCTGTCATGAATAAGGCAATGGCTTTGGCTTGCAGCACTAAACAGTTTCACCAAGGAGACGTACTGAATTATTAATACCTCAATTTGGGGATTTTGAGAAATATCCAGGAGGAATGATTCCAGTCATCAGGAGATATGCACTAATCAGAAAAGTGTATATACCAGTGGGCTATGTTTTTATTCTCTCTGATGACATGTTGAATTCATACATGGGTCACGCTCAGGGATGATTTAACATTGCCTGCACTGATATCAGAGATCAGTGGCTTAATGAATATTTAACCCACATTGTATGATTCTGGTGGCTTTGCCAGGTTTAGTTCTATTGTTGCTTTCTGATACATTATAAAAGTATTCATATAATAATATATTTTACATTCTGAATCGTTCATTATGTAAATTTATTATGTATCAATAGTGTCATGTGCAAATTTCCAGCTTTTTCTGTATATATATATATATATATATATATATATCTTCTCATCAACACAAATGTGATTCTGATTGAAAGTTTTTGAATTCACACATTGGACAGAATACCTCTGCTTGCTTTAATGAGGTACTAGCAAGAATTCATACATATTAAATGACACCATTATTCCATTATTCATTAACATCCAATTACATGTTTTCACTTCCACAGTTGATATCTGCAACTTCTAAAGGTTATAGGAAGCGTTCTTGGGTATGCTTTTACATCGGTTGCCTCCTTAACATTCTTAAGATTAAAGCCGAATAAGAAGCTGAGAGTTTAAGGTGGTGAATATGTATGTGTGCTGGGGGCTCGCTCACTGCAGTGCATGAGGATGACTTGCTGTCTGCCCTGCTGGAAATCCCTTTGTCATGCTTTGCCCTCCTGACAGCTGTCAGTGTTGAAGGCACGTGGGGGTTCAGAGCCTTTTCAGCTCCTTCTTCATCCCCCCCAATCTTCCAGACCCTTCAGGCCAGCACCACCAGATGTCCTCCGCCTCCTCCTCCTTCTCTCCCTCTGTACTATTGGGGGATATACAGAAAGATCAATGCATTTTATATGATGGCAGTTTTCTTAAACAGGCTGACAGTGTTCTGTCTATAGGCGAACCTGGCTTCCCCGTTAACGGGAGCAGCAGAGATGTGGCTTTTAGCATATCTCAGGTTGTTTTCACATTTGTCCTAAATATTTGAGTCCGTACCTAGGACTGATTCCGGAGAGAAGCTTATTTTACCTACAAGAAGCTGTTTGTTACATATTTTAATTATTAAAGGAGAACCTGGATCGCTCCCAGGCTTAAAAACAGCTTTCACACTTGATCAAATATACACAAATCACAGAGTAATCAGTCAGAGAACACAGTGAAGTAGTGTTTTTAAATAATTTTGTTAACTATTTTAATGGGCTTTCTTAAGTCAATAGCCATACCACTCATCATACGTTGGGCAAACACATTATAGAAGCATTGGGAATGTCGCTGGTGTCACCAGTCCTGACTATCAGTGTAGCCAATGGCCTATAAGCTAATAAATGCAACTAAGCTGGCGTTAGTAAATCTCTTATTAAGGCCATTGAACAAAATCTTTAGAAAAACACAGATTCTCTGTTTATTCAATACAAATGCTTTTTCAGCCAAAGAAAACTGAGGTAAAGTATCTCGATCACTAGGTACCTTCACAACATTAGCTCTTAGTCTGATGGCCTCCTATTCAAGCTAAAAAGCTCATTCCTGCCACCTATTCTCTCCATTATAAAGATGATTTAAAGAACTACGGTTATATGGTTGACGTTTGGTCATCAGATCTGCCTTCTTTCTGCATTCGCCCTAAAAAGCCAACCATCTGCTATTAAAAGGGGGCTTTCTTGTCTTGTACCCTCACTGTTGTATGAGACATGTAAGCCTGTTTACAATAAGGTCAGGGCGTCCCTGTAAGTGGTAACAGTTGAAATATTTTTTCTGTGATCTAAGCTGCATTCTAGATTTATTGGGTATACATTTGGTATCAGTCAAAATCAAACTTCTAGTAATTTGACAAACCCTATTGTGTACCCTCCCCAGACCCAACCAACACTTACTCCCCCACTCACCACCTCCTGTCTCTTTGAGATTTGCATTCGTTGTACACCTTTTCTTAGTGAAACTCGTGTCCTGACAGCAGATAACATGCTGTAATTAAAAACCACACGCCCACAAACTCACGACGGCAACGTGCGTTCCATTCACAAGGCTAGGGGAGTAGTATGGCAGGCCCTACAGGCCGCCGAGAGACTGCTTGGCAGGCAGGAAAACACAACGTTGCTGGTTGTTGGACTTGTTGAATTATCATGCAGTGGTGCAGGAGCTGCTCTCCTGAGTGCATCTCTGCACCATTTTGAAATGTCAGCACTTGCTCCCTCCCTCCCTCTCTCTCTCTCTCTCTCTCCCCCTCTCTCTCTTTCTCACTCAAGTCATTTTCATACAGTGAGATGCATCTTCTTTTCACTACCATTTTTTTAATCGTGCTATCGCTCTCGTTCACACGTGCTTGCTTCCTTGCTCTCTCTCTCTGCCCTCATTGTCTCGTTACATCACTCTCTTATCTGTGAGGCTGTGCGCGGTTCAGAGCCATATAGAAGTATTTGTGTGAACATCTGGCTCTAAGAGCTGGGGATGAACTCGCATCAGGACAGAGGAGCAGGGCTGATTTGTTTCTGTCGCCAGTTCAGTTTCATCATCAAACAGCAGCTTGCGGCTAGTCAGACGACAGACATCCACGTCATCTGTTGTACTCTCTTCACTCACCTTTCCCGCTTTCAGTCTGTCCTGTTTAAAATGCAGGCAACCTTTTCCTTTAATGAGTCTCTCCTCCTCTCTCTCGCGCTTTCTGCTGCAATTAAAGCCTCCTTTTTCTTCTTCAGCACATCAAAAGCAGCACGAGTGCTATGTGCTAATTATGTCGTATGCTCATCTCTGGGCGTTCCAGAGTTGTTGCTGCCAGCTTTTTTCGCTCAGAGCGAAAGCAGGTGACTCCATCTTTTCTGCTATCTATATCACACTCTGTTTTTTCTCTCCTTCTCTCGCTAAACCAGTCTATCAGTGGCATTTTTGATCTTGTGTCTTGGTTGTTCGACTTATGTCGTGGCAGAAGGGAAGTCAAACCTGATTCATTTCTTCTTTAGATCTCTTATAGGACCGCATTAACAAACATGCATTTACTCTGACTAGTCCAAAGCCAGAGACCTCCCTTTATTTAATACTCGGTTTAGAGAAGTAAATAAATCTACTTGCATTTTAAATTGTTCTCTTATCTTCTTAGAAGGTATGTCACCTTGGTTGGAGTGGAAGAGCCCAGATAGGAGATTACATGCCCGTTTACATCATCATGCTTTGGCTATTTTCACTTTTTTAGGTGAGCTCATAATAATTGTATTTTAATGCTACTTAAATTTAATAGTTGCAAAGAGTGAACAAGAAAAGGCAGAGTGTTATTTGCAGTTATTAACATGTTTCATTTGTTTAATTCTTAAAGAAAAGAAAACATATACATAGCATAGGGTATGCCTTCAAGTATACATCCCCTCACCCATGCATATCCAAATGTGTACCTTACCCAGATATATACATATGCATATATACATATAACATAGATAGTGAAAAGTACTTTAACAAAAAAGAAATTATTTTGATTTATTATAAACAAACAAATAAAATATACATGATAATAACATAATTAAATAATAAATAAGTGTAAATAATTACATAAACAAAACTGACAAAAAACAACAATAATGAAAAGAATGAGGTAAAATAATTATACATACACCATATAGTAACCACAAAAACCCGTCCCACCCTCTCCATCACCTTTCAAGCTGCAGTTATTTACAGGACAGTTAATCTTCAGCTAGCTCTACCATCAGATGAACAATACATCAAGCCAAAAAAAGAAGCTGTTGGTGTTCTTAGAAAAATTGGACTGACCAGCCCAATTTAAGAGTCCAAGCCTTATTAAAGGTGTTTGGGATAACTTAGCTAAGTAATATATAAATACAACATAATGCAAGCAACAATTAAATATTATATTATACGTTTTATAGAAAATTATCTTGTACTTGATCGGAAATGTAAAAAATGATGGGTGATGCAGTATTCCATATAACAGAAGCTCATCTTTCAACAGGTTTGAAATGTGGTGAAAAGTAAAGTCTTCATTTACAAGTTCGTGAGCTTTTTTCAACACTGGTCAAGTCAACGTTAAAGGTCATGTCCCCTTTCAATGTCATCAACAGCCACATGATCAGCATGTGACCAGCAGTGATTGAGTAATAGTCCATTTGTAAACAGAAAACCCAGATTACTGCCACAAGACACAAGTTTTGACACCGCTGCGTCACTGAGTAGCAGTGCTGAAAGACACGGTAATATTGGAATATGTACTTTGACATGAACAGTAGTTTCTTACTAGAGGAGGCAAACAGGAGGTTTCTGAAACCTAGCACTGATGAGAAGAACCCCCAGCCAGCCCTATTGTGTTGCAAGGAAAAGCAAAAATGCAAACCAAGCCAAACTCAGCCCAGTTTATTAGTTCACCAATACAGTGTCTATGGAAAATACATGTAGCACAGTTTGTAGCTTCAGGAGCTTCTCATTATCATAAAGAGGTACCTGATTTTTACACAGAGTTTAAGTTATTCTCTTTGGTGAGACCCCAATTGGTGTACTTAATATTTTAGGTTTAGAGTCAGAATCATATCAAGAACATGTCCAGGATTTCAACCACACTAGTGAAAGATGAGGTCAGTTAGTTTACAAGAACTCAGGAACACACAGTACTGAGAAACAGCCACTGTTAATTATGTACACCACTGCTACTCAGCATTTAGAGAAATGTGAATGTCATACAACTACACTTGCTTTTTTGCTTAAAGATGAGACAGCAGTCTTTTTCTCCTTTTCCTGCCTCATTATCTCCCAAAAACTGACCAATGTTACATACACGATTACTAGCTAACATACTAGCTAGTGTGAGCTAAACATACTACTGCACTGTATTAAAACAGAACAATCAATCAATCAAAATAAAACAATAGTACACTTGCATACACATTTTTACACTGCACTAGAATATTAGTAAGGCTGTGCTGATCTTTGACTCCTTAATGTGGAAATATTAGCTTACCATTAGCTCGTTTTGTGTCTGCTAACTGAATGCTAATAACAGCTTAGCGAATGTTAACCTACAAAGTGGTATCATAATTCAGTGATAAAATAGTGCTAGAAATAGTAACACACTTGCTGGTTACTTTGCAGGCCAATAAATAAATAAATAAATAAATAAATAAATAAATAAATAAATGATGAGCTAGCTTCAGTGGCTAAAAAGCAGGTGTATATCAGATCAGCAATATGTTGTCACAGTATTGTTTACTATGTAAACATTGCTAAACAGAAGCAGAAAAAGTTACCACATTTATACATTGAACGAAACATTATAAATTATACCACTATGCTGGAGAGTTGTTGTGTGGTTGTATTAACAACAAATTAAAACAGACTGATCTCGGATTTGGTCCTCTGGCCTGTCCTGGTGGGGGCTCAAGTATGAAGACCTGGCTAAAGGAACTTGGAGCTTGTTGTCAGAGCACTAATTCTAGCACTATTCAGCAGAAAGCTGTATGATGTTATAAATTCTATTTACAACTGATCATATATCAAACAGACATCAAATTTCTACCATGAGGTAGTCATTTTTGAGACCACTTATTTTCCTTGCGATCTCAACAAGGAAAAAGTTTTCACAAGATCACAACTGCAGATCACAAGAAACATTTCTTGTGTTATCATGAATTGTCTTGTGATGTCATAATCACTTATACACTTCATAGAAGAGAAATCTGACTACTTGACCTCTCTGGGCTGTAAATATCAAGTCAGATTTAAAAAAAAAGCATAAATAGACTTTTATAGTATATTGTTTATGCTTTTTCACTGCCTGTTCCCAGAATTTTAGAAATATGGGAAGCTGTACATATCAAATCATTTATTATGTTTAAATAAACATTGTTTATTTGTACAACAGGAGTTTATACAAATACAAGTAAATATAAATCATCATTAATGTTGTTTTAGCTCTTCCAAAAAAAACTGTAATGATGTCTTGCTCGCTTTTAAATCAGCTGCATCATAAAACTATTAAATTAATGCCTACAAGATCCAGTTATGATGGACCTGTGTAGACGAGAGAAACTCTTACCGTCCTATTTGTGTCTCTCTCCTTTAATACAATCACAACACAGAGCATGATTTTAATTAGATAGATTCCTCAGAGGCAGGTCATTCTGCTGACCTGTACTGTTTACATTGAGACACAGCAAAGTGAATTACTGCATGATGGCTGAGGTGTGTGTGCCTGTTTGTGCCTGTAGTCGGACAGTCAGTAAGTAAAAGTTTGCTTGCTGGTAAAGCAGTAGCTGTTTTATGGTCAATAAAAACTAATTTGTGATCTAATTTCTCTAAAACCTCATTTCTTAAAGCTATAAAAGGCACACAACTTATGGGGTAGACTTGGTGCTCAGCTTTAAACAATGTATTGTAATAGATATGGGGTTGATTGCCAGTATAGGTTTGTTTCAGATTGCCGCCTAGCTAACGCTTGTGCTCTGGTCCTGCTTTTAAATATGTGGGGCTGCACTCAAAATAATAACCTCATTTCAACAGTTGATTCCTGCCACGAAGGGTGGACACTCATGCAGTTGACCTTGGAGGTCCTCCAATAATAAATGACATCAGTAAGCATTTTCCTTCCTCTTGTGCTTTAACTATAATGCTAAGTTCACTGAACACCAATGAGACTTGACCTGCTTACCATTTAGATTAATTGTGAGCTCATGGAATGCTAACCTCTGTAGTTATATGCATAACACACTGATAAATAGATAAATAAAGCATTCTCATATTATATTTTAGATTATATTTCACCTACACCCAGTTTAACCCCTTCTGTACGAGTGTGTTATATGGTACCTACTGTGCTGGAGAGACATGTGTAACCATTCGAACTGGAAATGCCTTGTTTTTCATTAGGATGTATGCATGTGGTTTTAGTTTGCGAGACTGTAGGCAATACTTGGGAAATGTTTGATTGCTTTAGCTTCACGGATATGGGGCACATTGGACACGGCGACCCTCTGAGAGACAATCGGATTAGTAAATGATGCTTAGGCAAACGGCGGAGTAATTGCAGATGACATGGTCGAAAATGAGTTGGGAGGCACCGAATGGAACTAATTTTCAAGCTGCCAGTTTGACTGGTCCCTTGTTCCTTCCTCTCACCGTGGCTCCTGTTCATACGCACCTCCATGTCTGTGGCGTAATTAGTAACAAGGAAAGAAGAATATGCTGCCTGTCAAAGGTTTGCGAGGACCTAGCTTCCCGCAGTATGAATTTATTACTGTTTTGTATATAACAGACCTGTTTTATATACAAATGAGCACGTCCCATTACAGTAACGTCATAGGCTCGATCTGAGAAATACAGTGCAAGATGTAACTATTTGTGAAAGTGCTGCCAAGGGAATGAAGCTTTATGCATTTTATCCCCTTCACTTTCAAGAATAGGGGTCCTAAAGGGGTCTTGGCTTGGTTATGTGGTTATTTTGCAAGTCTGTAATGCAGTACTTAATGTCATTTAATGTCATATACAAACATAGTTCTTTAATGAAGCATCCATTGAGAGGTTCTTTAGGACAGAAGTTCTCAAACTTGTTTACTGTGGATATTGTAGGTAAAACTGCGTCCGCCTTCAACCCCCTCCTCCCCTCATATTTCCCCTCATATTTCTTTCTGTCCCCTCCCCGAAAAAGTATTGTCTGTCCAGATCTTTTTCCAAGAGTTATGACCATAAACTGTGTTTGACCCCAATGTATAAAACACAAAATACTTCAGTTATTAATAAATTATTAATTTTCTGTAGGATATAATTTTCATATGATATCATCACAGTGTGAAAGTGGCGGCCTAGATGTAGATGTTTTTATAAGAAACCAAAAATTCTGATTTGGGTCATGGGTCATAGTTTAATGGTATTTGACACGTACACTGTTTTAAGGCATAAGTGTTATTGAGATGTCACCTTTCAGACTGATTACCTCCTAAACCCTGAAAGCATCTTTTTCGTAATTCCTATAAAACAAGCACATACTGATCCAGGTTGAGCTCTGAATGAAAACTGTGCATTCCACATAAAAAGGAAGCTGTGAGCAGCGTTTATATAGTAATAGAAAACATGGTAGCACCAAAAACCTCCTGCATATTGTACTCTGGCCAGTGTGGATATTCACACACCATATCTACTAGTTGAAGGTGTCGTTGGCAGGTTCTCAGAGTGGATTGCCAGCAAGGTTTTTGATTGGACAGGGTTAAATCACCTTTGTGCCAACACATTTTCAGTATGTCCTTTCAACAGTAGTCGCAGAAGAACCTCTTAAATCATGTATTGAACCAAACTCGTCCTACTAAGAAAGAGTGTTATGAAATCTAGTCCCACCCAAAGTCTTAAGCTTAAAAAGCTTAAAAATCAATCATCAAACTTTCCAGGCACGGTGCATTTTCCTGTACAGTTCACATCTCCGTCCTCGCTCATGTCTTTTCAGTGTCGAGTTTGAAGCGTTGCTGTGGCTTTGTAGAGGGGCATCTCTAAAGCTTAGTGTGTCGTAGGGAACAGACTAATTAGCGTGGCTATTGAGAGCTTGTTAGCATCATTCCCACCCTGTGACACAATGGAGGAGCCCCCCCCCCCGCTCGCTGGCCTGCACATACCGACGCCCCCTCAGCCGCACTCTGGGCCCACCGTCGCTCTGAGCTGCATTTCTAGGTCATGGGAGTCTTTTATGAATAATAAAAAGAGTCTGCTTTAAAGAGGAATTATTTATAGCGCTACAACAGAAAATGCTGCCCCACCTTCTGTCTTTATCTCCGTCTCACATTCTCTACTCACTGAGCTGCTGTTCTTCCACTCGCGTGTTGTTTTTTATAACAGTTTGGCCTGTTTCGTATCTGTTGGCTTACGTTCACCTTCGGCGGTCTCTCTGTCACCAACATTCTCTCATGTTCGGTTTTCCTCATGGCTTTCTCAGCCGGCCGCCCTGCTGGCCTTTAGCCAGGTGGACCGCAGGACAGGCCGGGAATGAGCTAATGGTTGACCCAGGCCGAGGGCCTGATGGGAAGGGTCGTATTTGGTCGGTGAGAGAGGCTCCCCCCTCAGGGCCGTGGCTGCAGATGATTAACAAAGTTGAGAGGAAGGAGCCGGGACAAGGTGAGGCAGGAGGAAGAGATTAATTCGGTACCACAGGGGAGCGTTTGGGCCGAGCAAAAGGTTGCTTGTGTGGTTGAAGAGGTCACTCCAGCACTTTATTTTTGCACGCTTTTGTGGTTTGATGTGTTTTCCAAACTTTTAGTTCCAAGTTATGCAGTTGGTGCTGAAGCACATGTGGCCTTCATTGCCACACACTTACATATTAGTTTCTTCAGAGTTATTGAATATTTCTTAGTACTGAATATTAAATCATAGTAATAATACTGAATACTGAACTGAAAAATAAGCTTCTTAACTTACAAGTACTACACATACTAATGCTAAATGCAGCTGGAACCATGGTAGGGTTTTGTGTTCACATTAAAGGGGACCTTCTATGCTTTTCTAATTTTTCCTTCTGTTATGAGCTCATGTAACTTCTTATTCATGTAAACAGTCTGGAAAGCTATAAAGTCCAAAGTACATGCCAGAGGGAGATAAGTGATATAAGGGCAGAACTTGTTATATAATATGAGATCAGAACAGAGTGGGCTAACTGACCAATAAGAGCATACTGGGCTCAATGGAAGGTGGGGCTTAAAGACACAGGAGCTCTAACAGAGGGTTTCAGATAGAGGGTAAATACAGATGTACAATATAGTGTTTTGTAAAAATGAAAGCTTGTAAAGCTATTCCAGCAATTATGAACATTAAAAATGAAGTTTTGTTTACCAGTTTAGTTTACTTTAGTCTTAGTCTTTTTTTAAAGATTTGTTAAGATTTCACAGCTGAAACAGATGTTAGACAGATGACAATGAAACTGATGTAAGTATTGTGGTCATCAGGAAATCACAGGTTTAATGTCCAGTGAAGCTGTAATCAAGACAGAAGTTCATTACCAACACTGATAAATCTCTGGATGGTTGAAATATTATTAGACATCCGATATTCCGACCAGGCCTTACCATTTACAGTGTTGTATTTTGGGCATTTGTGTTAATCACTATTTACTATAACATTGATTAGCTTTGGTCTCATATTTTAACATTTGATCATTAGTGTGAAATATCGATCTCTGCTGACCTAATAATGCTGTGCCCAAAAATGCATTCTTTACTATAGCAAGGTCGATCACGCATTACTGAGAGTTGCCAAAAATTGAACCTAACAAGAAACCAAGAGATTCTACTCTTAGACGAGGTGTAATCAAGCTGATGTTAATTCTCTGTTGATAACATATAATGTTTTTTCTTTTATGTTGTAAATTATTGATAGAATGTTTATTTCTCTATATAACCGGCTGCTACTGTAAAAACTGCAATTTTAATAAAGTATTTCTGATTCTGATTCTGATAACTGTAGAATCAACCAAAGGAAGCCCGCCTAGTTTTAATCAGCAAAAAGAACATAGTAGGTAGCATTTTAAACCAGAACATTGTTATGTCATAATTCAGCTCATAACTGGTCTATTGAATAATTTAGGCAGTTCACTAAGACCTGAGTAGTAGAAGAAGATCTGAATACATCAACTTCGCTCTGCTGACATCACGCTTACTGCACATTCACCTCACTGATTGAGTGAAAGTGAAGGGGATTAGATCCCATATCCACCTGAAACCCATGTCCAGATTAATTCCGTTGACCTTCTCCTGACGCCCTCCTTCCAGCCTCTGTTTTCTTTCCCACCACCATCTGCCTGGGCTCTTTCCTTGCTGGATATGACAGTACCACCCAGCTGCTTGGTTGTCCTTTTCTCCTTGACTATTGCCAGGTATAAGCTACCACCTGCATGAGCCCATGTCCCCCTCTGGCTTTTCCAAGGATTCTTTGCCATGACGTGATGTTCCACTGGAGGGCAGTGGCCCTACCCCTCTCATGCATGATGAGCTGGACCTTTCCATGTTGCCATTTTTAAGCCTCTCAGTGGAACAGAAACAGGCTGGAGAACGGCGGCAGTTCACCTCCCCTCCATGTTTGAGCTTGTCGTTTGTCAGCAGCCAAATCCCCTGCTGGCATCGCCTGCATCCTCCCTGTGGCCTCTTGGAGAGGAGAGAGCAGGATGAGCAGGCAGAGACAGACCTAACTAACATCAACCAACTCTCTGCCAGTGCAGAAAAACACTGCGGTTCTGCAAACATTGTAGGGATGGAAATCTCTGACCCCCCATTGACTTATATAATATGATTCCAAAAATCATTGCAGTTCAATGAATTCATATCAGTCAATTTCTATGAACACCACAGACGAACAATCATACCATGCTAGATTTCTAGTAGCTTCAGACAATGTACATCCCTGTTCAATACAAAAGCATATTTATGTATATTTATGCTGAAATGACGCATCAAAAACGTAGCCCGCTTCTACTACGCAGTCTGCACTGTGTAGATGTATGCAAAACCCCTGCATATCAGTAAAACCAGGGAGGTGAAGGGAGCCATTTGCATTCTGCAGCACTTCATACCATTGCTTATGGCATTAGACCTTCTGTTCCTGCATTTGTTGTTCTCAGTAGCGTAGCACCACACTCCCACTCTTTTTCTCACCGCGATGGGAGAACGAGATTAGCTGACGCCAAAATATGTTCGTATTTACCTCCATGTAAGTCATCAGGAACATCAAAGCCGTGCTGGGGCTGCATTTCATCAGAGCAGTCACGCTTTGTCAAATATCTCCTCAGATTTCCGGGGCTGTATGGATTGTAATTGGAATGACTCTTTCAGCCGAGTGTCGACGTGCTCCTAAAAACAGCAATTGTAGAAAGCTAACAAGTGCTAGTGTGCTGTATCATGCCCTCCCACGCAGCGCTCTCCAATGACAGACGATAAAGCCGTTTTCTCCTCTGAGCCAACAGCACCCTTGACCTAAAGTGTACCGCCTTTGCCCTCGGTGGAGAGTGCGTTCCAGGCTGCTCTTCTCTGCAGCTACAGGTCTCGGAGCTTTTTAGGAAAGCAGAGAGTGACACAACGCTAGGTCACTTTGTGGTTGGCAATGACCTGCAAAAAGTTTACACGCCTGAAGAGTCGACGTGCTGTGAGCAGTTGTGTTGGATTATGTTTTTAGCAATTGCATAATCCAGCTAGACCCTTCAATATGGGGAACCTGTGAATGAAATCCAATTCAATCGCTATGTGGGACCCAATATGCAAATCTGCTTGTTGCATGGCAGCTAACGACCAATCATGTACCAGTTCTTTATAGTCTGCAGTTTCTTTTGTACAGTGTTGTCTGTCCAGATTTCTATCAAGCATTTAATTTTGTCCCCAACCATGTACATCCTCCATGATTGTCCTCCTCGCCCTGTGACGTACTGCATGGGGAGGTGTTTCAGCTTGAGTTTCTTGGTTGTCCGGTGTGTCTTGGAGAGATGGATGTGTTAATATGCTAGAACATGTGGCTCATGTGTCTCAGAACAACTCCTAAAATGGTTGATCGGATTGGTATCCCTGTTAAATGTATCTGGGATGCGCTTACACTTAATTATACTTTATATTTTTATGCGACTCGGCCGTATCCAGATATAGTCAGATGTAAACATGGTCAAACACTGAATGTCTGCTGGTTGATCAACTACATGTGGGGGCGACTGTGTAAGAAATTTGAAAAAAACCCTAGTTTGTGTTAAATTTCTGTAAATATTTAGTCATTACTCACAGTTATTTTCTCTCTGTGCTCTCCAGGGCCCTGTACACATATGAAGACGACAGCAATGATCTGACGCTGGCATCATCAGGAGGTAAGTAGTTTCCGACAGTAATTTAACCTAATGTAGATGTTCCAGTGATCCCAACCCAATAACTCTGTCGTGGTGATTGATAACTCTCATTTGCCACATCATCATTATCATAATTGTGGCTGCCATTAGGAATCCATTCTGCATAGTGATAGAGGATAGCCTCAATAAATCTGAAATGATTGCATTCGGTGGCCACTGTCTACTGTCAATAACCGAAGGAATTAGAGTTTACCCTTTAAACCATATTCGCAAATGCCACCTCATTATCTGCGTTGTGGTTTATCAGATCAAACCGTGTGGAGCCTCGTCTCTCCCTCCCTTCAGTACACGAAGAGCAAACCTGCAATTTAGCAATAATGACTTTAATGGCTCAGTGCCTGGAGTGGAACAGGGCAAAGTCGGTGAGATCCAAGGCCACCGTTCCGATGAGGCATATTGTTGTCAGCGGGAAGACGGTTCGAGTCAGATTGGACCACAGTTGAGATCCGTTCGTTATTTGGTGTACGTGAGCCGATAACAGATGCTTATTTGTTTCAGTGGAGCGTAATTATATTGTGCTACCTGCTTCATATTTAAATCAGTTTTAATTATTAGTGAGAGCCGAGGGAAAAGTGCTGCTTCCTGCTGTAATATCTTCTTTTGTCTGAGGCTGGAGGACGGGCTGTGCGCTAGACTATTGTGCTTGTCTCGCGATCTTCCGCCAGAGGCCTGTGTCTGGCTTTGAATGTCTGGCTCTGATTGAGCTTTTAAGTTTCCGATGCAACTGAATGGCAATCGCTAACCCAGATCTATGCTCTAATAATTAGCTCTGTGGATCCTTCTGCTTCAGATGTTGCCTGCTGGTTAAGAGGCCTTACTTATTTGGCCAGCTTTCCTGATATAGTCCAAACGTAGTGTGTGATGCTACGCAGGAGTGAATGTTTTTGGTCGATAAACAGGAAAATGCAATTATCATTAACAGTTTAATATCGGAATTCCAGCTGATAATTATAACTGATAACTGGCAATCCATTGACTCCCTGTTTGTACATGTTCTGACTGATGGTGGGTCTTCGTTTTGTTACTCTTTTAGGCTCAAGTAAATGGATAGAACACCACAGCACTCATGGTGGTCTTCAGTTACAAGCAGTATAGCCACTGCTTCATTAATAATACATAATAGTACACTTCTATCTGTACTGCTTCAATAAAAGGAAGGTGGTGGGATATTTATTTTTCAGAAGCTTTATTTTAGAAGGTCCTCCAGTACTCATAGTCATCATAACAGGCAGGGGTCAGTACACTGGTAGGCAGGTATAGAGAAAAAATACAAAAACAGGGTCAACATACCAGCCAAAAGATCAAACAAGAGAAAATAGGCAAGTAGCGAAAGCAAACAACAGAGTATGAATACTTCAATAAATCCTAATAGCAGCAGATATATGGGAGGAGCCTGAGTGGAGTCCATAGAGACTACACCTTTATGATTCTGACACCTTTATAATTCAGCCAGCATGTGAGCATCTGCTAAATATGTAAATGTTTATAATAATTATCATGCCTGATTAATCTATGTAAAAGTAATCAATGATCCGTGTACTGAGTTGCTACAGTCACTAGTGGTTGCTGTTTTTTTTTTTATTTTATTTTTTTTACTGAATGCTACCAAACTAGCATATAATAATATAGCAGCCGAGAAATTATGAAATTTAAAGCCATTTTTTCCTGTATTTCAATTTACCTAAACCAAGAGATTCTACAGGCTGTTAATTTTGCTGTTTACTGCTCCGTCACATCTGCCACACTCCAGTAACTGCTGCCACTAACCCAGCCTTTCATGCTTTCCCCGTCACAGCTGCCGTTTCACATACAGATGTCTTCAATTAGCAGGAGAGTGTAAAACAGTGATGTAATGTCACATATCATATAAGTTACATTTCTGTGTTAGTGACTGACATTGAATGTAGCAGACTCATCTCCGTGCCTGTCACCAGCCTCTCTCTGGACTAATAGATCGTATTCTGTCCTCACTTTAGCATACAGCTAAACAGACTACTTTTGACTAAACTACAACATCCAATGTAAAGATTATGTTCCATGCAGGTCTTTCAAATGCTTCAAACGCCTGCGACTGATCCAGAGCCGATATGAAATGCAAATAATAACCACCATCTGCTTGTGATTAAAATAACATTGAGATCATCATTACCATAATAGCTGAAAATAGCATTATCTATGCTGTGGCAACATGGGTACTCTGAGAAAGCTACACTCCAAAGGTTTCTGCAGGCTGAGGAAGTCCAACATAAATGATGCTTTACAGCAGCCATTGTTAAAGCTGCATACTTTTGGTGATAGGGCACTGATAGGGCAAGTCTTCCCTCAGGCTGTGTGCTTGTTCATGTTTAAAACTAGTCTTAAAACGCATCTTTTTCAGCAGGCTTTTAGGTGAGTTAGAACAGATTGGTTAAATATGTGTATTATGTGTATGATTAATTATCCTGGCACTCGACAGACCTAGATTTGTTCAACAGAGACTGTGCGGCTGAGCTGTTGTTGGTCCTGGATGATGTCGTTTAACAATAATAGCTCTTACAGGGCAAATTTAGCAAAATAAATACTTCACATACTAACTTGTGGCGAAGGTGGGATCCTATGACTATAATCGACTCTGAGACTATCACCTCAGTATGACCTATTTTAAGGTTTGTCCATGAAGGATGTATTACTGTGTGCCGGTGTGGTTGAATGGTTGTGGCTGAAACAAATGAAAAGCTCAAAATTTGTTTACAATTTTTATAATTTAACAGTTAAATTATTGGTTGTCAGTGTCATCCATGATAGGCTTCCAATTATAGTCATCATCCCAGACATTCCGTATCAGTACATGTCTAAGTATAATGCAAGGTCAGTGGAGATTCTCCGTGAAATTTCATCTTATTCTAAGCTTAATCTATTTCCAGAATCCAGGTAATATGGAAGAGTCTGCCTGCAGGTTTTGAATGAAACGGATACTCATTCTGCTTTAAGTAACCTCATTCCCGTTACCCCTGGGAAATTCAGCACCTGACTGTAGGCTGAGCTCAGAATGGCAGTTTATGTAAAAATACTGTATAAATGCATGTAGTTTCCGAACATCGTCAATGCACTGATGCTTAAAACAAATTGGATTCGAGTTTTCTTTCTTTTTACGAGTGAGCCTTTTCCTGTGTCTGCCCTTGATTGACAGGTGGAGGTCTGGCAGAAATCACGGTCACCTTTGACAACAGCCGCATCATGTATGGCTTCTGCAGCCTGAAGGAAGCCACTGCCACCCTGCCTCGCTACATCCTCATCAACTGGGTGAGTGGGGCTGCTAGCGACTGCCCTTTTCTGCTCCACCAGTTCCTCTGTGTGTGTGTGTGTGTGTGTGTGTATGTTCTGTTGCCTTCGGTCTGTTTTAAGTGATGGAGCATTTCGCAAGCCGTTAGCAAGAGCGCACTGTGCAGCTGTGTAGAGTGGCAAAGGCAGAAGAGAAAAGCTAAAGTGGCAGACGAGACTAACGAGCGTACGCTCAGTTTCAGCCCACTGCACTCCCTTCAAGCGGTGTAGATGTTCTTCAATCAGTCGGCGGGTGCAGACACAGACTTGTAAGCCTCACAGAGAAGGCTTGCGTCTATTTTTGGAGTGGTTGGTGAAATATTTTGTCACGCAGTTGGCATTTATAGCTATTAGGCCAGCACTACATTGCTGACACAAGGCAGTACATTTACAGTACATGTCTGAAAAAATGAAAGCTGTGGTTTGCAGTAAAACCATAAGTGGCTCATTTCAGCCCCTTAAACTGCATGCGTCCGTGTAGGGGTCAAAAAAGTTGGGACATTGTGTGCAAATGCAAAAAAATAACAGAAAACAGTTAGCATTAGCATTAGCAGATCTGTTTTAAATGAAAAACAGTACAAAAACAAGCTATTTGATGTTGTACTTTGTCACCGTCGTAATGATGTAAATGTGTACGTTTTAAAATTGCTGCCTACACCATATGTAAGTTGGGACAGTGCCAATTTAACACTAGAGACATTGTGAAATGTTAGAAAATATATTAAATAAATAATACTTCTATAATATAATTAGAAGTACCATGGAAAAAGCCTGCTTTAAGACTTACAGAGATTTTACAGAGTGTTTATTGCATTTAGTAGATAGATATAGTACATATAGCAGAACCTTTGGAGAAAAAAAACTATATATTTTATAGCTATTTACTGTATTTTCCCCCTACTGTTATAGCTGTTACGAGAGTATGGCAATCAGATTGCATTGTGTCAGTAATGTTATTTTGAATGGGTGCTGATCATATCAATCTGCATTGTTTTTATCTGTATTGTTAGAGACAAAAGAAAAGACTTTGCACTCCGTTTCTCAGTGTAGGATGAAAAATGTTGTATTCTTAGATTCAAGGACGTTTAAAATGAAAGGTTATTACCTTTTGCTCGTAGTATAACACATTGTTCCGTCCTCGTTAAACAAAGGCTCAGGGTAGACCGCAGACCATGTGAAATTCTCAGTTTAATGAGCTATTGTGAGGACATAACCCGACCAACAGAAACAAAAACACATTCCGCACATTTACTCTCAAACTCTCTGAATAGAGAATGTGCGCCCCTCACCTCTCTGTCCCACTAACTAGTTCTCCCACACATTAAATATAAGAGCACAACTTTTTGTATTGGTGGGCAAAGTGCAATGTGTGTGATGGACTATGGGCCATATATATATATATATATATATATATATATATATATATATATATATATATATATATATATATATATATATATATATATAATAGGGCTATGTATTGGCAAGAACCTGGCGATACAAAACATACAAACCATACAGTGGTCACGATTCAATATATCACAATATATTGCGATACTGCAAGTAAAGTGATATATTGCAATTTTTCAAATCTTACTATTAAAACACACTACTGTATGAACAGGTTTGCCAATGTTTACAATAGCATTGCACCCTTGTGCTGCTTGTTAATGTTGGAGTGGAGCTGAAAATGGATTACAACACTGCCATCTGGGGGTCTAAGGTTTAAACACAACACACAATGATTCACTGTCTGCCTGGAATCTGTGTATAGATACTGTGTTTTTGAGAATCGATACAGTATCACCGAACATAACATCCCAATATTCGATATTATCGATATTTTCTTATACCCCTAATAAATAAAGGTGATGGGTTTGTAGAGCAGGTAGGTAAATAGTGTTTAAAATTGTATTTTATAGCATTTACCTATAAATTGTGTTACTACAATCAGAGAATGTTATACGTTTATATAGTGTTAAATAAATATATTTTAGGGGTGGGGTTAGAGTAACTTTCTGGTGGGCCATATCCAATGTTAGACAAACCACAAAGACCACAGAATATAAATTCCTGTTGAACGGAAATATTTATAATAGAAGCCAATGACACACCTGCCCACTAGCTATTGTTAGTTTCTGGTTTTCTGTCATTTGTGCAGGGAAGTACATCAGGATTGTGTTAATGAACAGCAGTATGCCACAGCTGCTGCAGACAAGGATTAGACTGAAAAATGCTGGAGTATCCTCTTCAGGGTAACTGGAATTCTAATAATAGCCTAGGCAGGCCAGCAATCAGAAGGTTGTGGGTTCAAATCCCAGAGTACTCCTCAAAGCTGACCTGGGACAAGACACTTACAGTGCTGCTTAAAAGTTTTATGAATACACATGCCCTAAAATATGATCAGATTTTTAGTAATAAGAGTAAATAAAGAGAAACCAACAAATAAACAAGCAACAGTTATTTAGTTTGTCATTTATTTGTTGGACAAAAAGATCCAACATATACAAATATATGTGAACCTCTACAATAATCAGTTTAATGTAGGTGGTAATTAGGGTCAGTAATGAGGTTCAAGCATTTGGATGACAATTAGATGTGAGTGTGGCAGACATCACTCACCATCAAAGTCTGGTATATACCGCACACATTTCTTAGTGCATGTCATGTTTTAGTCAAATTTTAGTTCAAGTCAAGAGATTTCTGAGGCCCTCAAACAAATATTTCTCAATGCTCTTGAGGCTGTTTCATTGATTATTTTTGGACTTCATTCATCCACTGGCAGGCAGGTAGTGTACAAACAGGGACTATTCAACACTATTCTCAACCTTCCCATGGGTGGTCTTCCAATAAAAATAATAATGCGTATAATGAACCCCTGGGTAACATCTAAGGGTCTGCAGTTCTTTCTTGCACTGGCTAATATCAGTGTTAATGAGTCCATCAGCAAAACACTGAACAAGAATAGTATTTATGATACCATGGGGAAAGCCACACTCTTCTGCCTGTTCAAAGTTTAGAGCTAGAGGACTACTGAAATAACGCTATGTGTTCAGATAAGGCAAAAACGGATCCCTGTGGCTTATATAAGAGATGTTATGCTTGGCAAAACCTGAACACTGCATTCCAGCATAACAACCCCATCCCCATTTTAAACATGGTGGTGGCAGTATTCTGGTTCAGTGATGTTTTAATACCACTGAAACAAAACAAGTTGGCATCATTTGATAGAGGTATGAGTTTGGGGACCCATCCTTGAATCTTGTTTTAGGGTCACTGCAGAAAGTGACCCTAAAACATCAATCAGTCTGCAAAGAAAGAAGAAATGCTGCATTTCAGAATGATTTAGGCAAAGTTGCAATGGAAGTGTTGAGGTAAAACATAAGGTATGGTGTTCATGCAAGAAAGCACACCAACATAACAGAATCGAAGCAGGAACAAGCCTTCCTTCACGATTCCTTCAAGTCAATGCGTAGGGCTGATTAACAGTTATAGAAATCTCTCTGACGTCATTGCTCCTGAAGGAGTTGTTTATGAAAGCTTAGTTTCTGCACCATTTGCAAACTTTGGCTAACAAACACATTAATAAAATTCTATGTACACTACTGTGCAAAAGTCTTGAGCACCTAAGCTAATAGAAAAGCCTTTATCTTAGAAATAAGTGTGTTTTCACCAGTAAGAACAATGTATATCATCAGCACAGATGTAAATAAGCATTATTACAATATAAAGTATCATAAATATCTTATTTTGCAAGAAGTAGATAATATCTTGTACGCCAGTTTGAAGAATAAAGTGTAGTTCCAGATTTCTCCTGGACACCCCAGACATTGTATGAATTTATTCAATTCCTTCACCAGCAATCTTGATTTAGCTCAATGAAGTACTGAGTAATCAAAGAAGGTATTAGATGATAACTGTAAATAATACTGGGTTACCACAAAGTAAAGCTTGGAAGAGGTTAAATAAACACACTGACATATGTAGTACCACTACTTGCTGTATTTGTACTGTATTTGAATATTTCTGCTGAGCAAATAAATATGTCCTGTCTGGAAAAATAGCTTTTTAAATATAAGAAGTGTCTAAAACCTTTATGCACTACTGTACATGTTGTGATATTTGTATATTTGTATATTTGGGTTCTCTTGATCTATTGTTAAGAGATTACATTTAGATGTAATTATTTTTAAGTCTCATTTTTGTAGAAATTCATAAAATGATAAGGGGCAGAAACTCACCTTTGCCAACCCAGCTCTGCTGTGCTGGCGATGCTGTGCTATTTCCATTAAAATGGATTAATAAAGTATACCATGAAAGCAACCCATTTAGGTTCATCTACACTAAAACTCTGAGAGCAAGGCATTCCGGGACGTGTACTGTCTTAGCCAAAGCCGTAATTTCCAAATCAAAGCAGCATTTTCCAACCCAGTGATTTGAGAAGCTCACCATGTAAGATTTTTGTGAATGTTGTGGCTTGTTTTATAAAAACATAACCAAAATCCAGGAGCCACAGTGTGCTGTTGTTATGATGGTCTTTAGTTCAGCTTGTTATTCGGATGTGGTATTCGCTGACCAAGATGTTCCTGTGATGATGTTAGGTTGGGGAGGATGTGCCTGATGCGAGGAAGTGTGCCTGTGCCAGCCATGTAGCCACCATCGCCGAGTTTTTCCAGGTGAGTCTCCCCGAATTCCTCTTCATATCCTGTATTAGCGTTCACCCCAAGACCAAAAGACGCATAGCTGGCAAGGGTCTCACATGCGTCTCCAGTGACCACTCAAGATCAGATTTCATGAACTACTGTTACAAATGTTTAGACTGCATAGACTGCTAACGCAACTTGTAAACAAGAGCGGGAGAAGAAGCCACGCAGCTGCTGTCCCCACAGCTGTGGTGATGCAGTTGACTAAGGCAGTCGTTGTCCGCTGTTGGAGGCGCAACAGGATGCTTTACTGTTCATGTTACACGTTATTAGACATGTGATCATCTCTGACAGTGGTTTAAATGATTGGATCACAGTGTGTCTCAGAGACACCAGGTGTACCAGGTTCATACCTGTACTTTCAGACCATATTTAAATATTTAGTAATCTCAAATGAACGTGCTTGTGTGGCCGCTGACAGTATATGACAGGGGTATTTAATTAGTACGGTCCAGTTAGAGGATATTTTCTCAGGTCAAGGGCTGGACCATCATCATTTCTAACTTGTGTTATGATTCAGTGCCATATCCTGTATACTGAAGTATCAGCATCGTGTACAATCAGCAACTGAAAGACAAACTTATTACATATACCGTTCAGTATATTTCAGTAATTTACTGTTTAAATGCTGAACTGAATGAATTATTTATAAAGCTCCAAATAATTTTTTTTCTCACTTCAAGTAAAAACAAGGGCTACGTTTAAAAAAACAGAATGATTTTGAACAAAAAGTGCGTCTTAAAGTGTTTATTTATAGAGAAAGTAAATAAAACTTGCATCTTCTGAACTAACAATTCACAAATTGACGTTACGTTATTCTTCCTGACTCGCTTTAGTCTCCGGCTGCTGCTCCTCGCTTCATACCTCACCTGTGTGCGCGCGCCGCACTCCCAACATGCACAGATGTGATTGGCTGAGGAGCCTTCAGTGATATTACAGCACACGCGATTGGTCTCTAAGTTCACTGCGCCGTAAAGCCCGTATACCGTAAAGATGATAAAAGCTTGGCCGCTTAAAATAAACACAGTCAAAATTAAATAAATCTCAAAAGTTTATCAGTTTGGGTCCACATTGGACAACGTCTGGGTCTGGATCGGGACCGCAATCCACCTAGTAGTGACCACTGGTATATGACATAAAGCTATTTATTAACATGGATAGAAGTGCACATACATCTCTGGCTGTAAGCTGGCTGCTACTACTGCTTTAGCTGTGATATGTGCTTTTGACTATTTATAACTAAAGTAATAGCTTTAAAAATTAGTTTTTCACAGAAGTATTGTAGAAGTTATTAGCATGTGTTTAAATACTTTTACTTGGGCTTTCAGTCTACTTTCTAAGCTTTCGATGCTGCTTTTGTAGAAAAACACTTGCAGCGTTGGTCATGTTCCCTTATAGAATCTATTAATACCCTCAACCTTTGTCTCACCTTGTTTGTCACAAACGCATCCCGAAATTCACGTAACCGGGAAGAGCTTTTAATTCTTTATTTTCCGCCAGAGTAGAGCTTTCCACTCGGCGCTGTTTGCCAGCATGACCATTATTACTCAGTCGTCTTTTAAATCTCCAAGTTGTGCTTTTGCAGCTGAGTAAATTCCTATAATCCGTGGGTGGACCTCAAAGCGCCGTGTGTATGGAGGGGGGGGGCACGGTACCTAACAGCTGTAGTACATGGCGGAGAGCGCTTGTGGATGACTAACGCACCTCTCATCTGGGTGATTGTGGCGGAGGTGTCTGGCGGTCGCAGCAAAGCTGAACGCCGGCCTGTGCCACCTTTTATGTCCTCCGTCTCTTCAGCCGGGGGACGCGTGGGTGGAAAAGAGGGCGAGAGCAGAGAATGGACTGGCTGGGGTGGAGAAATGGAGAGATTGTGTGGAAAGAAGAATGGACTAAAGAATTGGAGAGGCTGCAAAAGCCTGCTGTTTGATTTGATGCTCTGGGCACCTGGAATCCACAGCTGCAGATAAAGGAGCCCAACATTTAGTTTTTGAAATGCAGCTAATGTTTTAATCCATCCATCCATTATCTTCCGCTTTATCCCGCTAGTCAGGGTCACAGGGGGAGCCAATCCCAGGCAGGGAACACCATGGACAGGTCGCCAGTCCATCGCATGGCCAACAGTTCACTCACACACACTCACATCTATGGACAACTTAAAGTGGCCGATCAACCTAACATGCATGTCTTTAAACGTGTGGGAGAAAAACGGAGGAAACCCACTCAAGCACGGGGGGAACATGCAAACTCCACACAGAACGGCCCGGGCCGGAAATTGAACCCGGATCATCTTGCTGTGAGGCAACCCTGCTAACCGCTACACCACCGTGTCACCGTTATGTTTTAAACCATACTGTTAAATTCTGCACAGTCCATCATGGTTGTGATGTCACAACTATAAAAGGACTATTCGGCCTAGAAAGAAAGAAAAGAAAGAAAGAAAGAAAGATGGAAAGAAAGAAGGAAAGAAAGAAAGAAAAAAAGAAAGAAAGAAGGAAAGAAAATGATGCCGAAAGCTATTTATGTGCACAGTAAGTGTTTGTTCTTTGTTAAAATTTTTTTAGCTTAATTTCCAAAGCTTTGGTTAGGGTCGTCCAGTATTTGCAGTTACCATCCAATTTCTGCTTTAGCTAATCAATCCTTCATTAAATTAATGAAGGTGCTGCTGATGGAAATTACAGATCCATGTAATGACTAAACTACAGCGAATCTGGAACCCAATCTGTTGGGTTCAGCGAATCTGTTTTCTATTAATATACATATTAATAACAGTCTATTTACATAATTTCCTTGGCTGCAAAATGTTACATTGTAGAATATGGGTCCTTTAACTGGTGTGTGAAGATATGAAAACTCGTGCATTAATAGTCTGTAAACGTCAGTAAAAACATCCACGATGCAGCTCAGTCTGGTCTCCAGCTTCGCTGTGCTAAAGTGTTGATTGGTATTTTTCCGACAGACTGGAATCCTAATTCGTTTTTATTCATGTGTGCCAGAGAGTCCCCCGAATTCACCTGCTTCTCCTTTTATCCTCCTCTCGAGACTTTGAAGTCCTGCCTGTTGCTTTAGCATTAACATGCTCTCCCACAATCCCACGGTGCCATACACACACTTACAGAGTCCTCCCTATTCATTGGAGGGTTGCCCGGGGTTACGTGCTTTGGCAGCGCTAGCAGTGATGCTTTTTTTTCTCTTTCTCTCTTACTTTTTCTTTCTCTCCAGGGGGTTGACGTCATCATCAACGCCAGCAGCATGGACGACATAGACCCCTCAGCCATCGGACAGAGACTGACCAATGGAACAGTCCCGGTGGCCAGCCCGGTTCTTAGCCGCCTGCGAACAAGGGACGAGGAGAACACAGAGAACGTTGTGCGTGACCAGAGAGGGAATTAGTGTGTGTTTGTGTGTGTGTGTGTGTGTGTGTGTGTGTGTGTGTGTGTGTGTGTGTGTTTCTGTGTTTCTGTGTGTATGTTTGTGCATGTTTTTGTACATTTTAGGACAAAAAGTCCCCTGATCTAAGTTAAGAGAATATATATATATACAAACGTTTTAGACACTACCAGTCAAACGTTTTAGTACACTACCAGTCAAACGTTTTAGATACACTACCAGTCAAACGTTTTAGTACACTACCAGTCAAACGTTTTAGATACACTACCAGTCAAACGTTTTAGAACACTACCAGTCAAACGTTTTAGATCACTACCAGTCAAACGTTTTAGATCACTACCAGTCAAACGTTTTAGTACACTACCAGTCAAACGTTTTAGAACACTACCAGTCAAACGTTTTAGATACACTACCAGTCAAACGTTTTAGAACACTACCAGTCAAACGTTTTAGATACACTACCAGTCAAACGTTTTAGTACACTACCAGTCAAACGTTTTAGAACACTACCAGTCAAACGTTTTAGATACACTACCAGTCAAACGTTTTAGTACACTACCAGTCAAACGTTTTAGAACACTACCAGTCAAACGTTTTAGAACACTACCAGCCAAACGTTTTAGTACACTACCAGTCAAACGTTTTAGTACACTACCAGTCAAACGTTTTAGTACACTACCAGTTAAACGTTTTAGTACACTACCAGACAAACGTTTTAGATACACTACCAGCCAAATGTTTTAGTACACTACCAGTCAAACGTTTTAGATACACTACCAGCCAAACGTTTTAGTACACTACCAGTCAAACGCTTTAGATCACTACCAGACAAACGTTTTAGATACACTACCAGCCAAACGTTTTAGATCACTACCAGCCAAACGTTTTAGATACACTACCAGACAAACGTTTTAGATACACTACCAGCCAAACGTTTCAGTAGTTAAACGTTTTAGATACACTACCAGTCAACCGTTTTAGTACACTACCAGTCAAACGTTTTAGTACACTACCAGTCAAACGTTTTAGTACACTACCAGTCAAACGTTTTTGAACACTACCAGTCAAACATTTTAGTACACTACCAGTCAAACGTTTTAGTACACTACCAGTTAAACGTTTTAGATCACTACCAGTCAAACGTTTTAGTACACTACCAGTCAAACGTTTTAGTACACTACCAGTCAAACGTTTTAGTACACTACCAGTTAAACGTTTTAGATCACTACCAGTCAAATGCTTTAGTACACTACCAGTCAAATGTTTTAGATACACTACCAGTCAAACGTTTTAGTACACTACCAGTCAAACGTTTTAGTACACTACCAGTCAAACGTTTTAGATCACTACCAGCCAAACGTTTTAGTACACTACCAGTCAACCGTTTTAGTACACTACCAGTCAAACGTTTTAGTACACTACCAGCCAAACGTTTTAGTACACTACCAGTCAAACGTTTTAGTACACTACCAGTCAAACGTTTTAGTACACTACCAGCCAAACGTTTTAGTACACTACCAGACAAACGTTTTAGTATACTACCAGTCAAACATTTTAGTACACTACCAATCAAACGTTTTAGTACACTACCAGTCAAACGTTTTAGATACACTACCAGTCAAACGTTTTAGTACACTACCAGTCAAACGTTTTAGATCACTACCAGTCAAACGTTTTAGTACACTACCAGCCAAACGTTTTAGTACACTACCAGTCAAACGTTTGAGATCACTACCAGTCAAACGTTTTAGTACACTACCAGTCAAACGTTTTAGATCACTACCAGTCAAACGTTTTAGAACACTACCAGTCAAACGTTTTAGATACACTACCAGCCAAACGTTTTAGTACACTACCAGCCAAACGTTTTAGTACACTACCAGTCAAACGTTTTAATACACTACTAGCCAAACGTTTTAGTACACTACCAGTCAAACGTTTTAGTACACTACCAGTCAAACGTTTTAGTACACTACCAGTCAAACGTTTTAGTACACTACCAGTCAAACGTTTTAGATCACTACCAGTCAAACGTTTTAGATACACTACCAGTCAAACGTTTTAGTACACTACCAGCCAAACGTTTTAGTACACTACCAGTCAAACGTTTTAGAACACTACCAGTCAAACGTTTTAGAACACTACCAGTCAAACGTTTTAGATACACTACCAGCCAAACGTTTTAGATCACTACCAGCCAAACGTTTTAGTACACTACCAGCCAAACGTTTTAGAACACTACCAGCCAAACGTTTTAGAACACTACCAGCCAAACGTTTTAGTACACTACCAGCCAAACGTTTTAGAACACTACCAGCCAAACGTCTTAATACACTACCAGCCAAACGTCTTAATACACTACCAGTCAAACGTTTTAATACACTACCAGTCAAACGTTTTAATACACTACCAGCCAAACGTCTTAATACACTACCAGTCAAACGTTTTAATACACTACCAGTCAAACGTTTTAATACACTACCAGTCAAACGTTTTAATACACTACCAGTCAAACGTCTTAATACACTACCAGCCAAACGTCTTAATACACTACCAGTCAAACGTTTTAATACACTACCAGTCAAACGTCTTAATACACTACCAGTCAAACGTTTTAATACACTACTAGCCAAACGTTTTAGTACACTACCAATCAAACTTTCTTTTATGAAATATTCAGTTAAAACTGGTCATGAAGTTACTCATTTTTAAGTGTCAGAGAAAAAGCAAGAATACTGATTTGACAGAAAATTCTACCGAACAGCTTTTTTATCAGGATTTGGTGTCTTTTATTTTTAAAGGAGACATGCTTTCAATTTTTCAAAGACATCTGCTGGGATATACTTCCTCACTTCCAAAGTTCATTCTTTGAAACTGGTTGCATTTTCTGCTTCTCACGATCCGAGGAATCCCAAACACATTCGGTGAGGTCTGTCCATTGTTCTGAGAACAGCAGCAGCTTCTTTGTTTGATTGTTTTCTTTTTTTATCTATTCCCTTTTCTCAGTCACGTCTTTGTGACAGCTACACTTCCTTTTAGTCTATTTTCTGACAGTGGTGATTTTTTCAGATCTAAGAACAAGAGTGGAGCTTAATTTTCTCCTCTCTCTCAAAGAAGAAAGCTTTATATTCTGTTAATCTGAGGCATGACAGTGTTGGTGGACTACCAGGTCTTTTTTTTTTTATTTTACTTTCGCTTCATTAGACAATGATGTTAATATCTAATCTGCTAAGAAATACCCTCTGATAAAATTAACTTGGACTTAACGTCAGTTTGGACTATACGTCATTACAAATATGCGTGTGCCCCCATGTCCTAACATTGTAGAAAAACTAACTGTCTGTGTGTTTATGTCTGTATGTGTGCAAATGCTTGTAGCCTCTGCTGGACAGAGGTCAAACCAAGTAGTCTGTGAAAGGATCTCTATGAGTGTGAAGTGTGACACAAGCTCTTAGGCTTGTTGCTGCTTTAAAAGGGAAGCGCTCAAGCTGGCCCCCCACTCCGAGCCATATTGTTAGTGCTGGAGGAACTGAAACAATGCTCCTTTCTGTGGTCGGCCAAACAGGGGTGACTCATTCACTTCTAAAGCAGTCCAACTTCTTCCGCCTATTTGTCCAACATATCAGTGTGACCTCCATCCATGTGACAGCCCCGTCCTTCAGTTACCGAATAAACAGACAGTGTAGATCTCAATACACAATCAGTCCAGATAGAGCACACTGAAAGGAGCGATGCATTGAATTTCTATCATTCAGATGTGTACTATTGGCATTTTCAGGTAAACGATCAACATCACATGATCACATTTATGGGTTAAGTGTTTTATTCATGCGTTAATGATGTACACATTTGAATCAAGTTAATGTAACGCAGTCCTGCAACAGCCCAATTTATTCAGCTTGCTTTTTAGCTCATACAATAGCATTGCATAACTTGAGTATTGACTCAGCGGTATGGAACCAAAGATGTGTTTTTGTGTAAGTGTATCTTGTAATTACCGGACAGCTGTTTACTTCCTTGCTTGATATGTGTTCTCTGGCTGTTTTACATTAGACAGAAAACACAAATTGTCCCCTCAGTGCCTCGCTTAGAACAACACGGCTGTTCGTCAGCTCTCCGATTCCAATTATTTATTGGTCACACTCCTTCTCCTCCACCCCTCCCCACAGGGCACCACTTATCAGAAGACGAACGCAGAGATTGAGATGAAGAAGATCAATCGTGAGGAGTTCTGGGAACAAGCCAAGGTAGAGATGGGGTTCTACTTAAGTAGGGGCTCAGATGAGAGATGTGAACCACAGTGCGACCGGCATTAGCTCACCGAGCCCGACCTGCTCATTGATCTCTTTGTTCTGGCTTTATGTTTCCAAGTGCGCCTGCAGTACATTTTCAAGGCATATTTAGGAGCCCTGTTTTGGCCTCATAAGATAATTACCAATAATAGTGTCATGAGATGGGACTTAGCCCTCACATGCAACTAGGAAAAGACTCACATGCTGGTGGCCTAAATTTGTGATTGGCTCTGATTATAAGATATTTAAAGAAGAGAGTACAGTTTTCCCCCCGAGGTCAGTGACTAATCTGATTCTTGGTTAGTTCTGAATTATATTATAGGATTTTGCCTCCATTTTTGTGGCCATTGAAGGTTAAATAAAGATCTGGTTATATTATCAAAGCATTGTGGCAACATGCCATCAACATACTGTAGATATTGTCTAAGCATTGTGAATACATGGTGTCAGAATAGTACAGATATTATCATAGCATCACTAAATAGTAACAAAATAGACAAATTATTACTATAGGATGCTGACCTAAGCTGGTCAATGCTTTTTTGTGCTGCTCTTGTGCTGGTCTGATGCTGGTTTAGCTGCTCACCATGACTCAGCATTATTATGGTGCTTGTCTAGCATATCAGTATCTAAAAAACGTCCC
This sequence comes from Megaleporinus macrocephalus, assembly GCA_021613375.1. NCBI lineage: Eukaryota > Metazoa > Chordata > Actinopteri > Characiformes > Anostomidae > Megaleporinus > Megaleporinus macrocephalus. The sequence goes on along the minus strand of CM038717.1, from coordinate 28,655,316 downwards.
GTTCCTGACCAAAGAAAAACAGGTATCTTCCAAATGGCAACTTTACAGGAGAGGGGAAGAACCTTACTTTGAAGTTATTAGAACCAGATTTTTCTTTAAGTTAGTTTAAAGCATTTCCATTTGTCCATTTATAATAAAAAAAAAATTAGACAGTGTAAATGGCAGATGCTCTGTTCAAATGCTATGGAAAAATAAAAATTGATGAAAATTGAGATGCATGTTTTTCTTTGGACAGTGACAATATGCTGGTTTTGCTGGTGATCTGTATTTCAACTTTAGTTTTTTCTGATCATCATACTAGCATACTAGCATGGTGTCCAGACATACTGGTCTGTACTGGTTTTCCTAGCAGGGTGGCAAAGGTTACTGAAGTATAGTTGTTACAGATAAATAGATGTTAGCATTGAGGTTACATGATAAAATTATACAGGTATTATCATAGCACTGTGGATACATAGTATGAAAACAGTATTAGATTGATAATTTATTGATCCCAGAGGGAAATTTAAGATCTCCACATTTAACCCTTCCATGCAGTGAAACACTCACATATACACACATACATTAGTGAACAGACACACTAGGGGGCAGTGAGCACAATTGCCAGGAGCAGTTGGAAGTAAGGTGCCTTACTCAAGGGCATTTCAGTCGTGTCCTGTGGGTTCAAGGGATCGAAGCAGCAACCTTGTGACCACAAGGCTTGTTCCCTTTAGCCCACGACTGCCTCAGTTTGGCATAAACCACCACAGTTTAGTATAATTATTATCACCGCATTATGGCTACTTTGTGTCAAAATAGTATAGATATTATCATAGATTATGACTACATGGTACCATGCTGGTCTAAGCTGGTCTGCTGGTGGTTTATGCCGATCTGGGGCTGGTCTGGTGCCCGCCTGGGGCTGGTTTAGCTAGTGCCCCACCATAGTCATGCTGGTTGACGAGAATATTAGCATACAAAACATAATAATGCTGGCTTCGCTGAAATATGCATTTCACCTTTCATGGTTGCAGCACATGCAGGCTTTGCTGGTGACTGGCCGTGCTGGTCTATACTGGTTTTTCTAGCAAGGCAGCAAAGATATTATCATATGCTGGTGCTGGTTTAGCTAGTGACTCACCATGACCTGGTGAGGTGACATTAGCATTAGATATTAGCATATAAAACACAACATATGCTGGTTGCGTTGGTGGTGGTGCATTTCAGTTTCTATTATTGCTGACCAGCATGCTAGCACCCAAAACACATTGCTGCTGTAAGAATAAAATGTTGTATGCCTTGTATGAGTATAAATGATCAATCTTATCATAGCGGTACGGCTTTACAGTCTCAATATAGTTGAATATAATAATATCTTATAATGATATTATAAATAACAATCATATAATGATAGTGTTAAATATTGTGGGCTATAACTAAATCTTTGTGAATACATGATAGCAAAGAGCCTAGAAGTTATCATTTTGTTGTACATACATGGTAGCTAAATTCTGTACATATAGCCTGGTAACTACATAGTAGTTAATTGTGTATCTATGGTGTTGTGACTACATGGTAGTTAATTGTGTATCTATGGTGTTGTGACTACATGGTAGTTAATTGTGTATCTATGGTGTTGTGACTACATGGTAGTTAATTGTGTATCTGTGTTGTTGTGACTGCATGGTAGTTAATTGTGTAGATATAGCCTTGTGACTACATGGAAGTTAATTGTGTATCTATGGTGTTGTGACTACATGGTAGTTAATTGTGTATCTATGGTGTTGTGACTACATGGTAGTTAATTGTGTATCTATGGTGTTGTGACTACATGGTAGTTAATTGTGTATCTATGGTGTTGTGACTACATGGTAGTTAATTGTGTAGCTATGGTGTTGTGACTACATGGTAGTTGTGTATCTATGGTGTTGTGACTACATGGTAGTTAATTGTGTATCTATGGTGTTGTGACTACATGGTAGTTAATTGTGTATCTATGGTGTTGTGACTACATGGTAGTTAATAGTGTATCTATGGTGTTGTGACTACATGGTAGTTAAATTGCATAGATTTTATACCAGCATTATGGCTACGTTCTTGCTACCTTCCTAACAGCGGGAAGAAGAGCTGAGGAAAGAGGAGGAGAGAAGGAAGTTGGCAGAGGAACGGCAGCGTTTTGAAGAGGAGCGAATGGAGCTGGAGAAAAAGGAGCAAGAGGAGAGAGAGAAGAGATACCGTGAGAGGGAGAGGCAAATTGAGGAGCACAGGTAAGAGCACAAGCCCCTGCAAGTATTTTGGTCTCTCTCTAAATAAGCTAGCTTTCATTGTAACCTGCTTTTGGTGTGTCTTTGTGTTCTTCACAGGAAGAAAATGCAAGAGGAAGAGGAGGCCAAAGAGAGGTCAAGGAATCAGCCCATGATTGTAAGAGTGTGTATGCTTTGCATACTAGGTTTGATTTTTTTATTATATCATATATATCATATCGTAGCAGAGAAATAGGATTTTTTTCAGAGGACATTTCACTCGTAAATATTTCCAGGGAACATAACGGCTCTCCGTGTGTTTTCAGTATGTAGCAAGGATAAAATCAGAATATTGGAAATCTGTGCCAAAACATGTTCAATATGGCAGATGAGCAACTGACATAACAGCCCACTGAGGAAAATCTACTTTTTGCTGCCCCCTGCTGGAAACTAATGGTAGTTTTTTTTCTCTCCTCTTTAGACAGAAGCAAGCTGTGAGGACCCCTCTCTGGAGAAAAAGGAGACAGAGGTTGAGGTGGGTTGACTGGCGAGTTTCAGATCCACGGGAACTGTCACAACCTTGAAAAAGATAGCTTTACCACTGAGCTCTGGGCAAGCCCCTGCTGAATGCCACTGTTAGGACTTAAATGCAGCTTAGATGTAGGTCAGATTGGTTGTATTGTGGTGGCAGAAATTCTTCTGGGCTTTGCATGTGGGTCAGTGGGATTCCTCTTGCTGTTTCTGGAGTATGTCCGTGTAAAAAAGTGGCACTCTCTGACAGTAGTAGGTTTGCTTTTTTAGTGCAAAGGGTGTTCTTGCTCCAGATTATCTGGACGGAAACAAAGCTGCCCCTTAGCTGACATACCATTTATCATAAGCAGTTACAGCATAGTTTTAGGTTACAGTATTCATAAAAGCAAAACATACTAGGGCTGTCACCAGTGCCAGTGTTTTATCTTTATTGTGATGCTGTTTATTGCAGTACATCACCTGTTCTGAAATCAACTTGCCTTATTTGATTGCATTTAGTCACAAGAACATTAGCAAGGTCAGGTACTGATACTGGTCGATTAGTTCTGGATTTCAAGCTCCAGCTTGCCCCAAAAGTACTGGACAAAGCTCCATCACTCCAAAGAACACAGTTGCCCCACAGCCCAGTGCTGGGAGATGCTTTATACCCTACTAGCCAATGCTTGGCCTTTTGTCAAGTTACCATTGTACTGCCAATTACATGCCTAAGTGTATGCACCTGTGTATACCTGTATGGTTGCTCTAGTTATTTTTGGACAGATATTATATGTGGCAAACCTTCTCACACTGTTAACGTGTTGATAGGAGGCGGCCGCCATCATCGCCCAACGGACGAGCAACCCCCGAGAGTTCTTCAAGCAGAAAGAGAAAGCCGTGGCCAGCAGCGTGGACACCTCACCCGTCGCCACTCACAGGACTGGTAAGGCCACAGGGAGTGAAAAGAAGAGGGAGGGGAGGACATGCTAAACTGGTGCTTAGAGCCTCTGTTTGTCCTGCCACTCGTCCCAGTCTCAATCTGTCCGTTTATTGTGAATTAAACAACCAGTGGAGAGACCATCTGCCTGCGTGTGGAGGAAATCCTCACTCACTGGCTGTTCAGAGCAGATTTCACATACTGGAAGACTGCAAGGAGGCATGTCCTGGGAAAGATCAAATGAAAAACATTTGTATGTGTCAGTGATGAAGTGATATACTTTATATATATATATAAAAAAAACAGTTTGGTGAATCATTTTGACAGAAGTTTCCACTTGTGGATCAGCCAAGACATGTTTGGTGTCTGAATTGCTCATCTTTATTTATTTATTTTTTTTATGGAGCCTTGAGGCTAATGTAGTGTCCAAGTTATGGAAGCTTTTTAATGCCACTAATTAGCAACTGCAGTGCCAGGAAAAGGGTGGATCCAGGCCTACATCGATACATAATTGATAGCAAATAAGAGAAAATCGTTTGTGCTAATGGTAATGCACTCAGTGCAGCATGTTCCATCATCAGTAAAACTAGCTGCAAACATAACACGGGGAAAACTGTAACTTACTAAAGTTAGGCTCTGCCGAACAGTGAACACAGCAGCTTCGGACCCTGATGTGTGGAATCACCCTGCTTATTATAATATATTATTAGTCAGTCATTATATTATTAAAAATCCAATGATTTTTATTAATAGGTGTCTTTTAGTTTATTTTTGGCAAAATAGCACCCTCCACTCCTCCATCGCATTGGGTGTCTTTTAAAAGTCGCATCCTTTGACCACAGATATCCACACGCACTGCAAAAGAGTTAAGGATGAAATAAAATGAGGAGAGTATTGATATCATTCAGATTGGCTCAGTCCCTGATGTTGGCATCAGGTCATGTCTTGCTCCTATCCTGCTGTACAACACACAGCTTTTGTTTGCATACTACATTGTACACCAATATGAAGACGCATAATCTATTTAATAGTTTTTGGTGGATTGCTTGAATGCTTGCGTGCCGATGTTTAGATCTGAATACTAAGAAACCTTGTAGCCTTCTTAAATGGCCTACTGTTTGTTCGCTCTAAACATGCTGTAAATATAGTCTGATAACGGCAACTTCTGATGATCAACTGTTAATTCGTCAGGGTTGGATTTGATGGGCACAGATTTTGACAATAAGAATTTGACTTGTTCATGCAGTGATTACACCACCGCATTAATGTGCCCTCTGCTCACCCTGCTTTCTCGAGAGGTTTCTGCTCCCAGTGTTCCTGTCCTTGCTAGGCTTTACTCAAACTGCCCCTGTAATCTTATAATGTTTTAGGAACATCAAAAAGGAACATGAGCCTGGAAACATATTTGATTTAGTTAAAGACATTGATAAATACGACCTCCATTCACCGCTCAATATGTTGCCACAGAGGTCACATGAAAAATATGGTGGATAAAAATGAACAAAATTCAGGCCTCAGACTGACTGCTTCTACTGTTTTACTGTGTTTTTGTTCAGTTTTCTAGTCAGCAGTGTATCATTCAGTGGCAGACACCACATAAACAAGTTATAACATGCTGTGTGCTTGTCCAGGACAAAATGGACACCAGAGGCAGGGAGCAGCAATTTTTCACACAAAAACAAAGATGCAGCTTTTCAGTGGTTTACACGTCCACTTCTCAACTAGGACTTTTCAGTCTTTATATTCTTAATAATAATAATAATAATAAAAAAAAAAATAATAATAATAATAAGTTCAATTTATATAGCGCCTTTCTCATACCCAAAGACGCTTTACGTTGAGAAAAAAAAAGTTTTTTTAAAGTTAAAGTTTTTTTCAGACCTTCTTTGATTCTTCCTCCACTTCTGCTCCACTCTGTCAGCTCTGTTATCTTTTTGCTGGCACTTGTGCTTCTTCCCCAAATCAGTGAAAAAAGTCTGCTTGAATATAGCAAGAGTTTCTACAGGGTTTTTCTACATGTGGATCTGTGGCGTTTGAACTATGTGCTCTCATAACTATTTCAGCCCTCATTAAATGGGTGTCTGTTGACTTTCTGTCATTTGACAGAAAGCTGTCAAAAGTGTTTTGCTGCGAGCTAACAAAGATTTCCATTGTATTTGCTATGCAAAGTGACCAACACTTGCCTAACATTGCACAGGGCAAACTCAGAATCATATTAAATGGAAACAGATTAGGTCCCATTTTACCAAATATTTAAAAAATATATATATTTACAAGGGCACTAGGTGGCGCTGTGAGGGGCGAGTGCTCGCTCACTGTCTTTCAGGGCTGGCTATACTCGGTCACGCGATGTTAACATGGTGCAGTTTGCAAGTGTGCGATCATTTAGGCATGGAGTTTTCATGGTGCTACTTCAGGGTCATAAGCTTCCATTGCTTATTAGCTGCATATGCAGATCTGGAGATCCAGAGCAAAACAAATCCTTTTTTAGACCAAACAAGTCTTGGCTGATTGATTTCATTGTGGAGAAATTGTGATTGAGTAAAACAGACAGGCATCAACACATGACAGTGTGCAGTCCTGGGTCACAGGAAACTGTTAGTAGTTACATTATTGATTACAGGCCTTATTGTGCTGCTGTCAATCTTTGGTTAACTCAGGAGCCTTTTTAAAGTTTATGGCAAGAAGAACTCTCTAGCACCTCACAGCTCTGGGGAGAGCTCTCAGCAGAAGTGCACACATGCTTGTCTGACAGGTCTACTATTTCTGCAGGGTGTGAAAACATCCCGCTAACAGCTTTTTTCTCCTTTTCTCTTTTTTCCCCTCCCAACATTTCCCTCTTCCACGATTCATTTCACCCCTTTCTGTTTTGGATTGTGTTTTCTTTACCACATTCCATATCCTCCTGATGATCCTTGACTAAAACTGAAAACTAACCAACTGGTGCCTCTGTCCCTATGTCCACCCTCATGAACAAACATGCCCGCCTGGAAACATCCACCAACTCAACCTCATTCATTTTAACTCCCCCCGTCACCCCAACCTTCCGTCGGTCACCACGTCCTCTTGTCTGTCCTCCTGTCCTTTGCTGGCCCTTCCTCTGTGTTCGTCGTTCTCTGTGTGTTTGCGTGGTTGTTGGTGTGTCCTGCCCTGGGCGTCCTTGTCTTCTGTCTACCAGGCCGCTTGGACAGTCCGTTCTTGAGGCAGCAGCACAGTCCGTGTGAGCCCAGTCCGCCCCCCCCTCGCACTCCGCCCAATGTGCGGCGGCAGCAGCCAGGGCCACCTGGTAGGTACTGGACCTCACTGAGAGCAGCTTCACCAGCCGCTGGAGCACCGGCATTAGCCAACCTCCTTCTCTCCCCCAGATTCCCCCAGGCCCCTTTGCTCCTCACAACCACTGCATCAATTCTCAAAGTAGTGGTCACTAACTGTCTTCTTGGACAGCTTACACCTCCAGCTAGACCTGCTGCACTGCAACCTTTGGGTGCCTTATCATCATCATATGCGATACCACTGCCGTACCATGGCGATGATATAGAAACTTGCAGGATTTGTTTTAATGTCAAGAAATGACACCCTAGAAGCTATTATAGAGCACCAAACAGAAACAAATAATATATTAGGCTTGCGTATGCACAACATTGCCCATGATAGCGCATTAGAATAGCCTGCTTTTAGTTTGTATGTCCCACACTATGCATCTCAGAACATCCAAAGAGTAAACTTCCCTGCCCCCGTCACCCCTATGTTCCTGCCTACCACCTCGCCCACTCCCCCCTAACATTGCGGTGTTGCAGCCCTATCTCCAACCCAAATCTCTCTTACCTTATCCAGCTAATCAAGGACTTATAAAGGCAAGCTGGATAAAGTTTGGTAGATGAAGATTGAAGCTAAAATTGAGGAGTGGTAGATCTCCAGAAGACAGATTGGTGGCCACTGTTCTCAAACATTCACTGCAGCTGCAGCGCACTGGAGTGGATCTGACAGCTCTTTTTTAGGATACCTTTCGTCCCAGAATAGATCTCTCCACAGCTAAGTGTGTTAGTGTCATGAAATTACTCAGGCAGTCCTAGCAGCTGGCATAAAAAGCCTAGCTTAGCTATAGTCATATATCTTTCCTTTAAAAACTCTCTGGTCCTCCTTTCTTTGATAAGAACACTTACCTTTCTACCAGAGAGTGACAATGTCCAGATAGCTTTTCAGAGGGACCCAGAGTTAGGGTGCTTTCACACCTCTTAGCGTGAAATTTCTTCTGAACTAACCAACCCTAGATATAGTTTTTCTCAGTCTTCTGAGCCTTTCATCTCACCATGCAACTCCATTTGATCCATACTGCCATCTTCGTTGAGGTTTCCAGTCAGTATGTGTGCTATACCCGTTGTCCTTTGAGCTGTGTAGTTTGTGGAGGAGTTGTCTTTTGAATATGGGCTTCATGGACCTAGTAGAGATGAGGGATGCCACAGATTTCCTTTTTTATCTCATACCAACTAATATCCAGTACTCATATTGATTTAGATATCACTACATCAGTAGGTATCAGCAGATGTCAGACATCAGTAAAACTATTTGAGGGGCTTTGTATAAACTGTCCAGTCAAAGCCTGTATGTGTGTATCCGTCAACGTATTATTGTAAGATTCTACTATTTGAGAAAAAATGGGTGATTCATTAAATTAAATGTGTTAAGTCAAATGCAAGGGCTCTTGCTGTAACTACACGTTCATACCATAGCCACTTATTTTCTAAAATCTTTGTTTTCAGCTTTAAATTATGTGTTGCATACTCTTTAAACCAAATATGTTAAAAACACTGATCCAGGCCCAGATGTACATGTGGGTACAAAATATACTTGAGATGACTGTAATACGTGCCTATAATGCAGAGCTGTTAGCTCAAGACCAAAGAGATACTGTAGGGTACTGTTCATAAGACTGCATGACACCTGTATAAGCTTTTTTATGACAACTGACATAGCCCTACATAAATGGTTATAAATACTTATTCTAGTGGTGCTGGTAGCTGCAGTTCTGTAATTTTTTTTATAATTTTGTTCATTTTGTTCATAACTCTAATGTTATGTTACTATGGCTAATCAAACGCTTAGAAAGTGGGATCTACTGCCCCAACAGTTAAATGTGGACAGCAGAGGAGAGCTTTTGCTACGTGTTTGGTTGGAATCAAATGTATAAAAGTTTTCATATATTTTTTCGTCTATTTTGCAGGTGAACAACTGGGGGTGTAAGCAAAGGTGTCAAAAGTATTCACATTCATTACTCAGGTAGAAGTATAGATACTAGGGTTTAAAAATACTATAAAAGTTGCAGTATCTCTTTTTACTCAAGCAAAAGAGTAAAAATACTGCTTTCAAAACTACTTAAAGTATAAAAGTAAAGGTGATGTAAGGAAAAAGGATGAAAGCTTAGGCCGCACCACAGGGGCCTATAGTAAACTAGCCCACCTCCCCCAAAAAAACATTCTTTTAAAAGCCATAATGATGTTTAAAAGCTATAATGTTATACTAAAATGTTAACGTTGAAAAAATTGGGATGCGCTCTGCTTCCTGTTTCAGCTGCATATTTGCCCACTGAAAACGAATGCACTTTAAGTACGATGCAAATATATTAAATAACCATATCTGTGTACTACTAAGCATTAACGTGTGTTTCATGGAGCGGAAGATATCACTAGTTGCCTATAAGTATTGTACTGGTGCAAAAAATCAAACTTCAAAGGCATGTTATCAATAACGAATTGAATGAAAACAAGCCAAAATTAGATAGGAGTAACAAGGATATTTTTTTAAATGTAAGGCGTACAAGTAAAAAGTCAGCTGAAAAATAATTACTCCTGTAGAGTATAAATAACCAAAATTTTGATTTAAGTAATGTAACAAAGTATTTGTACTTCATTACTTGGCGCCTCTGGGTATAAAAACTCTGGCCCGGCTTGGCATGTCATTACAGCACCCCTAGCTGTAACGTTGAAATTGCAGCTTGCCCCTGTGTTGCATTATGAATTGCATTGTGACAAATGTGTGTCACTTTTTAACGCAACAGCGCGTGAAACCATGTCTGAGTAGCTTGAAGCATCTGCATTCGTGCATGTTTCTGGCCTAAAGGAAGCCTGCGAGTGGGCAGGTGGTCTTGTGTGCCATCTGCCAGCACCAATGATGACAGATGACACCTATGAAAATATGCATTTATAATCTTTTATGTAAGTTGTCAATTGTCATGACAAACTTATGTAGGTGTCATGCAGACTTATGAACAGTACTCTTCAAAAGTGTTACTTAAACATTCATAAGGTTCACGTTGATAAAGGCCATTTCCGACATAGTGTTATTCTGTTACACATTTGTGAGGATTAAGCCTCTGTGTAGCCATCATGTCTGCTGTCATTGTTAAAGAAAGTCCTTCAATAACACGCCTTTCCACAAATTTATGCCAGGATTTTAAAGATGGAACAAAATTCCTTGTGATAATGCTCAACGTTAGTTTCTCAAACTTTATTAAATTAAGTGAAATATATATATATATATATATATATATATATATATATATATATATATATATATATATATATATATATATATATATATATATTCAGCTGGATATCCAGTATCTTCTACTATTTTCTGTGTGATCCTCCCTGTATGAGAATATAAACTGCTCATATGTCACTTTAATGCATAACATGCATATAACACTGCCTAACATATGCAGTATGTGCAGAATGTACCCAAAAGCCTCTTCGTCCGACAAGAAGGTTTAGATGACCCGTTTTCTTTCTGACTCGTCTAATGAGAGTGTCAGGCTGAATAGAAGAAAGTTACTCATTTAAAATATATACTTTTACTGCCATGCTTGTTGTGTTTAGTCTCTAAGTGATAAATGCTTAAATAGTTTACTTCAAAACTATTAACTTCAATGGACAAGACAGAAGCATATAACAAGCGGTAGCTGTTTGTTTTTAGTTCTCATGCAATTAAAGCCTGGCAGTAGTTATTCACTGCTGTATTTTCAACGCTTGACTTGTAGATGATCCAGCCTCAGGATCTCTGTTTTTAAAAGACTGTGCTTGTAACAATTTACCCAGTGACGGATGAATTACATTTGATCAAAGAAAGAAATGTTTTCAGTTGACTTGCGCTGAAGATATAAGTATAACTAGCTCGTGTTTTGCCACACCAATCAAGTGCTAAATAGGATGTTAGATTAGTAATTGTAGGAATTAACAGAATATATTTCAAATAACATCTGGTTAAATGTCTAGAAATAACAATTATCCACATTGTTGTGGTTTAAAACCTGATGGAGAATGACCTCCTAGTGTCCCCCAGGCTTCATGCATCAGGTATCTGTACCTCTATGTAAAGATTGATTCCTCAGATGTCCATAAGATGTATTGATACCACAGTAGCAGACATTCCATCCCTCATATACAGAGACACCGGCATCATTTGGGATCAGAAGTTGAATTCGTAGAGCAGGAAAGCCAGTTTCCTGTTGAATCTTACAATGTTCCCCTTGCTTCCCCTCCTTTTGCCATGCTTCCTGTGACGGATGGTGTGGGCCTTTGCCTGCGCTTCCCCCCATGTCCTCCTGACCTGTGAGTGTGTGTACATGTAGTGCGGCTCTGCCCGCGTTTGTGCTCTCTGTTCTCTCCAATTTGTCTGCTGTGGGCCCTATGAAACTGTTGACTGTGTATGTGACTTCTGTAGAGTTCACCTGGTGTTCTCCAAGTTCACCAGGTGGCATTGTGTTCTTTGTGACGTAGAATGGCCCCAGAAAAAAAGAGAAAGTTTTCTGAATCTTGTTTCATGGTTACTAAGATCTGTTCTTTTGCAGGATTTGCACTTTTGCTCAAAAGTCTGGAATCACAGTTTTCATTAATATTAAATTTTGTGTACATAAAAATAAGATGTTTTTTTTCATGTATCTGTAATAAACGGTGCTGTAGAGAGATCTAAAACGGCTGTATAACATTGAGAAAGTTTTAACAAACATTTGGTCATCAAATGTTTCAGATCATTTGGTGATCAAATCTTGATGCAGACAAGAAAAAACTAAGAATATTGAATAAATACATCTTGGGGACTAGTTTGAGATATTTAATATGCAGTGTTTATGATATTTATACGTTTTTGAATATAATAATAGCTGCAGCATATTGGAAAAAACTGTTTTGAAAACCTGTTTATTACTATTAAGGCATATAAATCATAATATAACATTAATATTTCTTGTATTTGAAAAACATATATCCTATAAAAGTATATCCTATAGTGTGCTTTGGAATGAAACCCTTTATGTGTTATTATTGTATATAATTAATATGACAGGTGATTCCAAACTTCTGAACAGATGTATATCTAGGTAACACAAGAGCTATAATTTCCATGGATTGTGGTTGGAACTTTTCCTGAAAGTGTGCTGTTAGCTTATGTACTGTGGTACCGTGTTCCATCATCATGGTCAGTTTGTATCCATCATCTGTTATGTGAGGTTTTCACAGCAATTAATTTGTCCACATAGTAGTGCTTTGGCATGGACATGAGAATTGTACATGTGTGGACTGTTTCAGTGTGATCTTAGTGCAAATTAATGTTTTTTTTGTCATTTGATTAACCGTAGAATTGGATTATTGCTCTGTGAAGACTGTGGAGACATCACAGACTAGTCTGTTTGCATGGAATCTTTGGCACCATTATTTCTTATTAGTGACTTGTGTTTCATACTGACTCTCATGTTTGGAAGCTGACTCCTTCCCAGAATTCTAAATTTGGTCTGTAGGAAACACAAGGCTGTATGACAGTCCCTCAACAACCCATCACTAAAATACATTGTGTTTTTTTTTTTTTGCCTCCAGAACTTTGAAATGATCCAGATAGAAGCATATCGGAATTTTACAGTCTGTCACTGCATATGTCATGCAGCAAATCCATTTGAGCGTGTTATTCCCTGGTTCTTTAGAACACTGCACTCGCTTTGGTGCTACCTATTTATGAAATCTTCACATCTCTGCTTTTTGAAGCAGCACCTGCATGAATGGAATGTTGAGTTTGTGATTGTACATTTGTCTTTAGTGAATCAGTGTTTTCCTTCACATTCAGGCTTTCACTTGTGCTTCCCCAGGACCATTTCTCCTGCATGTACGGTACAGCTTTCTTTTCTGGCACGTTTGAGTTGTTGGCGCTGAAAGGGGCTGGAGACATTCCGACAGAGAATTCACTTGCTTGCTGCTGTTGTGAATACTTGGTGTGCTGTGCAGACTGTTTGTAATCATCCTCTTCAGTACTGTGGTAATATTGTGACTGGTGCATTTGTGCTGGCCTTTCTTGGGGCAGTGTTGCTGTCTGGCGTCCTCACACTAAAAGTTCACTCTCCCTTTGATGTCTCAGATGACTCTGTTGATGAAGACATCTTCGACCGCAACATGGCAGCTGTTTCTCCCACACCCATCCCCAAAATCGCCATACAGGAAGAAAAAGAGGACAGCGGCTGTAAGGAGTGGGGTAAGACCTTATACCGAGAAAATTTGCTTCTAAAGAAATCTAATTTACATATTTTTCCCCTCATCCCACATTCAGCCAAGCACCACAAGTGTTATGAGGCCACCAGTTATCCCATTAATTGCATGCACTGCATAAATGCTAGCTGGTTTTAAAATGCCTGCTACAGTTTCTTGCAGTTTCTATAGATAACAGAATATTTTGTGTCAAAAAGTGCAGAAGCCTGGTTCGGATTACTTAACAAAAGGGGCAATGTGCAATGACTTACCAATGCAGTTTGCAAAGTTCAGAGTTCCTACACATCCTGGAAAACCCAGAAATGTATAACTAGTTTTCCAGTCATAAAAAATAAGACAATTGATAAAAATGTCCCCAAACGATTGGTGAAATTCTGGATAAGTGTAAAGTTTTTCCACTAAGCCATCAAGATTATATATTTTAGCATATTCGTTCTTGCATATTTTAGCATATATGTGAACTGTTTGTGCCCAGGTTAAGTGTCCTTTCATACCTATTGTTTTTTGGGTTGCTAAAGCATTAAGTGCTAATGTAAAGAGTTATATAGATGCTGTGTTGAAAAGCATGGTACAGCAAATCTGCATTAATAGACTAATGCAGCATGTATCATTCACTTCTATTATGTTTGTAAAGCTGAGATCAAAAGATGATTGATTGATCAGTCAGTTAAGGGGTCTTTTAAGGTTTTTGACAACAGCTGATGTGTATGGAACAGATGTATGAAATCAAAACTGGTGACATTTCCAGGTTAGCAATCAAAATATCAATAAAGTATTCAATATTTATATTATTAATATCAAAATATTCATATATGTATTAAATATTTTGACCTGTGGCTACAGAAAAAAACGACCCATGGCTATAGCCCAAAAGCCAGACCCTAAACACACCCTGGACTAGCTCTGACGAGACATACCAGCTTATTTTATATGACACATACGGATAGCTGAAAAAGTGACACAGTTTTTAAAAATGTGCTTTGTACATTGCATGGAATGGCATGACATGCTCTGCTGCCAGGTCTTTCTTAGGACTTACTTTCTTAATTCACGGGGACAGCACAGGTCGGGCACAAGCCAAAAAAAAACAACTGTTCCTGGAAAATGAGAACTGTCCCCGGAATATATGGTCATCTGGTGACCGTAGTATAAACGTCAGGAAATTTATCCTAATGGGAAAAAGAGTGGGAACCCTGACAGTGCTAATTGGTTGCAACAAGCTTTCATTACTTAACTGCATTATTGTCATAGCTGTGGTTCCAGACTTCAGATCCAATCCTCAGACACCAAACATGCCTTGGCCGATTGATGATTGGGGTGATAAATTGTGTAAACTAATCCCACAGCACCAGGATTTTATGTCTTAGATAATTTGGCACCATGATTTCAGAATCATATTGGTCTCTGCAAATATTTCCATAAAATCTCAGTGACAGCTGTATGGATTTGACTCATATTTCAAACTGATATTTGATGATGTGTTAATTGTACACTGGAACAGCAGAATGTTTAGGCAAAGCTGGGCTACTGTGCTTAAGTATCTGCATTTTAATTGTTCAGCTATTTTAACCCTTCACACCTAAGTGTCACATTTCTTAGTAAAGCTAATGAAGTTAGAGTTTCTGCATTTCATAAATGTTTATGTATCAGCATTGGCTGACATGTAAATGTGAAATATGAAATATCATCAGTCCACAGTTCCTATAATGGTGCATCTCTATCAAAGGCCTTTAGGCTTTGTTGTTAATGATGACGTGAACCCAGGCTGTGCAACCTGAATAAATGAAAATAGAGAATGTGTCTTTCTAAGGACCAGCAGTATCAGTAACTCAGATCACGTTATTGCCATATTACTATCTGAGGACAGCTTTCTCACATGAACTTTCTTGTCCTTTTGTACTGATAAAAGTTAACCTTTTGTGCAAATCTAGTGTTATATTACTCTTATTTTCATTTAGTCCAACTGTGGTAAAGCAGCTGTATCAACAAAATGCTATATTACATTCTCAGTGTCATCATTTTTGTGTGTCCCCTGAAACATACTGCCTCCTGCTTGTAGACTCTGGATATTGTTTGTTTTTCAATAAAAAAGGCAATAACCCAGAAACTAAAGAAGCTTATAATGAAGTGGAGCAGAAATCCAGTCGCCAGAACGCCACCTTCTCTTACAGTTTTAAGAACAAGGCAAAACACACATATATATATATATATATATATATATATATATATATATATATATATATATATATATATATATATATATATATGTGTGTTGATTATAATAAAGACTTCCTGAGTATTAAACATTTTTGGTGCTTCAGCAGTTTATGTGCAAATCGTACCAAGGCCTCCTGAGGCTGGGCTGATTAGTTAGTGGAGACTCTCCAGGACGTAAGAAGCAGCCTCCAGTCTGCTTAATAAGCTCCACAGCTGGGTGGATGTTATTGCTCCCCTCCCCACCGATCATCGCTCTCCAGCAAACAGTCCTAAATGACGCGGCCTGGGACTCATTTGTTTGCTGAGGCTTCATTTGCCTTCACAGCTCACTGGCTTTCTCAGTACTTGTTTGCGTGCCCTGGCTGCACAGTTTGGTGTCCTGTGGTAAAGTGCTCCACTGGGACTTAAATTACTGTTCATTATCAGAGCAGGAAGGACGCATGCCGGTAAATATCTTTTATAAGGCCATCAGCGCTCCCTCAAGATGAAGGAAAATAATCCAAACACTACAGAGTGACTGTTATTTTGGGTGGTAACCCCGAAATCCTCTGCAAATGTTTGACAAAAGATTCACAAAATATATAGACTATAGACCTCCATACATCTACTGCGCTGCCATCAGTAAGAATATGGTGGCACCATTGTATCAGCTTCATCTGACATGATTCATGATTTTATATTGTTTTCACATTTATCAGTGTTCTCTCACAATACCCAGCATGCATTACACAGATACCTACTACAACCACTGGAAATCAATACAGTGCCCAACCAATGATGAGTGCTGGCCTAGCAACTGATTTATAAACCAAATAATCCAACTAATTATGATTATCTCTAATTAACTCTAACCTTTAGCTTTTTTATCTTGCTCATCTGATTAGTTAATTGTATTGTTTGGGTAAGCCAGTTTACCTGTTATAATGTCTTCTTTGTGTGTAGCTAAATAAATAAATAATTGTAATCTGTCTGCCCCCAAAAAGCACTTATTTCCACATTCCAAAGCAGTTTTCAAAAAGTTCCTCCCACCTTCAGGATAGACAATTGGATCAGGTTTTTTTTCTAGTCTTTAAACAGGAAAATCCTGCTCTAGAGTTGCACCACTGCAGGATATGAGTAGACACGTTTACAACAGATATAGTGTTGGTTTCATTTTTCATTTGGGTCTGAATTTAACTTCAATTCATTATGTACACTCATAAAAAGATAGCTTCTCAAGGGGTCTTTAGTAAAGGCCATGGTTCTCTGTGATACCATGAACACTCAAAAACAAAAACAAAAAACATTTGCATGCTTAAATAGTTTTTGCACGGTGAAATGCTTTTTCAGTTTTTCAAAAAATGATTCTATATAGCACCAAAAAAGTGTTCCTCTGCTGTTACAAGCTTAGCATCATAACAACAGCAGAGCGCTTGTTGGTGTTATATAGAACCATTTCCAAAAAAGGTTCTATATGGAGCCATATTCATCTGCAGTGCCACAAATTCAGTATTGGTTTGACTGTCCTGTGCTCTTCTGCAGCCCCTGAGTCTCCAGAGCGAGCACCGGTGCAGGAGTCCGGCCAGAACAAACCTGTTCAGAGTGTGGCCCCTCAGGCTCATTCCACAGACCCCTCAGAGGACAGTCTGCTGGACCTGTGGGAAAGTGGGCCGCCGCCTGCCGCCGCCCCGTCCCAGGCCGCTCACATCATGGACCTGATGGGCGACGCTCCAGACCCTCTGCAGGCTGCTTCGTCCCCCAACCTGCCCCAGCCTTTGCTCAGCTTCGACGAGACGCCAGACACCACCTTCTGCCCCGGGCCAGAGGATGACCCCTCCAGCTTGGTGGACGTGGCCGGGCCACACCAGATGACCCTGAGCTATCAGCAGGCTCTGCAGCACGCCTCAGGCTCTGACAGCCAGGAGCTGGACGACAGCCAACTGCTGATGACCAACGGAGACACGCTGCTCAAAGAAGGGACTCAGGTCAGTGCAGCGAAAAACATATGTTGTGAAAGAATGCATTCTTTTTAGGACTCCTTTTATTTGAGTAACATTTATAGATATACATATGCTGATCTACAGTGGCATGCATAAGTTTGGGACCCCTCATAAGTGCACTTAAATAGAACTTGTGCACTTAAATTTCACGCTAAAATGGCATAATAAAGATTGTTCCCCAATAAAGGTTGGGTTTATTCATTAAACAAAACATGGATTTGGACTAGGGGTAGTCAAATTTGTGAATATGACGCCATTATGTATGTCTACAGTTTAATTCCTCACTCTCATTAGTATTTACATATGCGTTTCATAGTAATTACTAAATGATTTTTTATGGTTTGTATATAAGTCCTATGGTTAAAACTGAGTAAAAAGTCTGCAGTGACTATAACTGAGACATCCCCTCAGGCATTTGGTCCTTTTTCCCCACTGCAGTCCTAATTTCTGCCTCTTTAAATAAAAGTTAGCTCAGAGCTTATCATTAGATTTTTAATTTGTTTTCTTTAAAGGTTTTCTTATTAGACCCATTTAAGCCATTTATTTACTTTGCCACTAGATGGCAACAAACTATGTTCTGTAATTATGTAGACTGGAGCAGTGAGGCAGTTCATTAACCTTTGAGAGAAAACATTGTTGTTCACCGAGGCATACATTTTGTGTTATGTTTGGACGTACAGGCGAGTGAGGGCTACTTCAGCCAGTCACAGGAGGAGGACTTCGCTCAATCTGACGAGTGCTCCGCTAAAGTGAATCCTGCACCAGTATTTTATAACAAACCACCAGGTAAGAGCTTGTGAGACCCTACAACCAGTCCCAGACCCGTATTCATGAGGCTTCTCAAAGTAGGAGTGCTGTCTTATTTACAATGATCTTACAGATAAGAACAGATCTTGGATCAGCGTTCCTAATCTGAAAAGTTTTGTGAATACAGATTAAAATTAAAACTTTGGTGAATTCATTTGATATATATATATATATATGTACAAGATTCATGTTTGTTTGACCGTGACATGTTTGCCCTTATCCAATTTTCTTATCACAGAAATTGACATCACATGCTGGGACACTGACCCCGTGATGGACGATGACGATTAAGAGCGGACGAGGGGAGTACCCCACGTATTCAAGGAAAAAAAAACAACAAAAAAAAAAATACTTTTGCAAAGGTTATTACAAGTCTTGCATCAGAAAATCTGTACGTCGTTTTAGGGAAACAAAAACAAACAAACAAAAAAAATCTTAGCCACTAAAAAGGATATGGGTTATTGTTAAAGATGCCGATGGGTTTAAGCGCTCTTGGGTAGTTAGCGCGAGTGTGCGTGGGTGTATGCGTGTTATTATTTATTTCTTTTCTCTTTTTTGCTATGCAGACTATAGCACAGTGTGTATTTAGTGCTCACCTGTGTTGTATTGACTCCCTGTGCCTAACAGGTGTGACCAGTAGCAGATAGAGCGTCCTGTTTTTAGTCACATGTCAGAACCACGAAGGATACAAAGCCTCAACGGTTCATAGCTCTAGCCTGTCCGGCCTGCGGCCAAGGTAGTCCAGTACTTCCCCTAGTAGTTGCTCAGGCTAGTATCGAGCGCCTTGCCTAGTTCAATCATGAAAGATAAACGCTGACTTTCTGCCCGCAGCGGCCTTGGCTTTGACATCGTATTTGGTCTGGGACTGTTCAAACTGAATCAGAATGAATAGACACGCACCGCTGGCATGATGAAAGTGTTCATTGTATCCGAGTGTCTACCGGTTCTAATTCTGTGTAATTAAATCTCACACTATTAGTGGACGAGTGTCAGGATTAGCGAGACTTGGGTTTTTGTCGGTGCCGTTATACTCAGATGAAGTGATTATTTTTAGAGAAGTAAACATAAAAGGCTCATTCGAAACTATTTTTGTGTCGTGCCAATTGTTTTCAATATCTTGATGTTTTCAAACTATTGTGTTGGTGTAAAAGACCTTTAGAACTATAGGACCAGGTGGCATATGTATATTTTGACTACATATGAGAAATGTATACAACATGGTATTCTGAGTTTTTTTTTGTAAACGGTTGCAATAGCGTTAGCATCAATTTGTCAATTAACTTAGGCAATAACTATTTTAGAAGAGATACAATTGGGGAATTTGCTTCATGCACATGTGGCTGTAGGCATATGTGCATGTGTGGGTGTGTGTGGGTGTGTGTGGGTGTATGTGTGCGTACATCTTGTGCTAAGGTTTTATAGAACAGTAAAATTTACTGTGGGGATTTTATTTTGTATTGATTTTCATTGTAGTTCCCCAATCCAAAGAGAGATCATTCCCAACTTGATTTAACCCCACCCCCCCCAATAACTATACATTTAAAAGTATTGGTGCTTATACCCTTAAAGGCATACTATTGGATATTATTTGTCCATGAGTCTTCTTTTCCTTAAGCAGTAACCAGTAACTCTTAATGGGATCAGCCTTATCTCTAGTTGCCAAATCTGTATTGTGCGATTACCACACCCAATGTTTGACACGATTCCTTGTATTTAGAAAAGAAATGGAGAGAGTCCTATTTATAATCTGCCCTATAAATTTCCCATCCCGGCCGTCCCACCTTTTCCTGTGAAGTTTTCACAGTCGTGTTTATCAAAAGGGGATCCAGCCTTCTAGCTTAAAGTAGAAGCCGCCAAGAAATCTAGCCCAGGTTCTAAGTGTTCCTGTTACTGGCTTCAACTATCACTGTCTTTTAATAGCTTGGGCTATGACTTCACCGTGTGGTTGCAGAATCAGAAAAGACTGTAATGCCTGAAGGGAACGGCCTGTTGCTGAATTCCCATTTAAAGAAGTAGTTTGTAAGATTTTTTGCTTGAAACATTGAACATTTTTGCTAAAACAATCAACAGAATGTAAAGAAATAACAGTTTTGAGGGTTTGTCAAAGAGATATGTATTATGTTGCCAAGATATCTACTAATGTTGGCATGCTAACCAGTGGCCCATCCTGTTTTGTAATACCACTTTGTACTTTGACAGGAAATATTGAGTCACTGTAGCCTCAAGTCAAATTAGTCCAACATTAGAGGATAAAGAACTTTAGTAATTTGTCAGATGTTGAAGAACACTACAAGTTAGATCATTTAAAGGCAACAATAGTCAACAAAAGGAACAATAGATGCAACGATGGTTAAACATCTTGATAAATGACTCAAATATAATGTTCAGCAGTAACCAAAAGAAGTTTATGCTGTACTCAACAACGTTTCCTCTAGACTGGTAAGAAATAAAGAGGGAGGAGGAGAGACTCTGCATTGTCTGGTGATATGCTGCCCCCTATTGCTTGGACTACAAATTTGACAGGTTGCATCATCTCACAAATGGTTCCTTTAATAAAGTACTTCATGACATTTTCAGTAAGGCTAATCATAATTGAAGCTGTAAACATTTTTTCGAGAGGACATTATTCCCAGTGTTGTTATGTAGGGGGTGCCTTTCTCAACATGCTTGGATACTAGAAAACATAAAGGAAGGTGTCAAAATGATTGTCCATGGTAATCAACAATACAATACATAGGCAGCAAATAGAGATGAGGTTGAACGATGCCAAGAGTACTTCTGACCTAGAACATTTTGCTGATATACCTTTCATGTATCTACTCTGACTGACTGCTTGTTAACCTTCTGTTTAAATTAGTGCTCTTTCATAGCTTTGACTGTAAACAGTCTTCCGTAGTGTTGTTTTTTCAACTCCCGTTGCACAGTGTTGGTACAGAGATCCTAAGCCTCGGTTTTATGTTCAAAAGCCTTTTTATTTGTTCTCCATTGCAAATGTTCTGAGTGAAATAAGCAAGCAATAATACTAAACCAATGTAGTATTGTGTTGTAAATAGCTCTAAGTCTTATTTTAGTACTGCCAGTACAGTGCTACAGTGATTGACATGTATGTGATTGCGGCCTGTAAAACAAATACTGGCATAGAACTGGATGGGGTTTCTTAAGACGGGGTGTTTTCACAAAAAGTGGACTGCTGAGGGGAGCCAACCCGCATCTTTAACAGTAACCGAGGCCCTTTTAACATGATTTTAATGTAATCTTCACCCTCCGACCTCCTTAGTAGTGTTTCTTATGCTCTTTCTCCCTCTCACACTACTAGGAGACTACTACTACCACTACTATTGCTACTATTACTAGTACTATACTACTACTACAAGTCCCCCTTTGTTCCTGAAGCAAGGCTTAGCAACTCCTGAAGTTTCTCTCTCTCTCTTTTTTATTATTTTGTTTTCTATCTTTTCCCTTTTTTCCGTCCGCTTCTCACTTGCTGTTTTTGAAACAAGCACAAGATCTTTTGTGACATGCTGTGCTTCTGTATGTTAATAAAAGATTTCAAAAACCCTCCAGTTAGTTCACTGGTCCAAAAAATAGTTATTTCTTTTCATTCTTGGTTTTATTTTATTTTTTATTACTGATATAGGCAAGTTCCACTGACTGAAGTCAGTCCAGTCCATGTATAATCAAATGAACGTTTCTAGAAAAAAAAAGGTTATTTACATAAAGACATGGTATCAATATATAGCAGCTATGAATTAGCACAGAGCTCTGGCAAATTATGTGTTTACACACAAATCAAGCACACACTGCAAGCTATGTAAACGTTGCATGGCGTACATTCACAATTTACCATTCACAGGTCATGTGAAAGAAAGAAAGTTGGCTGGCATGTAAACTTACAAGTGAATTATTTAAAGGAAAGTAAGTTACACCACTTTCCCCTTACCTCAAATACAAGGGTGCATCTTTGATTTGCACCACAAATGTGAGGCTAACATACTTTTATACATCACTACTTTGTATTGCACGTAATGCTAAGCCATCAATCCATGGCCGGTCATTTAAAATAGACTCTTCTGGACACTGCAGTCAATAATTCAACTACAAAAATGAACAAAAGTGAGTTGCATACATAAAACCAGTAGCAACTACCTTAAAGCCTGAACTGTATCTCTACTTTTATCCACTTGCTGTTCCTTCAGTGTGAAATGAAGCAGATACCAAACATATCTTGACTAAGCAGCTTCATCTGAGGGAAGGGGGAAATTAGATTTTTCATGAAACTGTTCCTTTAATACGCTCAGAAAGAAAATAGCATAGACCAGACCATCACATGTGGTGTTTTGGATGGTGGTATGACTGGGGTGACCAGTTAAACCAGCCCCAGACAGGCGTAAATCAGCATAGCCCAGTTTAGACAAGCATAGAAGCATACTGATCTGTGCTGTACATCCTCAGATGCACTGGTACTCTAAGTACTGGCAGACCCTTGCACCAACAAGAGTTAATCTTAAACCTTGTACCAAACTTTATACCTAGTTAGGTATAATTAGGTATAATAGGTAAAGGTATAATAAATAATTAGGATAACATTAAAATGATCAACTGGATGATCAAACTGAATGGCAAGATTAAGGCTTTCATCACAAATTTGGCCATTTGTGATTAAAACCAAGTGGAAAAACACAACAAAATGAAACCCAGATCAACAGGTTTGATTACTTTTAACTGTTGAAATGGATCTGAGTTGGTGCAACCCACTCTAAAGGCCTTTTTTCCAGTGCACTCAAAAACCCAAAAACACTGCAACCAAGGGATCTTACAGTTCTAGTTTTTTTTCCTCCTAAAACCTTAGCTTTATAACCATCATAATAACAATTTCATGCCACTCTGAAGTTTCCAGTTTGGCTCATTTACTATCTGGCTTTCTAGTTAACTAGTTAACCTACCGCATTGGCATTCTGTGCTCACACACCCGAAACACATTCACACGTGTTCATGTGTAGAGGCAAGCATAGCTTATATCTTTCTTCACTGGGTACAAAAAATATGAGGAAAAACACTCATTTGTATTATCTGATCTTGACCTGGATTAATAAAGAAGTCAACTAAAGTTTGAGGGTTCAAATTATGGTGACCAGATTTTTGAAGTGATGGTAACTATAGCATTTATCCATGAAATAAAAAGAAATGACAGTTACAGTAGTATTTTTACCATGGTAACTGTTGTACTGTAAGACACTAGTGATGACTGACTGCCATTTTTAGAAATTTAGTAGTAAAGTGAAGAAGGGTATCAAACATAACTAAGTCTGGGCCTAATACAGGGACCTCTTGTTAAAAGACAAAGACCCACGGCTATAGCCCAATTGCCAAACCCTTAACACACCTCTGGGTTAACTCCAGCTCTGGGGAGTTGCAGATGGCTGCTATCAACATATTGTCGCTGTCTAATGAAAAACAAGTATCTTCAAAACTGCAACTTTACAGGAGAGGACAAAAACCTACTTTACTTTCAATGTAAGTCAATGGAACCAGATCGTTTTCCAAGCTATTTTGGAGCACTTCTATTGGTCCATTCATCATGAAATTTTTACACAATGTAAACGACCATTGGTGTGTTTAAATGATGGAGTTTTTTCATTAGACAGCAACGATATGCAATATGTTATACGGGGATGGCCGAAAAGATGATCTGAATGATTTAATTCAGACAGCCTACCTTTCATCTGGTAGTAGGATTTAAGTAATGCTTTTAATCACTGGCTTATCTCGTGTCTTGAAAAGACGTTTGCGGTGATGTTGTGGACTTACTTTAAGATAAGCTTGTGATGGCATTTCACACAGTAAGTGTTCTCTAAAACTAGGACAGCAAGTGGTAGAAGTGGTTCGTAAATAGCAGCGGTCAGCCTCCGTCTGATGGCCAGAACAAGCACAACTCTGCTGCCAGGTCTTTGTTAGGACCTTCTGGTGTGTTTTTAATTCACAGTTAAGAACTGGGACCTTTCCAGGTGAGCATGTCTATTACAAAAGACAGTGTCTTTATGTCCTGCTGGAACCGCTTCTTGACAGAAAGTGCACAGTTCTGGTTTTTGGGTAGTAGGAAAAAAACACTAGGACTACCTGCTTAGATTTCTAAAATAAATCTGAAGAAAAGAGAGGGGAGTCCTCGGCCCTAAAGAACTTCATACTAAAATAACACAGAGTCTTTATTTGTGGTGCACAATCCATGTATGAGAGTGCAAGCGAGAGGGCTGTGATATAGATGGATAGATGGATGGATAGATGGATGGATGGGATGGAGGAAGGCTGTTCACTTTTATTATTCTATGTAAACAGACTCTGTGCGTTCTGTTTTGGTCGCTTAGCAACACGCTGGCAGAGGAACGACACTTTACACCTCTGCCTTTTGCCTCTCTCTCTCCCTCTCTCGTTCGTTGTGGAACAGAGAACAAATGAAAACAGAAGAGAAAGCAGACCAAACTATTTTAAAACAGCAGTGAAAATAGAAGCACGGAGAATGCAGACGACAATCAAAAAGAAAAGCAGCGTGGGACAGACGGGAATACACAGTGTCGTAATTCCCACTTCACCTTCAGTCATTCTAATAATCTGTTTGAATTCATCTGTTTGTACAGACTCGCACTGAGACACACTCAAAAACTGATCCTGCTTATTGTCTTTTACCAATGTATTACATGTACAGGCAATAGTACATATCTATCTATCTATCTATCTATATATATATATATATATATATATATATATATATATATATATATATATATATATATATATAGTCGCTGTCCAATGAAAAACAAGTATCCTCAAAATGGTAACTTTACAGGAGAGGCCAAAACTGTCTTCAATTTCAATGTAAGTCAGAGGAATCAGAATTTTTGCCAGGCTATTTTGAAGCATTTCTATTAGTCAATTCATCATTAAATTTATAAAACATAATATAAACAGCAGGTGCTGCATTAAATTGATATATATATATATATTCAGGGGGAGACTCCTATTTAGACTATTAAACATCTACGAGTTGTCAGTGTTCTTGTAACCTACTGTAGTACTGTAACATTGCTTATCATGGCTGACTTCAGATTTGAGTACTTGATTCTCTCTATCGATTCAGGACTGATCTCCTCAGATTCTTAGAAACTTGAGACTGGTCAGCCCAAAAAACAGCCCAACCTCTCCCTTTTCTACCCAAGTTAGAATCAGAAACAACATTGTTATGTAATTTCACTGGTTTTAAATTACATAATAGTCTGTGCAAGCTGTGACAAAGAGAGAGACCTTCACGCTCATGCTCTTCAAATAAATACATGGAGCAGGATCATGAACATTCACAATACAAAAAATATGTAAAGATTAAAGATCACTGTGTTCCAGCTGTTTGGCCTTAAAGGGGAACTCCACCGAAGTTTTCCTCATAAATAAACAGTTGGGTTGTAAACAAAGTCATTCAGAGCGGTTTGATGTGAAGTGATCCGTTCTAGAGAAACTTGACGACTTGTTCACAGTGGTGGTGATAGGAACCAGACGTCTGAAGAGTCTAATGCCTTAGAAAGCTCGGTCACAGAAAGTTACTACATGAAGTGGTTAGTTATCAGCTGCCTGATGTCTGACACAATGTACTGTATAGTTAAAGTTTCAGCTTAAAATGTATTTTCATTTATTAATTTGAATCCATTCTTGGTGGAGGGGTACATGCATGGCACCATGATTTATGATTATGATGATTTTACCATCATCTATGTTACATATTAAAACTCACAAAAGGCACATGTGGGTTCACCAGTGGTTTTGGATAGTAAATGAAATGGATTGAACCCCTGGTTCTCATCACCACCCACATAAAGAAATCTGAGTCTGAACATTTCTCTACAATTAACCATTTAACCTAAAACCCCTCTGAATGACCCCTCATCACTTAATTCTTTAGAAATGTAGAACAAATTGTGTAATTCCCCTTGAAAGGCAACTTTAAGAGTTGAAACATACAGTTGCCACAAACCAGAAAGATATCTTTGATTTTTTTTAGATACATTATGTTAAATGTGCTTAATTACCTGTTTGTAATTTAGATCAGGCCTCCAAAATGGAGCTTATTCTAATCAAATGTCATTTAAAAAGCACCTACTGAACGCATGAAAGCAGGATTCTACTGTCGAGATGTGCACAAAGACAGCCATTAAGATGAGTGAGGTAGAGAGTCATTCGAGGGAAGGGAGACATGATGGGAAAATAAAAGATGGCTTTGACAAAATGAAATCAAGGCTCCCCACAATGCAGTAATCACTACACTGAAGAAATGTGGGCTGCATTACCAAATCAGAGTTTGCTACTGTGACAGTGGAGCACCGTTTAAACAGGAGACTGAAAAGCTCCCAAACTACATCCATTGCTATGCAGGGGAACCAGGAAGGAACATTTCAGCACACTACCTTTGCAGTAAAGCATACAGTCATAACCAACCCCTCCAATCTTAGAACTGTTAACTGTATGGGAGAAAAAAAAATGATTTACTATAAAGGTTTTTAGGGCTGAGACAATAAGTAGTCTTGAAAAATAGTCTAATAATCGTATTAGCTAAACAGACATAAACCAGTGTCTGCATCTTTGGTGCATCTTTTCACCGGCTAACAGTAAAGTGCCAATTTTACTACTCAGTGGATCCTTTTTTTCCCTTTCTCTTTGTCTTCCTCCCACGTTGCGTGGGATGAGCAGACTAGAGGTGAAGGTTTCAGTGCATTAAACACTGCTTTCACTATTTTCATCCGTACAACTTGACTAGCTGTGAAAAGACCTCATGGCAAATAAACATATAAATAAGAATGAAGAATGCTGCTTCTTAAGACTATCTCTTTGCGTAGCGGCATGCCAGCGTTGAATAAAAATCAGGACTGGAATTTGGGATAGTGGAGCGTAACCCTCCTGCATACAAAACTGAAAGAAAACTGTTGAACTCCATCTCATTTCATGGCTGTCATGGACAATTTACCTACGGTCCCAGCCCTAAAAAATATTCCAATCATTCCTGACCATTTAAATCCACTTATCATGAAAACTACGTCACAAAATGTAAAGGCCAGCTGGTGTTCTGAACTGGTGTAAAGAAATAATAATAAACACAACAGTAGGAATTTTGATGCAACAGGAAAAATATAATGGTAATAATAATAATAAAGCATGAAAACCTCATTCACCACGAATGAATCTGGAAAAATTAATGGTAGTTAGCAGTTCAGTCTCAATGCCGCTGACGCCCCATAGTCATGTTTCATAAAAGCTTTCCATGTCTAAAAAGAAATGCCCATGAATAGTAATTCACATTATTTAAGAGAGGCTCACTAATGGACTTATCAGTCTGTGTGGGAAATTAAGAGAGATGAAAAATTGCATCATTAAAAAAGTTTTCAAACAGACTGAGAAATTCTTCAGAAGGAGATATTGGTATTCATTGAGGGGAAAAAAAAATTATATGGAAAAAGAAAATATGACTGTCTCCCCTTGTACCCGCATTGAGTAATGAATTAAAAGCTGTGGGAGACATTCCAAGCGAATGAAGACACCAGACGGTTATCAAATTGTAATTACCAGGCAGTTTCCGAACATCTTGTGGAGCAGACAATTACTCTGGAGAAAGCTTTACTTGAGAAAAAAGTTCCAGATCTTTCCGGAGAGAGGGGAAAAACCAACTTGTGCAGAATTCTGTAGTTTATGACGTTTACCTTGACTAAGCAGCAAGGTGACATTTCACAGTTTATAAAGTACATTTTGTACAATTGAGCAGCATGATGTAGCTAGTCTGGGTGTCAAACTGTGCCAGTATACTTGCTTACCTGCTGCTTTACAGTCAGAAACCGTCATTTCCCAGGTGCCTGTTCCTTACACGATAATGGAAATTAAACTGGGAGCTTCACAGATTGAATTACAGCAGAGGTGTCAGATTCCAGTCCTGGAGGCCCTGCAGAGTTTAGCGCTCTACCTCATTTAACCCAGCAGATTCAACTCATCAGCTAATTAGCGAAGCTTGTGTAAGCTGAATTTGGAGTGCCATAACAATGGTTCAACTCCAGTCCTGAGGACGCCACTGCCCTGCACAGTTTCGAGTGTTCCCTAGCACAACACACCTGATCCAACTCATCTGGTAATTATCAAGCCCTTCGTAAGTGGAATCAGGTGGTGTGGTTTATTTTTTCCTGTCTTTTTTGTTTAGTTGTCAGTTACAAGCATCAAGTAGCGGCTACACTTGCTGCATGTACCCATCAGCTAACAGGTTGATACTGATGTTTTACTACCTGACATAAGCAGCACTAAACCCAATGTGGGTAAAAACACTACCCTTAGCTTGGTCCTAACCACACATTGTAAACTCCTTGGGACGGTGAAAACTGATATTTCTCAAGTACCTATCAGCTAACGCCGAAACATAAACATCTATAAAATGCAGATACTGAGACTGCATCTACCTGTATTAGCATTATGGAGAAACTGAACATCTATTGTTTCCTGCCCACTTGAGACTTTACAGCAGAATTCGTTTTTTAGGTAAAAATAAAACAACGCTACGTTGTAGTACAATATTGCTTTGCACTGAAATAAGGCTCCGCTGAGTTTTAACAATAAATGATCTTAAATGCTGGAATGAGTGTATGACTGCTAATGACTGCTGGTCATACAGCAACGCAGACAACAATGTCACCTAGCTAGTGGCTAACAAAATGGCAAAGAAGACAAAGACTAACATTAGTTCAAGGACAAACATTAAGAGTTTAGGGACAAATAGACAAACTTTCCATTTGTATGCACTCTAGCTGGTGTCCAAGAAGTTAAAATGCTACACCAATAAAATGGACCTATGTTTTGGCTTACAAGGTGGTTTGGCTTTTGTTGAAATGGGACCAATTTTTTTTTTCTTACATTTGGGTAGACAGCTCTTGTTGTAGGTTTACCAGTGCAGTGAATGAGTAAAATGCAGTTCAGCACAGTAGCCCACCAATGCCTACATGTACTCATTCAAAGTACAATAATCATGTCATCATGGAAGGATTTGAAAGATGAGTCAAATGTAACGTTGCTAACATTTCTAAAAGACTATATCTGCTGATACTGATATCATTCTGATAGCATTGTGAATCTCTAATTGTGAATGAGCAGACTTTCCATCTTCTTGCTGTTGGACAAAACCCTTTGTCAAATAGCATTTCTTCGTTGACAAGACTAACACTGCTTCAGGCAGGGACATGTTTAAACCCTAAAGGACAGTAGGTCTCCAGGAGTTGAGGAACTCTGTGATAGAAAACACTCTTCTCTGAAGGACCTCAACTTTAGAGTCTGACGAAATAGAACAATCACCGTCCTAAAAAAGACATGCACCATGTTTCTTTGCATGCTATATACTGAAACCATAAGGGTCAAGAGTGAAAGGTCTCTTCACCAATCATTAACCAGATACAGAAAACTTGCAAACATTGAGCAGAATGGTTTGAGACTGTAAAGCAAACGGTATAAGCCACCATACTGGCAAAATCTGGCACCCAGGCTATGATATGGCTACAGTACAGACCATGGACATTTTGCTATGCTGTGGCCCTGTGCTAGACCTAGTTCACAAAGACAGGATTTCAAATGCCATTCATATTATATCAGTCTGAGGCTGATGAGAAGAAAAGAGAGGAAGAGAGGAGGCCGTGAAAGGCTAGGCATTGGTGAGCCGCAGACAGCTCCTGGGAGCCATGGCAACAACACTCACATAATAGCTGCTGCTCTGCATCAGGCAGGGATGCCACAGAGCGCAGAAGAGAGAGGAGGAGCGCAAGAACGAGGGCTAGAGAGAGATACATCTGTTGTATAATCTTCTCATACAGATACAAGATTGAGGGGGAAGCGCAGAATGGTCTTTTGAGTCTTCCAATATGGTCTTCCGGCCCCCAACTGCCCCCAAAAAAAGAGAAAAAGCGTCATCAGCTCAACAGCCGGAGTCTCCTGGACGGCAGGAATGACTCACTGTTATAAGCATTCACCTCTCTAAGTGCTCCACAGTGGTCCAAACGTTTAGAGCTTCACACTGCCGTACTTCGGCCGAGAAGGGGGAAGGCGGTGGGCAGTCCATAGTTGTGATCCAGACCCCTGAGGCTCCGCAGGCCCAGATCCGTGTGTGTCCGGCCCTCGCGGGGCATGGTGGCGATGGCCGAGGCCTGGGGCTCCGGTGGCAGGTTGTTGTGGTTGAGGTCCATCGTGGACAGCAGGTGTCCTAGCGAGTCCCAGCGCCTGGAGGTGGGCAGACGGATGAGCGAGGAGTAGCCGCGTTCAGGGAACACAGTCATGGGTGGCGCCATCTTTCGGGTTTCTGACTCCTGGTGCTCCCTGGAGGAACGCGGTGCAGGTTTAGTGTACGTTCCTCCTCTGGGGTCAGCGAGAACTTCACTGTAAGGCGGCGGAGGATCCTCCATTAGAACTGCTTCCTCGTAGCAGGGGGGTTTCCCGCAGATGTCGTTGTCAGCCGGAACAACAGGAACTGGGTTTATCAGGGGATAACAGTGAAACAGAAAACAGAAGGTTTAAGTTTGTGAAGGCACCTTGGCAGTACTAGCAGGATGTATAAGATAAATAACAATGAATCAGTAAGAAAACACCAGTAGGACTACAGCGCAAATAATCAGAACATTCTGTACTTTTAATGTTGATATTTGTTTCTCTGTTGAGTATTCTTTTTTAAAGACATTATATCAGCAAAAGCCTTCAGACAGAACAGTTACTGTCAATTTATATCATGTAAAATGTTAAAAATAAATACATTATAGCTGATCTAGTTGAATGCATTATAAATTAACGCCAGGCATCCATGTCAAAGCATACCCCAGAGACAACTAAGCAAAGCTTTCTACAGGACATTTAAAGGGGACATATTATGGAAGTCGTTTTTCAGTGCTTGGGCACAAACGATAGGGGTACCTGAAGTGACTACCAACTTAAGAACTTAAATAAGACAACTCAGTCAGTTATTTGCAGACTGCCTAAATCAGAAAACACATTATACAACGAGCAGTTCAGTCACTCATTAGAATGATACAGTCTCTCTACCCACAGTCTCAGCTGTACCTGTTTCTTACAAGCGCTAGAGCTTATCTCTAAGCTAAGAGCGAATCACGGAACTGCTCTGTTGTTGGCTGCACCTGAGTGGATAAAGTTTGTCCAGCTACAACCAGACCTTATGTAGGCTTCTTGTCCAGCTTCTCATTCAATTTCCTGTGTACCACCTTAAATGGTGCAGGAGTGCATAGGACAGTTTAATTTGGAATGAAAAACTTCTGTTTAGATAGGTTGCTGTGCTGCATGTGCTTTGACCAAAGTATGTCACAGACATGTCACTAAGACTGCAGTGAACTTGTGTTCAAGGGGTATAATACATCACCTTTAGAGTGCTCCAGTGTGGGAGCACTCTGAATTAATGGGCAATCAAAAAACTAATCTAATACTGATCTCTAATATGTATGCATAGTCACTCCATTTGTGCCCATCACCAGTATAGATTATTAATATACTATCTACTAGATGCATTTTGAACTGCTGTAACAAATGAATCATTATTGTTAATAAGTGAAACTTAAAGAGTATTTTAAGGGTTTGCAAATGAATATTTAAGTATTGCAACCTGTCAAAAAGCTGATTGGCCCAACCCTTTCTAACCAGGTGACTTATTTCAGCAGCAGTTACACAAAGCTAGAGTTTCTAGGTACAGTCTCCCATTCAACTCACTTATAGAAATATGTCCAAATAACCCATATATCCAAATACATATGAGCAGACTCTCTAATTTTTGTATGAAATGAGACCTTGACCTACACACATAGGCATGTTTAACCTGCATAGCCAATTTTATTTCAGCAGCAGTTACACAAAGCTATAGTTTCTAGGTACAGTCTCCCATTCAGCTTACTCATAGAAATATGCCCAAATAACCCATATATCCAAATAAATCTGAGCAAACTCTCTGATTTTTGTATGCAACGAGACCTTGACCTACACACAGAGCATGTTTACCTGCATAGCCAATATTTCAACATCAGCCACTAAAAGACTCAGTGACTCACTGATTTTTTAAAATAACGTTATCCAACCAGAGTAAAGATTTCAATGAAAGGTACACTGCTGACAAGTTTTCAATCTATTTGAATGATAAAGTTCATCCAATTTAATATCCAGATATCCAGGTCATGGTCATATAGAGGAAAACACAAATTTCCTTGTCAGTAAAACAGATCATAAACTCAATAAACACAACACGCTGACGTAAATCTGTTAAGTGATAAGATATTCATATGTAAAAATGCACCGTAAATGAGGGCTTGGGATTTCTTTTATTGGAGTCAGATACCTCGCCCATGCAAGGTCACCCTGCACTCCAACAGATGAAAGCATGCTAAGATTTGCCCCTTGTGGAGGGAAGCGATAAACCACCTTATTGAACTCAGAGATAAGGATGTGGGCTGATGTTTGGTTGCATCTGGCTCGGGCTTAATTACTTAGGCTTTTTTTGTCTCTCAGCTGTGCTTTTGCAAGAATAAAAGATGAAAGCTGATCGAAATGTACCCTTTAAATCTCACGCTAGCACTTTGTTTGCTGGCCCCTCTCCATTATCGTCAGTACACTCAGTTTTATGTAGGAGTTGTGGCAAGTGTACAGGAGAAAGCAAAGAGAATGATTGCGTTTGGTGGTTTGCTCTTATTTGGAAACTCAAAAGCAATTTCCTTTGTTTGAAAACGGTTTACACGGCTGTGAATGTTCCTCACAGCCAAAACAGAGCACAACCTGTACTTTAATACTGAGCAGTTCGGTTCAAATGTGGTCAAACCACACTTGGAGAATGCCTGCTCAAAGGCTGACCCTCAGAAATGAAGTCTTGAATGAGTAGGCCACTGTAATGGAATGCACCTTCTCCAGTATCTTTGAACGTTGTCATGGAAACGTAACCCTAAAGATACCAGGTGAAATCTGAATCACATTTTTGTCATGCATCAGTTTCAAGGCTGCACATGGCTTGTCTCGTGAAAGCAACATGAACTGGGCACTTCAACACTGATTGGCTGCTTTGTTTTCAATGGGCGCCATGGTTCACACCTCAATACATAGTTCACAGATGGCTGAGCCAGCTGACGGAGCTATGGAGGCAGGGCTAGGGCCAAGCCACATCTGTAAATACAGGATTGCCCCCTCACCAAAACTGGAACCACTCAAGAACAACCTCCATGGCAGAACTGAACAGCTGCAGCATCATCTCCTTTGTGATTCTATTCATAAACTATTCATCTCTTCATTATAAGATCCCTGAAAATAGGGGTGTAATGATACACAAGATCAAAAATTTGATTTATTATGATACGATGGTGTCTCCATATGATGCAGCAGTATTAAGGAGTAAATCATGTTCCTGTCTTTAGATATATGGCAACACACTAGGGTCATAAAGATGTACATATAGTACGGTGTAAAAGACAGAAACCACTTTACATTCATTAAATGTTCAGTCAAAATAGTAAATACAAGTTATTCTTTTTTTCAGGAGATATTTATGAGGAGATTAGACCGTTTTCCACTTTATATAAAAAGGATAACGTCAAGGAAGAAAAGTGAAAAAAACTGAAGTTTCCAAAATAGGAATTAAAAAATAAAACCCATGTGTTTTGTTCATACTTCCATTGTGTAACGACAATGTCATGGGTCTGAAATGACCTATTCTTGCCAAGAAGCTGTTACTGAGAAATGCAAACAGACAGAAAAGCAACTTTTGCAAGAGACCACAAACCTGTGGAGTCTGTTTTGAGCCTAACAACTGTAATTAAGATTACTTGGATCAAAGGAAGCAATGTGCGTACAATTTATGAGTAGATGTTTGATTTTTTGGTGTTGATATGGATACAATGATGAGTAACTGAATTGAGCGCAGCGTTAGTTCAAGTAGGCCACAAGTTCAAGCTCAGATTAAGTGACCACTGATGACTCAACTGATTGTCTGCATCCATACAAGGTTAATTGGCAACCTCAAATACCCTGATTAACAGGGTGCTTATACTGCTTCAGTCTGTCCACTCTAGCTGCTTCCCTGCAAGCCTCTTTGCGACTAATGTTGTTTCTCTTGTCTGACCTAATTGATGTCTTATTTGTTGTCATGCCTTCTCTACTCTGTGCCCGTTGGGGGGGATTTCTGCTGCTCTCCTTTGCTGCTTTGGGCCAAATATAACCAAAGCAAATGGAAACAATTTTTTGACTGAACAAGAACTAAGTGAGTGCAGTGGACTTTGACGATTACATTTTTGAAAAATCTAGACTATTTTAAATGAAGTGCATTAGATAGTTACACTACATTAGTAGGGAAGAGTGGGTTTTGTTCAGAAAAGCACTTCTGCACATCTGCTAATAAGGAATGTTTCATAGTTTTGATCCCTGCTCCTGTTTCAATAACAGTCTCTGTAGCACAGTGACAGCAGGAATCACATCCAAGGCTAATGCGAGAGCTCACTCGTGGTTAGCTGGTTGAGCTGTAGTAGAATGACCTCTAAAATCAGGCATACACTATGCAATTTTCCATGTTCTTTTTTGGTGACAACTCACACTCTACCTTTGAATAGACCATCATTTAGTGTTGGCGTGTAGGATTTGCATCTCAATGCTATTGACATGCCATGACGTGAGTGCTCACGCTGCATGTTCTGTTATGTGCAGTTGGGATTGTGTTGGTGTGTGCTTAAGAATAGACAAAAGTGGACAGGTAGGTGGAAATAGCTGAGGCAGAATGTCAATGGCTTTGCGTCCAACTGCCACAACATCCGCATTTTTAACTTTGTAACTTTGCTGTTCAAGCCCACTCTTGTTAAATGCCAGTTTAAGTCATTTTTTCATTTTGTTTGGCAGCATACAATAGGTTTTATTTAGTATCAGGTGAAATCAGATGTAGATATCGGTGCATTATCAGTAAATGAGTGCTGTCAAATACCCAATACTACTATTGATATTTATACAAACCTATCGAGGACTAAACTTTGTAGGTTCTGAAGTTATTTTTTGCAGATTTTTTGATGAAAGTGTCATGTAAAGAATGTAAGGTGTAATAAAGGCAGAATGTGAACACACTAAACACTGAAATGTTTGAAATTGTATTTAGTTGTTACATTTAATAATATTTAGTTTACCTGTTTATATGTAGCATGGTGCACAGGACTGTAACTGAAATTATTTTTATGATGATTCTATTTGTTTGCATAATTTTGTCTACAGAGTCTACAGAGGTCTACCGCGTAGGGTTGCACTGAGAATTGAGAACATTTTCCAATCCAGGATCTAAAACCACAAAATGAAGCCCAAATAACCTGATTAAAACCCTAAGCAGATTTTATAACTGTTTTATAAAAAGCAGTCTTTTCAACATGTGCGTGTTTAACATAAGCTCCTCTCTTCATGCCTGCTTTGCTCTGATGCACCCAGATGTCCTGTTGACAGCGGCCCAAGAATGATGAAAGAGAAGACACCAAGGGGTGTATCAGTGATACAGGTTTCAATTTCCATACAGAGTTTCAAATTAGATTTTTCATTAGTGTTTAAATTGATACGCCCTTTAGAGCAGATGCTAGTTTTATAATGTCTGTTTTCAAATGTGGCTTAAAGGCAGCCGGAGCTAAGGAGTCTATGGCCAATTTTTACCTTGGATTTGCTTTCGTGTAGAACGTTTCCACTGGCCGTAATTCACACGCTGTTCTTTGCTAGCTCTTGCAGAATCACAGCATGACTTCACGACTCTGAACCCCTGAGATACTGTGAAAGCTTCATTTTACCATTGTATTCTTCCTGACTTACAGTCTTTGAAGAGTCGACTTCTTATTCAGCCCCTGTCCTAATGTGTGGTCATCAGTCCTGTATGTCTGGCCTTGCTTTAAAGACACATTCTTTGCTCCAGGCCCGGGATCCTCTGTATCTGGCAGTCTGCCTGGCCACAGGAGCACATGATTAGCCCAGCTCTCTCAGTGCCGCTAGCTCACTGCTGTACTCCTCTGCCCACTCACCACCCACACACCGCTCTCTGTTACCATGTTATATATGAAAGAATTCGGTTCAGCTGCCAGCACTGTGTGAGGTGTGGACGTTTTCTCATGCACACCCCACATGAGCAGACAGGACTAGATGTTCAGGATTTGTTTAAGGATCTTCACGCTTAATTAAGGCGCTTATTAAGGCTTATAATTAAGCTTGAATCTATACATTAGGGATTATGCAAGCACTAGGCTTAGTTTACAGCAATTCTTGTTTTTTATTATTTGGCTTTTTTGGTGTAGTTAGTTGCCTGGACCCTCCTATCTGTCTAATCAGGTCCTGGCTTCTTCTGCCTATACAACAAGACCTTGCTGACCTTGTGGATAGAGATTACACTAAGACCTTGCTTTGTATCATCAAGTCTAAACGCATAAGGCCAGAAACATACTGTACGCAAATGCTTTAAACTGTAAACATACGGTTTCATGTATTCTATAATGGTTGTTCTAAAATGTGCCACAATGCAAATCATCTTGAGGTATTGAAGCTGTATCTTGGCCATCACAGCAAGGGGGCTATTGCGACAGCCAAGCCTGGCAGAGCTATGCTGTACCACCGAGCAAGCTTTCTCTCGGTCAACTCTCATGGCAGACCAGCAGTTTGACAAGTCTCTCATAAGACTGGTTCATTCATATGAAAATCTACAATATGATGATTCAGTTGTTGTGGCTATTGGAATAAAAGTACAGCTTGTTCACAGATGCTTTGTTTTATCCACTGTCGCCCCCTTGAGTGCTGATGTTTTAACCACCACGGTAGCATAAGAATGCACACTTCTGCGCGTTTGTCCTGTGGGGCCGTGCAATTACAATGAGTTTCATTTGTGTTTGTGCTGCATTGAGTACGATTTTGGCCTAAAGACTAAGAATAAAAGGAAAGCATGAGGGTCACAGTTGAAACCTATACCTTGTGGTGCGTTCCAGTTCCCCTGATGGATAGTGTGGGTGACTGGCACTTGCGGAGACATCAACTGAGGAAGCGGGCAGAACTGAGGGGTCTCTCTGGCAGGGTATGCTGCTGCCGTACACTCCAGAGGCTCCATCTCCAGGGCCCTCAGACACTGCTCTCGCAGCCTTTCCTCACGCCGACGCTTCAGTTTGCGCTGCACAAAGCTGCAGAAGCAGCACACCATTACAATAAGAGCCCAGACCAGCCAGAATCCGGCGAAGCATGCCAGGAAAGTATAGGTGCCCTGTGACATCACCATGACTATGTCCTTGATGAAGCTCTGGCCCTCCACAATCCAACTGAGAAGACAGAAAGTTGCGAATGCTTATGTCGTATTGCTTACACAGATCAGTCATTAAGTCTCATGAAAAGCCTAAAAGTCATAACTCAAAAGCAAATCGAATAAATCTCAGAGTCAGTGGAGAACATTTTTTTCAGGACTAAGATCTTCCTGTGGAAAAGCTTGCCCCGGGAAGTGCATTTCCTCAAACTGCAGGGTGCGGAGGTGCGTCACATAACTTGGAGGTAACAAAGCGCCTCCTAAGGGGTTGCGAGAGGTCCTCTCCAAGAAAGAAAGTTCGATTTCCACACATGAACTTTCCTCGGCAGCTGGTCCAGCGAAGGGAATGCCAATTCTTGCAGAGCTAGGGTCTCCTCCCTCTAGACAATCCCTCGGTGGAGCGGATCAGGGTTCTTCAGATCTCCAGAGGACACCAGCCCACATGCTGCTCAACAAAGAGAAAGGACATAGGAAGGGGGGCGATCATCATCACTTATGAACTTGTCATATTTTCAAAACATTGGCCGTAATATTTGAAACACAATGGACCCTTTCATAATTAATCTCAGCTGTTCAAGCACAGCCCTACCAATGACTTTAGGGGGTGAGTATCAATTTCACACTTTGGAGAGTAAAAAAGCACACACTGCCTTTCTCAACAAAAAAAAAAAAGTCCAGAGGCCTTTTGTATAGTAGCATTAGAAAATGGTGTCAACAGCATGAGTTCTCATTCAGTAATGTAATTTATGACTTGACCGCTCAAACGTGATGGTGACTTTTTGCATGCCGCCTCTGCGACTGTTAATGATACCTCTAAACATGCCAATTCCCCTGCTTCCCTCCTACAAACCAATGCCATTACTGCCTCCTATTAAGCCCAGTTATGCAACCACCTCTCTTCATCACTCGTTTGCAGTCTCTCTCTAATCAAGTCATGGCTTTTGCTGCCTGCGCAACATAATAATTCTATCTTAGACTATTTCAGATTCCCCTCTTGATGACCTTGAGGAGACAGATTACATCAATGCCTTGCTTTGTTTATCAGTTTCTCATTGGCTTCTCTGACTCACCGCAGTGGCTCTATAAACCATAAAAGCTTCTCAGGACATTTTCTGTCCAGCAACCACACTGTCATTTTATGCCTGTCTTCTGTGTAATGCCAGTCCTGCTTCACGGCATTTTATGTGATTTTTTAAATGTCATTGTTTAGATTATGTTTTCAGGAGTAAAGGGGAGTATCTAGATAGTCTTAGATGCCTAGTTGCTGACAACACAATGAAATGGTAAACTGTAATCACTTGTGGCAGAAATGTGACTTTGTTTTGACCCCTCAGTCTTGTAAGAATTTTAAAGAGTTAACAGGGTTGTGTAGCCTCGGCCAATATGGCAAACGTATAACATATATATCATAAAAAATATGATGCAGACATTTTAGACATCTAAGACATTTTCACAATACAGCTAAAGATGGCATCAAAGAAGGGGCTCTTTTTAACGCAACATGCATTTGTGCTTTTTAAAGCTACACTATGTAAGTATTGGGAATTTGGAGACCTCTCTGGTGGAAATACAGAATTGCATGCAATGCACAGAAGAACATTTAGTAACATCAATTGTTCTTTGATCTGCTTCAGTGTTTAATGGGTATACAAAGAGAATGCATTATTATAACACAAGTTAAAAAAAAACATTGTGCTGAATCTTCTATCTGACTCTGAGTGCATGATGGTAATACATAAAAAACTTAAACATCTCTGAATTTTAAATGATTATTTCAAGCTTTTCAGGCTGACTCTCAGCAGTGACACTACATTTTAGAGTGTAATGCTGCTACTTTTAATTTTACCAAAACGTCCTATGTTACGAAATTCTGACACATTTCTGTTTCAAAAAAAGCCTCTAAAAAAGGCTCTGTCAAGAAAAGACTCTGTCCCGATAGCGAAGACAGCATTGTTTATCACAATGACAAAATTTATGAGGACAAAAACTGTCACATTGCGCATCAGGTCTGAAAGATTAATCATTTTTATATCAAAATCGCAATTTTTTATTTTTAAATTCCAGTTAAAAATACTTAAGGCATACATTTTTTTGTGTATATAAAAAATACATCAATAAAATGTTTAAATGTTCCATATCTAGACAACAGAATTTCTAGGGTTTTTTTTTATTAAACACTGTAAAGTTAATTTCCCGTCCATGTACTCCACATGTGGAGACAAAGCTGCAAAACCAGCCTCTTTTGAAAGTCCAAACTTTCCTACTACACAGTGCACACAAGCGGTATGTAAGAACAGCTAGTGTGTCCGAATACACAGTTTTCATCAAGCAGAATGTGAAAATTCCCAGGGTGACTAACTAAGTTGGGAACTATTTTGAAGGATGCAACGATAGCACACTGTGCTATACCACGTTACCCCTCGACCAGAGCTGCGGAGGTGTTCGAAGGCGAGGAAGAAATTCGGCGGTAAACGGGGATTCAGCTAAGTGTGTGTAATGTACAGCTCATACACAGATTAGCAACACTTACGTTTCTTCTGAGGTAAAAAATCTGGTAAATTCCTGGTTTGTGTTCTTTGAGCTACAGCTTAATGCCGCTTGACCAAAAAAGCTGGTCAGCGCCACAAAAATTATGTAGAATAATGTCAACAAGGGGGGCTTTTAATGAATAGCGTGACAGTGGTGGACGCCGGTACGATGCCGGACGTTGTGGATACTAAACACTCGCGTGCTGACATAGCTACCACTTTACCGGTCAAGCAGTGCACACTTAGTCCAGTCTAGTTCATATGGTCTTAGTATGCGATTTCGGACACAGCACATGTTTTTGTTGTTTCATATATCCACTAATTTAGCCTACAGGAGTTTAGCCCCGCCCACTCACATTGAGGTTATAAGCAGTGTTTCAGCCTGGACTGCTAAAACACAAAACAGCCAATCAAAGCAGAGCTCATTTACATATATCAGTATGTCATAAACAGACAATAACAAACGTCTGGATTAATTCTAAGGATTACAGCCACATCTGGGACATAAAACGGCACACGTTTTATAAAAGGATATTCGTGGGAAAGAAAACAGAAGACAAATGCAGCCAGTTTTCATTCACGACTCGCTGTGATGAACGTAGTTCTCTGGAAAACTTGACGTTAACGAGCGCGAGGAGCGTTCACAGCTATCGTTTCCGTTCAGGTGAGAATAACGGAGAAAAAAGTGTCAGGTACGCGGGAAGTTGTTCACTAAGGCTTCGTTTCGGTATTAAAGACGGTGACATTTATCACGAATCCAGTCAGCGCATCAGCACCGAGCACAAACGGCTGGTTGCTCCGGCGGAGGTGACACCTGGTCCCTGGTCCTCCCGCCGATAAGACGGAGCAGTGTTTCGCCTGCCTCCCCCTCTCAGAGAGCCGCTCGGACCTGTCTCAGCCCCGGGGTGCGGAGCGGAGAGGAGGGCGCGACCCAGGTTATTCCTAACAGGTTCAAACTCATCCCCACACACACACACCAGACGGAGACGGCTTGCTTTACCTCGGCGAGAGAGGAGCCGCTCCGCCGTCGGGGTCGTCCACGCGCTCCGGTACCTGCAGCTCACGCGAGCAGCTGATAAAACACACCCACAGTGCCGCTCAGCCGACGGCGACGTGCTGCTATCACGAGAGCCGCTGTGTCGTGCTCGCCTCTTTCAAACGGAGCAAGACGAGTTCCCCCCCAAAAGACACAGACTTCACGCTCGCTCCTCCTTTTTTTAACCGTTTCCACAACCAAAACACCGACACTGTCACGGAAGCGGGCTCGCTGCTCCCTGAACGCTGTTTATGTGGCGCACCTCGCTCGTGATTCTTTATTCACGACTTTTCTCGCCTCCAGAGTCCCGACCCCCCACCCCCCGGTCACAGCTGGACAAATATGCTTCATAATCTGCGTTCACACCTGTTGGAGCAGCTTGAGCTGGTTTATTTTAAGACAGCTGGATGTATATAGATGTATTAACCCCGTAAAGCCCAGGCTTATTATTTTGTTACTGGTGTTATAGGGCACATACTTCTTCACTTATCCGTCAATACCTTCTATATATAGAAGCTAAGCCATTGAAACAGAATTCTTAATATATATATAAAATATATAATATATATTTGCACCCCTCATATATGTCATTCGGTTGAAAAACAGTCATGGAAAATGAATTACTGAATTAATGACTACTTTTGGAATATATGAGTGTTATAAGTGAATAAGTGAATAAGTGAATCTCAGGGGATGCAATAAAATACAAGTCTGTGTAGCAAGAAGACCCCCTGCAATTAAAAGTGCAATAGAATGGAAAACTGAATATGCACTGGTGTAATAGAATAAGAAGAGTTCAACTCACATACCCAAGAACGAATTAAGGATAGTCTGAGCCCCTGGGCAAAGATAACCCCCCCCCCAACCCGCGCCCCTCGTGATCAAGGGCCCCCGTAACCAGGGGCTCTCATAACCAGGGCCCCCCTTTCCTAGGACCCATAATAGCCAGAAATCAGTCAGTGCAGTGCAACAACGCCTCGTCCATTTTCATATGGGGCCCAAAAGCATGGTTAGGGCCCCCAAAAGCATGGCTAGGGCCCAAACGCATGGCTAGGGGCCCCAAAACCATGGCTAGGGCTCCCAAGAGGCCCTGGGGTAAAAGTTCCTAAAAGTCAGAGGATCCCTAAAATAGAGGGCCCTCGGATATAAAAATATATTGTATCATAGATGTTGATAGGCATCGCAAAATGTTCTGGCGCTTGTCCCACTGGCCCGGTCAGTTATCCAGCCATGAACCTCAAATCCCACATAATCAGTAAAACAGGCAGATTCCAAAATGAGTCTTGAGTCATTAGCATTAACACCTCAATATTTTAAATACAACAACAACAGAGCAACGGCAAGGACAGTGTGGAGAAATCTAGACTGTGGAGAAGATGTCAGCACTTTTCATACCCTTTCCAAGGAACCATTAGTGGGCTCGGTTGATGTTCCTCTTTAAACAAGGCTGAAATTGGCTTTCTATTCGCCAGCTTCTTAATCGAGCAATCAGGCACCACAGTGTAACCACAACACCATTTAAGGTGGAACAGAACATTCACAAAGCAAGCTGACAAATAGAAACTTCAATGTCCACATCTTTAACAAGATCCTGGACAAATGCACAGTTTCTCAAAAACACAAATAGATGAGCTCATCAAAGTAGAGAAAACACTTTCATTCTAGGGTCAAATCATGGGGTGGTAAACGTGTATGTAAAATCACACCTGGGCTTTTTTCACCTTGACCATACCTTTTATGTAGACATCAGAGAACAATTTAAAAATGCTGACAAAATGAATTTATGGCACCTTAAAAACCCCTATTTCATGGAAGATCATGTATTTGTGTTTTTCTTCATAACAAGATTTGATGTAGTATGCAACCTTTTAAACAATACCAGAACATATCATCGCTGTCCGCTGAAAAACAAGTAGCTCCAAAACAGAAACTTTACAGGAGAGGTCAGAAACAGTCTTTACTTTCAATGTAAAGTCAAAGGAACCAGAATTATTTCCAAGTGATTTTGAAGCATTTCAATTGGTCCATTTATTAAGGAAATTGTACACAATGTAAAGGGCAGCTGTCTTGTTCAAATGATGTAGAAAAATGAAAATCAACAAAAATAGATACTTGTTTTTTATTGGACAGCGCTGAAATATAGAAGATAAGCCATTTAAAACAGCTCATTTTGAATGGACTGTTCTTGTGAAGTCACAAAACCTAAAACATTTACATATATCCCGCTGCTCCCGCAGCAGTTTGGTTTCACCCAGTTCACGTTGAAAGCATGAGGAGTGTTTCAGCCTGGTCTGCTTTTTGAAGTTATAATAAAAAGAATAAATCAAATGCAACGATAATGGAGGATATTATTGTATAACCACTATAACATATTCAATACCTACTATAAAACTGCATTACTAAACATAGTTTCACATGCCCCTGCATATAATGTGTCAGATAAGATACTGTGTAGTTATGAGAGTAAGGAACCGGAGTCTGAGTAATCATACATGTAACTTTACAGTCAGCCTGAAATCACTTCATCAGTTCGCTTCTGTAAACTGGCCCACAGGTGTCCACAGCATGCTGCCTCCCCCAGCGATGCTATCGAGTGTTCTTGTGATGAGAGACTTGTGTCTCAGAGGGATGCGTACTGTAGTAAGCGCATGGACTGTTAGCAGGAGTCTGCATCTCAAAGACCCTATTTTTTCACTCCACATGCTTCTTCCTTCGTAAATTGGCAAGGTTCCCACGAGACATGCGTTTATTTTCAACCACCATTTCAATCTAGACCACAGACCACAGTCCTACAGTCACTATGATGATCCAGCCCACCTTTAATGGCAATTCCACTGATTTTTCTACAAGACATGCAGAGTGATGTGAGAAACCGACATAGGACTGTTTACGGTGGCAGTGATGGGAACCAGACATCTGAATTATGTAATGCTGCTTGTTGCCTCACAGAAAGCTGTTATACAAAATGGTTATGCATGTGCTGTCTGAAGCTCAGGACG
The DNA here is from genome assembly GCA_021613375.1 of Megaleporinus macrocephalus. NCBI lineage: Eukaryota > Metazoa > Chordata > Actinopteri > Characiformes > Anostomidae > Megaleporinus > Megaleporinus macrocephalus. The sequence continues at coordinate 28,611,239 of CM038717.1, read as the reverse complement.
TTGGCCCCGTTTCAGCACTTTTTTTAAAACTTTTTTTTTTTGTCTCGCCCACTTCGACTCACCACTCGGATGTGAGTCACACCTTACACAAGTGGCCAGTCGTGGCAGGAGGAGTGGACGGTGTTTTTTATTTTTCAAATGGAATGCACTCGCCTTCGGTCACATTAGCCTCACTGAGCTATTTGGCTAACCACGCAAGCTTTGTAAAACAAAACCTGTTTTCTTCTAAAGTTTGAAGGAAATATTTATAACTTTAGCTAAAACTGGATTTGTTTGGCTGTAAATGTAGTGTAGAGCTGTGGTGTGTACATGTATACAGTGCCTTTCTTTCTTTTTGTTTCCTGTGTAGAGTTTAATATGCTAGCTAGAGGAGCAATGAAGTTCTACTAGTCCTTCTTAGGAGACAGAGTAGTTTGGAACCTAAAACCCAGCTGATTCAGACTGTGGTTTGGAGTTCCTAAGCATTTTCTAGTAGTTTAATCTCAGATAACAAGCGGTTCGTGGACACTGCTGGCCCGCTGGCCTAAAGCTGGCAGTCCACTGACTTTTTGAGTTTTAGACAAAGAGTGTGCTCCTTGTCTCTGCGCTCTGTCTCCGCCCCTCACCTGATCAGTGTTGTCCCTCTCTTGTTAGCCTCAGGTGTTCGTCATTAGTTTGGTTTATATTTCCTGGTCTGTGTGCTTTGTCTTGCTGTGTGTTGTGTCGTGTTTGTAAGAACCTCGCTACCTGTTGTGTTATTTTGGATTTAGGTTCATCTCATCTTTGCTTTAGTTTGTATCAGTCAGTAAGTCAGTGGTTCTAGTTCTCTGGTTAGTGCTTGTTATTTTCGTTTATCTTTTGTTTAGTTTGGTAATAAACATATATCGGCTTATGCACTTGCATCCTGCCTCCTCGTCTCTCCAACGTGACACTAGCACATACCCTTACAAAAAAGAAGTTTATTCAAGTGTACCATTAGTTTACTTCTTTTAAACTAAAAGGAAGTGATTATGCTTTCAGTTTACTTTTTATGTACTTTTCAGTGATATACTAAACACAGTTATACTTAAGTATGCTGGGGTTATACTGACAAGTATAGAACAGTCTATTGTATATTTGGCCTTTACTTGTACTTTATCTTTTGATTGAGATAGTAGAAGTAAGTAGTTTTGCTCTGCACAAAAACATATCCAGTAGAATATTCATTTAAAATTTGATTTATAAAGATTTATAAACATACAAATATGGTGTCTTGTTTATTTTACGTGTGTCCTCTGGTGAGTAAGTAAACTATGGTAAAATTCTATTTTAAGTAGAAAAAAAACTTAAACCTAGTCATATACTTTAAAGTACAACAATAATATAAGCAGTAAATTGTAAGTATTATGTCAAGTTCACTTAAAGAAAACTTACAAGCTAGTAAACTAACAGTAAACCCTTAAGATTACTTTTAGTGTAGTTGCAGTACAAAAGATGTAAACTAGTTGTATACTTGGTTTACTTCTCTTACACTTAAAGTGTACTTAAAAGTATACTTTTAAAAACTAGAAAATGGGCCAATTTAGTCCCAAGATGTATTAAAATAGTACAAATACAAGTGTACTACTAGTACAATGACATTAGTATAGTAACTACATAAAGTATACTTAATAAAATTAACTTTAAGTATACGTATTTTCTGTAAGGGAAGTCAGCAACATTTTCGGCATTTTATATTGTTATTTTATTGTTTCTCTTTTAATTGTCTGTGATAGTTGTAATAATTGTTTGTACTATTTAGTGCATTTAAAGTTACAGTATGCATGACGATAACAGGATGTCTGAGGGGGAAGCAACTGTTGCGTACAGTCAGTGGAGTGTCGACCTTATCAAGCCAACAGAGTAATATACGCATGCTATCTGGCCTGCTATGGCTTTTTTGGAGTTCTAAAAGAGAAACGTGTCCGGTGGCAAGGATTACAGGGCAAGCATCCCTGCTGAAGTCATCATTTATGTTCACCCGATCACTCACCCCTATGAAGACTTTATATATATATATATTTCCACGGTACTTTTTGGGTAGGGTTTGTGACTCATGGTAAAGAGATACATACAAGTAGTTGTATTAAAAAACTGCCCAGTATTTATTTATTTATTTTTTCAGATTTAGCACGGAACACAGCAACATTACATGTAAAAAACAAAGAAGGCCTGCGCATCAACCTGCCATCATGAATAGTAAATTTAATAAGTATATTTGTCATTGCGAACCCTATTTCCATCATTACTGCTGTAAAACATGAGTATATGAGTTTATCTACAATGATTAATCCTAAATCAAACTGGATGTCTTTGTTTATGATTGAAGACTTTAATTATGCAGAACGTTTTGAATGAAAAACAAAACATTGGATTGTGTGTGACTGGCCATAAGGAGTGAAACAGTCTGGTAGAAGACAGGTTTAATGTATTTATCAGAAACACTGCATACAAAGTTGTCAGATTACACAATATTTCCAGCACTTAAAAGGTGTTAAAGGTGTTAAATGTGGCAGATGCAGAAAACTGAGCTCCAGTTCCTGTTTATTCCTAAAATAAAAAAAACCCCTCCTTGCAGGAACAACTCAAAGAAAAGTGCTTGTGGAAATGTTTTAAAATTACAACCTGTTTCATGACTCACATTGTTTGAAAAGCTATAATTTTCCTTCATTTTCCTTTCATTACTATGTATCCTATAGTTACTGTACTTACTACAGCACTGCAGTTAGTCAGGGAGAAGCTGACAGTTGATAAAATAAAGCAGCTACTACTGTAGGTGAGAGGTCCTCTACCAGAATTCATGTTCAAATTCCAGCTGTGATATAAAACATCATCCACTTGGTGTAATAGGGTGTAATAGGCTTTCAGCTGCATTCAACTCCATTCAAATACATTTTGTACCTTGTACCACAGCGTGTACCTTGCACACAGGTATGCTGATTCCCAGTGCCCTATGTTGTCTCATTACAATTCTTCCTGGGGAACAACTGGTCCCACTGGTTCCCATGTTGCCTCAGTCATGTTTTCCCAGTGCATTTTGTAAACATGTATCACAATATTACTGCAAAACTTTACCAAAGTTGACAGTGGAATCTTTGAGGACATGTAAAATAGCCTTTTTTAAAATGTTTTCTCACCATGTCCCCCTCAGGGAATCCCTAATGGCAGCTTAAAGGAGCAATATGTAAAATTATGCAACCTGTCAAAGTCATCCGCCACAAAAAAAAGGGGTGGGGGGTGGGTGGGTGGGAATATCACCAGAAATTTGTGGTGTCCACCGCTTTCACTTCTTACCAGTCGAGGATGAACTTGCGAATTGAGCATCAAAGTTCACCCATGCACTGAACAAGAGTGTCTTCAGCGACAGAAATCAACACCAGTGTTAACTTTTGTTTTGCTGCTTTTGTTGTTAATCATTTATGCCACTTATTTTCTTTGATGCCGAACGTGGATTACGGCTAAGATTCTTGTTGCGTTTACAACTCCTTTCACTGACTTCCTGTCCTTAAATGATCTAACTGGGAGCGCTACCCTCAACATGATTAACAAGAGGTTAGTATACACCGTCAGGGGAGTGCTACCTCTTCATTCAGTTATTTCTTCACGTTCTGTTGATGATTTTAGGCAATTTCTGAATGTTTTAAAGTGAACATCTTACAAATTGCACCTTTAAAGTCAACTTGTAATCAAATATAGCAACAACTTCAGCAAAATCTCGATAATATCTAATACATTTCCCTCACAGCACAGTAGTATGCTATGTTATATCATATAATTATGATACGTTATGGTTTTCAATTCACATTCAGCGTGTTCATGTAGTAAACTCCTTTACATTACTCTGTAATGTCGTTAGCAACCTAAATGCTACACAACTAGTCGGTAGCGCAATATTCTTAAATCTGACTGAGCAATAATTCACTAAGTTTCCTGCTACGCTGTAATTGGCTAATTTGCTGGTTAATGCTAGCTACTAAAGTCAACATGAATCGGAAATCAAACCACATTTTACTTCTTTAACATGTTTTCAGGTGAAACAGGTTACCTGGATGGGAAGTAACTGTCGGTTGAACATAAACAGATTTTTTAGGATTTGATTGGATGGTGAACCACAGGCTAACATGGTAGCACCTGAGTTTCTCCTCTTACACTTCAAAAGAAAAGGTTAAAGAAATCCTGTCCAAGTGTAATTACCTAACATTTAAGCAAGAGATGGACCGCATGTGTATTGAAGGACTGACTAATGCAGCCAAGACCTGATGATGGGTGTTCTCAATGATAATTGGTCAGGGTGGTTGGAGGGGAAGGAGAACATGCTAAGACATTATTGGTTAATATATTTTATCCGTGCCCTCAGCTCACGATAATGTAACCAAACGTCAGATGGCATTTAAGGCCAGGAGAAATCGCTTTACTTCGATCAAAGATTACAGAGCAACAAGAATTTTGTCGTTAAAATGATATGACACAAAAGATTGTGCTTAATGTGACCAAAGACATGAACTAATTCTAATTTTCTAATTCTCCTTGTTGCTGTCAGACCTGTCATAGGTTTCCATAACATATCATATTGAGACAAAAAGTCATATATAGATAAATAAGAGTCTTAATGACTTAACTTTATCAGTATGAGAAAATATATGGTGCTTCTCACAACAAAGCAGAACTTTGGAAACTTGTATATGGTTGTATATCTAGTCTGTATTTAAAAAGGATCCTGAATCATTTCAACACAATTGAAAATCAGAAATCAGATCCAACACAATTGTGGTTACATTTGAGATTTCATAATGAGCTGTCTTCAAAACTATTATAATAACTGTATATTGCCAGTGACTCAAGGTCTGAGATTTACACACCTGCTACATGGTAGAGGAGTAGAGGAGGTGTGTGTCAGCTTGGCCCTCCCAAAACATTAGCACCATCATTAAAAAAAGAACGGGCCACCAGACTGAGTATCAGTGGGGTCATTTAGTGGAGCAGTGCCCCATCAACCAATCATCATGCCTCACTAAACCTGATATTTTGTATATTGTGGCAGGAGAAAATGTGAAACCACAGTCTGTGCACGCTTATGCAATGCTTGCCATTTCTGTTCAGTAGAAAAGGCTTGAATGTTCGCCTCCTTGGAAAAAAACCCAGTTAGAGCCACTTTGGTGCAGATCTACTGAAGATTCTTTCTGTGTTCTTTTACTGTTATGTGGATACATTTCTCTCCAACCTTTCCTATCTGAACTGGTTTTTAACTTGTCTGATTTTAACTGCACCTTACATTTACATTTGTTACTTGCAACTTGCACTTTATGGCTGCTGCTCTTCATACTTGCACATAAAAGCACATGTAACTTTTTTTTTTAACTATATATAAAAAAACACTTTTATTTACTTCAACTTATATTATTATACTTTATATATTTTGTATATATTTTTCTTTTTTGTTATCTATTGGTGAATGGAGGAACAGCAAAGTAAGAATTTCATTGTACAGTGTAACTGTCTGTTCTGCTGTGCATATGCCAATAAAACTCTTGAATCTTGAAAAAACCCACCTGTGGTTTTCGGTTGACCCATTGACAAAAACTGTTATCTGACTGTTATATGACAAAACTGTTATAAAAGTCATCAGCAAATAAAAAAAAGATAAAGACTATTATAGAGACTCGGTTCGTCTGAGTGGCTAAGTAATTGTTCCCTTGAACAAAAGCAGTGATAAGCACTGTTCTATGACAGTTTGCTGTAGATCATAGGGACTGAAGTATGCTGAGTGTCTAGAAGCTGCCAGTTGCCCTCGGTTCAGCTTAACACTGCAGTTATGCAGTGGCAGCATGATTACAACAAAGGCATGGGTCTGATTGCAGCCCCTGGCTTGATTTGATTAATCATGAGACACACAAAAAAACCCTAACAATAGGCAGATCCAGGGTCATGGTAACAATAACACGAACACAAAGAATGTTCCAGATAATGAGCCACATCTGCTACAAGCTGTGAAAGCCAAAGCTGACCGCCGTATTGACAGAGGACTGCGGGCTAATTGCTCCAGTTACCTCAGAGCAGAATCTGGCTTTACTTTGGTCCCAACTGTCTCATTGTGGTTCTGTCCCCAATCGGGCTGAGGACCTCATGATGAGTTTCATGGCAGAGTTCATATTAAGAAGCCGTCTTTGTTTTTTCAGCATTTCTTGTTACTGGCACCGCTGACGAACATATGAGATCACAGAGGGCTTTTCTTCCCCATTATTTCCCAACAGATTCCTAGAACACAGTCTCTTCGTGTATAATCTAAGAATACTTCAATTTCACAGGCCCATTTTGTTCGCTCTCAATGTCTGATATGTTTTTTTTTCCTCCCCGCTCTCCCTCTCGCTCTCTCACTCCACCAGACACTCACTCACACACACACAAACACTCGGGTTTTGTAAGAGGTGGTTCAGAGCCATCGACCTTGAGTTATTGTCAGAACAGATCTTTTATGTGTGGAGTGGTGAATATAGAACATTTTGTTCCGCTCAATCTTTCCCGCCTCAAAAATCAAACCCGGCCCAAATTCCAACCATTATCCTCGGACACTTTTCCTGTTAATATGACAATGACATTGAGTAGATCTACTGATCCACGCTTGAAAAGTCACTTTGTCACCAATGGTATTGATAAACAATACCAGAATGCTTTAAAACTATATTAACACAAATGATAACTAACAACTACTTTTACATTCCCTCAAACTAAGCAACAGTCAAAGATCAGCCATTATTTATTTTAATGCCCAACCAAACCTGCCATTAGGTACAAGTTCTACAAGCAGAAAGAACTTGTACACAATTACGCTCAATCTTTAGAAATTAAATATAATATCTTTATTTTATACAGTATTTAGTAGGCTCACTTTATCACAGCTTCCATTCGTTTTCACACAGACATCTGCAGGGGATATTTTTTCATGCCTTCAAGTCCTAGAATTTATTGTTTTTTCTGTGATTCCACACACACTGGTTAGTACTTGGAAGAGAGACTGCCTGGGAATACCATGTGCTGTAAGCTTTCCAGTTGAAGTCATAATTGAATGTAATGCAAAGCACATGATCATACTTCATGATGACGAAACCATCAAAAAATCTAATGCTTTAATAAGGGACTTGGTTATAATGGTTATATAATGGATATTAATATAAAAATATAAATATATATAAAAAAAAAAAAAAAAAAAAAAAAAATATATATATATATATATATATATATATATATATATATATATATATATATAAATAAATATATATATATATATATATATAAAACATTGTCTTGGGCATACCACTCTGACACCGCCCGATCTTGTCTGATTTCGGAAGAGTCGGCTCTGGTCACTAATTATGAGTTCTGGACTACTCAACATCTCAGTTGGTGTTCTAGTGCAAGTGTTCTTTGCAATCTTACATTAAAGCCCCTTAAATTTTTATCCTGTAAATTAATATCTTGTTGTTATTATTGGCCATTCTGACTGGAAACTCAATAAATGAAGCATGGTCTCTGATGTTTGCACAGTATTCTACATATTATGTGGTGTGCTGGAAGACAAAGCTAGAAAAGAATTCTTTAGGTCCTTCGTTGTTCAGCAGGATATCCTCTCAATAGCTTTAGGTCCAGAGTCTGCAGTTATTTTTACATGATCATTTTTAATCTCCGGGTGTCCCTTGGAATAAAACAAGCTGACTTGAAGACAGATATATGTAAATAAGGTCTACATGTGCTGATTTGTGCCTCGTTCAAGTAGCAGTCCAGGTTGAAACACTGCTTATTACTAGGAGAAGCGCTGCTGTAGGGTAAATAGGAGTAAATGCTTTGGTGAATAGGTGTACATTTATTCCTGCTGTCAAAACAGAACCTCTGTCTCCAAAATAGTTGGAAAACATGTACTTTACTTTTAAAACATGTAACCAGAGAGATACACGGTTCCAACAGCAGTAATATTTGGGTTGTATGGACTGAAGTGTAAACTTCTACCAACAATGTTTACAAGTTTGGTTTTCAATAATACCAGCCTGTGCACAAGTACCACACTTTATTAGTGAAGGCAGTGATTCTTCTTAGAACCATTAGTTCTATACAGAACCTTTCATTTGCATGAGTAAAATGTTCTTTGCATGGTGAAGCAGTACTTTAAATAAATGGCGAATGTGTTGTGAACCATTCTATATGGAATCATTTTGAAAATAGTTTCATACAGCACCGAAATGTCTTCTTCTATTGTAACAATGTCTCATGGAGAATGTTCTGTAATTATAAGAACAAAGGCCATTTTCATTTACAGAACGTTCTCCATGAACTGGGACAATTTCATCAGACATAGAACCATTTAAGCATGCAAATCGTCCTATACAGAACTCAAGGCTGCAAGTAGAATCACTGGCTTTACCAAAGAACCTGTGAAAAACCTTTTTAAAGTGTGTAGGCTTATTGTAGAGTTAAACATCTAAATACTCATTATTCGGCTACTACCGAAACTACCCTGAAGCTAGTACGTAGGGGAGTAAGGGACTGAAATGAATCCAGGCTGTTTAACAGGTTACATTACACTGCATGTGCTTGTATATCATCTTTTCTCAATTTTTCCACTAGTGATGAAAGTCTGAGGCATTTCCTGCGTCGTCCCTCAAGAATAGATGTCTGTGACCCAGTCCGAGCAAAGATTGTGACTCAGGCGAATGTGACACAGTGATCCGAGAGAAGGCAAAAGGTCACTCTGCCTGAAATTGGCTGGCTGCCAATGGCTTAGAGCAGTGAGGCCGGCGAAAGGCTGGACTCAACTTTTTACTACTCCATTCATAGTGAATCCACAATAGTGAACGTCAGCAGCGTGAACTCCAGCGTCAGACCGCTGAGCGGCAAGACGTGACCCTTTACCTCCATGATTCAAATGATTTGATACGTCATGAAATGTCAAGTTTCACCACATATTTCAGCACATACGTTTACCTCACTGCCATCACTGCCACGGCTACCCAATGAATGGAACAGAATAGAAGAATGAAGAGTGTGACATCATAGAGCCATCAAGTAAAGTACTGTTGAAGTTATTATTTTACGTAATGATAACTGTTTTATACATCGATATAATTAAAAGTCACTGTTTTGATTCAAATGAGCAAATACTTAAGCCTTTGATTAAATAGTTACTGCAGTGATGAATACGATTCAGATGGCAACAAATCTTTTAATCCTAACTGATTCAGTGAGTAGCTTCTCATTTCTCAAACAACCATGTGGGAGGACATATCCCGTGGAAAAAACGTGTCTGTGATTTAGAAGGGTCAAAATATGTTCAAAACTGTCCAACACATTATTAAAACCTGATAGGATAGTGAAGAGCCGACAACTTCATGGAAGAAAGGTGGTCAGAAAAGATCTTGAATGATCATGATCAAAGATCACCAAACTATTGGTGGAATAGTAAAAACTGGACAGTAGAACTTACTGCTATGTTAATAGTGAAAATAAGAGCAGTTCCACATGATGAGAACTCACAGGGTTGAGGCTAAACAGCTGTGAGGTTAGAAGAAAACCTCTTATTAGTAAGACTAATCCAAAAATAGTTTGAATTAAGTGACTCTGGGGCCATATGGGGCCAATATGATGGCAAATCTGTGTTGTTATCGATGCTAAAGGCATTCCAATGAAATATTAGCAACTTTTTTTTTTGGGCCAGGCAATTTATAATCATATGATGAAAATCCTCACAGTTACAGGTCTGAAATGTATTCACTAATAATTGCTTTCCATAACTTCCCATTCCATTTGTCACTTCCACTAATAATTAAGGGCATACTATAAATATTGGATAGATAATACAGACCCAGTATAAAAGTCTTTATTGGTTTTTCCATTAATCTATGACCACTCTAATGTATCAAATTCCACCCCAACTCAAACATTTTGGTTTGATTCAAAGGAGTAGCATTTAAGAAACAGTTTTGGCCAAAAATAGAGCTCATATTGTACTGGGTATTATTACTACAATCCGTTACAATCAATTGTAATATTCCCAAATCGGTGCAGTTCAGTGGGCACCTGATGGATCACCGCACTGTCGCACCTATCCCGGGTACAGTGTGAAGATAAAGCCACCTCCCACGTTCACTTTGGGAGTCAATTTAGCAGGGGTGGTTTTGGATCCCATGCCAGGACAATTAGCACATTACACAAGTTCCACAACCTTGTAATGCAGATACAATCGGTGGCCCAGCGTCATTCGCCCCAGACAATAGGAGCCATTGTCTGTTGGCAAGTAAATGCCACACTCACATCCCCCCAGAGGGCTGCATGAGTGTGCGCGATAAATACGAGAACTTTGTATCACTCGAGTTCCTGGTAAGTGCAAAATGCGTCACGGGCGGCGTGCACGCTGTCCTCAATCATCCCTGAGCTGCTCTATTTTCAGATAAGCGAACGTTTGGACACGCCAGCTCAACCTTGTCTGCATTTCAACAAAACCATCCGTGTGACTCAAGAGACTACAGCCTGTAATTGAGCTGCCGTTATTTGAAATCTGTTCATCAGTGGCTGGCATGTAACTCGGCTGTTAAAATCACATTGCTCATCAGCCTCTTCCTCAGTGGTTTTGTTGCCTGAACTAATAAACCCTCATTTGCCGTATCCAGAATCGTTTGAGGACAGAAGTAATGTTTTGGGTCTCATGAGTTTTGAACAGAACGCTATGCAGCATGCACAGTCATAAAGTCACAATCAGGCAAAAGTTTGACTAAGCCCTGTTTAAAGAGGACCCATTAGGATTTTCCCGCTTCCCCCGTTTCCTTTTTGTTCATGTTTACGTTCTGCAAAGTTATAAAGTCCAAAATTAACACTGGAGGGAGGATCTCTCTCCCACAGAAACCATATTCTCTGCTGCCTCAAATGCCTCGTTTCCTTTGTTGCAAGATGACGCGATCTCATAACATAATCCTAAGTGGGCACCTACCAAGTTTGGCACGCCCTCCCACAACACACAGCAACTACTGGAGGCTGGGAGTGAATGCTCAAGCGGTTGCCCAATCAGAACAGAATGGAGCAAGATGACCAATCAGAGCACACTGGGCTCATCAGGAGGGTGAATAGAGATGTACAGTATAAGAAAAATATGGGGTGTGTCTCAAAACCTAGTGAGCTCCTACATAGACAGCATTTTACGTCATAGTATGCGCTCCCGACATGTAAACTGTCCCAATTCTTAGATACTTTAAACATGCTGTCTACTGAGGCACCTTATCTTCACCTGAATTTAAGGAAGCATTGAACGCTTCCTCAGCCGCTAAGGCAATCCCATGATGCAACGAATGCAAATCTACGAGCAGTGAAGTGGTTTTAAAATGTGAGTTATTTTGATTCTCTCTGGTGTTTTAATGTGTTTCTTGTCATATAATCACACAAAACAGTATTTTATTTACAACTCTGTATTGAGTAGTTAACCATTTTGCAGTTTTATACTCGAGCCATTAGCATTTATGCTAGCGGATTTTTAAGCCTCTGCCTATTGTTTTGGATGTCGGCCGGTAGCTTAGCAACCAGCTAAACCACCGGTCGCGTGCTTCAGTGGGCGGGAACAAGCCGTGACGCAGTTGCTCTCTAACTAGAGGAGAGGAGAGATGCAAGACAGAACGCTGCTACTTAAACAGCTGCCTACCTAGACAGCCTACTTAGACACTCACTAGGTTTTGAGACACACCCTTAGTGTTTCGGGAAAACTGAGGCATTAAATTGTCACGCCCCTGAGGATGCATAAGTATGTTTTCCTGTCGTCTAGCTCTCTCATCCCTCTCTTTCTGGTCCCACCTCTTTTTTTAGGGCCTCTTATTGATCAAGAACCAGATGTTCTTTGTTCCTCAAGAAGCGGGTGAACAGGAAACCACCTTTAGACCTGTTTAAAGGTGAACATCAACTTGTGGAAAAGTACAGACTTCAGCCTGGAATTCTGGCACCATTGCTGTTGTTTTATGGCTGTTGTTTTCTGCTGGGCTGGACTGTAAGCTGGTACATCTCAATTTTGGGGTTGTCATTTCAGGTGAAGTCTAGATCGTTGGAATGGGCCTGCTTCACCGCCCTCTTTTGCAAATGCGGAATTTGTATGTAAAGGAGGTATCTCAGTTCTATGTCCCAAACGGTCTTCCCTCAACTATTCCAGTGTAAATGCAGTTTATTGATTCTATGCCAGCTTTATAGACAAAAACACAAATACGAGCCCACACACCCTCATACAGATCTGTACTTCATATATGTATAATTTCACAATACACTGAAAATACCCTATTGTACTGTTTATATTCATATATTGTATATTCTAACTATCCTACACTTCCTACCAACACACATCCAAACACAGGCCTACTGCGGCCTTTTCCTCTCAACAGAGAGCATTAGCGTGAATCCAATCAAGATGTTAATAGCTTCAGAGGGAACGGAGAGAGGGGAGATTTCTATCGCTGTCACCTTTCAGACGCAGGCGACGAAAACGCAGGCAACAGCCCCCGAACGTCCTTGGTGAGCTAAACGGTTTCCTCTTTTACTGGCATCTCAAACTCCAACAAAACAATGCTCGTTCTCTCAGGGCCGCCACGAGCCCTCGAGACAGATGCACCGTGCGACGGGCGCGCTCTCGATCCCCCCTCCATGTTAAAAAACCCAAGAAGAGTCTATTTGCGGCATTATTTATTTCTTTTTAAGCCCTCTTAAAGAGCGTTGCTGGGCAACAGAGAGGGAGGACTGGAACGGAGATGGAGGTGTGAGAGAGGGAGACAGCAGGCCCGGTCTGCGGCTGCTGGACGTGCAGCCTCGCTGGCGTCAAGAAAACGCAAGTCATGACTCGGACGGCTGAGGAAGGAGGCCCTAATGGCCCCCAGGCACCCGAGCATTAGGCTAAGTACACAACACTGATGTGTTCTAACCATTATCCGGGTACTAAAGTAATAATTTGGGAGATATTTACTGCAAATGTAGCCACTCAGCCAAGTTGGGTGCCTGAAGTTTCTTTCTTTAGCCACAGGAGCTACAAGGCTAATGTAGCAGGCTAACAAGTCACTGAAGTCGATGTAGTTTTAGGATTCAAGTTTACTTAACAACTTGACGCAGGTGGGAGAGCTAGAAAAGTTTTAAAACAGTAATAACGAGGGTAAAAACATCTAAGATAAGGCTCATTTACGATAAAGCCTCTAGTAGCATTTTAGCACAAGGCTAATTTTAAATCTCCACTACATGAAACGCTTTACTTTTAATGAAAAACATAATGAAAACGTAAAACCTGTAAAATACATATATAATTTATCTAATTTAAAGTTTCAGAAGGTACATCCTCAGTCCTGCCATTCAGCTGTTCCACTTCTGAAAAATGCCTTTAATGCACTGGTCACTCGTACTCACAGCCAGTGATGTATCTAGAACCTCTAGAATCTAGAATTTTTTTTCCGTCCCCTGTAAATCAAAACACAATTGAGTGATTGACTCTCCTATGACGTTAATAATGATGGTGGGTCATGATGTTATAATGTAAGGCCTTCAGTCCAGCTCCTGAAGGCCTGACCAATGGCAGAACTTGCTCAGCCCGTGATGTATCTAGAACCTCTAGAATGTTTTTTTCGTCCCCTGTAAATCAAAACACGATTGAGTGATTTACTCTTCTATCACTTTTGTTATGATGGTTGGTCATGATGTTATGATGTAAGGCCTTCAGTCCAGCTCCTGAAGGCCTGACCAATGGCAGAACTTGCTTGGCCCGTGATGTATCTAGAACCTCCAGAATCTAGATTTTTTTTTCTGTTCCCTGTAAATCAAAACACAGTTGAGTGATTGACTCTTCTATCACTTTTGTTATGATGGAAGGACATTATGTTATGATGTAGGGCCTTCAGTCCAGCTTCCAAATGCCAGACCAATGGCAGATCTTGGCTGTATTTACCAATGGCTGTATTTACCTGGATACATCAGATCAGCACATCCTGGAACTTTGTCTTGCAACAGTCTCTTGTTTGGGGGACAACAAACAACCACACACCATAGACTGTAATGTATAACAGCACAGACGACGTATTGTCGTATCTAATGTGACTGGAAGAAGAATCTTTAGGTTTTCTTACAATGTCCAGAAGACCCTAAGGGGTTTTCAGCTCCTAACTCCTACTTGTTTACTAGATTGGCCTGCCAGCTCTAGCTCAAAACTCTGAATGTGTTGACTGGTCAGCTAAGTAGGATGACAACCTTCTATTTATTTATTTATTTATTTATTTTTGTTTGGCGAGCTGTAACTCCTTTAACTGAAAATCCATGCCATGTGACCATGTGAAGGTGTTACATATTTTTAGCCATCATATCATAATATCAAGGATTGGGCTTTAAAAAAAAATGTGTCAACATGCTGACTGACTCACCCCTAGAGGTACTGACTCACAGTTTCTGTATTTTTCTTACATTTCTCTGAACACTGCCTCCAGCTACAGCGCATGCAACCCAGAGAGCAAAATCTCAGAAGCAGAAAGTGCATAAAAATACATGTATAAGCTATAGATATCTTAAAGGTGGTTATATTCTTTAGTTTCAAAGAAATGGTTTGAAATCCATTCCCTGTGTCCAAGTCACGTTTGATGGAATGTTTACAACCCATCTGTCTAAATCTACTTATATAAGGAGTGAAAAAGGGGGCTCAACACAATTGGAGAAATATTTGGCAGGAGCTGGACTTGAACATTCCTTTGAGAAATACTCCCAAAAGAGGCAGTGAGCTGGAGAGGCACGCTGGACTAATCAAAGAAAAATGAACTGAAAACACTTAAGCAGGAACAGAAAAAGAAAAAAAAGGAATCAAACAAATAACTGAGATGGAAAAGAGGGCCTGCACAAGTGACCATGCGCAGGCACGAATGGAGGACGGGCCAGAGAACCGAAGAGGAGGTGGGGGAGAGGGTGCTGACATCAGAAAGCACATTTACCCACAGCATGATCTGCCTTCGTCATCATCACTATTTCCATCTTTCTGTGCTCATTGAAGAGGGTTTCATTTAGAGCAGCATAACCAACAACCTGTCTCTCTTTCAGCAAACAATGCATGGGACAGGTTGATTGTGGTACTTGACAAATGCATAGAAAAACTCAATACACTGCAGAATGGAAAGTGAGTTATACATCAAAGTGTGATTCATCGTAATTGTTAGGCTCGGCAAACTGTGGACTTTAAAAGACGAAACTGAATATCAATACGCTTGATTGCGAGAAAAATAAGGTTAAGGCTGTAAGAAATAAATCCCACTGATATGAGAGAATCATATATCATATGTATATATAATCTGTTTGTCCCTGAAAAAGGTCCTACATTTTTTATATACACTACTAGTCAATAGTTTTACAACACTACCGGGTGAAAGTCTTAGATCACTACTAGTCAAACATCTTAGAACATTTCTAAAACAAGCAACTGGTAGTGTATCTAAAACGTTTGACTGGTAGTGTACTAAAACGTTTGACTGGTAGGTTTCTAAAACGTTTGACTGGTAGTGATCTAAAACGTTTGACTGGTAGTGTTCTAAAACGTTTGACTGGTAGGTTTCTAAAACGTTTGACTGGTAGTGTTCTAAAACGTTTGACTGGTAGGTTTCTAAAACGTTTGACTGGTAGTGATCTAAAACGTTTGACTGGTAGTGTTCTAAAACGTTTGACTGGTAGTGTTCTAAAACGTTTGACTGGTAGGTTTCTAAAACGTTTGACTGGTAGTGTTCTAAAACGTTTGACTGGTAGTGATCTAAAACGTTTGGCTGGTAGTGTTCTAAAACGTTTGACTGGTAGTGATCTAAAACGTTTGGCTGGTAGTGTTCTAAAACGTTTGACTGGTAGTGTATCTAAAACGTTTGACTGGTAGTGATCTAAAACGTTTGGCTGGTAGTGTACTAAAACGTTTGACTGGTAGTGATCTAAAACGTTTGACTGGTAGTGATCTAAAACGTTTGACTGGTAGTGATCTAAAACGTTTGACTGGTAGTGTACTAAAACGTTTGACTGGTAGGGATCTAAAACGTTTGACTGGTAGTGTATCTAAAACGTTTGTCTGGTAGTGTATCTAAAACGTTTGACTGGTAGTGTATCTAAAACGTTTGACTGGTAGTGTATCTAAAACGTTTGACTGGTAGTGTACTGAAACGTTTGACTGGTAGTGTACTGAAACTTTTGACTGGTAGTGATCTAAAACGTTTGGCTGGTAGGGATCTAAAACGTTTGACTGGTAGTGTTCTAAAACGTTTGACTGGTAGTGTTCTAAAACGTTTGACTGGTAGGTTTCTAAAACGTTTGACTGGTAGTGTTCTAAAACGTTTGACTGGTAGTGATCTAAAACGTTTGACTGGTAGTGTTCTAAAACGTTTGACTGGTAGTGATCTAAAACGTTTGGCTGGTAGTGTTCTAAAACGTTTGACTGGTAGTGTATCTAAAACGTTTGACTGGTAGTGATCTAAAACGTTTGGCTGGTAGTGTACTAAAACGTTTGACTGGTAGTGATCTAAAACGTTTGACTGGTAGTGATCTAAAACGTTTGACTGGTAGTGATCTAAAACGTTTGACTGGTAGTGTACTAAAACGTTTGACTGGTAGGGATCTAAAACGTTTGACTGGTAGTGTATCTAAAACGTTTGACTGGTAGTGTACTAAAACGTTTGACTGGTAATGATCTAAAACGTTTGACTGGTAGTGATCTAAAACGTTTGACTGGTAGTGTACTAAAACGTTTGACTGGTAGTGTACTAAAACGTTTGACTGGTAGTGTACTAAAACGTTTGACTGGTAGTGATCTAAAACGTTTGACTGGTAGTGATCTAAAACGTTTGACTGGTAGTGATCTAAAACGTTTGACTGGTAGTGTACTAAAACGTTTGACTGGTAGTGATCTAAAACGTTTGACTGGTAGTGATCTAAAACGTTTGACTGGTAGTGTATCTAAAACGTTTGACTGGTAGTGATCTAAAACGTTTGACTGGTAGTGATCTAAAACGTTTGACTGGTAGTGTACTAAAACGTTTGACTGGTAGTGATCTAAAACGTTTGACTGGTAGTGTATCTAAAACGTTTGACTGGTAGTGTATCTAAAACGTTTGACTGGTAGTGATCTAAAACGTCCGTACACAGAAAATACAGAATATATGGAGAAACTGTCAGATATTCTGCTTCTAAACTGTGGAACCAATCAAACTCTTTAAAAACAGGTTTGACTGGTAGTGTTCTAAAACTGTTGATCGTGTACGTGTAGGTTAATGTAAGGTAAAATAAAGAAAACATTGTTTTTTCCAGATTTCCCACCATCACCACGATCACCACTATATATAAACCTCACAGGAAGTGTATGTCCACTGTTAATCTGAGAGAATGAAGAGACCCCTGGTTGCCATCCCCACAATAAAGAAAAAGGGAGTCACCAAGTTTACCCATTAATTTATGAAGACGTTTCGAATCACCAGTAAAAGCAGACACACTACACCTTCAGTCTCACAAAGCTGCGGTGCACAGCTATTTCTCCTCATCTCCGAGGAGACACTGAAACGGCAACAGGTTTTATATCATATCAAGTTTTTATTGTGGCTTTAAGTCTCCAATCCATTAAATTAACACTGTTCAGCCTGAAGCTGTGCTGAATTAAGGTCATGACACATCATCAAAAGGCAGTATATTGTATTCAGGACTACTCAAATGAGCACTAGCATGTCATTTAAGTACTGATTTAAGGAGGAGTCTTTATTTTCAGCACTTGTTTAGTTTTTTTCTTTTCTTTTCTTTTCGATTGGTCGCACTCAGCTCTGTCCATTCCCGATGAGGTAAAAATGAAATATGTAGAAGATATGTGAAATGATGAGTACTATCACATGTCCAATTTTTTTCCAAAAGCTAAAATAAAAACAAAACAAAAACAAAAAATATATATATAAACCAACAACCCCGAGCTCCCTCAGCAGTAGCATGGTAACATTTTCACGTATATAGGGGCGTAACATAATGGCGTCAGCTAGTGGTTATGATGAACAATATGGGCACATGCAGTGCAAACGTAAGCGCACACACACCCGCACACGCACACAGACACACACGCACACAGCATTTAGGCATCCGCACATACTTAGAACACTTAATATGTACACAACAGAAATACATCAGTGCATCGCGTAAGAGGAAAAATAAAATAATTATAATAATAATAATAATAATATACAACTGTGACAGAAATAAGCAAATCTCCTCCTTCACAGTGTTAAAGCCTGGCTCAGGGACAGATCAACAAGAGTCACATGAAGTTCAGTCTTGCTCTAGTTTCTGTGGTGTCGTTCGCTTTTTACACACGTATGCGGTAGTTAGATTTAAAAAATCCCGTTATTGCTAAATAAAACAGAAAACAAAATTTTACAACTGTACAGTACGGCAGAGACTGGAATGTACTTGAGTGTGTCGGAGAAGAGCGGAAAAGGCGAGCGGCGGGAACGAGGGGAGGATGGGGCTGATTGATGGGGAGTCGCGTCCGTTGAGGTAAAGGCCCGTTCCGTCTGGGGCCTCCTTCAAAGCGTTCTCAGATTCCGATGGACAAGTAGATTGAAGAGTAGAGCCAAGAGTTCAAGTCAGGCTTCCAAGGACTCAAAGCCATCTCTCTCTCTCTCTCTCTCTCGCGGCTAGAGACATAGAGACTTGTCCGAGCGTTCAGAAAAACAAAACAAAACAAAAAACAAACAAAAAAAATATAAAAAAGAATAAAAGGATGCACATCCACGGCTCACGGATGAGGCAAAACAACAGTGAAGGAAGAGTGTGAGAGAGCGAAGCCAACTCAAGCGGTAACATGAAGTCTGTCGTGATGTTCCATATAAAAACGCTAATTACAGGAGTACCTTAAAACATCAAAGGCACCTTCTATGGAGATGGAGGACGAAATTAAAGTGGTTTGGTCTTAAGTGCATCAAGAGGTCAAATCTACAAGAGGCCATCAGAGTTAAAGCCTAGAAAGCCTAGTCACTTAACCTGACTGCAGGCAATGCATGTAAAAAAGCTCTTTTTCTTTCTTTCTTTCTTTCTTTCTTTCTTTCTTTTGGCA
The DNA here is from genome assembly GCA_021613375.1 of Megaleporinus macrocephalus. Lineage (NCBI taxonomy): Eukaryota > Metazoa > Chordata > Actinopteri > Characiformes > Anostomidae > Megaleporinus > Megaleporinus macrocephalus. The sequence goes on along the minus strand of CM038717.1, from coordinate 28,592,152 downwards.
AACGAAAGAAAAGATTTTCTGTGTTTTTTATCATTTCTTTGACCCAAATGTGGAAAAAAAGCAGCAATAAACCATCCATCGTATGACATTAAGGATGATGAATCTACTCATAGCCACATAATCACATCTATAATGCATTATGATGATGACAAACTGATTTCCATATGTGTGTATATATATATATATATATATATATATATATATATATATATATATATATATATATATATATATATATATATATACATAATGTGCCCGTCAACAGCGGTGACCTATCAAGCACATAGTCTGCCAACAGAATGTGTTATTTTAGTCACAGAACTACGTAAAAACATGGCGAGTGATAAATGCATTATAAATGCAAAAGCGGTTTATGCATAGACTCACCATGCACATACGGGCCCCTCTGAATGCTAATCGTGTGGTGTTGCTGTTGTTTTTTGTCTTTTTCCTCAAATATCTGTAGAGAAATCAGCAGGAAGACGCACTCAGGGCTTTACAGATGAGTGTCGCATATACATATATTTATATATACACAACATGACACAACTGCAGCTGCAGCCGTCGACATACACAATATGCACTTGAACTTTTTCAAATCACGCCTACTATTTGGTTTACTAGGAGTCTCGAGCTAAAACAAACCCTATACGTTTGAGACTTGAGGCCAAAACGTTCTAATTCGTACGTGTTCTTGCTCGGTCGCTTCATGCGTCTGCGTGTGGAGGCCGTCCCGAGTTTTTTTTGTTTGTTTTTTTTTGTACAAATGGTATCGTTTGATTGTCAAGATTACCATTAAGAAAAATAAAATCCAAAATATAAATATAAAAATATTTGTGTGAACACGCTTGATCCTTCTTTCGCCCTTGTTTGAAACAATGTCTGTGCACACGCTGTACATGTATGACCATCAGTAATCGGTTAAGGAAGAAGAAACAAACAAATAAAGAAACAAAAAAGAAAAGAAAAAAAGAAGAAAGAAAGAAAGAAAAGGCGCGAGGAGGCTATGACTATGACCCAGGCTTATAACATGAAGAGGGCTGTTTGGGTCAGTCAGGCTTGGAGTCTTGAACAGTGTTGACTTACCTGTCATTGCAGTACTTTGCAAATGATGGACGGTACTCGTGACCCTTTTCGCTGTCTTTTAGTTTCGTCGACTTTAAATAACATATAGACTGCATGGCTATATAGTGAAAATATACATTCCAATGTTTATATAGAGCTATCTTAAAAATACAAATGTGCAAAAATTGTAAACAAATGAGATCCTCGGTTGGATGGGGAGGAGCCTGGGCCGGACACCCCCACTTCTCACAGCCGCGTGGGCTCCTCGTCACTGTCACTGCAGTTTCCACAGCAGTCCTGAGGGGCAGCAGAGAGATGCTTGGACTTAAAACATGGTGACAGTAAACATTTTAATAAATACGATTCGAAATAATAATACAAATTATATAAAGAAGAACATCCACATTACGAGCTTTACTGCTCGGCTCTCAGAACAGATCCTGACAGCTCAGTCATGTTGAACGTTCGGTTGAATACAAGCTCTCTGAACAGAGAAGACCTGTAATCACCACTGCTCAGTCTAGATCTCCTGACTCCAGCCTTGTAGGTGCACGGTGTCACTGACGTTAAGGCTCCTTTGAAAGACATGCTTTTGTTTAAATCCATTTTTAAACTCCTCTCGTTTCATTTATTTCTAGAGCAGGGCCTGCGTTCTAAGCTGGCTCTCTGGAAGCTGACAGAAAGTCTTGATTGTTCCACTGACAGAATTAAGACAGCCCTACAGTCCTGTGGACGTTCTAGGTAACGCATGTTAAGCTGGCCACTGGTCAACAGTGCCATTTGGCCTTTACCATCATGTATTATTATGTGCCAGTGACCTGGCAATCTGCCTGCTAACTGAATTCAGGCTTCTGGTTGACCCTGTTAAAATATGGACACTGGAATATTACGAAAACATACTACAGGTTATTGAATTAATAAAGGTCTTGAGTCCCAAGCATGATCTACTTGATCTACACTGTGTACTTCTGAATTCATGAACACTGATGCTGCAGTGCCCCTCCTAAAAGAGGGCTTTATACAGTGGCACTTTGATGTGCCTTGCACGCTCGCAATACTCAACAAGCAGTGAATGCGGTTGTGGATGCAGGTTTTTACTCTAGTCAAACAGGAGCCCTTCATCTGAGTTAGGCCCTCCAAAGATAGCATAGTTAACCAGGCGTTCGCTAATAAAAGTTTAATAGAAGCATGTGACTGCAAAAGTAGTTGGTAGAGCTTACTTTAAAGATTTGGGCTTCTTTTCAAGGAATGAGGGAATATAGCAAAGTTAAAAAACAAAACTGATTAGTCACGTCATATACCAATAAGCTAAGTCGATATTGGCATAAGATTATGGCTAAAAATTCCATATGGTGATTAGGAAAGTTCTAGATGTCTCAAAAGTGAATGCATGCATGTGCAGGAAATTGAAAAATGAGCCGTAAATGTAAACCTAGACTCTAAAAGGTGTGTAAATGGCTCTGCCAACTTGTGAAAGAACCGACTTGTATATTCACCCACACATTTGACCTACAATATGTGGTTACACTTTGAAACAAGAAAATAAGACTGATACTCTGGGCAAATAAAGAAATGCAATCTCTGCCACAGCTGTTGTAAACATGCTTACTCACATGGCAGAGCAGTGTTTCTAGATCTGTGGTTGTCTAACTTCTTAACAGTCCTGTACCCCTTCAGACCACCTGCTGCATACGTCCTTTTTACAACTGTACATATTCTCAGCAGTGGACTGTACCTAACCTGTCTGTATTCACTGCAGTCTACTGTCTGCACCATGTATATTGTATTGCTTGCAGTTGTGCATGACCTAATAGCACACAAACAATTACAATAATAATATTTTCATACAATAATATTTCATGTCATTCATTAAATAATAATCATGTCATTCATTAATAATACATTCATTAAACATGCAGTGCTGCTGGAAAAAGTAAATGAACCCTTGGAATTAATAAGTGGTTGAACCTCCAACAAGCATTTCCAGTAGCTGCTGATCAGACCTGCACACGGTGTGTCCAATAGAAACATATATATATATATATATATATATATATATATATATATATATATATATATATATATATATATATATATATATATTTACACACACACACTATAGCTCAAAATCACTTTAGAATTTCATTTTATGCTATTTTCATGCAATAACAAACAATATTGTCCATTTCTCAATTAATTGAAGTGTATCAGATGATTTTTAAAGAATAAAAATGTTTGTATTAAAGTCTATTTTTGTATAGAGGCTCATTTTGCATATAGTCCTATTATCTATTCTCAGCCCTCTGTCTAAATCTCCTGGTACGGCCGCCAATCCAAGTTAAGGATGTTATTGGGCTAATTGGTTGTTAGGACACTCTTGCTCAATTGTGATGCACAGCTGAAAAACATTCTACTAATAAGTGAGTATAAAAGGGAGAACAACATTCTAGGTTAGTTTAGTATCTGAAGCATCAGCAGTTGATGGAGGGAAGGAAGGCTACTCCATTGAAAACAAGAAATTTTCACTGTAGTGTGTATATATATATATATATATATACACACACACACGTTGTTATAAAATAACTTATAAAATAACTTAAAAAAGACTAACTGTTACATAATAAAACGTTCACTAACACAAACATATGCCACAGTATACGTATACCCTCACAGTTGTACAGGCTGTTTAGCATTTAGACTCTCCCCTACACTTCTGCTGTTTTGCAGTTCAGAGCTGTAATTCAGCAAAATTCACAGAAGAATATTCTATGTTTTCTCTGTTACCAGAAATTTAAGTAGATCTGATCATTTTTGGCACGTTTATTTAATCAGAACTCCAAAGGACAAAGTCACTCTTTTCTCCTGGGGTTTTAACAGCCCTACAGCTCAAACAAGCTTAAGAAGCACACAAGCGAAATGCAAACAACTAAGCTCTAATCACAGCAGCCACCAACGACTTACTGCAACTACAGACTGAACCACGTCTGTAAAAGTTAAACAAACTTGAAAACACAACTAACAAGGATCATGCAGACCTTAACAACAGTTAACACAATAATCACTTCTTCCACAAACACATCAGTGCTCGATAAACGAATAAACTGTAAATTAGTTTCTCCGAGACGTACAACACACAGGAGTGAAACGCCTACGTCTACAACAATATAAGAAAGAGCTTGACTTTGTCATGTACTGGGTTTTATAAATAGACCTGTCTTACTCATCACTCATGTATATATGCCAGAGCCACTATCCGGAAAGCTGGCACAGGCTTTAGAATAAACTCTAGTATTTAGAGATCCGGACGTAGCAGATCAGTTAGGTTCTCTTATTCAGGGGTCTTATTCAGGAGTGAACTGTACAGCTGCAGAGCTGAAGAGTGTTTGTGTTGCCTGAAGCGGGCAAGAATTTCTGTAATCATGGTCGGCTGATGGAAATGAAATGAAGATTGAAATATCTGATGCTCAATGTACCACCAATGCCATTTAGTGTACCCCTGGGGAAACGCGTACCACAGTTTGGGAACCACTGCTCTAGAGTAGAACTGTCCAGTTTAAAGGGTTGTGCATCTATTTTTGCGCAGTATGCTGTTTCTACCAAACCTAGAGTAATAGTAACTATTTCTGTTGCTGGATTGTATTGTATTTTATTGTTGTGTATAAGCTACTGGCTGCCTACATTTCCTTCAGGAACAATAAAGCATCCATCTATCCATCCTAATCCTAACCCATGCATTATGTACGGTTCATATTCTTTGGCCAGATTCCAATTCGTGGTCAGTTTGACCACGAGGCCCGAGTTCCAGCAACAAAAAGCATCTCAACACGTATGTTGTTTCCATTACTGCTTTGTTTATTTCTCTTTCCTGTTACAATACGAGCTCTGCTTGGACATTTTAATCTCAGAGTGTGTGAAGGCACTTAGTTTGAGGATAACTCCAAGCCTTGTAGGTCCTTCATCTTTCGTTTTCATCACTGTTTATCCTCTCACCTGCTACTCAGCATTTCGCAGATGCGTTTCCACTCTTGAGGCAGAGACACATGACGCTAAGCTGCAGAATACGCCATAACATGACAAATATTCACACTAAACTCTAGTTTTAGACTGAAATGCCTCTATAAATGTAACTGAGACTAAAACTAAAACATCTTGCACTTAATCTTACGCAGACTATTAATAAGAAAGCAAGCAAACAAACCTGAAACTTTCAACAGTAAGTACTGGAGTCCCCTGCGATACCCCCTGGGCGAAAGGCCACTTGGAATTTATTTAGTTTAACATTAAATGGTACCACACATACACAGGTGCTTGTTGTTATAGACTGTGAAATACTGCTGAGAAGTATCTTAATGACAAACACGTAAAGAAAAAACTACAAATGAAGTCAAACTGCAGTAATACTGGAAACTGCAGTATTTTATAGCTGCAGTAGCGGGTTGATTAAAAAATTCCTAGAAATGTGTCTTGTTGCTACAGAGAAATGGCGGTTACACCAGATACTAATGTGTGAACGTGTTTCATGCACTTTACTTGTTAGAAGGGTGTCATTAAAACCATTTGCAGTAAAATTGTTCTTTTAAAATTTATTATATATATTAATTTAGTTATCTAAAATTAGTATCCATTTTAAACTGCCCCAGATGAGGTGGTAACTTACTGTACACCAGCTTCTGAACCCTAACTCATTTCAGTTCTACTGTTGACATTGCTGTTAAACATTCCCTGCCCTCGAAAACCAGTTTTTTAATTGTTATCTCCACCTGCAAGATTATTTATGGTCATATAGTGAAGAGGTAGAGTGTTTTATTATTTTAATAATAATACAATTTATTGTATTAAATTTATTTAAGTTATTTGATTACATGTATTTATTATTTCCTGTAATCGATGTATTTTAAAGACATATTGCTCATACTTTCAAATATTCCTATAGGGGTTCATGTCTCTATGCGGCATATGGTAAATGTGTTTAGTGATTCTTCTTGGTTCTTGGAAGCTGACCTTGCTCCTTGAAAAGGCTGTTGTGATGCATTAATTTATGCTTATGTCCGAAATATCCAATCAGACATGGCGGCACAGTCTGTAGTAGAGGAGCTGTGACTGGATATTCTTTCTGTCATTGTAAACGTGGGTGAAAGGGGAATGGATGAGATTAATCAAAAGCCTTTGAGACCTTGAGGCTGGCTGGAAGGGACTGTTGCACAGGTCACTAGATGTATATGAGGAGCCCATATAATCTTTTTTTAATTAACTTACAATGATATGTAACATGATATAGATATTTGTGCATATTTTGGGATATTATAAATCTATAATACAATACATTATAATATACAAATATCAAAGTGCCAATGTGATTTTAGAATTTATTTCAATAATTTCATTTTATATATCAAGAAAAAGCTCATATCTGTACCTCCAATCAGACAAATGTCCAGATCTACACTACATATATTCATTTAATATAAACCAATACATTTAACATATAAATATAATACAAGAATTAATCTTCAGAATGTAAACAAGATCAAGGACCTGTTTGACATTGTCCTTTTCAGTTTCCCTTAGTTTTGTTCAGTTAGTCATTTGTCTAGTGAGGGTTTTTGACTCTGCTCTCTGACCAACAAGTGCAATGCGTTCAGTTCAAGCGAGTTTACTGCACACACATAAAGCGGCAGTGACGTGCCCTCCTTGATTTGTATTCTAGTAAACTGTCATTGCTGGTCCAGACTGCAGTGGTGGGAAACATTAGTAGCATTCAGATACATAAGTAGGTCATTTTGTGAAAATGTGGGAGAAGAGATAAGTGTGGCGGGAGATTAGAGCAAACTGCTGAGTCTCGTGGTCAGTTTGGGAGAACTGGCAGTCTGGTACACTGTATACAAACACCAACATAGACTGTCACAACTAATCTCTCCACCACATTTATAACTATATTAAAGGCCTGACGCATTTCACAGTGATGGCATTTTAACAGTGTGACTGTGTCAAAGTCTCATCTAATAAGTCTTATCTAATAAACTGTTAAACATGATGCATAGCTAAAGCTAGAGAACAGCTCCACACACCCTAACTGAATTATAGCTTATACTTTGAAGAGTAAAATCTGTAACCCTATTCAGTGGAAAGTGGAGCTGTTAGCCTGCAGGGTACACTAGTGCTTATCACAGACTGCTTATTACCTTAGAGTTACTACTGTAAATATCTACTGTGTGCACTAGCTTAGGTAGCAGCTTAACAACTCTATAAACCGCAAGGCTGGTTTTTATCCATCGAACTGATTTCTGTGTTTGTTAACAGTGATGACCTGGTTTGGGAGGCTTTACTGATGGCAGGAAATGATAGTTATCATATCAGTGTCAGGTGTAGAAATACAGGAATACGGATCATCCAGACACCTTCTCCAGTTATTTTAATGGAATGCCAATGGAAGGCAGGCTGTTGTACGCTAAAGAGTCCTGACCCATAATCACTGTGGGGTCAGCGGGTCAAGGATGCAACTAAATGGTCAAATTTACATTGCCTTGTGGAAGAAAGCCGGTGTGTATACAAAAGAAAAACCTGAGACGTACAAAACAGGTGATGTCTAGGACCTTGAATACCAGTATTTGAATACTTTGTTAAAGTTTGGTTATTTATACTTTACTGGAGTAATTCTTTTTCAGCTGACTTTTTACTTCTACTCCTTACATTTACACTCTGTTATCTGTACTTTCTACTCCTTACATTTACACTCCATTATCAGTACTTTCTACTCCTTACATTTAAAGGACTAGTCATTTAAAACTAGTTTCGTTACTCCTATTTCATTTACAGCTTGTTTTCATTCATATGCATTTACATTCCAGTAAAGGTTATTAATAACGTGCCTTTAAAGTTTGACTTTTTACACCATTACAATACTCATAGACAGCTAGTCATCATATCTTCCGCTCCATGAAACACATGTTAAAGCTCAGTAGTACACAGATATGCTTCTTTAATATATTTACATTGTACTAAACTACATTCATTTTCAATGGGCGTATATTCCTGAAACAGGAAGCCTAGCGCATCCCAAATTTATCAACATTAACATTTTAATATAACATTATAGTTAGAGATGGAAGGATCGATAGGCCATGTATCGGTATCTGCCGATTTTTTATCAAAATATGTGATCGGCGATTGGCCGGTCTCGAGAGCCGATTGATGGCGTTAAACAAATGAGCCTAATTTCTGTTTTACAGCTAGCGTTTCATCCAGAGAGAGGAGCCCTGCGTGAAACCCGCTCCGGCCAGCTCCCTGCAATTCCTATCTGAACCGCTAGGTGGAAATACATACCGTTTAGTTTTTGTCAGACTGACTAAAGCAGCGGCTTCGCGAGAACAGTTTAAGCGCTCACCGCATGTGCGGAAAGAAAACATCGTCCGTCTGGCAGTTTGTTACCGTATGTGACTCAGACTCATCCAGGGCAGTTTGTAACATCAGTAAAATTAGTAAAATCAGCGTCTCTCGCATAGAACCAAGACAAAGACATTTAACACTACTGATCTGATACAGCGCGTACACCACACAGCTGAATACAGTGAGTATCAGTAAACAGCGGAGCTAGCACGCCAGCCCAGAGAACCGTGTAGACCAGATCTGACCGGTACAAAAAGTAGAGCAGCAACAGCCAGAGAGCTAAAGAACCACAGCCAGAGTGATTGAGTTTATAGTTCTAGATAAGCAGCTCTTCTCGGCTGTAGAAGACGTTCAATCTGCTGCTTAATATTCCACCTGGATCTACGCTCTGCTGTTCCTAGTAGAGATACTTTTCAGATGTTGCTCTTCCGGAGCTGTACCAAGCGGTTACTCCCACATAGACCAACTTCTAATTTAGTTACAAATATTATGCTTCGTCATATGAGCTCATTAAAAATGGTAATAAACCAGTTTCCACCTTGTTTCATGACTTGCTTGTGCTAATAATATGTAGCCCTGTCGTGTTTAATAGCCCCGCCCTCGATCAGTATCGGCTATCGGCCGATCGCGCTGAAGGGTGATCGGAATCGGCCTCAAAAACGCTGATCGGTCCATCTCTAATTATAGTCATTATGGCTTTTAAAACAATGGGTTTTTTGCGGAGGTGGGCTAGTGCACGATAGACCCCTGTGGTGCGGCCTAAGCTTTTGTCCTTAATGGTATTTTTTCCTTAAATTACTTTTACTTTTATACTTTAAGTAGTTTTGAAAGCAGTACTTTTACACTTTTACTCGAGTAATAAGCTTGAGTTGATACTTCAGCTTCTACAGAAGTATTTTTAAACCCTAGTATCTATACTTATAATGAATGTGAATACTTTTGACACCTTTGGCATTAAGGAAACAGCTAAACAGGATGTGAGCTATAATAAACAAGTCAAGCTACACAGTGTTAGCAAACTGTACTTGCATGAGTGGCTTCGTTTGAACTCCTTTTTACTATTTAGTGTTACAGCAGTGTATATCACTAAAATACTGCTGCTACTGCTATCTAGTCGTATGCAAAATAGTATTTCTAGCTTTTTGTTCTGTAAGGCTAATGTAGAGTTCATTCAGATAGCTGTTAGATGCAGGGCTCACACAATATGAATTGCTTATGTTAATCTATATCTACTGTTTTAATCAAAGTCTCCCTCTAATGTAGGATAATAGTCGCAGGTTAGGGTCAGAATAACAGCCGTGATGCTTTTTAAGGTAACCAGAAATGTGTGTTTTGCCTCATAGGGCGTCTTGGATGGCAGTATTCTATGAAATGATGGTAATTTATCTTGCTCCACTTGTTCCTGCTGTGTAACTGACATCACAATTGTCACTGGCAGTGACGTGCACTGCAAATCGGTGTGTTGAGCTGTTCACCTTGTAGCTAAGCCAGCGCTAGTACAGCCTGCTTTACGCGAGTGTCCTACTTAGCACTGTTTAACATTCAGCACTCATTTTTGATTGATGGTTTGATTGATGGTTTAATTATAAACTGATTCAGCTTATTTGTTGCCAAAACTAATGCCTGCTTCACACTACACTTCTTTTCTGAGTGGTTGGGTCTTTGTGTCGTTCACACTACATGAATGGTTGTGCTGTAATCGCTGTAGTCTTTCAGCTGATGTGGCTTTCACACTACATGACTGATTAGCTACACAGGGTCAAGAATTACACGACTTTTACCCTGGGGGGCCGCCCACTCATCTGGCTGCTGTCCAGAAACACGAGAACATAGAAGAACTAAACTGTCGTGAGAACTAAACGCATGTGAGGACCATGTAGAACATACATTATTTCCAAAACGGACGTCAAAAGACAGTGGGTGACTGGAAAACCAGGCTCAAACCGTGTAGTGTTGTGTGCTGTGATATCAGTGCTTCTACATATTTAACCCCAGGTAGTAGGATATGAAATAGTAAAACAGCTTCACACCCACCAACTAAACCAGTAAAATCCTGCTTTAACTTTTTACTTGCTAGCATGAACCATGCTCAGAAGTGAGCCAAGGGGGGTGAAGGTGGCGAACTCGGAAGGCTTGAGCTGGAGTTCTAAAATCAGTTCATATCACCCCAGTTCTATTACAGTTACACTCGCTACCTGTCAAGCCTCGGATCAAGTTTAAACTCCTCCTGCTAATAGAAAAATCTCTTCATGGTCCTGCACCTGCCTACTAAACTGAGCTCCTGCACCCGTACTGCCCTGTCCGAACTCTTTGGTCCTCTGACGCAGGTTGCCTGTCTGTTCCAAAATTCAGACTGGTCACTGTTGGGGGGAGAACTTTCAGCGTCTTGTCCCCCAAACTGTGGAACACATTACCACAATCTGTCTTTTTTTCTCTCGATGTAAAGCATCCTTGGGTATGAGAAAGGCAGCATATAAATTTAACTTATTATTATTAATATTATTATTATTATTATTAGTTCTGGGTGGCTTTAGTGCTTGTGCATGAATGGTGCACCCCCTTGGTCTTTGGGATAAGAATGAAATATGGGTAGGAGATGGGTAGGAGATGGGTGCAATGTTGTTTAACACGGGGATGGAGTGAGAATGGGGGTGTATATATAATCGGTAGAGGTAATCGGGCCAGCTCCCAAAACTAAGTTACATAGT